>OY282560.1:365520226-366770226 GCA_958295665.1 Tipula vernalis
TCTAAAATGCTCCGATTACGTTGGTCAATAGCTCTATCGATAGGGCTAAGGATCTGTATTTATTTTGCCAACTTGCATTTGGATTGCTCGAATATTTCTAAACATTTCATAGAAAATTCGATTTTATTGAAAATCAACTGGGCTATAGCCCACAGATTTTGAACGGCAAAAATCTAAAATGCTCCGATTACGTTGGTCAATAGCTCTATCAATAGGGCTGAGGATCTGTATTTATTTTGCCAACTTGCATTTGGATTGCTCGAATATTTCTAAACATTTCATAGAAAATTTGATTTTATTGAAAATCAACTGGGCTATAGCCCATAGATTTTGAACGGTAAAAATCTAAAACGCTCCGATTACGTTGGTCAATAGCTCTATCGATAGGGCTAAGGATCTGTATTTATTTTGCCAACTTGCATTTGGATTGCTCGAATATTTCTAAACATTTCATAGAAAATTCGATTTTATTGAAAATCAACTGGGCTATAGCCCATAGATTTTGAACGGTAAAAATCTAAAACGCTCCGTTTACGTTGGTCAATAGCTCTATCGATAGGGCTAAGGATCTGTATTTATTTTGCCAACTTGCATTTGGATTGCTCGAATATTTCTAAACATTTCATAGAAAATTCGATTTTATTGAAAATCAACTGGGCTATAGCCCACAGATTTTGAGCGGCAAAAATCTAAAATGCTCCGATTACGTTGGTCAATAGCTCTATCAATAGGCTTCAGGATCTGTATTTATTTTGCCAACTTGCATTTGGATTGCTCGAATATTTCTAAACATTTCATAGAAAATTCGATTTTATTGAAAATCAACTGGGCTATAGCCCACAGATTTTGAACGGCAAAAATCTAAAATGCTCCGATTACGTTGGTCAATAGCTCTATCGATAGGGCTAAGGATCTGTATTTATTTTGCCAACTTGCATTTGGATTGCTCGAATATTTCTAAACATTTCATAGAAAATTCGATTTTATTGAAAATCAACTGGGCTATAGCCCACAGATTTTGAACGGCAAAAATCTAAAATGCTCCGATTACGTTGGTCAATAGCTCTATCGATAGGGCTAAGGATCTGTATTTATTTTGCCAACTTGCATTTGGATTGCTCGAATATTTCTAAACATTTCATAGAAAATTCGATTTTATTGAAAATCAACTGGGCTATAGCCCATAGATTTTGAACGGCAAAAATCTAAAATGCTCCGATTACGTTGGTCAATAGCTCTATCAATAGGCTTCAGGATCTGTATTTATTTTGCAAACTTGCATTTGGATTGCTCGAATATTTCTAAACATTTCATAGAAAATTCGATTTTATTGAAAATCAACTGGGCTATAGCCCACAGATTTTGAACGGCAAAAATCTAAAATGCTCCGATTACGTTGGTCAATAGCTCTATCGATAGGGCTAAGGATCTGTATTTATTTTGCCAACTTGCATTTGGATTGCTCGAATATTTCTAAACATTTCATAGAAAATTCGATTTTATTGAAAATCAACTGGGCTATAGCCCATAGATTTTGAACGGTAAAAATCTAAAACGCTCCGATTACGTTGGTCAATAGCTCTATCAATAGGCTTCAGGATCTGTATTTATTTTGCCAACTTGCATTTGGATTGCTCGAATATTTCTAAACATTTCATAGAAAATTCGATTTTATTGAAAATCAACTGGGCTATAGCCCACAGATTTTGAACGGCAAAAATCTAAAATGCTCCGATTACGTTGGTCAATAGCTCTATCGATAGGGCTAAGGATCTGTATTTATTTTGCCAACTTGCATTTGGATTGCTCGAATATTTCTAAACATTTCATAGAAAATTCGATTTTATTGAAAATCAACTGGGCTATAGCCCACAGATTTTGAACGGCAAAAAATCTAAAATGCTCCGATTACGTTGGTCAATAGCTCTATCGATAGGGCTAAGGATCTGTATTTATTTTGCCAACTTGCATTTGGATTGCTCGAATATTTCTAAACATTTCATAGAAAATTCGATTTTATTGAAAATCAACTGGGCTATAGCCCACAGATTTTGAACGGCAAAAATCTAAAATGCTCCGATTACGTTGGTCAATAGCTCTATCAATAGGGCTGAGGATCTGTATTTATTTTGCCAACTTGCATTTGGATTGCTCGAATATTTCTAAACATTTCATAGAAAATTCGATTTTATTGAAAATCAACTGGGCTATAGCCCACAGATTTTGAACGGCAAAAAATCTAAAATGCTCCGATTACGTTGGTCAATAGCTCTATCGATAGGGCTAAGGATCTGTATTTATTTTGCCAACTTGCATTTGGATTGCTCGAATATTTCTAAACATTTCATAGAAAATTCGATTTTATTGAAAATCAACTGGGCTATAGCCCACAGATTTTGAACGGCAAAAATCTAAAATGCTCCGATTACGTTGGTCAATAGCTCTATCAATAGGGCTGAGGATCTGTATTTATTTTGCCAACTTGCATTTGGATTGCTCGAATATTTCTAAACATTTCATAGAAAATTCGATTTTATTGAGAATCAACTGGGCTATAGCCCATAGATTTTGAACGGCAAAAATCTTAAATGATCCAATTACGTTGGTCAATAGCTCTATCAATAGGCTTCAGGATCTGTATTTATTTTGCCAACTTGCATTTGGATTGCTCGAATATTTCTAAACATTTCATAGAAAATTCGATTTTAATGAGAATCAACTGGGCTATAGCCCATAGATTTTGAACGGCAAAAATCTAAAATGATCCGATTACGTTGGTCAATAGCTCTATCAATAGGCTTCAGGATCTGTATTTATTTTGCCAACTTGCATTTGGATTGCTCGAATATTTCTAAACATTTCATAGAAAATTCGATTTTATTGAAAATCAACTGGGCTATAGCCCACAGATTTTGAACGGCAAAAATCTAAAATGCTCCGATTACGTTGGTCAATAGCTCTATCGATAGGGCTAAGGATCTGTATTTATTTTGCCAACTTGCATTTGGATTGCTCGAATATTTCTAAACATTTCATAGAAAATTCGATTTTATTGAAAATCAACTAGGCTATAGCCCATAGATTTTGAACGGTAAAAATCTAAAACGCTCCGATTACGTTGGTCAATAGCTCTATCGATAGGGCTAAGGATCTGTATTTATTTTGCCAACTTGCATTTGGATTGCTCGAATATTTCTAAACATTTCATAGAAAATTCGATTTTATTGAAAATCAACTGGGCTATAGCCCATAGATTTTGAACGGTAAAAATCTAAAACGCTCCGATTACGTTGGTCAATAGCTCTATCAATAGGCTTCAGGATCTGTATTTATTTTGCCAACTTGCATTTGGATTGCTCGAATATTTCTAAACATTTCATAGAAAATTCGATTTTATTGGGAATCAACTGGGCTATAGCCCATAGATTTTGAACGGCAAAAATCTAAAATGATCCGATTACGTTGGTCAATAGCTCTATCAATAGGCTTCAGGATCTGTATTTATTTTGCCAACTTGCATTTGGATTGCTCGAATATTTCTAAACATTTCATAGAAAATTCGATTTTATTGAAAATCAACTGGGCTATAGCCCACAGATTTTGAACGGCAAAAATCTAAAACGCTCCGATTACGTTGGTCAATAGCTCTATCGATAGGGCTAAGGATCTGTATTTATTTTGCCAACTTGCATTTGGATTGCTCGAATATTTCTAAACATTTCATAGAAAATTCGATTTTATTGAAAATCAACTGGGCTATAGCCCATAGATTTTGAACGGTAAAAATCTAAAACGCTCCGATTACGTTGGTCAATAGCTCTATCAATAGGCTTCAGGATCTGTATTTATTTTGCCAACTTGCATTTGGATTGCTCGAATATTTCTAAACATTTCATAGAAAATTCGATTTTATTGAAAATCAACTGGGCTATAGCCCACAGATTTTGAACGGCAAAAATCTAAAATGCTCCGATAACGTTGGTCAATAGCTCTATCGATAGGGCTAAGGATCTGTATTTATTTTGCCAACTTGCATTTGGATTGCTCGAATATTTCTAAACATTTCATAGAAAATTCGATTTTATTGAAAATCAACTGGGCTATAGCCCACAGATTTTGAACGGCATAAATCTAAAATGCTCCGATTACGTTGGTCAATATCTCTATCAATAGGGCTGAGGATCTGTATTTATTTTGCCAACTTGCATTTGGATTGCTCGAATATTTCTAAACATTTCATAGAAAATTCGATTTTATTGAAAATCAACTGGGCTATAGCCCATAGATTTTGAACGGTAAAAATCCAAAACGCTCCGATTACGTTGGTCAATAGCTCTATCGATAGGGCTAAGGATCTGTATTTATTTTGCCAACTTGCATTTGGATTGCTCGAATATTTCTAAACATTTCATAGAAAATTCGATTTTATTGAAAATCAACTGGGCTATAGCCCATAGATTTTGAACGGTAAAAATCTAAAACGCTCCGATTACGTTGGTCAATAGCTCTATCAATAGGCTTCAGGATCTGTATTTATTTTACCAACTTGCATTTGGATTGCTCGAATATTTCTAAACATTTCATAGAAAATTCGATTTTATTGAGAATCAACTGGGCTATAGCCCATAGATTTTGAACGGCAAAAATCTAAAATGATCCGATTACGTTGGTCAATAGCTCTATCAATAGGCTTCAGGATCTGTATTTATTTTGCCAACTTGCATTTGGATTGCTCGAATATTTCTAAACATTTCATAGAAAATTCGATTTTATTGAAAATCAACTGGGCTATAGCCCACAGATTTTGAACGGCAAAAATCTAAAATGCTCCGATTACGTTGGTCAATAGCTCTATCGATAGGGCTAAGGATCTGTATTTATTTTGCCAACTTGCATTTGGATTGCTCGAATATTTCTAAACATTTCATAGAAAATTCGATTTTATTGAAAATCAACTGGGCTATAGCCCATAGATTTTCAACGGTAAAAATCTAAAACGCTCCGATTACGTTGGTCAATAGCTCTATCGATAGGGCTAAGGATCTGTATTTATTTTGCCAACTTGCATTTGGATTGCTCGAATATTTCTAAACATTTCATAGAAAATTCGATTTTATTGAAAATCAACTGGGCTATAGCCCACAGATTTTGAACGGCAAAAATCTAAAATGCTCCGATTACGTTGGTCAATAGCTCTATCGATAGGGCTAAGGATCTGTATTTATTTTGCCAACTTGCATTTGGATTGCTCGAATATTTCTAAACATTTCATAGAAAATTCGATTTTATTGAAAATCAACTGGGCTATAGCCCACAGATTTTGAACGGCAAAAATCTAAAATGCTCCGATTACGTTGGTCAATAGCTCTATCAATAGGGCTGAGGATCTGTATTTATTTTGCCAACTTGCATTTGGATTGCTCGAATATTTCTAAACATTTCATAGAAAATTCGATTTTATTGAAAATCAACTGGGCTATAGCCCATAGATTTTGAACGGTAAAAATCTAAAACGCTCCGATTACGTTGGTCAATAGCTCTATCGATAGGGCTAAGGATCTGTATTTATTTTGCCAACTTGCATTTGGATTGCTCGAATATTTCTAAACATTTCTTTGAAAATTCGATTTTATTGAAAATCAACTGGGCTATAGCCCATAGATTTTGAACGGTAAAAATCTAAAACGCTCCGATTACGTTGGTCAATAGCTCTATCGATAGGGCTAAGGATCTGTATTTATTTTGCCAACTTGCATTTGGATTGCTCGAATATTTCTAAACATTTCATAGAAAATTCGATTTTATTGAAAATCAACTGGGCTATAGCCCACAGATTTTGAGCGGCAAAAATCTAAAATGCTCCGATTACGTTGGTCAATAGCTCTATCAATAGGCTTCAGGATCTGTATTTATTGTGCCAACTTGCATTTGGATTGCTCGAATATTTCTAAACATTTCATAGAAAATTCGATTTTATTGAAAATCAACTGGGCTATAGCCCACAGATTTTGAACGGCAAAAATCTAAAATGCTCCGATTACGTTGGTCAATAGCTCTATCGATAGGGCTAAGGATCTGTATTTATTTTGCCAACTTGCATTTGGATTGCTCGAATATTTCTAAACATTTCATAGAAAATTCGATTTTATTGAAAATCAACTGGGCTATAGCCCACAGATTTTGAACGGCAAAAATCTAAAATGCTCCGATTACGTTGGTCAATAGCTCTATCGATAGGGCTAAGGATCTGTATTTATTTTGCCAACTTGCATTTGGATTGCTCGAATATTTCTAAACATTTCATAGAAAATTCGATTTTATTGAAAATCAACTGGGCTATAGCCCACAGATTTTGAACGGCATAAATCTAAAATGCTCCGATTACGTTGGTCAATAGCTCTATCAATAGGGCTGAGGATCTGTATTTATTTTGCCAACTTGCATTTGGATTGCTCGAATATTTCTAAACATTTCATAGAAAATTCGATTTTATTGAAAATCAACTGGGCTATAGCCCATAGATTTTGAACGGTAAAAATCCAAAACGCTCCGATTACGTTGGTCAATAGCTCTATCGATAGGGCTAAGGATCTGTATTTATTTTGCCAACTTGCATTTGGATTGCTCGAATATTTCTAAACATTTCATAGAAAATTCGATTTTATTGAAAATCAACTGGGCTATAGCCCACAGATTTTGAACGGCATAAATCTAAAATGCTCCGATTACGTTGGTCAATAGCTCTATCAATAGGGCTGAGGATCTGTATTTATTTTGCCAACTTGCATTTGGATTGCTCGAATATTTCTAAACATTTCATAGAAAATTCGATTTTATTGAAAATCAACTGGGCTATAGCCCATAGATTTTGAACGGTAAAAATCCAAAACGCTCCGATTACGTTGGTCAATAGCTCTATCGATAGGGCTAAGGATCTGTATTTATTTTGCCAACTTGCATTTGGATTGCTCGAATATTTCTAAACATTTCATAGAAAATTCGATTTTATTGAAAATCAACTGGGCTATAGCCCATAGATTTTGAACGGTAAAAATCTAAAACGCTCCGATTACGTTGGTCAATAGCTCTATCAATAGGCTTCAGGATCTGTATTTATTTTACCAACTTGCATTTGGATTGCTCGAATATTTCTAAACATTTCATAGAAAATTCGATTTTATTGAGAATCAACTGGGCTATAGCCCATAGATTTTGAACGGCAAAAATCTAAAATGATCCGATTACGTTGGTCAATAGCTCTATCAATAGGCTTCAGGATCTGTATTTATTTTGCCAACTTGCATTTGGATTGCTCGAATATTTCTAAACATTTCATAGAAAATTCGATTTTATTGAAAATCAACTGGGCTATAGCCCACAGATTTTGAACGGCAAAAATCTAAAATGCTCCGATTACGTTGGTCAATAGCTCTATCGATAGGGCTAAGGATCTGTATTTATTTTGCCAACTTGCATTTGGATTGCTCGAATATTTCTAAACATTTCATAGAAAATTCGATTTTATTGAAAATCAACTGGGCTATAGCCCATAGATTTTGAACGGTAAAAATCTAAAACGCTCCGATTACGTTGGTCAATAGCTCTATCGATAGGGCTAAGGATCTGTATTTATTTTGCCAACTTGCATTTGGATTGCTCGAATATTTCTAAACATTTCATAGAAAATTCGATTTTATTGAAAATCAACTGGGCTATAGCCCACAGATTTTGAACGGCAAAAATCTAAAATGCTCCGATTACGTTGGTCAATAGCTCTATCGATAGGGCTAAGGATCTGTATTTATTTTGCCAACTTGCATTTGGATTGCTCGAATATTTCTAAACATTTCATAGAAAATTCGATTTTATTGAAAATCAACTGGGCTATAGCCCACAGATTTTGAACGGCAAAAATCTAAAATGCTCCGATTACGTTGGTCAATAGCTCTATCAATAGGGCTGAGGATCTGTATTTATTTTGCCAACTTGCATTTGGATTGCTCGAATATTTCTAAACATTTCATAGAAAATTCGATTTTATTGAAAATCAACTGGGCTATAGCCCATAGATTTTGAACGGTAAAAATCTAAAACGCTCCGATTACGTTGGTCAATAGCTCTATCGATAGGGCTAAGGATCTGTATTTATTTTGCCAACTTGCATTTGGATTGCTCGAATATTTCTAAACATTTCTTTGAAAATTCGATTTTATTGAAAATCAACTGGGCTATAGCCCATAGATTTTGAACGGTAAAAATCTAAAACGCTCCGATTACGTTGGTCAATAGCTCTATCGATAGGGCTAAGGATCTGTATTTATTTTGCCAACTTGCATTTGGATTGCTCGAATATTTCTAAACATTTCATAGAAAATTCGATTTTATTGAAAATCAACTGGGCTATAGCCCACAGATTTTGAGCGGCAAAAATCTAAAATGCTCCGATTACGTTGGTCAATAGCTCTATCAATAGGCTTCAGGATCTGTATTTATTGTGCCAACTTGCATTTGGATTGCTCGAATATTTCTAAACATTTCATAGAAAATTCGATTTTATTGAAAATCAACTGGGCTATAGCCCACAGATTTTGAACGGCAAAAATCTAAAATGCTCCGATTACGTTGGTCAATAGCTCTATCGATAGGGCTAAGGATCTGTATTTATTTTGCCAACTTGCATTTGGATTGCTCGAATATTTCTAAACATTTCATAGAAAATTCGATTTTATTGAAAATCAACTGGGCTATAGCCCACAGATTTTGAACGGCAAAAATCTAAAATGCTCCGATTACGTTGGTCAATAGCTCTATCGATAGGGCTAAGGATCTGTATTTATTTTGCCAACTTGCATTTGGATTGCTCGAATATTTCTAAACATTTCATAGAAAATTCGATTTTATTGAAAATCAACTGGGCTATAGCCCACAGATTTTGAACGGCAAAAATCTAAAATGCTCCGATTACGTTGGTCAATAGCTCTATCAATAGGCTTCAGGATCTGTATTTATTTTGCAAACTTGCATTTGGATTGCTCGAATATTTCTAAACATTTCATAGAAAATTCGATTTTATTGAAAATCAACTGGGCTATAGCCCACAGATTTTGAACGGCAAAAATCTAAAATGCTCCGATTACGTTGGTCAATAGCTCTATCGATAGGGCTAAGGATCTGTATTTATTTTGCCAACTTGCATTTGGATTGCTCGAATATTTCTAAACATTTCATAGAAAATTCGATTTTATTGAAAATCAACTGGGCTATAGCCCATAGATTTTGAACGGTAAAAATCTAAAACGCTCCGATTACGTTGGTCAATAGCTCTATCAATAGGCTTCAGGATCTGTATTTATTTTGCCAACTTGCATTTGGATTGCTCGAATATTTCTAAACATTTAATAGAAAATTCGATTTTATTGAAAATCAACTGGGCTATAGCCCACAGATTTTGAACGGCAAAAATCTAAAATGCTCCGATTACGTTGGTCAATAGCTCTATCGATAGGGCTAAGGATCTGTATTTATTTTGCCAACTTGCATTTGGATTGCTCGAATATTTCTAAACATTTCATAGAAAATTCGATTTTATTGAAAATCAACTGGGCTATAGCCCACAGATTTTGAACGGCAAAAAATCTAAAATGCTCCGATTACGTTGGTCAATAGCTCTATCGATAGGGCTAAGGATCTGTATTTATTTTGCCAACTTGCATTTGGATTGCTCGAATATTTCTAAACATTTCATAGAAAATTCGATTTTATTGAAAATCAACTGGGCTATAGCCCACAGATTTTAAACGGCAAAAATCTAAAATGCTCCGATTACGTTGGTCAATAGCTCTATCAATAGGGCTGAGGATCTGTATTTATTTTGCCAACTTGCATTTGGATTGCTCGAATATTTCTAAACATTTCATAGAAAATTCGATTTTATTGAAAATCAACTGGGCTATAGCCCATAGATTTTGAACGGTAAAAATCTAAAACGCTCCGATTACGTTGGTCAATAGCTCTATCGATAGGGCTAAGGATCTGTATTTATTTTGCCAACTTGCATTTGGATTGCTCGAATATTTCTAAACATTTCATAGAAAATTCGATTTTATTGAAAATCAACTGGGCTATAGCCCACAGATTTTGAACGGCAAAAATCTAAAATGCTCCGATTACGTTGGTCAATAGCTCTATCGATAGGGCTAAGGATCTGTATTTATTTTGCCAACTTGCATTTGGATTGCTCGAATATTTCTAAACATTTCATAGAAAATTCGATTTTATTGAAAATCAACTGGGCTATAGCCCACAGATTTTGAACGGCAAAAATCTAAAATGCTCCGATTACGTTGGTCAATAGCTCTATCAATAGGGCTGAGGATCTGTATTTATTTTGCCAACTTGCATTTGGATTGCTCGAATATTTCTAAACATTTCATAGAAAATTCGATTTTATTGAAAATCAACTGGGCTATAGCCCATAGATTTTGAACGGTAAAAATCTAAAACGCTCCGATTACGTTGGTCAATAGCTCTATCGATAGGGCTAAGGATCTGTATTTATTTTGCCAACTTGCATTTGGATTGCTCGAATATTTCTAAACATTTCTTTGAAAATTCGATTTTATTGAAAATCAACTGGGCTATAGCCCATAGATTTTGAACGGTAAAAATCTAAAACGCTCCGATTACGTTGGTCAATAGCTCTATCGATAGGGCTAAGGATCTGTATTTATTTTGCCAACTTGCATTTGGATTGCTCGAATATTTCTAAACATTTCATAGAAAATTCGATTTTATTGAAAATCAACTGGGCTATAGCCCACAGATTTTGAGCGGCAAAAATCTAAAATGCTCCGATTACGTTGGTCAATAGCTCTATCAATAGGCTTCAGGATCTGTATTTATTGTGCCAACTTGCATTTGGATTGCTCGAATATTTCTAAACATTTCATAGAAAATTCGATTTTATTGAAAATCAACTGGGCTATAGCCCACAGATTTTGAACGGCAAAAATCTAAAATGCTCCGATTACGTTGGTCAATAGCTCTATCGATAGGGCTAAGGATCTGTATTTATTTTGCCAACTTGCATTTGGATTGCTCGAATATTTCTAAACATTTCATAGAAAATTCGATTTTATTGAAAATCAACTGGGCTATAGCCCACAGATTTTGAACGGCAAAAATCTAAAATGCTCCGATTACGTTGGTCAATAGCTCTATCGATAGGGCTAAGGATCTGTATTTATTTTGCCAACTTGCATTTGGATTGCTCGAATATTTCTAAACATTTCATAGAAAATTCGATTTTATTGAAAATCAACTGGGCTATAGCCCACAGATTTTGAACGGCAAAAATCTAAAATGCTCCGATTACGTTGGTCAATAGCTCTATCAATAGGCTTCAGGATCTGTATTTATTTTGCAAACTTGCATTTGGATTGCTCGAATATTTCTAAACATTTCATAGAAAATTCGATTTTATTGAAAATCAACTGGGCTATAGCCCACAGATTTTGAACGGCAAAAATCTAAAATGCTCCGATTACGTTGGTCAATAGCTGTATCGATAGGGCTAAGGATCTGTATTTATTTTGCCAACTTGCATTTGGATTGCTCGAATATTTCTAAACATTTCATAGAAAATTCGATTTTATTGAAAATCAACTGGGCTATAGCCCATAGATTTTGAACGGTAAAAATCTAAAACGCTCCGATTACGTTGGTCAATAGCTCTATCAATAGGCTTCAGGATCTGTATTTATTTTGCCAACTTGCATTTGGATTGCTCGAATATTTCTAAACATTTAATAGAAAATTCGATTTTATTGAAAATCAACTGGGCTATAGCCCACAGATTTTGAACGGCAAAAATCTAAAATGCTCCGATTACGTTGGTCAATAGCTCTATCGATAGGGCTAAGGATCTGTATTTATTTTGCCAACTTGCATTTGGATTGCTCGAATATTTCTAAACATTTCATAGAAAATTCGATTTTATTGAAAATCAACTGGGCTATAGCCCACAGATTTTGAACGGCAAAAAATCTAAAATGCTCCGATTACGTTGGTCAATAGCTCTATCGATAGGGCTAAGGATCTGTATTTATTTTGCCAACTTGCATTTGGATTGCTCGAATATTTCTAAACATTTCATAGAAAATTCGATTTTATTGAAAATCAACTGGGCTATAGCCCACAGATTTTGAACGGCAAAAATCTAAAATGCTCCGATTACGTTGGTCAATAGCTCTATCAATAGGGCTGAGGATCTGTATTTATTTTGCCAACTTGCATTTGGATTGCTCGAATATTTCTAAACATTTCATAGAAAATTCGATTTTATTGAAAATCAACTGGGCTATAGCCCATAGATTTTGAACGGTAAAAATCTAAAACGCTCCGATTACGTTGGTCAATAGCTCTATCGATAGGGCTGAGGATCTGTATTTATTTTGCCAACTTGCATTTGGATTGCTCGAATATTTCTAAACATTTCATAGAAAATTCGATTTTATTGAAAATCAACTGGGCTATAGCCCATAGATTTTGAACGGTAAAAATCTAAAACGCTCCGATTACGTTGGTCAATAGCTCTATCAATAGGCTTCAGGATCTGTATTTATTTTGCCAACTTGCATTTGGATTGCTCGAATATTTCTAAACATTTCATAGAAAATTCGATTTTATTGAGAATCAACTGGGCTATAGCCCATAGATTTTGAACGGCAAAAATCTAAAATGATCCGATTACGTTGGTCAATAGCTCTATCAATAGGCTTAAGGATCTGTATTTATTTTGCCAACTTGTATTTGGATTGCTCGAATATTTCTAAACATTTCATAGAAAATTCGATTTTATTGAAAATCAACTGGGCTATAGCCCACAGATTTTGAACGGCAAAAATCTAAAATGCTCCGATTACGTTGGTCAATAGCTCTATCGATAGGGCTAAGGATCTGTATTTATTTTGCCAACTTGCATTTGGATTGCTCGAATATTTCTAAACATTTCATAGAAAATTCGATTTTATTGAAAATCAACTGGGCTATAGCCCATAGATTTTGAACGGTAAAAATCTAAAACGCTCCGATTACGTTGGTCAATAGCTCTATCGATAGGGCTAAGGATCTGTATTTATTTTGCCAACTTGCATTTGGATTGCTCGAATATTTCTAAACATTTCATAGAAAATTCGATTTTATTGAAAATCAACTGGGCTATAGCCCATAGATTTTGAACGGTAAAAATCTAAAACGCTCCGATTACGTTGGTCAATAGCTCTATCAATAGGCTTCAGGATCTGTATTTATTTTGCCAACTTGCATTTGGATTGCTCGAATATTTCTAAACATTTCATAGAAAATTCGATTTTATTGAGAATCAACTGGGCTATAGCCCATAGATTTTGAACGGCAAAAATCTAAAATGATCCGATTACGTTGGTCAATAGCTCTATCAATAGGCTTCAGGATCTGTATTTATTTTGCCAACTTGCATTTCGATTGCTCGAATATTTCTAAACATTTCATAGAAAATTCGATTTTATTGAAAATCAACTGGGCTATAGCCCACAGATTTTGAACGGCAAAAATCTAAAATGCTCCGATTACGTTGGTCAATAGCTCTATCGATAGGGCTAAGGATCTGTATTTATTTTGCCAACTTGCATTTGGATTGCTCGAATATTTCTAAACATTTCATAGAAAATTCGATTTTATTGAAAATCAACTGGGCTATAGCCCATAGATTTTGAACGGTAAAAATCTAAAACGCTCCGATTACGTTGGTCAATAGCTCTATCAATAGGCTTCAGGATCTGTATTTATTTTGCCAACTTGCATTTGGATTGCTCGAATATTTCTAAACATTTCATAGAAAATTCGATTTTATTGAAAATCAACTGGGCTATAGCCCACAGATTTTGAACGGCAAAAATCTAAAATGCTCCGATAACGTTGGTCAATAGCTCTATCGATAGGGCTAAGGATCTGTATTTATTTTGCCAACTTGCATTTGGATTGCTCGAATATTTCTAAACATTTCATAAAAAATTCGATTTTATTGAAAATCAACTGGGCTATAGCCCACAGATTTTGAACGGCATAAATCTAAAATGCTCCGATTACGTTGGTCAATAGCTCTATCAATAGGGCTGAGGATCTGTATTTATTTTGCCAACTTGCATTTGGATTGCTCGAATATTTCTAAACATTTCATAGAAAATTCGATTTTATTGAAAATCAACTGGGCTATAGCCCATAGATTTTGAACGGCAAAAATCTAAAACGCTCCGATTACGTTGGTCAATAGCTCTATCGATAGGGCTAAGGATCTGTATTTATTTTGCCAACTTGCATTTGGATTGCTCGAATATTTCTAAACATTTCATAGAAAATTCGATTATATTGAAAATCAACTGGGCTATAGCCCACAGATTTTGAACGGCAAAAATCTAAAATGCTCCGATTACGTTGGTCAATAGCTCTATCAATAGTGCTGAGGATCTGTATTTATTTTGCTAACTTGCATTTGGATTGCTCGAATATTTCTAAACATTTCATAGAAAATTCGATTTTATTGAAAATCAACTGGGCTATAGCCCATAGATTTTGAACGGTAAAAATCTAAAACGCTCCGATTACGTTGGTCAATAGCTCTATCGATAGGGCTAAGGATCTGTATTTATTTTGCCAACTTGCATTTGGATTGCTCGAATATTTCTAAACATTTCATAGAAAATTCGATTTTATTGAAAATCAACTGGGCTATAGCCCATAGATTTTGAACGGTAAAAATCTAAAACGCTCCGATTACGTTGGTCAATAGCTCTATCAATAGGCTTCAGGATCTGTATTTATTTTGCCAACTTGCATTTGGATTGCTCGAATATTTCTAAACATTTCATAGAAAATTCGATTTTATTGAAAATCAACTGGGCTATAGCCCACAGATTTTGAACGGCAAAAATCTAAAATGCTCCGATTACGTTGGTCAATAGCTCTATCGATAGGGCTAAGGATCTGTATTTATTTTGCCAACTTGCATTTGGATTGCTCGAATATTTCTAAACATTTCATAGAAAATTCGATTTTATTGAAAATCAACTGGGCTATAGCCCACAGATTTTGAACGGCAAAAATCTAAAATGCTCCGATTACGTTGGTCAATAGCTCTATCGATAGGGCTAAGGATCTGTATTTATTTTGCCAACTTGCATTTGGATTGCTCGAATATTTCTAAACATTTCATAGAAAATTCGATTTTATTGAAAATCAACTGGGCTATAGCCCGCAGATTTTGAACGGCAAAAATCTAAAATGCTCCGATTACGTTGGTCAATAGCTCTATCAATAGGGCTGAGGATCTGTATTTATTTTGCCAACTTGCATTTGGATTGCTCGAATATTTCTAAACATTTCATAGAAAATTCGATTTTATTGAAAATCAACTGGGCTATAGCCCATAGATTTTGAACGGTAAAAATCTAAAACGCTCCGATTACGTTGGTCAATAGCTCTATCGATAGGGCTAAGGATCTGTATTTATTTTGCCAACTTGCATTTGGATTGCTCGAATATTTCTAAACATTTCATAGAAAATTCGATTTTATTGAAAATCAACTGGGCTATAGCCCATAGATTTTGAACGGTAAAAATCTAAAACGCTCCGATTACGTTGGTCAATAGCTCTATCAATAGGCTTCAGGATCTGTATTTATTTTGCCAACTTGCATTTGGATTGCTCGAATATTTCTAAACATTTCATAGAAAATTCGATTTTATTGAAAATCAACTGGGCTATAGCCCACAGATTTTGAACGGCAAAAATCTAAAATGATCCGATTACGTTGGTCAATAGCTCTATCGATAGGGCTAAGGATCTGTATTTATTTTGCCAACTTGCATTTGGATTGCTCGAATATTTCTAAACATTTCATAGAAAATTCGATTTTATTGAAAATCAACTGGGCTATAGCCCACAGATTTTGAACGGCAAAAATCTAAAATGCTCCGATTACGTTGGTCAATAGCTCTATCGATAGGGCTTCAGGATCTGTATTTATTTTGCCAACTTGCATTTGGATTGCTCGAAAATTTCTAAACATTTCATAGAAAATTCGATTTTATTGAAAATCAACTGGGCTATAGCCCACAGATTTTGAACGGCAAAAATCTAAAATGCTCCGATTACGTTGGTCAATAGCTCTATCGATAGGGCTAAGGATCTGTATTTATTTTGCCAACTTGCATTTGGATTGCTCGAATATTTCTAAACATTTCATAGAAAATTCGATTTTATTGAAAATCAACTGGGCTATAGCCCACAGATTTTGAACGGCAAAAATCTAAAATGCTCCGATTACGTTGGTCAATAGCTCTATCTATAGGGCTGAGGATCTGTATTTATTTTGCCAACTTGCATTTGGATTGCTCGAATATTTCTAAACATTTCATAGAAAATTCGATTTTATTGAAAATCAACTGGGCTATAGCCCATAGATTTTGAACGGTAAAAATCTAAAACGCTCCGATTACGTTGGTCAATAGCTCTATCGATAGGGCTAAGGATCTGTATTTATTTTGCCAACTTGCATTTGGATTGCTCGAATATTTCTAAACATTTCATAGAAAATTCGATTTTATTGAAAATCAACTGGGCTATAGCCCACAGATTTTGAACGGCAAAAATCTAAAATGCTCCGATTACGTTGGTCAATAGCTCTATCGATAGGGCTAAGGATCTGTATTTATTTTGCCAACTTGCATTTGGATTGCTCGAATATTTCTAAACATTTCATAGAAAATTCGATTTTATTGAAAATCAACTGTGCTATAGCCCACAGATTTTGAACGGCAACAATCTAAAATGATCCGATTACGTTGGTCAATAGCTCTATCAATAGGGCTAAGGATCTGTATTTATTTTGCCAACTTGCATTTGGATTGCTCGAATATTTCTAAACATTTCATATAAAATTCGATTTTATTGAAAATCAACTGTGCTATAGCCCACAGATTTTGAACGGCAACAATCTAAAATGATCCGATTACGTTGGTCAATAGCTCTATCAATAGGGCTGAGGATCTGTATTTATTTTGCCAACTTGCATTTGGATTGCTCGAATATTTCTAAACATTTCATAGAAAATTCGATTTTATTGAAAATCAACTGTGCTATAGCCCACAGATTTTGAACGGCAACAATCTAAAATAATCCGATTACGTTGGTCAATAGCTCTATCAATAGGGCTAAGGATCTGTATTTATTTTGCCTACTTGCATTTGGATTGCTCGAATATTTCTAAACATTTCATAGAAAATTCGATTTTATTGAAAATCAACTGGGCATAGCCCATAGATTTTGAACGGTAAAAATCTAAAACGCTCCGATTACGTTGGTCAATAGCTCTATCAATAGGCTTCAGGATCTGTATTTATTTTGCCAACTTGCATTTGGATTGCTCGAATATTTCTAAACATTTCATAGAAAATTCGATTTCATTGAAAATCAACTGGGCTATAGCCCATAGATTTTGAACGGTAAAAATCTAAAACGCTCCGATTACGTTGGTCAATAGCTCTATCAATAGGCTTCAGGATCTGTATTTATTTTGCCAACTTGCATTTGGATTGCTCGAATATTTCTAAACATTTCATAGAAAATTCGATTTTATTGAAAATCAACTGGGCTATAAGCCCATAGATTTTGAACGGTAAAAATCTAAAACGCTCCGATTACGTTGGTCAATAGCTCTATCAATAGGCTTCAGGATCTGTATTTATTTTGCCAACTTGCATTTGGAATGCTCAAATATTTCTAAACATTTCATAGAAAATTCGATTTTATTGAAAATCAACTGGAATATAGCCCATAGATTTTGAACAGTAAAAATCTAAAACGCTCCGATTACGTTGGTCAATAGCTTTATCGATAGGGCTAAGGACCTGTATTTATTTTGCCAACTTGCATTTGGATTGCTCGAATATTTCTAAACATTTCATAGAAAATTCGATTTTATTGAAAATCAACTGTGCTATAGCCCACAGATTTTGAACGGCAACAATCTAAAATGCTCCGATTACGTTGGTCAATAGCTCTATCGATAGGGCTAAGGATCTGTATTTATTTTGCCAACTTTCATTTGGATTGCTCGAATATTTCTAAACATTTCATAGAAAATTCGATTTTATTGAAAATCAACTGTGCTATAGCCCACAGATTTTGAACGGTAAAAATCTAAAACGCTCCGATTACGTTGGTCAATAGCTCTATCAATAGGCTTCAGGATCTGTATTTATTTTGCCAACTTGCATTTGGATTGCTCGAATATTTCTAAACAGTTCATAGAAAATTCGATTTCATTGAAAATCAACTGGGCATAGCCCATAGATTTTGAACGGTAAAAATCTAAAACGCTCCGATTACGTTGGTCAATAGCTCTATCAATAGGCTTCAGAATCTGTATTTATTTTGCCAACTTGCATTTGGATTGCTCGAATATTTCTAAATATTTCATAGAAAATTCGATTTTATTGAAAATCAACTGGGCTATAGCCCATAGATTTTGAACGGTAAAAATCTAAAATGATCCGATTACGTTGGTCAATAGCTCTATTAATAGGGCTAAGGATCTGTATTTATTTTGCCAACTTGCATTTGGATTGCTCGAATATTTCTAAACATTTCATAGAAAATTCGATTTTATTGAAACACAACTGGGCTATAGCCCACAGATTTTGAACGGTAAAAATCTAAAATGATCCGATTACGTTGGTCAATAGCTCTATCAAGAGGGCTAAGGATCTGTATTTATTTTGCCAACTTGCATTTGGATTGCTCGAATATTTCTAAACATTTCATAGAAAATTCGATTTTATTGAAAATCAACTGTGCTATAGCCCACAGATTTTGAACGGCAACAATCTAAAATGATCCGATTACGTTGGTCAATAGCTCTATCAATAGGGCTAAGGATCTGTATTTATTTTGCCTACTTGCATTTGGATTGCTCGAATATTTCTAAACATTTCATAGAAAATTCGATTTTATTGAAAATCAACTGGGCTATAGCCCATAGATTTTGAACGGCAAAAATCTAAAATGCTCCGATTACGTTGGTCAATAGCTCTATCAATAGGCTTCAGGATCTGTATTTATTTTGCCAACTTGCATTTGGATTGCTCGAATATTTCTAAACATTTCATAGAAAATTCGATTTTATTGAAAATCAACTGGGCTATAGCCCATAGATTTTGAACGGTAAAAATCTAAAACGCTCCGATTACGTTGGTCAATAGCTCTATCAATAGGCTTCAGGATCTGTATTTATTTTGCCAACTTGCATTTGGATTGCTCGAATATTTCTAAACATTTCATAGAAAATTTGATTTTATTGAAAATCAACTGGGCTATAGCCCACAGATTTTGAACGGCAACAATCTAAAATGATCCGATTACGTTGGTCAATAGCTCTATCAATAGGGCTAAGGATCTGTATTTATTTTGCCTACTTGCATTTGGATTGCTCGAATATTTCTAAACATTTCATAGAAAATTCGATTTTATTGAAAATCAACTGGGCTATAGCCCATAGATTTTGAACGGTAAAAATCTAAAACGCTCCGATTACGTTGGTCAATAGCTCTATCAATAGGCTTCAGGATCTGTATTTATTTTGCCAACTTGCATTTGGATTGCTCGAATATTTCTAAACATTTCATAAAAAATTCGATTTTATTGAAAATCAACTGGGCTATAGCCCACAGATTTTGAACGGCAACAATCTAAAATGCTCCGATTACGTTGGTCAATAGCTCTATCAATAGGCTTCAGGATCTGTATTTATTTTGCCAACTTGCATTTGGATTGCTCGAATATTTCTAAACATTTCATAGAAAATTTGATTTTATTGAAAATCAACTGGGCTATAGCCCACAGATTTTGAACGGCAACAATCTAAAATGATCCGATTACGTTGGTCAATAGCTCTATCAATAGGGCTAAGGATCTGTATTTATTTTGCCTACTTGCATTTGGATTGCTCGAATATTTCTAAACATTTCATAGAAAATTCGATTTTATTGAAAATCAACTGGGCTATAGCCCATAGATTTTGAACGGTAACAATCTAAAATGCTCCGATTACGTTGGTCAATAGCTCTATCAATAGGCTTCAGGATCTGTATTTATTTTGCCAACTTGCATTTGGATTGCTCGAATATTTCTAAACATTTCATTGAAAATTTGATTTTATTGAAAATCAACTGGGCTATAGCCCACAGATTTTGAACGGTAACAATCTAAAATGATCCGATTACGTTGGTCAATTGCTCTATCAATAGGGCTAAGGATCTGTATTTATTTTGCCTACTTGCATTTGGATTGCTCGAATATTTCTAAACATTTCATAGAAAATTCGATTTTATTGAGAATCAACTGGGCTATAGCCCATAGATTTTGAACGGCAAAAATCTAAAATGATCCGATTACGTTGGTCAATAGCTCTATCAATAGGCTTCAGGATCTGTATTTATTTTGCCAACTTGCATTTGGATTGCTCGAATATTTCTAAACATTTCATAGAAAATTCGATTTTATTGAAAATCAACTGGGCTATAGCCCATAGATTTTGAACGGTAAAAATTTAAAACGCTCCGATTACGTTGGTCAATAGCTCTATCAATAGGCTTCAGGATCTGTATTTATTTTGCCAACTTGCATTTGGATTGCTCGAATATTTCTAAACATTTCATAAAAAATTCGATTTTATTGAAAATCAACTGGGCTATAATAGCCCACAGATTTTGAACGGCAACAATCTAAAATGCTCCGATTACGTTGGTCAATAGCTCTATCAATAGGGCTAAGGATCTGTATTTATTTTGCCAACTTGCATTTGGATTGCTCGAATATTTCTAAACATTTCATAGAAAATTCGATTTTATTGAAAATCAACTGGGCTATAGCCCATAGATTTTGAACGGCAAAAATCTAAAATGCTCCGATTACGTTGGTCAATAGCTCTATCAATAGGCTTCAGGATCTGTATTTATTTTGCCAACTTGCATTTGGATTGCTCGAATATTTCTAAACATTTCATAGAAAATTCGATTTTATTGAAAATCAACTGGGCTATAGCCCATAGATTTTGAACGGTAAAAATCTAAAACGCTCCGATTACGTTGGTCAATAGCTCTATCAATAGGCTTCAGGATCTGTATTTATTTTGCCAACTTGCATTTAGATTGCTCGAATATTTCTAAACATTTCATAGAAAATTTGATTTTATTGAAAATCAACTGGGCTATAGCCCACAGATTTTGAACGGCAACAATCTAAAATGATCCGATTACGTTGGTCAATAGCTCTATCAATAGGGCTAAGGATCTGTATTTATTTTGCCAACTTGCATTTGGATTGCTCGAATATTTCTAAACATTTCATAGAAAATTCGATTTCATTGAAAATCAACTGGGCTATAGCCCATAGATTTTGAACGGTAAAAATCTAAAACGCTCCGATTACGTTGGTCAATAGCTCTATCAATAGGGCTAAGGATCTGTATTTATTTTGCCAACTTTCATTTGGATTGCTCGAATATTTCTAAACATTTCATTGAAAATTCGATTTTATTGAAAATCAACTGGGCTATAGCCCACAGATTTTGAACGGCAACAATCTAAAATGATCCGATTACGTTGGTCAATAGCTCTATCAATAGGGCTAAGGATCTGTATTTATTTTGCCTACTTGCATTTGGATTGCTCGAATATTTCTAAACATTTCATAGAAAATTCGATTTTATTGAAAATCAACTGGGCTATAGCCCATAGATTTTGAACGGCAAAAATCTAAAATGCTCCGATTACGTTGGTCAATAGCTCTATCAATAGGGCTAAGGATCTGTATTTATTTTGCCTACTTGCATTTGAATTGCTCGAATATTTCTAAACATTTCATAGAAAATTCGATTTTATTGAAAATCAACTGGGCTATAGCCCATAGATTTTGAATGGCAAAAATCTAAAATGCTCCGATTACGTTGGTCAATAGCTCTATCAATAGGCTTCAGGATCTGTATTTATTTTGCCAACTTGCATTTGGATTGCTCGAATATTTCTAAACATTTCATAGAAAATTTGATTTTATTGAAAATCAACTGGGCTATAGCCCACAGATTTTGAACGGTAACAATCTAAAATGATCCGATTACGTTGGTCAATAGCTCTATCAATAGGGCTAAGGATCTGTATTTATTTTGCCTACTTGCATTTGGATTGCTCGAATATTTCTAAACATTTCATAGAAAATTCGATTTTATTGAGAATCAACTGGGCTATAGCCCATAGATTTTGAACGGCAAAAATCTAAAATGATCCGATTACGTTGGTCAATAGCTCTATCAATAGGCTTCAGGATCTGTATTTATTTTGCCAACTTGCATTTGGATTGCTCGAATATTTCTAAACATTTCATAGAAAATTCGATTTTATTGAAAATCAACTGGGCTATAGCCCATAGATTTTGAACGGTAAAAATTTAAAACGCTCCGATTACGTTGGTCAATAGCTCTATCAATAGGCTTCAGGATCTGTATTTATTTTGCCAACTTGCATTTGGATTGCTCGAATATTTGTAAACATTTCATAAAAAATTCGATTTTATTGAAAATCAACTGGGCTATAGCCCACAGATTTTGAACGGCAACAATCTAAAATGCTCCGATTACGTTGGTCAATAGCTCTATCAATAGGGCTAAGGATCTGTATTTATTTTGCCAACTTGCATTTGGATTGCTCGAATATTTCTAAACATTTCATAGAAAATTCGATTTTATTGAAAATCAACTGGGCTATAGCCCATAGATTTTGAACGGCAAAAATCTAAAATGCTCCGATTACGTTGGTCAATAGCTCTATCAATAGGCTTCAGGATCTGTATTTATTTTGCCAACTTGCATTTGGATTGCTCGAATATTTCTAAACATTTCATAGAAAATTCGATTTTATTGAAAATCAACTGGGCTATAGCCCATAGATTTTGAACGGTAAAAATCTAAAACGCTCCGATTACGTTGGTCAATAGCTCTATCAATAGGCTTCAGGATCTGTATTTATTTTGCCAACTTGCATTTAGATTGCTCGAATATTTCTAAACATTTCATAGAAAATTTGATTTTATTGAAAATCAACTGGGCTATAGCCCACAGATTTTGAACGGCAACAATCTAAAATGATCCGATTACGTTGGTCAATAGCTCTATCAATAGGGCTAAGGATCTGTATTTATTTTGCCTACTTGCATTTGGATTGCTCGAATATTTCTAAACATTTCATAGAAAATTCGATTTTATTAAAAATCAACTGGGCTATAGCCCACAGATTTTGAACGGCAACCATCTAAAATGATCCGATTACGTTGATCAATAGCTCTATCAATAGGCTTCAGGATCTGTATTTATTTTGCCAACTTGCATTTGGATTGCTCGAATATTTCTAAACATTTCATAGAAAATTCGATTTCATTGAAAATCAACTGGGCTATAGCCCATAGATTTTGAACGGTAAAAATCTAAAACGCTCCGATTACGTTGGTCAATAGCTCTATCAATAGGCTTCAGGATCTGTATTTATTTTGCCAACTTGCATTTGGATTGCTCGAATATTTCTAAACATTTCATAGAAAATTCGATTTTATTGAAAATCAACTGGGCTATAGCCCATAGATTTTGAATGGTAAAAATCTAAAACGCTCCGATTACGTTGGTCAATAGCTCTATCAATAGGCTTCAGGATCTGTATTTATTTTGCCAACTTGCATTTGGATTGCTCGAATATTTCTAAACATTTCATAGAAAATTCGATTTTATTGAAAATCAACTGGGCTATAGCCCACAGATTTTGGACGGTAAAAATCCAAAACGCTCCGATTACGTTGATCAATAGCTCTATCAATAGGCTTCAGGATCTGTATTTATTTTGCCAACTTGCATTTGGATTTCATAGAAAATTCGATTTTATTGAAAATCAACTGTGCTATAGCCCACAGATTTTGAACGGCAACAATCTAAAATGCTCCGATTACGTTGGTCAATAGCTCTATCAATAGGGCTAAGGATCTGTATTTATTTTTCCAACTTTCATTTGGATTGCTCGAATATTTCTTAACATTTCATAGAAAATTCGATTTTATTGAAAATCAACTGGGCTATAGCCCATAGATTTTGAACGGCAAAAATCTAAAATACTTCGATTACGTTGGTCAATAGCTCTATCAATAGGCTTCAGGATCTGTATTTATTTTGCCAACTTGCATTTGGATTGCTCGAATATTTCTAAACATTTCATAGAAAATTCGATTTTATTGAAAATCAACTGTGCCATAGCCCACAGATTTTGAACGGCAACAATCTAAAATGCTCCGATTACGTTGGTCAATAGCTCTATCAATAGGGCTAAGGATCTGTATTTATTTTTCCAACTTTCATTTGGATTGCTCGAATATTTCTAAACATTTCATAGAAAATTCGATTTTATTGAAAATCAACTGGGCTATAGCCCATAGATTTTGAACGGCAAAAATCTAAAATGCTCCGATCACGTTGGTCAATAGCTCTATCAATAGGGCTAAGGATCTGTATTTATTTTTCCAACTTTCATTTGGATTGCTCGAATATTTCTAAACATTTCATAGAAAATTCGATTTTATTGAAAATCAACTGGGCTATAGCCCACAGATTTTGAACGGCAACAATCTAAAATGCTCCGATTACGTTGGTCAATAGCTCTATCAATAGGGCTAAGGATCTGTATTTATTTTGCCTACTTGCATTTGGATTGCTCGAATATTTCTAAACATTTCATAGAAAATTCGATTTTATTGAAAATCAACTGGGCTATAGCCCATAGATTTTGAACGGCAAAAATCTAAAATGCTCCGATTACGTTGGTCAATAGCTCTATCAATAGGCTTCAGGATCTGTATTTATTTTGCCAACTTGCATTTGGATTGCTCGAATATTTCTAAACATTTCATAGAAAATTCGATTTTATTGAAAATCAACTGTGCTATAGCCCACAGATTTTGAACGGCAACAATCTAAAATGCTCCGATTACGTTGGTCAATAGCTCTATCAATAGGGCTAAGGATCTGTATTTATTTTGCCAACTTTCATTTGGATTGCTCGAATATTTCTAAACATTTCATAGGAAATTCGATTTTATTGAAAATCAACTGGGCTATAGCCCATAGATTTTGAACGGCAAAAATCTAAAATGCTCCGATTATGTTGGTCAATAGCTCTATCAATAGGGCTAAGGATCTGTATTTATTTTGCCAACTTGCATTTGGATTGCTCAAATATTTCTAAACATTTCATAGAAAATTCGATTTTATTGAAAATCAACTGGGATATAGCCCACAGATTTTGAACGGCAAAAATCTAAAATGCTCCGATTACGTTGGTCGATAGCTCTATCGATAGGGCTAAGGATCTGTATTTATTTTGCCAACTTGCATTTGGATTGCTCGAATATTTCTAAACATTTCATAGAAAATTCGATTTTATTGAAAATCAACTGGGCTATAGCCCATAGATTTTGAACGGCAACAATCTAAAATGATCCGATTAGGTTGGTCAATAGCTCTATCGATAGGGCTAAGGATTTGTATTTATTTTGCCTATTTGCATTTGGATTGCTCGAATATTTCTAAACATTTCATAGAAAATTCGATTTTATTGAAAACCAACTGTGCTATAGCCCACAGATTTTGAACGGCAACAATCTAAAATGATCCGATTACGTTGGTCAATAGCTCTATCAATAGGGCTAAGGATCTGTATTTATTTTGCCAACTTGCATTTGGATTGCTCGAATATTTCTAAACATTTCATAGAAAATTCGATTTTATTAAAAATCAACTGTGCTATAGCCCACAGATTTTGAACGGCAACAATCTAAAATGATCCGATTACGTTGGTCAATAGCTCTATCAATAGGGCTAAGGATCTGTATTTATTTTGCCTACTTGCATTTGGATTGCTCGAATATTTCTAAACATTTCATAGAAAATTCGATTTCATTGAAAATCAACTGGGCTATAGCCCATAGATTTTGAACGGTAAAAATCTAAAACGCTCCGATTACGTTGGTCAATAGCGCTATCGATAGGGCTAAGGATCTGTATTTATTTTGCCAACTTGCATTTGGATTGCTCGAATATTTCTAAACATTTCATAAAAAATTTGATTTTATTGAAAATCAACTGGGCTATAGCCCACAGATTTTGAATGGTAAAAATCTAAAACGCTCCGATTACGTTGGTCAATAGCTCTATCAATAGGCTTCAGGATCTGTATTTATTTTGCCAACTTGCATTTGGATTGCTCGAATATTTCTAAACATTTCATAGAAAATTCGATTTCATTGAAAATCAACTGGGCTATAGCCCATAGATTTTGAACGGTAAAAATCTAAAACGCTCCGATTACGTTGGTCAATAGCTCTATCGATAGGGCTAAGGATCTGTATTTATTTTGCCAACTTGCATTTGGATTGCTCGAATATTTCTAAACATTTCATAGAAAATTTGATTTTATTGAAAATCAACTGGGCTATAGCCCATAGATTTTGAACGGCAACAATCTAAAATGCTCCGATTACGTTGGTCAATAGCTCTACCAATAGGGCTAAGGATCTGTATTTATTTTGCCAACTTTCATTTGGATTGCTCGAATATTTCTAAACATTTCATTGAAAATTCGATTTTATTGAAAATCAACTGGGCTAGCCCATAGATTTTGAACGGCAAAAATCTAAAATGCTCCAATTACGTTGGTCAATAGCTCTATCAATAGGGCTAAGGATCTGTATTTATTTTGCCAACTTGCATTTGGATTGCTCAAATATTTCTAAACATTTCATAGAAAATTCGATTTTATTGAAAATCAACTGGGCTATAGCCCACAGATTTTGAATGGTAAAAATCTAAAACGCTCCGATTACGTTGGTCAATAGCTCTATCAATAGGCTTCAGGATCTGTATTTATTTTGCCTACTTGCATTTGGATTGCTCGAATATTTCTAAACATTTCATAGAAAATTCGATTTTATTGAAAATCAACTGGGCTATAGCCCATAGATTTTGAACGGCAACAATATAAAATGATCCGATTACGTTGGTCAATAGCTCTATCGATAGGGCTAAGGATCTGTATTTATTTTGCCTACTTGCATTTGGATTGCTCGAATATTTCTAAACATTTCATAGAAAATTCGATTTTATTGAAAATCAACTGTGCTATAGCCCACAGATTTTGAACGGCAACAATCTAAAATGATCCGATTACGTTGGTCAATAGCTCTATCAATAGGGCTAAGGATCTGTATTTATTTTGCCTACTTGCATTTGGATTGCTCGAATATTTTTAAACATTTCATAGAAAATTCGATTTTATTGAAAATCAACTGTGCTTTAGCCCACAGATTTTGAACGGCAACAATCTAAAATGATCCGATTACGTTGGTCAATAGCTCTATCAATAGGGCTAAGGATCTGTATTTATTTTGCCAACTTGCATTTGGATTGCTCGAATATTTCTAAACATTTCATAGAAAATTCGATTTTATTGAAAATCAACTGTGCTATAGCCCACAGATTTTGAACGGCAACAATCTAAAATGATCCGATTACGTTGGTCAATAGCTCTATCAATAGGCTTCAGGATCTGTATTTATTTTGCCAACTTGCATTTGGATTGCTCGAATATTTCTAAACATTTCATAGAAAATTCGATTTCATTGAAAATCAACTGGGCTATAGCCCATAGATTTTGAACGGCAACAATATAAAATGATCCGATTACGTTGGTCAATAGCTCTATCGATAGGGCTAAGGATCTGTATTTATTTTGCCTACTTGCATTTGGATTGCTCGAATATTTCTAAACATTTCATAGAAAATTCGATTTTATTGAAAATCAACTGGGCTATAGCCCATAGATTTTGAACGGCAACAATATAAAATGATCCGATTACGTTGGTCAATAGCTCTATCGATAGGGCTAAGGATCTGTATTTATTTTGCCTACTTGCATTTGGATTGCTCGAATATTTCTAAACATTTCATAGAAAATTCGATTTTATTGAAAATCAACTGTGCTATAGCCCACAGATTTTGAACGGCAACAATCTAAAATGATCCGATTACGTTGGTCAATAGCTCTATCAATAGGGCTAAGGATCTGTATTTATTTTGCCAACTTGCATTTGGATTGCTCGAATATTTCTAAACATTTCATAGAAAATTCGATTTTATTGAAAATCAACTGGGCAATAGCCCACAGATTTTGAACGGCAAAAATCTAAAATGCTCCGATTACGTTGGTCAATAGCTCTATCGATAGGGCTAAGGATCTGTATTTATTTTGCCAACTTGCATTTGGATTGCTCGAATATTTCTAAACATTTCATAGAAAATTCGATTTTATTGAAAATCAACTGGGCTATAGCCCACAGATTTTGAACGGCAAAAATCTAAAATGCTCCGATTACGTTGGTCAATAGCTCTATCAATAGGCTTCAGGATCTGTATTTATTTTGCCAACTTGCATTTGGATTGCTCGAATATTTCTAAACATTTCATAGAAAATTCGATTTTATTGAAAATCAACTGGGCTATAGCCCACAGATTTTGAACGGCAAAAATCTAAAATGCTCCGATTACGTTGGTCAATAGCTCTATCGATAGGGCTAAGGATCTGTATTTATTTTGCCAACTTGCATTTGGATTGCTCGAATATTTCTAAACATTTCATAGAAAATTCGATTTTAATGAAAATCAACTCAGCTATAGCCCACAGATTTTGAACGGCAAAAATCTAAAATGCTCCGATTACGTTGGTCAATAGCTCTATCGATAGGGCTAAGGATCTGTATTTATTTTGCCAACTTGCATTTGAATTGCTCGAATATTTCTAAACATTTCATAGAAAATTCGATTTTATTGAAAATCAACTGGGCCCATAGATTTTGAACGGCAACAATCTAAAATGATCCGATTACGTTGGTCAATAGCTCTATCAATAGGGCTAAGGATCTGTATTTATTTTGCCAACTTGCATTTGGATTGCTCGAATATTTCTAAACATTTCATAGAAAATTCGATTTTATTGAAAATCAACTGGGCTATAGCCCACAGATTTTGAACGGCAAAAATCTAAAATGCTCCGATTACGTTGGTCAATAGCTCTATCGATAGGGCTAAGGATCTGTATTTATTTTGCCAACTTGCATTTGGATTGCTCGAATATTTCTAAACATTTCATAGAAAATTCGATTTTATTGAAAATCAACTGTGCTATAGCCCATAGATTTTGAACGGCAACAATCTAAAATGATCCGATTACGTTGGTCAATAGCTCTATCAATAGGGCTAAGGATCTGTATTTATTTTGTCTACTTGCATTTGGATTGCTCGAATATTTCTAAACATTTCATAGAAAATTCGATTTTATTGAAAATCAACTGGGCTATAGCCCATAGATTTTGAACGGTAAAAATCTAAAACGCTCCGATTACGTTGGTCAATAGCTCTATAAATAAGCTTCAGGATCTGTATTTATTTTGCCTACTTGCATTTGGATTGCTCGAATATTTCTAAACATTTTATAGAAAATTCGATTTTATTGAAAATCAACTGGGCTATAGCCCATAGATTTTGAACGGCAACAATATAAAATGATCCGATTACGTTGGTCAATAGCTCTATCGATAGGGCTAAGGATCTGTATTTATTTTGCCTACTTGCATTTGGATTGCTCGAATATTTCTAAACATTTCATAGAAAATTCGATTTTATTGAAAATCAACTGGGCTATAGCCCATAGATTTTGAACGGTAAAAATCTAAAACGCTCTGATTACGTTGGTCAATAGCTCTATCAATAGGCTTCAGGATCTGTATTTATTTTGCCTACTTGCATTTGGATTGCTCGAATATTTCTAAACATTTCATAGAAAATTCGATTTTATTGAAAATCAACTGGGCTATAGCCCATAGATTTCGAACGGTAAAAATCTAAAACGCTCCGATTACGTTGGTCAATAGCTCTATCAATAGGCTTCAGGATCTGTATTTATTTTGCCTACTTGCATTTGGATTGCTCGAATATTTCTAAACATTTCATAGAAAATTCGATTTTATTGAAAATCAACTGGGCCCATAGATTTTGAACGGCAACAATCTAAAATGATCCGATTACGTTGGTCAATAGCTCTATCAATAGGGCTAAGGATCTGTATTTATTTTGCCTACTTGCATTTGGATTGCTCGAATATTTCTAAACATTTCATAGAAAATTCGATTTCATTGAAAATCAACTGGGCTATAGCCCACAGATTTTGAACGGTAAAAATCTAAAACGCTCCGATTACGTTGGTCAATAGCTCTATCGATAGGGCTAAGGATCTGTATTTATTTTGCCTACTTGCATTTGGATTGCTCGAATATTTCTAAACATTTCATAAACAATTTGATTTTATTGAAAATCAACTGGGCTATAGCCCACAGATTTTGAATGGTAAAAATCTAAAACGCTCCGATTACGTTGGTCAATAGCTCTATCAATAGGCTTCAGGATCTGTATTTATTTTGCCAACTTGCATTTGGATTGCTCGAATATTTCTAAACATTTCATAGAAAATTCGATTTCATTGAAAATCAACTGGGCTATAGCCCATAGATTTTGAACGGCAAAAATCTAAAACGCTCCGATTACGTTGGTCAATAGCTCTATCGATAGGGCTAAGGATCTGTATTTATTTTGCCAACTTGCATTTGGATTGCTCGAATATTTCTAAACATTTCATAGAAAATTTGATTTTATTGAAAATCAACTGGGCTATAGCCCATAGATTTTGAACGGCAACAATCTAAAATGCTCCGATTACGTTGGTCAATAGCTCTATCAATAGGGCTAAGAATCTGTATTTATTTTGCCAACTTGCATTTGGATTGCTCGAATATTTCTAAACATTTCATAGAAAATTCGATTTTATTGAAAACCAACTGGGCTATAGCCCATAGATTTTGAACGGTAAAAATCTAAAACGCTCCGATTACGTTGGTCAATAGCTCTATCAATAGGCTTCAGGATCTGTATTTATTTTGCCAACTTGCATTTGGATTGCTCGAATATTTCTAAACATTTCATAGAAAATTCGATTTCATTGAAAATCAACTGGGCTATAGCCCACAGATTTTGGACGGTAAAAATCTAAAACGCTCCGATTACGTTGGTCAATAGCTCTATCAATAGGCTTCAGGATCTGTATTTATTTTGCCAACTTGCATTTGGATTGCTCGAATATTTCTAAACATTTCATAGAAAATTCGATTTTATTGAAAATCAACTGGGCTATAGCCCATAGATTTTGAACGGTAAAAATCTAAAACGCTCCGATTACGTTGGTCAATAGCTCTATCAATAGGCTTCAGGATCTGTATTTATTTTGCCTACTTGCATTTGGATTGCTCGAATATTTCTAAACATTTCATAGAAAATTCGATTTTATTGAAAATCAACTGGGCTATAGCCCATAGATTTTGAACGGCAACAATATAAAATGATCCGATTACGTTGGTCAATAGCTCTATCGATAGGGCTAAGGATCTGTATTTATTTTGCCTACTTGCATTTGGATTGCTCGAATATTTCTAAACATTTCATAGAAAATTCGATTTTATTGAAAATCAACTGTGCTATAGCCCACAGATTTTGAACGGCAACAATCTAAAATGATCCGATTACGTTGGTCAATAGCTCTATCAATAGGGCTAAGGATCTGTATTTATTTTGCCAACTTGCATTTGGATTGCTCGAATATTTCTAAACATTTCATAGAAAATTCGATTTTATTGAAAATCAACTGTGCTATAGCCCACAGATTTTGAACGGCAACAATCTAAAATGATCCGATTACGTTGGTCAATAGCTCTATCAATAGGGCTAAGGATCTGTATTTATTTTCCTACTTGCATTTGGATTGCTCGAATATTTCTAAACATTTCATAGAAAATTCGATTTTATTGAAAATCAACTGGGCTATAGCCCATAGATTTTGAACGGTAAAAATCTAAAACGCTCCGATTACGTTGGTCAATAGCTCTATCAATAGGCTTCAGGATCTGTATTTATTTTGCCAACTTGCATTTGGATTGCTCGAATATTTCTAAACATTTCATAGAAAATTCGATTTTATTGAAAATCAACTGTGCTATATCCCACAGATTTTGAACGGCAACAATCTAAAATGATCCGATTACGTTGGTCAATAGCTCTATCAATAGGGCTAAGGATCTGTATTTATTTTGCCTACTTGCATTTGGATTGCTCGAATATTTCTAAACATTTCATAGAAAATTCGATTTTATTGAAAATCAACTGGGCTATAGCCCATAGATTTTGAACGGTAAAAATCTAAAACGCTCCGATTACGTTGGTCAATAGCTCTATCAATAGGCTTCAGGATCTGTATTTATTTTGCCAACTTGCATTTGGATTGCTCGAATATTTCTAAACATTTCATAGAAAATTCGATTTTATTGAAAATCAACTGTGCTATAGCCCACAGATTTTGAACGGCAAAAATCTAAAATGCTCCGATTACGTTGGTCAATAGCTCTATCGATAGGGCTAAGGATCTGTATTTATTTTGCCTACTTGCATTTGGATTGCTCGAATATTTCTAAACATTTCATAGAAAATTCGATTTTATTGAAAATCAACTGTGCTATAGCCCACAGATTTTGAACGGCAACAATCTAAAATGATCCGATTACGTTGGTCAATAGCTCTATCAATAGGGCTAAGGATCTGTATTTATTTTGCCTACTTGCATTTGGATTGCTCGAATATTTCTAAACATTTCATAGAAAATTCGATTTTATTGAAAATCAACTGGGCTATAGCCCATAGATTTTGAACGGTAAAAATCTAAAACGCTCCGATTACGTTGGTCAATAGCTCTATCAATAGGCTTCAGGATCTGTATTTATTTTGCCTACTTGCATTTGGATTGCTCGAATATTTCTAAACATTTCATAGAAAATTCGATTTTATTGAAAATCAACTGGGCTATAGCCCACAGATTTTGAACGGCAACAATATAAAATGATCCGATTACGTTGGTCAATAGCTCTATCGATAGGGCTAAGGATCTGTATTTATTTTGCCTACTTGCATTTGGATTGCTCGAATATTTCTAAACATTTCATAGAAAATTCGATTTCATTGAAAATCAACTGGGCTATAGCCCAAAGATTTTGGACGGTAAAAATCTAAAACGCTCCGATTACGTTGGTCAATAGCTCTATCAATAGGCTTCAGGATCTGTATTTATTTTGCCAACTTGCATTTGGATTGCTCGAATATTTCTAAACATTTCATAGAAAATTCGATTTTATTGAAAATCAACTGGGCTATAGCCCACAGATTTTGAACGGCAACAATATAAAATGATCCGATTACGTTGGTCAATAGCTCTATCGATAGGGCTAAGGATCTGTATTTATTTTGCCTACTTGCATTTGGATTGCTCGAATATTTCTAAACATTTCATAGAAAATTCGATTTTATTGAAAATCAACTGTGCTATAGCCCACAGATTTTGAACGGCAACAATCTAAAATGATCCGATTACGTTGGTCAATAGCTCTATCAATAGGGCTAGGGATCTGTATTTATTTTGCCTACTTGCATTTGGATTGCTCGAATATTTCTAAACATTTCATAGAAAATTCGATTTTATTGAAAATCAACTGGGCTATAGCCCACAGATTTTGAACGGCAACAATCTAAAATGATCCGATTACGTTGGTCAATAGCTCTATCAATAGGGCTAAGGATCTGTATTTATTTTGCCAACTTGCATTTGGATTGCTCGAATATTTCTAAACATTTCATAGAAAATTCGATTTTATTGAAAATCAACTGGGCTATAGCCCATAGATTTTGAACGGTAAAAATCTAAAACGCGTCGATTACGTTGGTCAATAGCTCTATCAATAGGGCTAAGGATCTGTATTTATTTTGCCAACTTGCATTTGGATTGCTCGAATATTTCTAAACATTTCATAGAAAATTCGATTTCATTGAAAATCAACTGGGCTATAGCCCACAGATTTTGGACGGTAACAATCTAAAACGCTCCGATTACGTTGGTCAATAGCTCTATCAATAGGCTTCAGGATCTGTATTTATTTTGCCTACTTGCATTTGGATTGCTCGAATATTTCTAAACATTTCATAGAAAATTCGATTTTATTGAAAATCAACTGGGCTATAGCCCATAGATTTTGAACGGCAACAATATAAAATGATCCGATTACGTTGGTCAATAGCTCTATCGATAGGGCTAAGGATCTGTATTTATTTTGCCTACTTGCATTTGGATTGCTCGAATATTTCTAAACATTTCATAGAAAATTCGATTTTATTGAAAATCAACTGTGCTATAGCCCACAGATTTTGAACGGCAACAATCTAAAATGATCCGATTACGTTGGTCAATAGCTCTATCAATAGGGCTAAGGATCTGTATTTATTTTGCCAACTTGCATTTGGATTGCTCGAATATTTCTAAACATTTCATAGAAAATTCGATTTTATTGAAAATCAACTGTGCTATAGCCCACAGATTTTGAACGGCAACAATCTAAAATGATCCGATTACGTTGGTCAATAGCTCTATCAATAGGGCTAAGGATCTGTATTTATTTTGCCTACTTGCATTTGGATTGCTCGAATATTTCTAAACATTTCATAGAAAATTCGATTTTATTGAAAATCAACTGGGCTATAGCCCATAGATTTCGAACGGTAAAAATCTAAAACGCTCCGATTACGTTGGTCAATAGCTCTATCAATAGGCTTCAGGATCTGTATTTATTTTGCCAACTTGCATTTGGATTGCTCGAATATTTCTAAACATTTCATAGAAAATTCGATTTTATTGAAAATCAACTGTGCTATAGCCCACAGATTTTGAACGGTAAAAATCTAAAATGATCCGATTACGTTGGTCAATAGCTCTATCAATAGGGCTAAGGATCTGTATTTATTTTGCCTACTTGCATTTGGATTGCTCGAATATTTCTAAACATTTCATAGAAAATTCGATTTTATTGAAAATCAACTGGGCTATAGCCCATAGATTTTGAACGGTAAAAATCTAAAACGCTCCGATTACGTTGGTCAATAGCTCTATCAATAGGCTTCAGGATCTGTATTTATTTTGCCAACTTGCATTTGGATTGCTCGAATATTTCTAAACATTTCATAGAAAATTCGATTTTATTGAAAATCAACTGTGCTATAGCCCACAGATTTTGAACGGCAAAAATCTAAAATGCTCCGATTACGTTGGTCAATAGCTCTATCGATAGGGCTAAGGATCTGTATTTATTTTGCCTACTTGAATTTGGATTGCTCGAATATTTCTAAACATTTCATAGAAAATTCGATTTTATTGAAAATCAACTGTGCTATAGCCCACAGATTTTGAACGGCAACAATCTAAAATGATCCGATTACGTTGGTCAATAGCTCTATCAATAGGGCTAAGGATCTGTATTTATTTTGCCTACTTGCATTTGGATTGCTCGAATATTTCTAAACATTTCATAGAAAATTCGATTTTATTGAAAATCAACTGGGCTATAGCCCATAGATTTTGAACGGTAAAAATCTAAAACGCTCCGATTACGTTGGTCAATAGCTCTATCAATAGGATTCAGGATCTGTATTTATTTTGCCAACTTGCATTTGGATTGCTCGAATATTTCTAAACATTTCATAGAAAATTCGATTTTATTGAAAATCAACTGTGCTATAGCCCACAGATTTTGAACGGCAAAAATCTAAAATGCTCCGATTACGTTGGTCAATAGCTCTATCGATAGGGCTAAGGATCTGTATTTATTTTGCCTACTTGCATTTGGATTGCTCGAATATTTCTAAACATTTCATAGAAAATTCGATTTTATTGAAAATCAACTGGGCTATAGCCCATAGATTTTGGACGGTAAAAATCCAAAACGCTCCGATTACGTTGGTCAATAGCTCTATCAATAGGCTTCAGGATCTGTATTTATTTTGCCAACTTGCATTTGGATTGCTCGAATATTTCTAAACATTTCATAGAAAATTCGATTTTATTGAAAATCAACTGGGCTATAGCCCACAGATTTTGAACGGCAAAAATCTAAAATGCTCCGATTACGTTGGTCAATAAAGCAAGTGTTTAGTCCATCCGTCTGGATGCTACAGCGGCTCAAGTGTTAAGGTTTTATAACTTTTGAGTGAAATTATAGTTAGGATATTGTCTGTAACTACTCAATAAATTCATAAGATAATGAAAATATTCACACAATAGTTTGAGTGAATATTTATTTTTACCCTCAAAAACCCTAAAAAAATTGAGTGGAATTTAAGTGTGAATTTAATTATTTTTATGTTTTCAGTTAATTTCTAATTGATGCACGTTTTGAAAATATTGAGTGCAACTGCCAAACAAATTTCACTCAAACTAAAATATTATTGGTTTTTGCTAAATTCGTAAAGTGAGCTGTTTTTAATAAAGCGACGAGTTATTGTAGACTTTATTTAAATTTTAATACATTACATTTAATACAAACAACCAATTAGAGAACAAAATATTATATCGAAAAATAAAAATTTTTAGAAGACATTTAAATTTGACTCTAAAAATTAAGTTTTTAGAGTCAAATTAAAATGTTGAGTGAAATAGGTATATTTCATTTACATACTCACTGTAATATAATTATTACAAAAAAGTTGGAGTGAAAATCGTATTTTTTAATCACTTTTTTTAAATTTCACAATCACTAACATTCATATTACGAGAAAGGTTATGAAATGCTGCATTCTAAGTAGTTTGACATCAAATCACAAAATAACAACAATCAAAATTTAATTTGGATATACACAGGACAAAAATGTAAAAATTTTGTAAACCTGAAAGCTCATCAAAAAAATGTGTACATTTTATTTCTTCTTTATTTACTAATTGCAATTCATTCAAAAAAAAAAATGTGAGGAGGGGGTCTTGCATGTGGATCAAAATGATGAGGATGATAACAAAACGTTACAAAAGAACTTTTTTTTTTTGTTTTGTGTATGTTTGACTGTGCATTGCATGTACATAATATGTATCCAGATGGAAATATTTGAAAGAATTATTTTGGTTTGGAAAGAATTTTTCCGGCTATTGTTGTTTTACGTGTACCCAAGTGGTAGATAGATACCACAAAAATATGAAAATGTTGACAGAATTTTAAAATTGTGTTAATTGAAGAGATTTTTCAATGCTGATTCTTTAATTAAAAAACAATATGGTCAATCAAAAAAGTTATTTACCTGCTCCCATCACCGCAAAGTAATAGTTTGGTAGAGCTTTTAAATTAATTCGCCCAAATGTTGGCTTTTAATAAGTTTTGACTTTGTTTATTTTTAATTCTGTATATTCGTAATTTGCTTATATGTGTATTTATGTGTATTGGTTCATAATATTGTGATGGTCACGGTCAAAGACATGGTTTTTACGTTATTCGTTGTACCGCGAATTGCTAATTAATACAAACCAACACATGTGTATCGAATCTTATTATTTTTTTTAAGCTACACAGCAATATTGACGGAAATGTTTTTTGGTTATTTTATGTGATTTTTACACTTTCTTTGAGTTTATAATTATTGCGCGGTATGCGATTCAACAAAAAAAAATAAAAGAAATTGGTGAATGCAAGTATCTTGAGTCTAATTGAGGGTGGTCTAGCGGATGTGGGTGTTTATCAAGATATAATGTATTAAGTATAAAGTATTAATCAAATACTTCAATGGCCCTGATAATTTTTGGGTATTTAGATAAATACATAAAATTATATCAATCCATATTGTATAGTGAAAGTAATAAAAAAAAAAAACTATTTCACAGAATGACATCTTTCGAGTTTATGCAAAATTGTTAAATATTTAATATACATATATTTACATTAATAAACAAATCGAACTGTAGTTAAGAAAAGTGAAATTTATGTATTTCGAAATATATGTAATGCAACTATTTATAAATTGCATATATTATTATAAAAAATGACAGTGGTCGGACTTTGGAAAAATATTTTATGTAATACTGTGTTTAGAAGGTAGAAAATGATTGTATCTAATGTACAGCAACATATTTGTTTGTGGCTAGGCTAGAAGACTTTTTTTGGAACGTTAATCTTTAAACTTTAGCCAAAAATGAAGAAGTCTAAACGCCCAAGGCTGATCAACATACATAATTCGGACAATTTACTTTTGCAAATCACTTTCGGTTTTGTGCGAGTTGTGTAATTATTAACAATAACCATGTTTTATATCAACAAAATTGAAGCGTATATAATATTTATGAATTAACCATCACCAAAGACGTTCACTGCATCTTAGGTTTGTGATCGTCTTAAGATCTAGAAAGTTAATATTTTTTTAATTTTTAATTGTATTTATCACCATAGTAAAATACGGTTTGAATTCAATTTTTTGTCTTTAACATTCAACTTTTTTTTAAAAAATAATTTTGAACATTCTATACGGAAGTTGGAATTCCAAACGAAAATGATTGGCATGAAGAAAACGACTTTGCATTACGTAATCTGGGGACCCTTAATATCTAATTAATTACCTTTTTAGTGAAGGCGAGACTTTAGTCAAGTGAATGGAATTTATTCTATTTGTATTGGGCCGGGAAGGAGGGGGGGGGGGAACTTGCGTGAGTATACAGTTCACAATACTACATAATCGAACATTTTGATGTAGTCGAGTCAAAAGCAAACAGATAATGCGTGTATCCAATTTGAAATGACGCTGATATTTAGTCTTAATAAAGTTTACCATCATTCTACTCAGTATTTATAGCCTTGTGTGTTATGAGTTGTCAAGCATAATGCATTAATAAATTTATTTCGCACAAGCCGCAAAGTAAAGTGAACGTCGTGTGACGCCGGCCAAAATTGAAGCAAAAAGACAAATTTACTTTTTTGCTAACGAACGGAATCTGTAGACTTTAAAACATTGCCGTTTTTTTAAATTTGGTGTGGTGAATCAAGAATATTCTTACCACCCTTACTGTGCAACACTTTGAACCGCATCCCTTGAAACTGATGGCGAGATCTCAAAACAAGAGCATTTTTTTACCTAAGCATCATCGAAAATTTTTCCTATGACTGCGAAAGTTTAAATTCCAAATTATCGTTGCGGAAAATGACGTAACGTCAAGGACGAAATAGAGTTTTTATTTCACTTGGATTGAGAAATTAAAAGATTTTTAGCTTTATAAGCTTTTCCGAAAAGTTCTGACCAGACAAAAACATCGTAAGATTTCATTGAAACGAATTTCGTCAAACGAAATAATTTTTTGTCTAATGGGTGTATTTAAATTTAAGGTTTTTAATGGCCAACCCCATAGTCTTTAGGATACTTCTAGAAAAAAAAAAATGGTAGACAGAAATCAAACAGCTTTAAACACTGTCTCAACAAAAAAATATTTAAAGGAAGCCGCGGCGTGAAGAAACCCACACCATCCGAACCAAGCTATCAAATAATACCAACGTCACAATAATCTATATGTACGAGTAAGTCGCCGTATGCGGGTGGTAAAATATTTGTAAGGTGTACATATTACCTATGCTGTTGAATTCAATATGTAGTTATGTCAGATTGAGGCCATATTGAGTTCTACGCCTGTATTTGCACTTGCGTATCGAATGGAAATGGCCAGACACCTGGCCATTTTTTGATATTGGCAGAACTAGTAGTCAAAATTAAACAACATTCCCAGAAGCGCTGCCATAGTCGCAATCGATTGATTTTTCTGCTGCCACGTTGCTCGATTTGCCCAATAAAATCAATCCGCCGAGCGAAATTTTTGCTCGGTTACAAATCTCGATTTTTTGGCAGATTCATCATCTTTTACTAATACCAACAACTAGTACTACCATTTTCATTAGAACTGTCATTTTGTTGTTATTCTCAACTCAAATATTGTATTCAATATTATTTTTTAAGTATTTGACCAAACCTACTACAGTTTTTACCTACTACATTAAGAGGTAGTATACCGGAATAAAACTACTGAAATTTCCCTCAAATTTCTTACAAGGGGCAAACCAGAGGAAACCGTCACGAAACACCCAGTAACATGTAAGTGCTAACCAATCCAAATACTCGAAAATTTCGGAGTACTCGAGTAGTAATTTTAGAATTAGCCGAGTAATGCGAGGTACCGCATCAAATAGATTGTGTTAAGTATGGAGTTGGTGTTTGATTCAAATTTTTTGTAAACAAATAAATAAATAAATAAATACCGCTATTTAAAAAATTTAAATCTAGAACGAAATTTTCGGCGAACTGAAAAACCCTTTCCTCATGTCACCAGATAATTTTAATTATATTCCAAGATTAATCGAATTGCCGGTATTTTGACAGACTAAGGCTGGAAGCACACCAAATTAGTCAAAACATTTTACTACCTCATTTCTATGTAAAGCAAGCGATTCTGGTGTATTTTTGTAAAACTGTTTTGTCTGATACAATATGAATTGACTGCTGTAGCAGAACGTGATTTTAGCCTCAAGATCAAGAAAGAAAGCCAAAAGTTCGAAAATATTTATTTTAAATGCATAACTATTTCCTTTTTTTTTTTTTGAGGATCTTAAACTAATCGAGTATCGAGTTATTTGAAAAATGGTGTACTACGCCAAGTAACCGAATACCTCGATACCCGCGGCACTGAATACTCTAAGTAAGTATGTTTAAATGGGGATCTACGTTAATAAATATTCAGTTAGAATATTTCGTTGGAGCAGTTAGAATATTACCTTGGTATAACGAAAAACCAAACCTGGAAAGCAAGTTTCTCGAATAAAAAATTCCGAAAATAAAATCGTATCACGACAATCAAAATTTCGAAATATAAAAACTCGAAAAAAAATCTCGAAACCAAAAATCTATCATTACAATGTGTTTTTGGGCCAAAAATTATAATCCGCCGTGCTTCAAAAGCAAAGTTAATGGATGGCACGTTTAAGGGCCATGTATTATGCACCAATCGTTTTCTTTGCACTAAAAAAAGACACGACAACATTGTGGCGGTAGTCTTCTACCTAATGAGCACAAAATCTAAGGCCGCTTAAAACATTTTCTTTCGTCGAAATTCTGTTAAATTGCACGCGATAATTACATTACTTTAAACCTAAACTTTATCACCTCAGATTTTGAATAGACTAGACAATAATCAAAAATGTAATAATAATCTTAAGGTCAAGTTTTTGGCTCTCTTGGAAATTTGTTATGATAGTATAGTACATGCTTCTAGTGGCTACCTCTAAGTCAATTCTGGACTCGGTTTGCTCGTTAGGCTTCTCACTACATCAATAAATGTGTTGTCTTCCCATAGTTAAAAATGGGGAAAAACCAAAAAATTCTTATGGTCTAGATTATTGTGATCCTTGAAATTTGCTCTTCAAATTGACCATAAGAATCTTTTGAATTTGTGTCTTTCTATTATTAACTTTGGGAAGGCAACACATTTATTGATATAGCGTACATTCTAATAAGCAAATCGGGTTTAGAATTGGTCAAGACATAGCGAAAGAGACCTCTTGTATATTGTCATAGCGAATTTCCAGCGCCTCCATAATCCTTAATAGAAGAATTTTTTTTGAATCTTTTCTTTTAGTCTCATTTATGTAGCGAAAATTCTAACAAGCAAATCGGCCACTAGAACCCTCTACTAAAAATCTTCCAGGGTAACCATAATTTTGATCATAAGAATTATTTTATTTTATTTATTTATTTTTCATTTTTAACTACGAGACAAATCGTATCATAAATAAAAATTCTAGGATGGATTTTTTCGCTCGTGTAAAAGTATGGGATGCATTTTTACACTCGTGTTGTTGGAAAGGAGGGATAAAGTCCAAGCGAGATTTAGATTGCTTGATTATAGCGAGCATTTTATAGAAAATATGGAAGAGACAAAAGTTTCAGCCTTGAAATTCATTAGCTTAAAATTTAGCATTCCTTCCTGCTGAAAAAATAGAAGACTATTCAATGAATCGAATAAACAGGATTACCCCAAGTTTTTAATTATAAAAAAATGTTTGAAAAGTTATTTTAATTCGTTATGTATCTTGGAGAATGGGGCCTGCCGCCCCAAACCCTCTCTATGACGTTTTTCAACAATTTATATTTTTTAATAATTATTCATATACTAAAATAAATAACTCCTCAAAGCCGCTTGGCGCAAGTACCCGAACAAACATTCCCCAAAGATTGGAAAATGGTTTGAAAAGAATTATATTGGCGCAGAAACGGCAAATCGATCATATTTACCATCCTTCTGGTCATTTGCGGAACAAGCTTAACAGAGCTTACCAAGAATCCAAAATAGAGTAAAAGTATTATTTGGAAGACATATTGTTCCGTAGCGATTAATTTCCATTTATTTCCATAAGTCTTGCTAACTACAAGAAATTGCAAGTGGTCAACGAAATCAGAAGTTTATAAGCGAATACTTTAACAAGGACAAAAATATAGTGAAGGTTTTCAGGGGTTTAAACGAAAACGAGGAGAGATGCTTTATGTGTGTTTTAAGCAAAACTAGATAAATAAAAAAAAAATCTCAAAAGTGTTTTACGTGTCGAGATTTCTTTCGAGATTGTGTGTTTCGAAATTTTTTATTTTCCAGAGTTTGTCCCATTTGAGATTTTTTTCGAGTTTCTTAAAACCAATTTTCGAGATTTTATTGAACTTCGATTTTGTTTTTTCTTCAAAACGTGATGATCCCTGTTCAAGAGCGTCACAACGATATGCAAGAAAGTTATGGAGTTTAGTGAGACTTCGATAATCAATACCAAACAAATACACTCCAGATATGATAGAAGCGGTATAATTTCTAAATAAAATAAACAAATAAAGAATTCTTATGCACTTACCCCAAAAATCGGTCGGTTTCACTTCTTCAGCTTTGATTCGGTTTAACAATATCCAATACCTCATATTTTGACTAGAAATGAAAAAGGAAAATAAAGTTTGGTAAAATTGCTTATGCCATTTAAACTGAAAAGTGTAATATATACAATACAGGTCAAATTGTGATCAAATTATGGTTGTCAGTTATGAAATGACGAATCACAAATATTATAAGTTATACGAATTTACTACACCTTACCAATACATTTTAAGCTTTAACCCAAATATCACAAAACTTACGAAATATTTTGCTACATTATCAATACAAATGGAGGTATCTGCTAAAAACATTTAATTACGCATATACAAATTTTAATTAAACTTACCTATCTCTTACAAATATGATCGTTACTTTCAATTTCATTTTTTTTTATTATTATCAGCCGAAAGCCAAAACATTGCTGCGTTCACATAATTGAAAACCAAACATAAAATAAATTTTGTTTGGTGGGGAAACTTTTTTATTTTTTTGTTAAGCACACAAACATTGTACAAAGTATGTCATCTTTATGAACATTTTACTTGTATCGATCAGATTGTTACAAGACGTACAATTGAACACATGAACCAAAGAAAAGCAGAGAAAAAAAATCGATTTTATATAGTTCGCGATCGTTTAACTGAAGAACAAAAAAAAAGAAAAAAGAAATTTGTTTTTTTGTACATAATAATTTCTTTATAGTCATTCAGTCTTGTGGTGAGAGTTTTAAGTGGCAGATCGAAACGAAGTGAATCAAATAAAGTTTTTAATAAAATGTTATAACAAAAAAAGAAATAAAGTGAATTGTGTGCGTGATTTATAGTGCCAAAAATTATTTAAAGAAATTACAAAAATAAAAACTTTAAAAAGGAATAAATTAACACTAGTAATTAAAATTAAACAAAATAATTTTCAACAATGAAGGTAAATAATGCCGAATTTATTTCGTTATTGTTGTTAAATTTTTGTAGAAATACGTAAATCATTTTTTTTTTGTTTTTGTTATTTTTGGTAATACATACTTTCTCCAATCTCTTAATCATATAAGACAATCACACGTAAAAGCATCAAGTTTCAAATAAAGATGACGATTTTTTGTGCCACTATACAAATGTGGCAAAAATCCGGTTGAACGTCATGTGAAAATCATTGATGTTATTGATTTTGTTATTGAAACCTATTGAAGTGAAAATCTGTATAATTTTGTAACAGTTATGTATTACCGGATCAGTGTCAAAAAATTAAAAGTTTGATGAACTTTTGGGTGACTTTGAAAATTTTATTATTGTAACACTTTGATGTTTGATGGTTAAATATTTCTTAATACAATTTTTGAAATACATTGGAAAAGAATTGCCACCAATTTTGATCCATTTATTAACACTTAGTAGTTTATTAGGAGAGGTTTTAGTCTGTTTTTACACTAAGTGATTTATTCGATTTTAGCTTTAGAGGTACTGGTATATGATTAAATCAGACGATTTTTTCTTCGGTTTCAATTTTAGTTTTTCTCGCACTAACAATTTGATAAAATATTAAAACTTCAAATTTAAGATTGAAATTCAACAGAAATTCTCGACTTCTTGGTTCGTTTCTTGGTAAATTTTCTGGGAATTTTTAAAAATTTGTTCCCACCAAAATTAAAATTTGAACGCCAGTCCAAATTAAATTTGAAGTATTTTTGGTATTTTTAAAATTTGTTGAATTTAAATTGTATATGTTCATCCCCTATAAAGTAAAGGTTTGGTTTAAAAAATTTTACAATTTTTGTTTGTGACAAATTTTTGATTTTAAAGAGTTTTGAAAATGAAAAAAAGTGAATTTTTCAGATTTTCTAAATATATTCGACTCTACAACTTTTAAGTTCAATTTATTAATTGGGATTTTAGTATATTACAAAATTATTTTCATTAATCTCTACAAAGAATCTTTCGTTTTCTTTTGGGAAAAGTAGCAGTCCACTCTATTCAATTGGAAATCTGCCTAATTAAGACATAATTTTTATTTTCGCAACTCAACAAATAGTTACCATGCGTATGCACGTTTTCACTTGCGTTCGTATATGTAGCAAAGTTATTGAAATCGTGCCAAAAATGACCAAACCGTTTTTTTTTCTTATCTCGAGGGACTTTCGCTTGGGTCCGAGAAGCAAAAAAAAAAGGGTCCGACTGTCTGTCTGGAGTCTGGAGGTCTATGCCCAAGGCAGAGAATTAAAAAGCTTTTGAAAGCTGTGGTTCGGGTACCGGCGCTGTACCTACGAATTTATCCAAAACCACGTAGCTACTAAGTACGTATTATTACCATGTAGTTTCCGATCCGCATTAACTATTTTTTTGTATGCTGGTTAGTGGATTGAGCTGGGTGTTGAATTTGCGAGTTGAGTTGGGGTTAGGTTAGGATTGAGTGAGCAGTTTAGTTGAAGGTTTATTTGGGAATCGAATTGGAGTTAGCTTGAGTTAATTTCAATTGAGTTGATGTAAGCACATAGTCTTTCAGACCACATTGATATTTGGCCACTGAGTGTGCGGTTAAGTTATGGACTGAGTTGGGGTTGAGGTTGAGTGAACGTTGCAGTTGGAATTTTGTTTTAGGTTCTATTAAGGGTTGGTTCGAGGATTGAGTTGGGCGTTGATTTTTGTCTGCGAAGTGGAGGATTTGTTTGTAGTTTAGAGCATAGTTAGATGTTGGGTTAGGATTTAGTTGAGTTCATGTACACTGAGTTTATGTTTTAGTTGGGAGTTGACTTGGGGTTGAGTTAGAGTTGAGTTGTGGTTGATTGAGGATGATATGGAAGTTAGCTTAAGTTGAGTTGGGCCACGTTTTGAGAATTAGGGTTGAGTTGAGGATTAAATTGGAAGTTAAATTATGGGTTGAGTTCAAGGTTAAATTATAAGTTGATTTGAGGTTTGGTGATTGAGTCGAAGGTCAGGTTGGGGAATTGTGTCAGACATTGCTTAGGGATTGAGTTGGAGATATTGAGTTGGAGGTTCAGTTGGACATTGATTTGGGGTTTAATAAGGGATTAAAGGGTTCAGTTACGAACTAGTTTGGGAGTTAACTCGAAATTAATTTTTGTTTGCACGTAAATTTTTCTCATTTTCCTGTCGTCATTGTGCAAAGAGACTCAATACTAAAACACAATTTAAGGAAAACGCGGAGATTAGAGGTGGCAGCCCTAGTCCTCTTAGGCATAAAACGAATTAATTAACTTAAAAAAATTAATAAAACGAAAAAAATTTATCACAAATATATAATCAAATCTAGCTAATAGCTCCTCAAAGTTACTTTGCAAGGATGGAATTTTGTTTAAAAAAAAAAAACAAAAATCAAAAATACTCTCTTGAACCCCCAAATTTTTTCTCGATGCTATTTCTTATAATAGCCAGGCAAAAATTGATAATAATGTTCACTTAGAGAAGAGCCACAATAACCAATTAGAATGGGCCAAAATACACATAAACGAAAATTCAGAAAGCACGATTCTAAGTGTACGACTACATGCGATTTTGTTTAAGGTTATTTTAATTCGTTTTGTAGCTTAGATCTTACAGCAATGGAAGTGAGAACCGGTAGCTCCGAACTAATGGTAGCGCGTAAAGCACACACAAACACTCTTAATTTTTTAATTGATCAATGAAGAATTATTACACATTTTAGATTCCAGTTTGGCATCACTGTTTAAGAGAAAGGATAAAAATTAAATTTTCGAGTGTAAGTAAATTCAGGAAAAGGGAAAATTTAATTTTGAAAAAGAAGTGGTCTGTTTGTCGGTTTGTTCTGGGCATTGTCACTTTATAGGAGACAGAAAAATAATATTGGCTATAATGTCCTAAATATTATATTTATTACCCATACAAAATTATTTAAGGTTATGAAATAAACCACTTTTCATGCTTCTGAACACTAACACTTATGAAAGTGAACAGATATTTCATAGATGCCGAACTATGGCATTCTATTCGATTTGAATTAAAGATTGTAAGTTAGGAAATTGTTATGTATGCCAAAAGAATTTCTCAAATTACCTAACACAAATCGATATTTCGGTTATTATAGGTACATCATAACCAAATAGCTCTATTATTATAATTATATTTTAATCAAGAGCTACATTTTAATTAGCCAACACACATACATATATATTTTTTATGTTTTTGATTCAATTATGTTTACTCGTATAAATAACAACAAAAAAAAATTGAATTGCTAATAAAAGAATCACTTAGCTTCCGTTTTGAAGAAAGTAAAATTAAAACAAAACAAAAAAATGCCTTCCGACCATGTACTCATAATAATTAATGAATATACTCGGCTTGTATTGTATATAAATTATGCATAAATTGTTTAGACGCGACGTGACACATCATATTACATATAACCAAAACCATAATACGTATATAATGACGGCATTAAAATACCTAACCTGGATTTATTCAATTCAGTCAAATCATATTTCGAACCCCGATGGTAAAAGAATCAAAATAAAAATTTCTCTAATTACAATAAAAATTTAAAACCTACAAAAATCTTACGATGTTTATTAAATATATGCATTGAGTGGATCTAAATTTAATATTGGGTAATAGTTTTAGTCTATGGCACCAATTTTCTTACATTTAGACTACAAAAAGAGAATGGAAGCGCGCCGATTTTTTTTTTTTTTTTTTATTAGATTCAAATTATAAGTACGTAATTGAACGACACACGGTATTTAAATATATAAATTATATTTAATTACACGAGAAATAATTTTGTTTGTTATGCAATGAATTTTTTTTTTTTTTTTATTATTTAAGCATTTTTATTTAGAGTGTTGTAAAAGCCAAGAAAGTTTTATGGGGTTTTTAAGAAAGCAAGTAGTTTATTGGAAATATACCGCAGCACGTCTGTAAAAAGTGATTGGTTTGAAGAATTTTTTTTATTAAATTTATTATTCTGTGAAATTTGAGAGTTTTCGAGATAAATTTATTATGTTTTAGTTTCAAATTAGTATAGCCAAAAGATTGGCATGATTTTTGGTGTGTGTTTTGAAAGAGAAATTATTAGTTTGAACCCGGTGTGCTCGACATGATTTCCGAAAAATTGGAATATTGAAAATCAAAGGAAGAAGGAATGTTTATGATAAATATTTATTGGGATACGAATTTGAAATTTATTTGAAAAAATTGCAAACACAATTTTTTACACCCTATGAAATCTAAATAAAATCAAAATGCAACAAAAGTAAGATGTCCCTTCAGATAAATCAGTAGCTTATTATATAAACTTAAATGAAACGAAACCCCAAATAATAATTTTGACTAATTTAATTAATGCACCTACGCTCGCGCTTATTATCAATTAGGTTTATAAATTAAATTCTGGTCGGTCACCAAAACGGGATGAAAAGAATGCATGCATCGTAATGAAACTCAGTTGTATCCATTTGAATATGCCGGAGCCACTTAATCTTTATGTGATGCTATCAAAATTACATAATTCAGAGAACCTTTCCTCAAAACTTATTGGTAGTTTTTGAATATTTTTGCATATTTCTGTACATTTTTCCCGGGGGGTTTTTAACCAACAATCACGAAAATCAAATTTTATTACATATTTGTAAACTCCAGTTAAAATCTACAGGCTTCAGGCCATTAACTGTATATCCAGTGATGGATTAGCTTTCATTTCTTTCGTTTAAGAATGCAAAAATTCCCCTATAGAAAGCATGAAAAGTAGGTTTTTTATCTGTTTTCCATGCCCAAAAGCAGGTTTTGTGCATTGTTGTCAATGTAGTCGCAAGTCTGCCTAGCAACGTGAGATCAATCACAGCAAATCAGTTTTGTTTCCCCATTTTAAGTAACTACGGTGTTCTATAACCTGCTGCCCGGGTAGCCATATATAAATTCTTTTATTTGAATGAAAATGTTTGAATATGTTTATGTCTCCTTTGTCCTTATTGTTACTGCTTTCTTGACATTATTAATGTTGAGTATGTTGCGCCGTAGAAGATGAACGCGGAGATATTTTAACTCACATTCTTAATTAAATATACGTTCTCAACAAACCTCTTCCAATTACCATCATCAAAAGAGATTCGCCATAAGTATCATTCGCAAACTGGGAAATGCTTGCTTTCTTTGGAATCGGAATCAATGAAACATAGGATTGCTAGTAAAAAAAATAGTATGCACTGAACACTCACACAACCACGATTGTAAGGTGCATAAAGGGCTGATTTATTGCATTTTATTAAATTTTAATTTATTTTGCTTTATTTTACTTGAGATACGACATACTCAAATTCGTATAACAGTATAATTTTAAGTAACGTTCTAAATTACTGTATACTAACGTCAAGGGGACTTCTTCGATTAAATTCAAGAAAATGCTTCCAGTGTCACATTGACAAACATTAGTAGCCACCCTCCTGAGACGCTGTGCGGTGGTTCTAAAATCCAAAGGCTATCCCAATAACGGCCCCAAAAATTGACGAGCCCTAGACACTTACCTAATTTGCCTAGGCGTTAATCCGCACGTGTGTTTTGTCACTATCGCCCTCAAAAATAAGGAACTCCAATTTGAAAGGTAGAATGTCAGTTTGAAACATGAAATTCATTAGTTCAATGAATAGTAAACCCAGATTGAATTTTATTTACATATTCAATTTAAAATGTCACTAGAATTATTTGCAATTTTAAAGGAAGTCTTAAAAATTAATTTAGAAAATTTTTAAATATCGTCAAATTCAGAAACAAACTAAATACCGCCAATGTACGGGCATCCAAACAAATCAATGGAAAATTGAAAACAAATCAAAAATTGTTTTTTCAAAAACATTTGAAAATAATCAAGATTGGATGTATCATTCCCCCTCCCAATAGAAATTCTAAATTGCCATAAAAAAAATAAAAGGTTTTACAACATTTGATAAAATTTCCCTAAAATTAAAGAAACACCTTGGAACCGACTCAAATTGTCCGACGACCGGAGGAAATGGAATATTCTTAATTTATTAGATTTATTTAGAAATAAGCTATGGCCAGAATTTTTCGAATTTTGAACAATTTTTCAAATTTCCTGTTGCATAAATAAGGCAATTTCATTTCTAATAAAAGTCTGAACATTTCTCTTGAATTTCAATACCTACATACATGTTATTCTCAGAATTTAATGAAATTGTAAGGTTTCACATTCCGTTTAGAATTTCTATACCAAAATCCATAATTTCTAATTTTCATGAACATTTATCGCAATTACTTTAAAAATATTTTGACAAATTCCCATTAAATCAATTGGAACCTTTTGGAAATGTTTAAATTTCCTTCGATTCGACTGCAAAATAATCGATGTAATTAATGGCAGCTTAACTTTTGTTAAACAATCATTAAATCAGATATCAAAATTTCTTTAAAAATACAGAAATTCATCTAAAATTTAATCGCTGGAAGCATCAACTGAAAATCCTGAAAAGCTTCAGAATTTCGGAATTTTTTCGAATCACTAAATATTTTACAGCTTTTAAGTTTAAGTATGGAATATTTGACCTTTAATTTTGGAACCTCTAAATAGGTCTTAATAGGTAAGTCTTTCCAAATGGGACTGACGTACCGACCCAAATTGTAAAAATTACATTTATTTAAATGTTGAATTTTTGGGAGGAAATCAAATTTTCTGGATTTCCTGGAATTAGAAGCTTGAATTTTCAGATTTTTATCGGTGACAAAACGTTCTAAATTTTTTCTAAACCTAAATCCAAAGCATAAATTCCTAAAAATAACAAAATTGTTCATTGTGAATTTCCAATCACAGACTTATAAAATTTAAATACGTAATTATGAAATTTAAAGTTTCTATTTTGGTTAGCATAATTTTTAATTTTTGTAGTACCAAAATTCTTAAATTGAATTTCAGTTCAGATTATAAGGGCGATTTATGTTTCACAACATTTTGAGATCGGAAGTACTTTAAAAAAATCGAATATATAAATCGATGTAATTAATGGCAGCTTAACTTAAAACAATGATTGAATTAGATCAAAATTTCTATAAAAAACAAAAATTCACAAAATCCTGCAAAGCTTTGAGAATTTTTGAATTTTTTAGAGTTAGTATTTTACGGTTTTTAAGTTCAATTTTGGAATCTCTAAAATTTTTATAATCTAAGTATTACCAGCAATAAATTTTATTTTAATCTGCAAATTTTTTTGAAATTTAGAATTTGACCGACTAAAGTTTTCAATTTTAATTTTGTAATTTGGCTTTATTATAATACGATTACGAGAGTAGCCACGATATCAAAAATTGTATAACAAAATACAGAAATTTATCCAAAATTTAAATGAAGGAAGCTTTAAATGAAAATCCTGAAAAGCTTACAGAAAATTTTTTAGGGTTACTAAAGGGTGTTTTTTTAAGCCTGATAGAACTTGAAATTGTAGAAAATAAAACAAAAAATAAAATTTTTATGAAAAATATATTCTGGCAGATCTCAGTATACTCTGGCAAATGATCATGAATAGACTGACGCTTGAACAACGCTACGAAATTATTAAAATTTACTTTGAAAATCAGTCGTCGATTCGCGCAACTTATAGACGACTTCGTGATTTTTATGGCGCACATAATCGTCCATCTGAGCAAGCCATCCGTCGAACTGTGGATTGATTTCGTACCATATACTCTCTAGAGGATGTAATAACATCAATAAATAAAGGAATGTGCGTACTGAAGAGAATATCACCGCTGTAAACGAAAGTGTGGAAGAAGATCCAAATTTATCGATTCGTCGTCGTTTGCAGGAATTGGGGCTCCGTCCGTTCACTACATTGATCTGGACGAGATGTGGTTTCAACGGGATGGCGCTACGTGCCATACGGCGACCGCAACCATCGACTTATTAAAATCAAAATTTGGCGATAAGTTGATTTCGAAAATGGACCTGTCAATTGGCCTCCAAGGTCGTGCGATTTGACACCTCTCGATTATTTCCTGTGGGGCTATGTGAAGTCACTGGTTTATGCTGATAAACCAGCAACAATTGACGCCTTGGAGGCCAGCATTGTTCGTGTTATTCGTGAAATATGGCCAGCAGTGCTCGAAAAAGTGGCTTAAAATTGGACGTCCAGAATGAATTTCGTTAAGAACAGCCACGGTGCCCATATGTCTGAAATCATTTTCAAATATTAATGCCACGTATTGAACTTTCGAATTAAAAAAAATTGTTCATTACAATTTAATTTTTTGTGTGATTTTTTACAATTTCAAGTTGGTTAAGGGCTTAAAAAAACACCCTTTATTTTACAGATTTTAAGTTTAATTTTAAAATCTCTGACATTTAATTATGGAACCTTTAAAATTTTTGTAATCTAATTTGTAACCTAAATAAATTTTGTTTTAATAAGCAAATTTTTTGAGATTCAGAAGTTCACCGACTAAGGTTTTCACTTTTAATTTTATAATTTGGATTTTTTTTTTAATATGATTACAAGAATAGCCACGATTTCAAAGCTTTTATAAAAAACAACAGGAATTCATCTAAAATTTATATCTTGGAAGCTTTAAACGAAAATCCTGAAAAGCTTCGAGAACTTCTGAATTTTTTAAAGTTACTATCTTACAATTTTTAAGTTTAATTTCGGAATCCCTGACTAATATTGACACCTCCAAGATTTTTATAATCTAAGTAGCAACATCAATTAATTTTCCATTCCATTTTCCAATTTAGTTCCGTAAATTGAATTTTTTTTAATACAATTAGGAGAAAGTATTGGTCTTTCAAAATGGGTGCATTTGGTAAAAGAAATCTAGGCGCGGACAAACGGTACCAGCACAAATTATTAGAAATTGATTTAATTTAAAATTCTGAACTATTAAAAATTTCAATATTCAATTTAATTGTGAACTTTTCTTTCGAATTTTTTGATTAAATTATTAAAATTTTAAATTCCTAACCATTAGCAGTAATTTCAAATTTTCTCAAAACCTAAATCCTAAAGACGAGAAATCCAAAATTTTAAAATTTCTTCGTTGCCAAACTCATATTACCAAATCTTAAAATTTCTTATAATTAACCAACTTATAATATTTTAAGATTATGTTTAATATTTGGATCAAGTATGCTGCATGGACACACATATACGATTCAATTTACGTTTTTCTGGCCGGTATGATCCGTTGGGTTTTAACTAATTAAAACACAATCATTTTAATTTGATTTACGGCACAACGTTTCGGAAAATTAGATTTTTCCATTATCAAGTGCATCATAAGAAGAAATGTTAAAATCATCAAAAAAAAAAAAACATAAACACATAACTGTTTAGTCAAAAATATAAAAAAACATGAAATCACACAATAAATATTATTAAAATTAAGCACTCCATTGATGTGTTGTTTGTTTCGGTATGAAAGATGTCTTGTCATCTTTTCATACCGAAACAAACAACACATCAATGGAGTGCTTAATTTTAATAATATTTATTGTGTGATTTCATGTTTTTTTATATTTTTGACTAAACAGTTATGTGTTTATGTTTTTTTTGATGATTTTAACATTTCTTCTTATGATGCACTTGATAATGGAAAAATCTAATTTTCCGAAACGTTGTGCCGTAAATCAAATTAAAATGATTGTGTTTTAATTAGTTAAAACCCAACGGATCATACCGGCCAGAAAAACGTAAATTTAAGATTATGGTTCATTTCTATTTTTTGAAATCAACAACGTTGGTTGAATTTGGCAATTTTCGAAATACATATTATAACCAATTCAGGAAAATATGAAATTTTGGAACACTTTTGATAAAGTTTAAAATTTTTTAACCTAAAACAGTTTAAAACGTGCTTATTGCAAAATTTAAATTTCATTTTGGTACAAATTTCAATTTAACAGTCTTTATCTTTTATGTTAAACTTTCCATAATTAACCTGCAAGGATTCTTAAAAGCTTTAAATAACACATTCATTTGTGATGAAAATCCGATCATTTCATTCAAAATTTTCGAAATTCGATCAAATTCCTAATTTTTTTTTAAAGAAAATCACATTCGTAAAATAACCGTTCGGAATATAATCAGCTCAAGAATTTAGAAAAAAAAAAATTATTTAGAATTTCGGTAAAATATAGTTTTCAGAATTTATCAAAAATTGTAAAATTATGTTAACGAGAAAACCAAAATCAAACAAACCCGTTTAAAATTTGGTAAACTTAAAGATTTCATAAATGTTTAAAGTAGATTTAACAATTAGACAAACTTTTATTACATAAATCTAGTTTTTCCCATTGAAATTTGTACCACCAAATATTCTAAAATGGTTTATTACAAATTCGGCGGAATTTGCAACCAAATTCAGCGATTGCAATATCTTTTTACCCCCATAGATTTAAAAAAAAAGCTGTGCAGTCGAAACATTCTTTCACATAACATTTCGAATCCAAGTTTATAAAAATTCTGGTATCTGTTAAAGGAAATTATCAACGGAAATTATAAAATTTGAATTTCTAAAGAGTTTGGAATTTTTACTGGACATTTTTAAATTATCTGAATTCGTCAGATATATTAGAGAAAACGAGAATTACGTTCCAGTAAATTCCAATACTGTGCCGCGGCACTTCGCTTAAGAATCACTGACAATTCATTTCTTTCGACTTAATCTTTAAATATGTTTTAACCTTCAATAAAGAATTTTGGTTAAACTTTGTACCAAACAAAATTTTTTTTTTCTTTATTCGTTTTCATTACCAATGATACAGTGAGTGTATTTAACCGCGATCGCGCGCTTATAACAAATACAAACATAAGAAAACCACGAAAAGAAATTTCACTTTCTTAATCGTCATGATGATCATCATGATTGTAAATTTTTTATTTTGTCATACATACCAAGTATTTATGTATGTATGTACTGTACTGTACATTTATTTTTAACGGTTGATCGAATTTTTTGGTAAAAACACTTTCTTTTAAGATTTTGGATTGTGATTTTGCATCGGTTTTGCGCGCGCATCTTAAAATGGATTAAAATTTGATAGACACCAATTTTGGTATAGCAGCTTCATTCAAAAACAAGGTCAATGTTATCAAATCATGGAAAAATGCGTATTATTGTAGGCTATAGCTAAATTGGCATAAAATAAAGTGAAATTTTCGTTTTTCACATTTTAAACGAGTAATAAATTATCCATAGTATAGCTGCATAGTTCCAAATTAAAAATCTTGATTTTATTACTCGTTTGTATTGACAAAAAAAAAAAAAAAAGTTGATTTATTACATCGTTGGAAAATTTGAAAATTGTTTGAAAGAAAGTAAAAATACCTAATTAGTTTATCAATAAATTTAAAATCGAACAATTTTTGTAGTTATGAAAGTGAACTTTAAAAATGATCTTTTATATAACCATGCCCGTTACTTCCTCGAAAAAATCGAGACGGTCTCTTCTCTAGTGCTTTCACCTTATTTTATTTTAAATTATTACAAAATTGATACAAACACTGAAGAACTAGTTTCAACATGGAAAAATCTTAAAGATGAATCATTTTACTGAGAACCAAAAATTATAATTTACTATATATTCCGCCTCGCAGACATTCTGTTTCTTTTAAAATCACCTTGAGGTGAAAGTATTTTCCGGCAACACAAATCACAATAAAATGTTATGTGCCCTATCGCCTCGTCTCAAATCATTATTACGCCATTAGACTGTCTATCTCAATTAATTATTATTCGAAATAATACTTGAGCAGTACTATGCTCTAAGACAATCATTAGATAATCATTCGATGATGCTGTAAAAAAAAAATATTTGCTACTCTTACCTTTCGTTTCTTGACAAACCAAAGCAAATACAAGAAAATCAATTTTCTTCTTTTAAGCGTATATTTGTACATAGCACGTACATAGACATATTAACAATTATCATTGTACGAATCACGTATTATAAATTAAACAATAATCGTTTTGTATTTAATAAATTTACAATTTTGCAGTCACTTTCACTGAGAATACCTTCAGTCTTATTTACCGATTATTTTTTTGTTTATTTATTTCTAGTTGCTTGTAATAGCCACGATATTACTAATTGTACCAAATTTTATAATATCACATCCACATCATGACACCGATGAACTTGCCGAACAAGTGCGTATCAAACGAGCGGGTAGTTTTGATTTTATTGGACACATAAAAAATGGTGTTGTTTCCGGTATTGGATCAGCATCAGCTGGAGTCGCCGCTGGAAGTAGTGGCAGCAGCTCATCAAGCGGTAAAAGTTATCCTCCTGCCGCACATCCCGCTGTAGTTGTAAGTTTATTTTATTGAGTATACAAATTGTGTGACGCGATTATTTAATTTTTATTTTATAGGAGGAAGTCAAATTTGATGGATGGACCTTCAAAAAATCTTTGTTTAATACAATATTCCAAGCGGTTAAAGCAATTACTGGTGGTGTTACAGCGCTGAAAGGCAAATTAATTAAAGGTAGCGGTTATTTGGTTAGCGCCAAGGGCAAAGTAAGTTTAATTATTAATATTGATTTGGTAAATATTAGCTTTAATAAATTATTAATTTTTTACATAATTAGCTAATCGTCGGTGCCGGTGATGCTGTATCCAATGTGGGTAAAAAAATTGCGTTATCCGCAAAATTAATTCCACCATCGGCTGGTCATTTTGCGAAATTAAGTGGTGCCGGATCAGCTGGTCCACTGTCTGCGCATTTATCATCCGGATCGTCGGGTTCATCATCAGGCGGCCATCAATCAACAGGACATGGTGAAAGTGCGTATATTCCATATAGTTCAATGAACGCCCTTACCAATTTATATTGTGTGTTTTCTCTTACATTTTAAATCAATCACAAGATGGTTTTAAGTGACCTCAATTTACTTTCATTTGAAAGTATAGTTTCAAAATAAAATGGAACTTGTACATATGTATATGAAATATTTTATTATTTTCAGGTTTTACCAGTTTTGATAGTCCAAGCGGTGGTGGTCACGGTAGTTATGGGGCACATCCGCCATCTGTTCCATCATCAAGTTATGGATCACCCGGAATTTCATACTCAGTACATAAACCGGCTGCCCAAACACTAACCTATCTACCACCATCATCACACAGTACATCGTATAAAGCACCGTCATCGTCTTATGGAACACCAGCAATTACTTATGGCGCATCATTTGAGGGACCACCATCATCGATCACTGGGTACTCTAATACAAAACACGAGAGTTACAATGATGGTAATTATTAAACCCGTTTCTTAAGTAATCTCTGGTTTGTGCTGATTTCTAAAACATTGTTACATATGTATATATGTGCATCAGTTACGTCAATTTTTTTGTAGAAAGGTGTTGGGTAACAAACAAGTCTCTAACGTAAACTAATTCCAATTAAATTACAATGCATATATGTACAAGTTATATTGTGTATAAATTATGAAGCATATTTTTTTTTTGCATAAATCGACCTTGCATTTGATGTTTCTATTATTGCATGTGAGCAAATTTCACGTTTTCGTTCTAATTAATTAACACAAAACTAACAAACAAAATACTTAAAGCTTAAATGACCAAATTTCAAGTTTATCCAAATGATGTAACTAACTAATGATGTAACATGCAAAATATGTTTTGTATAAATGTTGTAAATTTACATAAAATTTGTGATTATAATAATTCAAGCAGAACGGACCACTAAATCGTTGTGTTATTACACGGATGAAAATCTAAACAAATGTTTTAGTCCATCGATGTACATAAAGACCGCTATTTGTAAATAAATGTTGTAAATACACTATAATTTATTGACCAACTGTACATAAAAAATGAAAGCATTTCCAAATAATTAATATTCATTTTTTTCTTTTTTTCTAAAATTTTCAAAACTCTATAATTACACGACACAGTAAACACAAAAGACACACACTACCCGTACGATTTATCATCGGGTGGATCACTACCCGCTGGTGCATACAAAGGGCCTACCTATCCAACCGAAGGATTATCTAATGCGGCCGAAGCATTACGTCAACTATTACAAAAGCTACCAACACATGGTGGACAAAGTTCAGCCGGAACCGGAGGTGGAACCTATGAGTTAGGCAACTCAGAAGATTTTTCAGATGTTCACCCAGGCGAAATAAATATTCAAAACGATTATAAAGATTATAAAGTACAACAGTATCAAATACCAGCGGATCCTGTTCCAGCTTTTAAACCATTATCAAATCATGTATCATTACCAAATATACCGCAAGCCATGTACGGTGTACCACTAGAAATAAGTCATTCTCAAACATTGACGACAGCATATGGTGCACCAATCTCCGATTACCAAAAACCATCACAACTAGTCGATGTACCATCCCAGTACTTAACACCAGTCAAACAATATCCAATATCACCACTATCACAAAACACATACAATGTATATCACACAATGTCGCTGCGACGAAATAATTTGTCGCCAAAAAATGCGGCGCACACAAAACGATCACAATACAGCACAATACCAAAAAAACGATACACATCGAGCATACAAAAACCATATCACCAAACACCAATACGAATCGATAAACCTCGAGCATTAGTTAATTCACAACAACAACAACCAATTATTACAGATATGGACAGTCATGTTCATCACCAGCAAATAAATCAGTTACATAAAACATTAGGCGCTGATTTTGAAATTGAGAAATCAATTGGATTCGAGATCAAGAGTCAACAGCCAGGCCAAATAAAACGTAGCATTGAAACAACATTGGCTGATAAGCAATAGAGTTCCAAAAAAAAAAAAAATTATTTTTGTTATTTAGTGACTTATGGTATAATAACGGACAGATATTAAAAAACTGTTTAAATAGAATAAGAAATTTGTGAGTGTGCATGGAAGGTAAAAGTAAATCAACTTACATACATTTTTTGTTTTACAATTAGTTGATAAGATTATAAATAAAGAGTGGACAACTTTCTTTGAATAGTTCGTTAACACTCAGTTGTCAATATCACGTTAATTAACGTATATACCTAAAGTGAGACAGACGTACGTACAGTTTTTGATCGTGCAACGAAGCCATAATATAACAACCGGCTTTTGAACGCATGATATTTATAATTCAACTTTTACATTTTGATTATCATAAATCTTTTACTTTTACTGGATTATAAAATTACGTGATCTTTGTTAATAACGAGCAAGTTATATAGTAAACCACGATATTAAAGTTGTTTGAAACTATCTTTGCTTCTCTTAATATTTATCTTTAATTCGTATGAATATTAAATTGGAGAGTTTCAAATTTTATTGTATAAATTTAAATACCTTAAGATTCTATAAAATTTGGAAATTCTATAAATCTAGAAATACTATAGTATTTTGCAAATTCTTTAAATTCTATAAAAACTATACAAATTTTATATTTTGCCAATACTGTTAGTTCTAGGAAATTCGTAAATTTTATAAACTGTACCATTTCTGTAAATTTTCTTTAGTAATTCTTTAAGTTCTATGAATCCTTCAAATTCAGTAAATCTTATTAATTTTCGAAATTCTTTAAATTCTATGAACTCTAAAAGTTAATTCTATCAAATCTATAACTGCTTTAAATTTTTATGAATTCTACAATTTTAAATTCTATAATTCTTTCTCTTTAAATTTTATAGATTCTATAATTTCGATAAGGTCAATAAATGTTTTTAGTTCTACATGTTCTATAAATTCTGAATTTTTGAAACATAAATTTTCTAGTGTAAGTTCACCATTTTTTGTAGGTTTTGTAAATTGTATAAAATCTTCAAAATCCGTAAATACTACTAACCCTTTACATTTCATAAATTCTATTAATACTTTAAGTTCTATAGACTCTGAAACTAAAATTTCCTATAAGAATCTACAAGTTCCAAGTTTTTTATACAATAGGTTTTTGTATTAATTTTTATTTTCTATCAATTTTATATTGACCATTAATAAAATTTTGTAAATCCTTAATATTTTGTAATTAGTTTTAAAACGAACTCTATAAATCCTATAAATCCTAAAGATTCTATAAATTCTTCAAATTCTGTAGTTCTAAAAATTTTTTAACTTCCACAAAATTACGTAAATAAACATACATACATAACGTAAACTACACCTAAAACATAAAATTTCAAAATAGGTACAAGTAGTTCAATACAAGTAGTTCAGTTTACAATTGTGTAAAATCTAAAATTCATAAATTTTTCAAATTTTTTGAATCATATAAATTCTGTCAAATTTAAAGACATTTTAACAAATAATACAAATGCTATAAATTGTACAAATTTTGTTAATTCTACAAATTCTCTAAATATTAGAATTTATAAATCTATCAATTCTATAAATTCTATGAATTCTATAAATTGTTTGATTCTGTAAATTTTATAAATTTACTCGAGAAACTCAGTGACAACTGCAAATCTTATTGTTATAAAGTTTTTATAATTTCTTCTTTTACAAAACTGTTTATTTTACAAATTTTATAAATTATTTTATAAATCTTTTAAATTTGATAAATTTCTTCAAATTTATAAATATTATTTAACATGAATCCTATAAATTCTTTAAACACTCCATAACTCACACAAAATGGTGTAAAGTCTTTAAATTCAGAGATTAAATTATTTCTCTAAAAATATAAATTCCTTTAATTCCAAAAATCATATGAACGCTTGAGCTGTACAAATTCTAACTATTGTGTAAGCTTTCAAATTTGAGAAAATACAGAAACTTTATAAGTTTTATGTTTTTAAAATTTTATAAATTCAACGCAATTCATAAATTTTTATGACTTCTGATATTTTATAAGATCCACCAAATTCTATGAATTCTTTATTCCTTACTAATCTTATAACAAGCTATGTACATAAATACTATTAATTTTATCCCACAACTCCTATAAATGCTATAAAGCCTATATATTCTGCCTATTTTAATTTGAATAAATTTTCTAAATTATGAAATACCTTTAAATCCTATAAATTCCACAAATCCTATAGCTCTATTTAAATTTCATAAAATCTAAAACTCAATAAATTTTATAAATACATTAAATTCCGGAAACATATTAATTCAGAAATTGTCTAAATTCTGTAAATTTTTTTAATTCTTTAAATAATGAAAATATAATTTTTTATTCCACAAAATCCTATAAATCGTATAGACTTCTTAAACTCTGTTAATACCATAATTTCCATAAATGTTTGAAATACTTTAAATTCTAAAAAATTTATAAATCTATACATTCTATCAATCCCATAAAATTCTGTAAACACCTTAAATTCTAAAAATTGCTTAAATTCTGTAATTTATATTATTTTATAAATTCTTCAGTGATTCAGATTTCTATTTTCATAAAATTTTTATAATTTCTATAAAAATTCAATAAATTCCGTGAACATCTTTAAATTTTATAAACTACATGAAATATAAAATTAATAATATGAATCCTACAAATTCTTTAAACAATAACTCCATAAGTTTTAAACGTTCTTAATATTATAACTACCCTAAATTTTATAAATTTTGTAAAACCTGACAATCCTAATTTTAAAAATTATAAAATTTAATTTTTTTTTTAAATTTTCCTTCAAGTTAGAAATGTTATTAAAACAATAAAATGTATCCATAAATTCTGTAAATTCAATAATTTCCATAAAAATATAAATTCTACAAATTCTATAAATGTTATGTTTTTCAAATTCTATAAATTTTATAAATTCACTGAAATTCTTGAATTCTCTAAATTTCATAAATTCATTTTGATTCTATAAATTCATTGAATTCTATAAATTCAGAAAAATATATATAATCTTTAAATCCTATAATTTTAAAGGATTTTAAAATTTCCTAAATTCTATAAATCTACCAAATCTTTTAAACTCTTTACATTTATTCAATTCTCTTGGTGGTATAAATCCTTATAATAAAATATAAATTTATTAAATTTTAAAAACTAAATATGGTACTGCTATAAATTCTACTTATTCTGTTTATTTTTAAAAATTTTAAATTTTAGAATTTCTATATATTCCGATAAAATATACAAATTCTATTGCTGTTATTATAATGTCTATAAATTTTATAATTCTTTTATATTCTATAGGGTAAGTCTGGATATTTTCAAATTTTCCATAAATTCTACGAATTCAAGGAATTGCTCGACTTTTCTAAATTACTTTAAATTTTCTAAATTATTTGAACTCTTCAATAACTACAAATTTTATAAAAATTATATATTCTATGTATCCTAAAATTCTCACAGATACTAAAGTTACTAAAATGACTGCTAAATGCCATTAATTAAATACATTTTATAAATTCTTTAAATTACATAAATTTTAAAAATAAATAAAGTAAATAATACTAAATTCTAAAAGCTTCAATATTCTCAAAACCGAATTAATTTAACAAATTCTATAAAACCTCTGAATTCTATAGTTTTTAATTTTTGGAAATTCCTTAAATTTCTTAAAATTTGTGAGTTGAATAAATTTTATAAACCATTTAAATTCCGAAAACCTATCAAGTAAAAAATTCTTTAACTTTTTTAAATTCTACAAATTCTACAAATTCTTCAAATTCTATAACATTTGAAAATCAAAATATTTTAAAAATTCGACAAAATCATATAAATTCTATAAATATTATCCATTCTATAAATTCTACAAATTTTAGAAATCCTTTAAACTCTGTAAATTCTCTAAATTCTAAAAAATGTCTAAGTCTTTACATTCTATCAATTCCATAAATTCTATAAAATTTATAAATCCTATTAATTATTTAAATTCTGTAAATTTTAAAGTTTTATAAATTCTTTAACATTTGAATTCTATTTGTGAATTTTATAAATTAACTCGAGAAACTCAGTGACATGTACAAATCAAATTATCACAAAAACTTTAGAATTTCTATAAAAATTCAATAATTTTTTTGAATTCTAGAAATTTATAAACATTTCATATATTTTGTAAATTTCATAAAATATATAAATAATAATATGAACCCTAAAAATTCTTTAAACACTAACTCAATAAATTTTAAACTTTCCTAAAATTCTATTGTGCCTTACTCAAACTTTATGTATTTTTTAAAACCTAACAATCATAATTTTAAAAATTTTAAAACTTAAATTTTTGTTTAAATTCTCCTTCAAGTTATAAATGTTATTAAATCAATAAATTGCATATAAAAATTCATTCAATAACTTCTATAAATACTATATACAAATTCGACAGATTCTGTTAACTTAAAAAATCCTTTAAATGCTTAAACTGTAAGAATACTTTATATTCGATAATTTTTGAAATTTGAGGAAGTAAAATATTTTATAAATCCTATAAATTTTATAAATTCATTTTACTTCGATAAATTTTAAAAATTCTAAAATTTCTATGAATTTCTAAATTTTATAAAATCTTTATATTCCTTCAATTAATAGTGTAATGTTTTAAAAATTCTATTAATCCTATATATTTTGTAAATTTTATAAAATTTTAAATTGAAGGAATTTTATTAATTCTGTTTTATTTTTTCCATAAATTTCATAAATTTTATATATTTTAAATTTCCTCTAATTCTGTAAATTATGTAACTTCTATAAATTTTTTAAACCCTTTCATATCTATAAATTCTATAAATACTTAAAATTCCATAAATACTATAGATGCCAGGAGTATGTTCACTCTTATAAATAAATTCACTTAAATTTTATAAAGTATTTGAACTCTTTAAAATCCATAAATTTTATAACAATTTTATATTTTATTAATCCTAAAAAATCTCTCAAATATCAATGTTATTAATTCTAAAATTATATAAATTTATTAACTCTGTAAATTCTAAAAATTCCAAAATTTTTGGAAATTGAATAAATTCTAAAAACCAATACCTTTAATCTCATTATCTTTAAAATCCTTAAAATTTGGTAAATTTTTTAAATTTATTAAATTTTTTAAATTCATAAAATTCTGCAAATTCTATAAATTGTTTAAATTCTATCAATTCTTCAGATTCTTTAAATTATTTAATTCCTTTAAAGAATTATCCATAAACTATATCACAGTCCTATGGGAGAAAGGCGTATCGGCTAACGTCACTATTTATTTGAAAGTATGAGGCTAGTTAAAAATGTTTAAAATTGGTGTGACATAGTTTATGCACGATCCCTAAATGCTAATAATTGTTTGAATTCTATAAACTGTGAAAATAATAGAAGCTTAACATTTTTGTAAACTAAGTGTGATGTCTATAATTTGTGTGAATTTTATAAATTTTACAAAATCTTTAAATGCTGTAAATTTTGTGAATTATTTTAATTCTATAAAATCGAGAAATTCTTCACACATGTACAAATAATGTAAATCCTATAAATTAAAATAATTCTAAATTCTAATTTTCCAAATATTATAATTCAAACTTTAACATTTATAAATCCTTTAAAATCGGACACCGATAATTAATTCTACAATATCATATCATATCCGTAATCGTACAAATTTATCAAATCTTTAAATTCTTTAAATTCTACAAACTTTATAATTTCCGATAATCGTAAAAATTCTCTAAATGTTTTAATGTCGAATAAATTTTAAAATATCTTTGTATCCTCTAACTTCAACATTTTTTGTAAATATATAATTAAAATATAATTAAATATTGTAAACAAAGCCTATAAATTTAAAAATTTTATACATTCTACATATTCTATTGATACTATAAATCCTATAAATATAATTAGAAATTTTTTAAAAGCTACAAATTCGATCAATTCTATAAATTCGTCACTTCGTATATTCAATTTCTACAAATCCTTAGAATTGTCCATTTACCATAAATTCCAAAATTCTTCCATCATGTCCACTAATCCGGCCGTTTTTATTTTTGGCCGTTAAACCCCGGATCTGTACGAAAAATGGCTAACACAGAACTCTAAAATAACGAAATCAGGAATTTATTTTGTTTCCCTGATTCAGAACAAATAATTTAGCGCTTACTTACAGTTTAATCGAAACTAGGGGAGCAGATTGATGACGTTTTATCATTATGATTATTAATTGTGTAAATCGAACAATTTTTATTACTTCTGTTATTCTTATTGTAAATTCTGAAATATTCTAATGCGCTTGTTAGCCGTACATTTTATATTTGGGCCAACTGGTTAATTGACCAAAACGGTTTGAGCGTGTGATACTGGAAATCTTTGAAAATAGTCTGATAATTTAAAAAGTGTAACAGATGCAACAGATAGGCTTAATAGAATTTTTGCACTGGTCACATAAAGTGTCTAGATCAAGGGAGAAGGTGGTATAAACCGAACGGTTCTGTATATTCCAAATTATACACGATTACCATTAGACAGAAAATAAAAATCCACAAAATTTCAGATGTAAGAAAAATTATTCAAAAACTCCTATACGTCCTCGGGCCATCAATCGCCAGACAATGAGATAGACCAAAATTCTCAAATAAAAAAATTTTAAAACATACAACTGAAAATTGATTTAAACTTTGCCAGTTATTGATTTCGTGGAAGACTTTCAATATGCACAAGAAAGAATGTAATTATTTTTTCTAAGCATCGCTCTATTCGAAATTTAAGCCTATTCAATAGAAGTTCTTGATTGTTCTTTATTTTATGTTAGGTTCGAGTAACATGCGAGAAGAATTTTGATATGTAACGTAACTGAATTATGAACCAATTTATTAAAATATAATTATAAGTGGCATGATATAAACTTGATGAAATAGATTCGAATTGTATAATCGTAATAATTGACAAATATTATGTAAGACAAATCTAGTTGATTAGCAAATACATTCATATCTTGCATGTTAACATCTAAAATGATCAATCTTCTACGCAATCACATTGGAATTTCCAATTTATGAAAACTGGTTCAAAATTATGAAATGGAAATCGTTTTTCTACTTCGATTATTACCTCATCAAATGTTAGTTTTAAACTATTTTAATTAAACAACATTATATAATTAATACAAAATACTTAAATAAATTTCTTTTTACAATTTTCCAGGTCATTACAACAGTGCGATACAGTGGGGTTAAAAATTATTTTTTTTAATTTAATTTATTTTAAATTTTTAAACATTAAAAAAAATAATTAAAACGGCATATTAGGAAAATATTAAGTTAAATTAGAAATAAATTTAAATTGTATAAGGGACTGCGGTTTACGGATGAGATGTGTAATTAAAATTAAGAGAAAAACAAATGGACAAATATTTAATATTTATATGTTTATAAATCACCTGTTATTTTATTATTTTTTGTTGTAATTATTTAAGTAATATTTGTTTTTTTTATATATATTCAAATATTGTAAATAGTGTTTTACCTATGTTTAAAGTATAATTTAATAAGCAAAAAAAAATTAAACGAACAAAAAATTAAAATAATTTGTATTCGTCCCGAGTGTCGCCTTGCGAAATTTTGTTCAGTCTTTTCGTTTATATAAAAAAAATTCTATTCGAATACACTAAAGGAAAAGGTTTTATTACCAACAAGTAGGAAATTGAAGCCCGAGGTTTTTCTCAGTTCATTAAACTTCTCCGCTTTTTCAACTTGCTTATCTCATTTTAAACACACATCGTTGGAACATTATGTGCGAAGTAGTGAGGTGAGTATTGCTTGCCACACCGGAACAGGAATTTACAGGATTGTTCGTTGATTTACGAGACAGCTCATTTGTTCTTCGAAGTAATCAATTCCCGTAAAACTGAATGGGTATGTAAATTACTTTAATCTAACATCAAAACAAAATATCATCACAGAGATATTTTGCTTGTATAAGGTCCCAAAGAACAATTATGTGACGAGCAAGTACAATAGAAAGGTAAATTCTAATGATACTGTAGAGGGTCCAAGAATTAGAAAAATCATTTTAGAATCCCATTTCCACTGTAGTATAGTACTTTATCTAAAAATCATTTGGAACCCTATTAGCAAACACCCAGTTCCATTGTAATTGACCATATTCTAGAACATCATCTAAATCATTTTAGATTAAAATAGTCCGAGTTTTATGCCAAAATTCATCTTATACAATCTGTCAAAATAGATTAAACTAGGGTTAATTACAACTGACTCACTAAGCAATAACTTCCACTGATTTTTATATCGTCAACAGTAAGGCAGATTGTTTCAATTTCGTATTTTTGAATTATTAAGGTACTGGTCAGATTGCCCAAATGTAATGTCCCAGTTTGATATTGTATTCGAGCAGAAAATCAAATGACCACCTATTCTTCAGACGTCGATTTGACGTCACATCAAAAATTTAAAATTAAATTTGGAATGAAATAAAACAACAACAATCAAATTGTATAATTACATATCAAGTTTATATCTTCGTTAATTTTTACAGGTTAATCAAATGTTGGCATCTTTTGGTTGAAAAAGTGTCATTTCCCACATGGTGGGATGGACTTCTAAAATTTTAACTGACTTTGAAGGAGCATTTATGATAAAATCGGTTTCTGATTTACAAGACCAGTACCAAGTTGCGTTGTTCATAAGTTCATATTTATATCCGATTGCATAAATGAAATTAGGAAGAAGTCGGATTGATTTACCCAAATTTATAATTCCATAAAAGCTTTCAAAATCTACCTCATTTATATTTATTACTGTTACCTTACTGAAGTCACTGTGGAGACAGGAAATTGTGATGCTCGTCCGAATGACACCGATGGAAGCATCATGTTTTCCAAATGCAAACCCTTGCAGGATCATGTCAGAATAAACGGAAAACTTGGTTTTAAATTCTGCTTGATCTGGAAATATTTTCCATTCATAGGGCTGTTACAACTCGGTTCTTGGTGAACAATTCCATATACCATCATCATGTTTAGTTCAGAAAATTTTGTTGCTACCAAATATCATTTAATCACTGTCCGTTAATAAATCAGGATCTTTTGTTTTAATATTTTGCAATTCCTCGCTGGACATCGTGGGAAAGCGTATTGAACTAATCAAATCAGCAAATTTTTCTCGGCACTCTTTAAATTCTATTTCATTTTGCTCGCAATGATGATTCATCCATTATGCCCTTTTCGATTTGATTACACTTTAAAATTTCTATTATGGTACCTGCAGCCATCGATAAAAATATAGTTGAATCCAAATTGAATTTGAATTGAAAAGCTGTTTGGAGCTTAATTGTTGTTCTGTTTAAATCAATTTTTTGGTTTTCCCCTTTATAAAAATCCAACTTTTGCAAAGCGTAAAACGATCTGTTCATCAATTGATTGACTAATCTTATCACGTCGTAACTTATCGCCAATTTCAACAAATGGCACAAATTGGCGGCATTTACATTTATTTGGTCGGTGTATATAAATCGAATCAACTGATAAAAATCATCATATCCACAATCAGTTATTGGTATAAGTTTCTTTTCGCCCAGAGTCGTTTTCAACTGTTTTTGAAATTCAGTACTTCGTACCATTAAAATTAGTGAGTGCGCAAAAATTTGTTTGCCTTCGACGAGAAACGTTATATCCGACAAATATTCCAAATTAAACAGTTTGTCCGCAAGTTGGTGCATCGGGAAGGGGATTTCGTTGATTTTGTATTCCATTTTAGTAACTTTCACTAAACACAACACCACTTAATCAATAATTAACAATTTGATTGAAAAGATTAGACGAACTGAAATTTTTAATATTATTCTATTTTAAAATCCAATATCTTCTTATCTTTTAAACGAATATTGATAATTTTTTTTTTTTATTGCAATACAAATTCATATATGAATTGTGGTTTTGAATTACCTCAATCTGAATTATTTTATTTCACCGCTGGTTTAGAATCCGAAGAGCAGTTCGCTTAATCCGCATTGAAATTAGTTACGAATGCGTTATTTAGTAATTAATCGTTTTGATTAGCACTCTAACCTGGACAAAGATTTTGGTCACAGAATAATTCATCATAAGCTCTGAAAATGTATTGTGTACAGCATCGTATACATTTTGCTATTATGTGCCGTCATATATTTTTATTGTGTGTATTTTCTTGGGATGAAATCGGTTTAAATTTTTAGTGCTTGTGCTCGCGTTGAATCATTTGCTCTTTCTTTTCTTCTAACATGAGGAATTTTTGATTTTCTATTTATTGTTGTTGTTTGTGCAAGCAAAATGGTAAGTTTTCTAGAAAGTTTCACGTAAATTACAGTTTACTCTAAAATTCAATTTAAATTTAAAATTACCTGCGTCCTGAACTTTTACGTATTAAAAATTTTGTTAAAAAGCCAGTTTTATCACAAATTGAATACAACAAAATGTTGATTTGACAGACATGGAAGAAAGTATAGCTCCAGCGAGTATTTTGGGTGTATCGGCGGAAGAGTTTGAGGAATACATATCGATTGGTGACAACATTCCTGTTTGCTGAATTAATTAATTTAATTTGTAAATCAGCTACGGCTCTATTTTTTGATTTATTTTTTGTTAGATGATGTTCCTGTTCCTCAAATGTTGAATTGAATTGTTGAAATTTTTTAAATTTTGCAGCTGGTAATCTTTCGTAGTACACATAAATAAAGCATAAAAAATACAAAATATTTATGCGATGGTCTTTTAAATTAACACTAATGAGGAAAGCATTAAAATCCATTTCAATGTTCAACAACGACTTTGTATTAATCAATGGCAATGGCCTAATTCAATAAAAAACCATCACTAGACCGGTGGCTATTGAGGTTATCATCGGAACGTTCAACACTCAGCTTGTTGAAGGTCTCATTAATAAATTGATAGAGTACAAAATTCGAAAGGGTTTCGGAAAAATTAACAAGCATTAACAAACGACCGAATGTCGTTGGTTAATAAAAAACAAAAACAAAAAACCTCGTGATCGTCAATAAAACAAACAATAGGTAATATAATGGTATAAAAAGTTTCCCCCGTTTTAACAATATCAGTAAAGCTATAAATTGCATTTGTTTGAGGGGTCGCATGTCTGTGGTGACATTTCATAAATCGTTAAAGAAAGAAAAAATTTGATGTTTGTTTATCAAGTGGAAAGTATACATTTTAAAATTCTATTCCAAAAAATGGAAGAAGGCAATGAAGGCTACTAAAAAAATGTGTACAGTTTATGGTGATGGTGCCATACCAGAAAGAAAAGTTCGTGAATGGATCGCTCGATTTCGTTCTGAAAATTTCGATGTCAAAAACGCATCTGTCACTAGCCGATCATTCATTGAAAAAGTCGATGAAATCATACAAAAGGAACCAATGAAACAGCAATCCTATGCGATGGGATGCTTTTGTGTTTGGTGGGATTAGAAGCCAATCGTGTTTCATGAAATGCATCAACGATACGCGCGTCAACAATTGTTTCTGTTCTCTACTGTCAACCAAAAATGTATGTTCCATCATGACAACGCCAGACCATACATATCTCTGATGAATCAGCAAAAATTGAGAGAGCTTGGTTTTGAAGATTTAATGCAATCGTTATACAGTCATAGAAAAATAAAAAAGTTCGTTTGAAAATTCAGTGAAGAACGACGGAAACTTTTCGACCATCCAACGAGTCCTCCATTTTGTGGTATTCACCTGTGCTCTGCAAAAACCAAATAACATCTGCCGTCTTAACAAACGAATAAGAGAATCTAAATATTAAATTGCGTGACACGACTACGAGAATTGGGGTATAAGCTATATGTAGATTCAATTGATGGAGGTTCTCGTGGTGGATGGTTGAACAACTGTTACATAACCTAACATATATTAGACCGAAACCAATGCCCAAATTTAATGTTCCAGTCTGACATTGTAGAACAGAAAATGAAGTGGTATTCTGTACTTCGGCATCCTATTTCTTCCAATTTATGGTAGAAGATTTGACAACACATCTACAATTTTAAAAGAAATTTGAAATGAAATGAAATTGGCATTTTGGCATCTTTTGGTTGAAAAAGCGTCATTTCCCACATGGTGGGATGGACTTCTAAAATTTTAAATGAATTTGATGGAGCATTTATGATAAAATCGGTTTCTGGTTTACGAGACCAATACCATGTTGCGTTATCCATAAGTTCATATTTATATCCGATTGTATAAATGAAATTAGGAAGAACTCGGATTGATGTATCCAAATTTATAACAGCATAATAGCTTTTTAAATCTACCTCATTTATATTTATTTCCGTTAGCTTCCTGCCACAAGTCATTGTAGTGACAGGAAATTTTGATGCTCGTCCAATTAACACCGCTTGAAGTATCGTGTTTTGCAAATACAAATCCATGAATTATCATGTCAGAATAAACCAGAGTTCTTCGCTCTTCTAAAATAGTTTTTAGATAAAGTTCTGGAATACGGCCAACAGCAGATAAACCTCGACAGCTGTATGGATTACGGAAACTGCCACAGACAATAGCTTTTTAGGTTACTCATATTGATATATATTATTTATTATACATCTGCGCCAGGAAATTTAATCGCAATCAAAGGAAAATAAGAAAAAATGGGTGACAGCACGCTAATATTAGTGTAGGATCCCGGAGTTACGAAAATCATTTTAGAATCTCATTTCCAACGAACAAGTCAAATTGCATCACAAGCGGATAAGAAATAGCCAAGTTCCATCCTAATTGGCCATATAGGCCATATTACAGAACTTCATCTAAAAATCATTGTAGAATCCCGTTTTTATCACGCAAGTCATATTTCACTAAAATCTGTTAAGGAATAGCCAAATTCCATCCGAATTGGCCATATTCTAGAACTTCATCTAATAATTATTGTAGAATCCCATTTCCAACGCGCATGCCAAATTTTTTCTAAAACCGGTTAAGGAATAGCCAAGTTCCATTACAATTGGCCATATTCCTCCAAAAATCATTTTAATAGAAGCCCGTTTTCATCACGCATGTCAAATTTCTCAAAAATCTGTTAAGAAATAGCCAAGTTCCATCCTAGTTGGCCATATTCCAGAATTTTATCTAATTATCGTTTATCGAACTTTCTTTATTTAATAATATTTAAAGAGCAATTCGTGTGTTACAAAAAATATCGCTCTCTAATGTATTTTCTTCAATAGCTTTGTAGAATGGGTTGGGAGCGATAATTTTAACTTTTACGCTCCCTGTTTTAAGAGCAAAATTAAAAATAAAAATTTAAATCACTTTGAAAGAGCGAAATATTTTTTTTGTGTTTATCATTAGAGGGTAGAGCGTAGAAGCAAACTGGAAAAAAAATTGTTTTGGGAGCAAGAGCGATAAATTTAAACTCTGGAATAAACAGAAAACTTGGTTTTAAATTCTGTTTGATCTGAATAGGTTTTTCAATCATAGGGCTATAACAACTCGCTTCTTGGTGAAAAATGCCATATACCGTTATTATGTTTAGTTCCGAATATTTTGTTGCTGGCAATTATAGTATAATCACTAACCGTTAATAAATCTGGATATTTTGTTTTAATATTTCGCAAATTCCTCGTTAGACATTGTTGGAAAACGTATTAATCAAACCAACTCAGCAAATTTTTCACGGTAGTCTTTAAATTTTATTTGATTTTGCTTGCAACTATTGATTCATCCTACGAACCAATGCATCAAAGATGTACGATTCAGTTATGCCCTTCTCTATTTGATCAATTTTTAATATTTCTTCTGCGGTATCTGATGCTACCGATAAAAATGAATTTGAATCCAAATTGAATTTCTAGAAAAAACTGCTTGGAGCTTAATTGTTGTTCTATTTAAATCAATTTTGTAATTTGCCGATTTATAAAAATCCAGCTTTTGGAAAGCATAAAAAGATCTGTTCATCAGTTGATTCCTACAGAAAGTGCTAATCAAAATTTAAATTCAATCTCGTACGTTGATTTAAATTCTTCAGCAGTTTTGTCTGATGAGTATTTGAATTTAATAAGCAAAATTCAGTCAAATACTAAATTGTTTAAATATTTTCAAATTAGGGATGGAAAGATTTTTGTTAATCTGGCAAATAATCATAACCAACGTTTTTCCGATATTTCCCATTGGAAACTCTATGTTCCAAATATGTATTTCTAAGTTAATTCGACAAGCTGTTGATACCCCTTTGTCGATTCATATGGAACGTTTGCAGCGGTCCAACTTTTGGCCTAAAATGTTTGTCGAAATTCAAAATTATAAGTGGCGTCCTACTCGAGTAATTAAAGCCCGAACTGGATTATAAAGATGAACTGAAGGTTAATAAATTAATCGCAAGCCAGAACGGTTCCCAACCAAATAAAATTGATAGCATGAATACGGCATGTCGAAACCAAATTGAACATCAAGTAATGATACTTTGAATTTCTGAACATTTTACGGATCGTTCTCCATTAGAAGAAATGTTAAAAATAATATTGAACGGTCTGCCCAAAAAAATTAATACGGATGAGATTAAAAAATACTCGCTGACTATGATAAAGACTAACGAATTATGAAGGCGTTAAGTGCGATGATAACAATGAAACAAACTGAACTAAATCCTAAAGAAGGCGCGATGCAAATACATAACATTAAATTCAAGATTATACAAAAATTAAAACTCTCAACCATGTAATTGTATCGTTTCGGATACGTAGTCCGGTAGGAAAATTTCTCCAATATAATGTCGCCTGTGTCAGGTTTCCCTGAATATGACAAACCCATCCAGCTGGTCAAATATAAAGGAATACATCCTCATATAAGAAAACATCAAAATTAAACGAAATTAAATTTGTGTAATGCTGCAAAATTTCCGGTGCTTTCATTTCTTTGGCTGGTGAGTCTTAGAATTCAATTTTTAATAAACAACCATCAAATTCTGATTATAGTATTATATACGTTTCTAATGTATCAGAACAAAAATATTCTTTAAAGGATTTTTTATTTTACTCGAGTCTTTCAGGATGTAAGACGAAAGCGGAACAATTTACTAATTAAAGGTTCGTCGAATCTCAGTAATAACATATTAAATGTTATTATCTGGAATGAGCAAAGTATAAACAATAAAATAATAGATTTTCATAAACAAAGTCTTAATGTGTATGTTGCCATAATTTCAGAAACTTAACTAAATGATAATGTATCACCCTTTGAACCGGATTTTGAACTGTCTATGGCTATATGGTGATGTTGCTATTTTATTTAAACGAAATATTCAACACAGTTACCCACTTTAACTTTACAAACTACTCAGGAGCCTCCAATTTAATTATTAACAAATTTAAATCAGATATACAATACCCGACATCAATCCATTCAAATTTCATTTTAGGAGGAGATCTGAATGCAACACATCCTCATTGGAATTACTACAGAAATAATAGAGCTGTCACGATGCTATCTTTGGGTCATAATCAAATAATTACGTCTCATCATATTATTTTGAGCCTATATAACTTCCTTGGAAATACTTCATGATACTGGTGCGGATGCTTTAAAATTCTTGTGTAACCTGATACTTTATAATGGGGATTTTCCAAATATTTTAAAATTAGAAATTGTAATTCCAAAATTCAAAAAGGGCGATGAATTGTATTTAAATAAAGCCGATTTCTCGTCTAAGCATCGTATTCTAAGCAAAGTCTTTGAGAAACTTATAAAACTTCAGTACGTACTACTTCAGTATACGCTAGAAATAGCCAATATCCATCCTAATTGACCATATTCCAGAAATTCAACAAAAAAAAAGTAGTTTAGAATCCCGTTTCCATCGCGCTCGCCGATTTCACCATAATCAATTATCGGTTTATTTTTGGTAACCTTGGATTATCGAAGTCCTATCAACACAAAATCGAATCTCGAAATTTTCGAAAAATTTCAAAAATAAACGGGGAAGCTGAGATTTCAAAAAGTATGGAAAATTCTAAGAATGGTCTATAGTAGTATAGTAAATCCTCTGAATAATAAAAATCAATTGTTGCTATATATCCTTATATAGCAACAATTGAGATTTTACGTCACATTCAGAATTTTAAATCAAATTTCAAATGAAATGAAACAACAACAATCAAATTTTTTATTTACTTATCAAGTTTATTTCCTCATTAATTTTTACAGGTCAATCAAATTTTGGCATTCTTTTGGTTGAAAAATCGACATTTCCCACATGGTGGGATGAACTTCTAAAATTTTAACAGAATTTGATGGAGCGTTTATGATAAAATCGGTTTCTGGTTTACGAGACCAATACCACGTTGCTTTATCCATAAGTTCATATTTATATCCGATTGTATAAATGAAATTAGGGCGAACACGGATTGATCTGCCCAAATTTATAACACCAAAATAGTCTTCTAAAACTATCTCATTTATATTTATTTCTGTTAACTTGCTCAAGTTAGGTTGTTGGCACGAAATTGTAATGCTCATCCGATTAACACTTTTGGTAGTATCGAGCTTTCCAAATGCAAAACCATGCAGAATCATGTCAGAATATACAGAAAACTTGGTTTTAAATTCTGTTTGATTTGGATAGGTTTTCCATTCATAGGGCTGTAATAACTCGGTTCTTGGTGAATAATTCCATATACCATCACCATGTTTAGTTCCATAAATTTTGTGGTTGGCAAATATCATATAATCACTTTCCGTTAATAAATCAGGATATTTTGTTTTAACATCGCGCAATTCCTCGCATGACATCGTTGGGAAGCGAATGGTTCTAATCAAATGAGCAAATTGTTGGTGGCACTCTTTAAATTGTATTTGATTTTGTTTGCAATGGTGGTTCATCCAACGGAGCAATGCATCAAGGATGTACGACTCAGTTATGCCCTTCTCGATTTGATCAAATTTTAAAGTTTCATCTACAGTAGTAGAATCTATTGATAAAAAGTTATCTGAATTCATATTGTTTTTAAAGTGAAAAGCTGCTTGAAGCTTAATAGTTTTTCTATTTAAATCAATTTCATAATTTTCCGCTTTATATAAATCCAACTTTTGGAAAGCATAAATAAATTTATTCATTAGATGATTGATTAACCTTATCACGTTATAGCGTATCGCCAATTTCAACAAAGAACGATAATTTGTAACACTGACATTTATTTGGTCGATGTATAGAAATCGAACGAATTGATAAAAATCGGCATATCCACAATCAGTTATTGGTATAATTTTCTTCTCGCCTAGAGTGATTTCTAACTGCTTTTGAAATGCAGTGCTACGTACCATTAAAATCAGTGAGTGCGCAAAAATTTGTTTGCCTTCAACGAGAAACGTTATATCCGACAAATATTCCAGATTAAATAGTTTGGCCCCGATTTGGTGCATCGGGAAGGGTATTTCGTTGATTTTGTATTCCATTTTGCTACTCGTACCTTTCACCACACAACACCACTTGGTAAACACTTGAACAATTTGTTTGAAAAGAGAAGACGAACTGAAACTTTTATATTTTGCTCGAATATAAAATCGAAAATTTTCTTATCTTTAAAACGAATATTGATAATTTTTTTTTGCAAGACATGTTCGAATACGTATTGTGTTTTTGAATAATCTCTATACCTGAAATATTTTGTTTGATAAATATAAGTAAATCGTTTCTACATTATCGAATTAATTTTGTTGGTATTATCGGGTAAATGAAAAACAAATAAATGTCGGTTATCTTAGATATATGAAATCTCTGTAATTGTACTTGAATAGAAATTAGTTACTTATGTATTACTCAGTAATTAATAGTTTTGTGTGGAACTTTTATCTAGTCTATCTTTACAATTTAGCATCCAATTTAAAATTAGATAAATTAATTTCACATCGCTGATTTACGTACGTTTCGTATCAACAAGTTAATGTTATGAAATGCCATATAATTTTTCTGATATAAATTTTCCGCAATATTTCAAACTGTTAACATCCAACTTAAAACACAAATTAATATAAATATAAAATTCGACTAGGTATTTTAAGAGTTCATTTAAGCAATAAACATTTCGATATGTGGTTCAATGAACAGCTTGCACTTTAATCATAGCATTGGCGGGATCAATGCATCAACAAGTAAAATTCAACCTGGGATTAAACCGCTGTGTGCAACATACTATATATAAAACACAAAATCATCAAATCAATTTCGTCATGCAACCGAGTGCTGTAATAATTACCAAATCAACGCTAATTACCTACATAGAAGCCAAACGTTGATACATACAGCTCTTTTTAATTAATTTAAATTTAAAATAAAGTGAGTTAAATTAAAGAAACATTTATTAAATTCACAATTTACTTGTTGAAATTAAACATTTTTTATTTTATAAATGTTTTTTTTTTAATTCATATTAAACCGACTTAGTACTAAAGTAAAATTCTATTGTAGAACTATTACCGACTGTGTACGTTTTTGCCTCATTTCCAAAGCTGTCAGCATCGAGTTACTAACATTATTTTGTTCGTAACCATATGACTAGTGAAAATTATTCATGAGTGTGAAGTTTATGCTAAAAAAAATAACAAAAAATTACACTGCTAAATTAGCAATTTCTCCAATTGGACTTTAAATTATATGAAAATTTAAATTTTTACCACCAAACAGATTATTTTCATCAGGAAACAGGTTCTTTTAATCGTTTTCAGATAGCTGGACCATCAGTTTATCTCGTTAACCAAAAGCATCCAATTGTGTTGAAAATTACTATATTTCAGATAATTTAAAAGTCGATTGATTTTTGATGGTTTAAATAATTATTTAGCGTCGATCCTGGAAATATCCCGAAGCCCCCGCACATTTCTTAGAATAGCCAAGCCATATAGCGGTCAATGTCACCAAGCCGATCCAATTATGATGAACTATAATATATTTCAAAGTTTTTAGAATTTTTAATAATTTTGGATTATTTTAAAAGTGCCGACCGCAGAGATGTCTACAAGGTCTTGCACATGTCCTCAGATAGACCATATTGTCAGATAACTTGGCCATATTCCACTCTACGTGGCCAACCTGATCCAATTGTGATGAACTCTCTTATATTTCGCCGAATTTAGAATTTATAATAATTATGGATGGTTTTAAAAATTGTTGTATCTCAGATCACAGAGATGTCAACAAAGACGTGTCCATATTTTCGGATAAACTGGCTATGTGCCAGTCTACGTGGTTAACCTTATCCAATTGTGATGAACTATACTATAATATACAGAATTTAGAATTTCTGAGATGTCCACAAGATTTTGCCCATATTTTCGGATAACTTGATCATGTGCTAGTCCACGTGGTCAACCTTATCCAATTATGATGAACTATACTATACTTCACAGAATTTAGAATTTCTAATAATCTTGAGGGTTTTAAAAATTGTTATATCGCCTGAGATGACAGAGATGTCCACAAGATCTTGCCCATATTTTCGGATAACTTGATCATGTGCCAGTCTAGGTGGTCAACCTTATCCAATTACTATGAACTATACTATACTTCACAGAATTTAGGATTTCTAATAATTTTGTTGGTTTTAAAAATTATTGTATCTCCGATCAGAGAGATGTTCACAAGGTCTTACTCATATTTCCGGATAAATTGGCGATTTGCCAGTCTACGGGGTCAACCTTATTCAATTGTGATGAACTATACTATATTTCACAGAGTTTAGAATTTCTAATAATTTTGATGGTTTTAAAAATTGTTGTATATCCGATCACAGAGATGTCCACAAGATCTTGCCAAAATTTTCAGATAAACTGGCCATGTGAGAGTATACGTGGTCAACCTTATTCAAATGTGATGAACTATACTATACTTCACAGAGTTTAAAATTTGTAATAATTTTGATGGTTTTAAAAATTGTTGTATGTCCGATCACAGAAATGTCCACAAGGTCTTGCCCATATTTTCGGATAAATTGGGCATGTGCCAGTCTACGTGATTAACCTTACCCAATTGTGATGAACTATACTATACTTCACAGAATTTAGAATTTGTAATAATTTTGATGGTTTTAAGAATTGTTGTATCTCAAATCACAGAGATGTCCACAAAGTCGTGTCCATATTTTCGGATAAACTAGCTATGTGCCAGTCTACGTGGTTAACCTTATCCAACCCATATTTTCGGATAACTTAATCATGTACTAGTCTACGTGGTCAACCTTATCCAATTACTATGAACTATACTATACTTCACAGAATTTAGGATTTCTAATAATTTTGTTGGTTTTAAAAATTATTGTATCTCCGATCAGAGAGATGTTCACAAGGTCTTGCCCATATTTTCGGATAACTTGATCATGTGCCAGTCTAGGTGGTCAACCTTATCCAATTACTATGAACTATACTATATTTCACAGAATTTAGGATTTCTAATAATTTTGTTGGTTTTAAAAATTATTGTATCTCCGATCACAGAGATGTTCACAAGGTCTTACTCATATTTCCGAATAAATTGGCGATTTGCCAGTCTACGGGGTCAACCTTATTCAATTACTATGAACTATACTATATTTCACAGAATTTAGGATTTCTAATAATTTTGTTGGTTTTAAAAATTATTGTATCTCCGATCACAGAGATGTCTATAAGGTCTTGCCAATATTTTCGGATAATTTGGCCATTTGCCCGTCTACGGGGTCAACTTTATCCAATTGTGATGAACTATACTATACTTCACAGAATTTAGAATTTGTAATAATTTTGACGATTTTAAAAATTGTTGTATGTCCGATCACAGAGATGTCCACAAGGTCTTGCCCATATTTTCGGATAAATTGGCCATGTGCCAGTCTACGTGGTCAAACTTACCCATTTGTGATGAACTATACTATACTTCACAGAATTTAGAATTTCTAATCATTTTGATGGTTTTAAAAATTGTTGTATCTCCGATCACAGAGATGTCCACAAGGTCTTGCCAATATTTTCGGATAAATTGGCCAATTGCCAGTATACGTGGCCAACCTGATCCAGTTGCGATGAACTATACTATACTTCACAGAATTTAGAATTTTTAATAATTTTCATGGTTTTAAAAACTGTTATATCGCCGATCACAGAGATGTCCACAAAATCTTGTCCATATTTTCCGGATAAATTGACCATGTGAGAGTCTACGTGGTCAACCTTACCCAATCGTGATGAACTATTTTTTCTAATAAATTCTTTTTTCTAATAATTTTGATGGTTTCAAAAATTATTGTATCTCCCATCACAGAGATGTCCACAAGATCTTGCCAATATTTTCGGATTAACTGGCCATGTGAGAGTCAACGTAGTCTACCTTATCCAAATGTGATGAACTATACTATACGTCACAGAATTTAGAATTTCTAATAATTTTGATGGTTTTAAAAATTGTTGTATCTCCGATCACAGAAATGTCCAAAAGGTCTTGCCAATATTTTCGAATAAATTGACCATATGCCATTCTACGTGGTCAACCTTATCCAATTGTGATGAACTATACTAAATTTTATAGAGTTTAGTTTTTTAAGTAAAATGACATAAAATCAGTCACATGGTGCATTGCATTGCAAATAACTGCGGTGATCGACAAGGAGAAGCTCTATCGCTGATACTCCTTAGTATCACGGTATCTGATATAGCAACGGAGTGTGTAGCATTTTAATGTTTTTATGTATGCACTTATTTTAATTTTTGATTTAATTTGTTTGATGGCTTTAAAATTGTGTGGCAGAACGCAATGTAGCTTAGCGGTGAGCAGCCACAAGGAGATATCTTTTAATTAATGATAATATTGTAGTGGAAGGTATTAAGAAGCGTCTTGCGGATGAAATGGTATTCTAAAATAGTTTTTAGATAATGTTCTTTAATATGGCCAATTAGAATGGAAATTGCCGATTAATTTCTTTATCGATTTTCGATCTGCCTCAAGGTAGGTAAACCTCGACAGCTGCATAGTTTATGGAAACTGCAACAGACAATAGCTTTTATGACATTGCCTGTTGATATTTTTGAGAATTTGGCAGCTGTTGAGATTTATCATATTGAACTGGTAAATTAAGTTAATCAAAGGAAAATAAGAAATAATTGTTAAGAGCACGCGCAGCATCAGTAAAACTTCTAAAGTTAGCGTAGGGTCCCGGAATTAAAAAAATCATTTTAGAATCTCATATCCGTAGTTCACGTCAAATTTAATCCAAATCATTTAAGGAATAGCTGAGTTCTAACCAAACAGGCCATATTCCACAACTCTATCTAAAAATAATTTTAAGGTCCCATTTCCTTCGCAAATGTCACTGACATCAGTTCCAAAATAGATAGGTTCCATCCTAGTTAGCCTTATTCCAGAACTTCATCTAAAATTCATTTTAGAATCCCATTTCCAACGCACATGTCAAATTCCATCACAATCAGTTAAGGAATAGCTAAGTTCATATTCCAAACTTATTAAAAATTCTAAATTCTGTGAAGTATAGTATAGTTCATCACAATTGGATAAGGTTGACCAAGTAGACTGGCACATAACCATTTTATCCGAAAATATGGACAAGACCTTGTGGACATCTCTGTGATCTGAGATACAACAATTTTTAAAACCATTCATAATTATTACAATTTCTAAATTCGGCGAAATATAGTATAGTTCATCAAAATTGAATAAGGTTGACCCCGTAGACTGGCAAATCGCCAATTTATCCGGAAATATGGGTAAGACCTTGTAGACATCTCTGCGGTCGGCGATATAAAACTTTTAAAATAATTTAAAATTATTAAAAATTCTAAAAACTGTGAAATATATTATAGTTCATCATAATTGGATCGGCTTGGTGTCATTGACCGCTATACGGCTTAGCTATTCTAAGAAATGTGCGGGACCTTCCGGACATTTCCAGGATCGACGCTAAATAATTATTTAAACCATCAAAAATCAGTCAATTTTTAAAGTATCTGAAATATAGTAATTTTCAACACAATTGGATGCTTTTAAATATCGAGATAAACATATGGTCCAGCTATCTGAAAACGATGAAAAGAACCTGTTTGGTGGTAAAAATTTAAATTTTCATATAAGTTAAATTCCAATTGGAAAAATAGCTAATTTAACAGTGTAATTTTTTGTTACTTTTTTCTTAGCATAAGCTTCACACTCATAATTATTCAAGAGAAATAATTCGATGTGGCTGAGTTTATTACAGAACTCAAAAATCAACGCAGTTCGAATAAGGCGAAATTGACGAATCTAGTGACGTTTTACTGCCAACTCAAATAGAGCAAGCGATCTCTATTAGTGAAATGGACCATTCTAGCTCTAGAACATTGTGATTGTCCAAGTGATGTCCAAAATTACAGGTAAGGTTGGAAAAAATGGATATCAATATCAAATCGTATGCCGGAAACAAATTATCCAATAGGAACTTTTCCTTTATAACGGACAAAACAACTTTCCTTCAGAATACCGTGTTTGATTGAATAGATCCAAGACAACCCGGACAAAAGAGAGACAAGTCGAAAAACAATACTCCACCTGAACCATTTTCTCATTTCGAAAAAAAAAAAAAAAAACTGGAAAAATCTCAATAATTCTGGAATATCAGATTATCTAAATAAATAGTCCAAACCACGGTTACACAGCTCATTACCTTGAAAACGCCTCCACCGAATTGGTAATCAACAAATCTATTAAACAACGAATGATTGAACTAAAACTTTCTGCAGAGTAAAATCGAATTGTTGTCATACCAAACATCATATTAGACTGAAATCTGGTAGATTTGACGTCACATCTAAAATTTTAAATTAATTTTAAAATGAAATGAAACAAGAACAATCAAATTTTGTATTTACATATCAAGTATATTTCTGTATTAATTATTTTAGGATAATCAAATATTGGCATCTTTTGATACAAAAAGCGACATTTCACACATGGTGGGATGGACTTCCAAAATATTAACTAAATTTACTGGAGCATTTATGATAAGATTGGTTTGTGGCTTACGAGACCAGTATTTTGTTGCATTATCCATAATTTCATATTTATATTCGATTGTATAAATTAAATTCGGATGAACTCGGATTGATGTGCCCAAATTTATAACACCAAAATAGGATTCTAAATCTACTTCATTTATATTTATTTCTGTTATCTTACTCAAGTCATGTGGTTGGCAAGAAATTGTGATGCTCATCTGCTTAATACCATCCTTATAACTTTGTTTTCCAAATGAGAAACCATGCAGAAACATGTCGGAATAAACGGAAAACTTGGTTTTAAATTCTGGCTGATCTGGATATGTCGACCATTTATAAGGCTCTAATAACTCGGTTCTTGGTGAAAAATTCCATATTCCGTCATCGTATATAGTTCCATAAATTTTGTGGCTGGCAAATTTCGTATAATCACTTTCCGTTAATAAATCAGAGTATTTCGTTTTAATATTTCGCAATCCCTCACTTGAAATCGCTGGAAAACGTATTAATCTAACCAAATGAGCAAATTTTTCACGGCACTCTTTAAATTGTATTTGATTTTGCTTGCAATGATGATTCATCCAATGGACCAATGCATCAAAGATGTCCGACTCAGTTACGCCCTTCTCGATTTGATCAAATTTTAAAATTTCTTCTATAGTATCTGAAGCTATTGACAAAAATGTAGTTGAATCCAAAAAAGTTTGAAAGTTTATAGCTACTTGGTGCTTAATGGTCGTTCTGTTTAATTCAATTTTTTGGTTTTTCGCTTTATATAAATCCAACTTTTGCAAAGCGGGTATGTATGTATTCATCAATTGGTTTATTAATCTTATAACGTTGTAATGTATCGCCAATTTCAACAAAGAACGATAATTTGTAACACTGACATTTAATTGATCCGTGTATATAAATCGAATCAACTGATAAAAATCATCGTATCTATAATCTCGTATTGGTATAAGCTTTTTCTCGCCGAGAGTTGTTTCCAACTGTTTTTGAAATTCATTGCTACGTACCATTAAAATCAATGAGTGCGCAAAAATTGGTTTGCCTTCGACGAGAAACGTTATATCCGACAAATATTCCAAATTAAATAGTTTGGTCGCAATTTGATGCATTGCGAAAGGGGTTTCATTTATTTTGTATTCCATTTTAGTAACTTTCACTATACACAACACCACTTAATCAACACTTTACAGTTTGTTTGAAAAGATTAGACGAACTGAAATCAGACACTGAAATTTTGAATTTTATTCTGTTTTAAAATCGAATATTTTCTTATCTTTTAAACGAATATTGATAAATTTTTGTTTGTAACACAAATTCGTACACGAATTGTTTTTTTGGCTGACCTATTTATGAAATATTTAATTTGATAAATATAATTAAACCATTTCTACAATCGCTAATTAGTTTTATTGACAAAAAAATCATTTAAACTTCATAAAATCACAATTACTCTATCAAAACGCAGTTGAAATTGATACGGTACTGTAAATCGTCAAGACACATTCAACAAAGGCCTAATCGTGTACCAAAGTAGGAATTGCGTTGAGGCAATTTATTCAGCAAGTGTCTTGTAAATTTTCCTCACGACCAAATCTACATCTATGTATTACCAATTTGAAATGACGTATATTTATATTTTGCGAAAGTATGAAATAAAAATCTTTCAATCCATGTTTCAAGATCACGGACATTACGATTGAAAGGAAGATGATGTTAGTCACCATGTTATTGAATATGCGAACAAATTGAGTTTTGCTCAAAATCTATAGACAAAATTTCTTTAAATACAAGTCTCATCTTTGTGCGTGAAATTAAAATTAATTCTATAATATAGAAATGATTAAGTTAATCGGTGTATTTGGAGTAGAGGTCATTCAAAAATACTTGTACGAATTTGTACTGCAAAAAAAAAATTATCAATTAGTCAATCGTTTAAAAGATTAGAAAATATTCGATTTTAAAATAGAATAAAATTCAAAATTTCACTGTCTAATTTCAGTTCGTCTAATCTTTTCAAACAAATTGTAAAGTGTTGATTAAGTGGTGTTGTGTATAGTGAAAGTTACTAAAATGGAATACAAAATAAATGAAACCCCTTTCGCAATGCATCAAATTGCGACCAAACTATTTAATTTGGAATATTTGTCGGATATAACGTTTCTCGTCGAAGGCAAACCAATTTTTGCGCACTCATTGATTTTAATGGTACGTAGCAATTTATTTGAAAAGCAGTTAGAAATAACCCTGGGCGAGAAAAAAATTATACCAATAACTGATTGTGAATATGACGATTTTTATCAGTTGATTCGATTTATATACACTGATCAAATAAATACCAATCAACACATAGGGCTAGTTTGTTGAAGTTGGCGATACGTTACAACGTGATAAAATTAGTTAATAAACTGATGAACCTGGCTTATTATGCAATAGATAAGTTGGATTTATATAAAGTGGAAAATCACAAAATTGATTTGAACAGAACAACTATTAAGCTCATATTAGCTTCTTACTACCAGACACCGCAGAAGAAATATTACAATTTGATCAAATCGAAAAGGGCATAACTGAGTCGCACATTTTTGATGCATTGGTCCGTTGGATGAACCACCATTGCAAGCAAAATAAAATACACTTTAAAGAGTGCCGCCAACATTTTTCTCATTTGATTAGATCAATTCGCTTTCCAACGATGTCAAGCGAGGAATTGCGGAATATTAAAGCAAAATATCCGGAATTATTAACGGAAAGTGATTATGTGATATTAGCCAGCCACAAAATGTTCGGAATTAAACATGATGGTTTATGGAATTATTCACCAAGAACCGAGTTATTAGACCGCTATGAAATGAATACCAATCTAGATCAGCCAAAATTTAAAACCAAATTATCCGTTTATTCTGACATGATCTTGCATGGTTTTGCAACTGGAAGACACAATTATGCGGAGGGTATTAAGCGCAAGAGCATCACAATTTCCTGTCCACAACATGACTTGAGCGAGGTAACGGAGATAAATATAGATGAGGTTGATTTAGCTGACTTTTATGGAGTTATAAGTTTGGGCACATCAATACGTGTTCGCCCTAATTTCATTTATACAGTCGAATATAAATATGAACTTATGGATAAAGTAACAGAATATTGTTCTCGTAATCCAGAAACCGATTTGATTGTAAATGCTCCATCAAATTCAGTTAAAATTTTAGAAGATCATCCTACTATGCTTGAAATTACGTTTTGCTAGCCAAAAGATGCCAATATTTAATTAACCTGTACAAATTAATGAACAAATAAACTAGATACATATACAACGTTTGATTGTTGTTATTTCATTTCATTTCAAATTGAATTTAAAATTTTAGATGTGACGTCAAATTTTCTAAATATTGGAGAAGAAATAGGATGCCAAAACATAGATTATTAATTCATCTTCTGCTCTAAAACATTTATAAAGTGTAACTTAATGGTAAGTCATCAAACAAAGTTGAAAACTCCTGACGATCCGCAAAGATGAGGGAGGAACTTTAATGCAGGGGTAGGTTTTGTTTGTAATATTACACAGATACACTTCACACTTTCACAGACATGATATGGCATGGTATTTGCTAATCAACTAGACTTGCTTTACATAACATTTGATCAATAATTATGATTATACAATGCGAATTTATTTCATTAGATTCAAGTATTCGATCAAATGGCAAAAGCGAGCCTCACAGGCACCTTTTGCTATGGTTCAAGGAAAGCTATGCTGGGATACTGGACGTTTATATCGATACGGACCTTGAGGTCTCTACAATACATCATCGCCATGTATGAAGGATGGAAAGTGCACAAAAAAGTTTCCTCGGTTAATGCTTAACGAAACACAACACAACATCAGTGGCTACCATCAGTGGCTACCATCAGTATCGACGCAGAGCATCAGAGGACTGTGTACGAACAACTGTACCATAAACTAAAGAGCTGAACGATGAAAAGGGGTCGTAGATTGCAGTTCGACAATGCCTTATTCACCAATATTGGCAAAAATATTCGATGCACATATAAACATTGAAGCGGGTATTTCAGGGTAGGTCATAAGGGAATATCTGACGTGCAATAAGAAAATGAAAACATCGACCTCCGAAATGAATGCACTTCATATTCATTTATAAATCAAAACTTCAACCAAAAAATTTCGATGCCTAACAGAACAACTCGCAGGACACTCAGGACAAATATTATACACTCAGGACAAATTCGAATTAAAACGAAATGCGGTTAGTATGTTTGTGCATGTCACACTTTAGCCAGACTCGGCCATAGAACATCCACAATTGATTAAAATCGTGATTTTTCGAAGAGGTTATATGAGCGATTTCGATAAATCCCACCTTTTATTAACATTCGAATTAAAACAAAATGCGGTTAGTATTCTGGCCAAGTTTGACATTTGTGCATATTACACTTTAGCCAGAATCGGTCGTAGAACATCCACAATTAATCAAAATTGTGATTTTTCGAAGAGGTTATATGAGCGATTTCCAGAAATCCACCTTTTATTAACATTCGAAATTTAATAAAATGCGGTTAGTATTCTGGCCAAGTTTCACGTTTGTGCATATCACACTTTAGCCAGAATCGGCCATAGAACATCCACAATTGATCAAAATCGTGATTTTTCGAAGAGGTTATATGAGCGATTTCCAGAAATCCCACCTTTTATTAACATTCGAATTAAAATTAAATGCGGTTAGTATTCTGGCCAAGTTTGACATTTGTGCATATCACACTTTAGCCAGAATCGGCCATAGAACATCCTCAATTGATCAAAATCGTGATTTTTCGAGGAGGTTATATGAGCGATTTCCAGAAATCCGTCCTTTTATTAAGTTATTTTAAACGATATGGGATGGCTAAACGCAACATGAAACCATCTTTTAAAATACGTAAAAGTAGTGTCAACTTATATAAAACCAGATTGATTCAATATTTTTAAATATTTATTTCGGTGGCTTAGATCACGTAACATTTTTAAGATTAGCACAAATCACAAATTTAAATCGATTTTATTAAAAAAAAACATTGGTTTATCTATTTAAAACAATTAAACGCCCTAATGATTCCATGTTTACAATTTCTATTATTAGTGAAATCACTTAAATATATTTTAAAATATGAAAATAGTTTCATGTTATTTATTTCGCCATACATTTCTATACAAAACTTAAATGACAATTGTCATTCTATCCTTGACATATGGTACTGCCTTACAAAAGAGCGGCAAACATTTTAACTATAAGCATGCCACATTTTAGAAAATATTGCCACAGCATACTTTGCCTAATTATGTGGCTTAATTTTTTAACTTATCCACCAACCTGTTTTATAACTCAATTTTCAAAAGTGAACACGGCTTGAACCGCACTAGCTGGAAATATGAAACAGAAACCAAATGCTAGGTTAGCAATCTTACAAAATGTTACCATAACAACTTTGTCTAATCATGTGGGTGAACTTTTTTACGTACCCCACAACATGGCGAATAATTAAATTTGATGCGAATATCTTTTGAACTTTGCACTTGAAAATGCAGGATGGCATGGGAAATTTAAATGTATCGGCAAAATCAAAAATTTGTGAAATGGTTTTTACGATATTCAATCGTTTTATTGTCGTGTTTACATTTTGCTATGTCAGTGTGTTAAAATTTTAATATACCGCTAAAGTCAGAAAGTGTAGCGGTAATAGTACCGTACAATATGTTTCGTCGCGATTTTTCAAGACAAGGTTGTATACCAGGCGACCAGATACGAGCAGACAAAGAGTAACAAAGGTTCGAGATGACCATGTTATAGTTTCATCGGCTCTTAGAAATCGCCATGCCACCGCTTTTGAGACCGGCAATGAATTGTTACTATAATGGCCGTTCGCTATATTAGGGAAATATTGGAAGAATATGTTGTTCCCTACGCACCGTTTATAGGCGATTATTTTATGCTACTGCACGTTAACGAATCCCATAGAATATGTGTGGGCCATTCTTGGTAGAAGAATTCGGCCTCGTATTCCAGCTCCGAAAAAGATGGAACAACTCCGAAGCGTGCTTTTAGAGGAATGGGAAAATATCCCATCGGGTTAATACATGCTATTAGACATTTTTTATTGGTTAATTAATTAATTATGATTGTTGTTATGTTTATGTTTGCGATAATTTAATTAAAATTGGTGAATGTTTGGTTTATGTTTGAAAATTCGAGAAATCTCAATCATATGTTTAGAAAGAGTAGGCCTCACTCATATTTTCCAAGATTGTTTTCAGTGACCTTGAATTTGATTTTTGTTTCTTGTTTCCAGCTAGTGCGGTTCAAGTGGTTTTCACATTTGAAAATGTAGTTATAAACCATGTTGTGGGAAAAGTAAAAAAACACAGCCACATGATTATCCAAGGTATGCGCTATGGTAATATTTTGTAAGATCGTTTTGAATGAGCTTGAATTTGGTTTTTGTTTCATGTTTCTAGCTCACATCAAGTGTATATAAAAGGAACCAACTGATAAAAATCATCATATCCATAATCATTTATTGATATAATTTTTTTATCGTCGAGAGTTGTTTCCAACTGCTTTTGAAATATATTGCTAAGTACCATTGAAAATAACGAGTGCGCAGAAAATTGATGGTCTTCGACGAAAAACGTTATTTACGACAAATATTCCGAATCAAATAGTTTGGCCGGAATTTGGTTCATTAGCAAAGGAGTTTCGTTGATTTTGTATTCCGTTTTGATATCTTTCATTACACAACACGATTTATTAAACACTTGAACAATTTCTTTGGAGAGATTAGACAAATTGAAATTTTTAAATTAAACTCGATTATAAAATCGAAAATTGTCTTATCTTTTAGACGAATATAAATAATTTTTGTTGCAATTCAATTATATAATTTACAACTACATGTTTAATTTTTTTCAATACAAATTCCTACACGTTGTAATATTTTATATGATAGATAATTATAATTAAACCGTTTCTGCATAATCGATAAAATCAATCATAACTAAATAAAACTTCATGAAATCCTGAATGCTCCATCAAAACGCAGTTGAAATTGTTATGTCACTGTAAATCTTCAAGAATGTCAAAATCTAATAAATAATAACAAATTTGTCGGGTCAATATTCCTCCAATATGAGATCCTCTCATTACAAAATAAACCTTTCATGTGTTTACAAATCGAGTGACTAATTTCCCACGAACGATTATCAAATTATGAATTTTGAATCATTTTAACTGTCCAATAGACTTAAAATCTACCAATAAATTTAGAGAAATAAAACCGAAGTGCTAACGTAATGGTTAATAAGGAATTGACAGTGTTCAAAGTTTGGATCGTGCGACAATATAATTGCCACACTAGTTCTACAAAATGTCGTTTTCTAAACGAAAGCACAACAAGTTGTTTGTTTGTGGAAATACCCGTTTGTGACTTAACATCTAATCAAGTTCTTTTTCACTTTTATCAGACGATAAAATCACTTGAAAATGACGTTTTGGGTTAAAATCTAAACCATTACTTTAATTCTAATAAATGTGATAATTTGAGAAACGAAATCGTGGAATAAAACGATGCGATTTTATTTCGAAAAAGTATAGCGTCGTTTTTTATCGTCTACTAATTTCACAAATAATTATAACTTACATTGGGAGAGTCAGCGGTTTATTAATTAATTAAGTTGTGTACATACACGCCATTATAAGCGATTCAAAACGTTTAATGATTTGGTTCACATTATAATATTATATAGCCATTTAATTCGGACTATTATGTTAAGCCGATTAAAATAATAAAATTTGCTGAAAATGGGTTTGTGATTTCACATGTAGGTGACATAAATATCAATAAAGACTTCACATGTAAAGTGATCATTAATCTTAATAATTTCGTAATAATGTTAACACAACAAAATTATGAAATAAAATCGATGAAGCAAAACATGGGAAGAATGGAAAGCTCTGAAAAATACAAACCTTCTCCCATAAGAAAGTGTAAAGTAAAAATTAAAACTTAATAAAATATTTTAACCATCATCATTGCCATCTATCGGCAGCTTAATTATACTTTTGCGCCCAAATATCAAAGGTAGAAGAAGTAATATCCATTTACTAACAATCTTTATTGACCATAACGTACTTAATTTACAAATTAATTTCTTGTCGTATTTTTACTATCAACAACATTTAAATTGTAGTTCCGTTTATGTGCGTCAATTAAAACACAAAAAGTTTTGCCATTTAATTAAATAACGATATAAAGCGGATCTTCTAAAAACACATCAATTTATCAGATACAGCATAAAGCATAATAATATCGAAGAAAATCGAATCCGGCATGATATAATATTACATTTAACCGCATGCGATAAAAAAAAAAAAAAATCACACCAAGATCCGCAAGTTGCATAATTTATTAACAAGAGGCCAATCATATAGATTGTTTACAATCATCATGTTAAAAAAAAAAAAAGGTTAACAACATCTATATATGTATACACCATTTAGTATATACGAGTACTACACCGACCAAATAAGTTATACTTTCACTTTCGATGCAACCGCAAACACGTTTGGCGCGAATCTTTTTATTTTATAATATCGGCGAGAATGTTCAATTAACTGCATACAGTACATTTAAGTTTTATTTTGTTTTGTTTGTTTTTGTTGTTGTGTAGTGTGTACACTTACAAGAAATTTTTTCTAGGAAATCGATCATGGTCTTCGAGATAAATAAATGTTTTATAATTGAAAATGATTGGCGCAGGGCAGATGAGTGCAATGACACTCGACACACCGTTTAGGTAATTAATTTATTTTATTTTTTTGTAATTACCATTCAGAAGTATTTTGACCTAACTTCGTTGACTGGTTAATTGTATACTTGTTCACGTGATATTCAGCGATTCCGGAAATATTATGAAAGTTGGTTGATTATGAACTGTTGGGCAAACTAAGTAACGTGTTATTCCTCAAATTATATATGGTATGGCATCAAAAGTTCTCGTTTTGACAGTTTCCAGTTTTTTTTAATTTTTTGTGGAACGGTCGTTCATTTATGTTGAACGATCAACTACTTGAACGATCTAGGCTTAAGATTTAGAATAATTTGATGAGAAGTCGGATATAATCATTCAATACATCCTTGCTCTCCACCCAATAGGTTAATTGGAGAAATAAGTTCAAAAGCATAAAAGCTAAATTCACTCTTTTAATATTTATTGCATTTCTACACTGTTCTTGCAACCACCTTAATAAAATCATTGCAACGGTACCCTTTTTAAACTCCCACATAACATAGATTACGTACAAAGTTCAAACAACTCTGGCTCTGACTTTCGTGTCAGGCGGACGTTTTATAAAACTTTCCCTCAACATTTTTTTTTAAGAGTAAATATTGCACATTATTAAAAATATGTATGCAAATTATGGCGGATATGCCTCAAATCATCTTCATGAAATGGACCAATCATCCATCATATGGAATTTACCCTGTTGTACGAGAAATTGTGCAGCTGTGATGTGAGCCGAGCTGAGTTATATGCAGGAATTTTATTCTTATGGTGCTAACGTTATTTTGTATTGACACCCTATTGTGAATGAGCTTATGCTCAAAATGGGGTGTCGTAAAATTTAGAAGTTAATTATAAATAAATCAAATAAATTCTACACAGTTCTCGGTACTTCTCTCCTTCCATTGAGCTTTTTCTCGTTAAATTCAGACTCTCATTTTTATTATACCAGACTCATTCGAATAACATACCTAGAGATAAAACCTGTAAAACGATGATATTTAATTGATCTTGGGGTTGACCTTTAGTGACCCCGCCAAAATTACCGGGAAAATGATAATGGCAACCCAATATTTTTGATTTCCTTAATTGTTTAGTTAAATGCAAAACCTTTCTCAGGTAAAATTTTTTTACTTTTCCCACTATAACGAAGTTAGATTGGGTAAGTATTGTAATCACAAAAAAAATGTGTTCCAGAATTTCACATTTCTCGACGAATCAGGTTACCAGGGCATTAAACATCGATTAGAAAAATATCGTGTCCGTCCTTCCATCATTCCGCTATTCCGTCAAACAAGTCATATATTTTTATTATTTTTGTTTTGCCGTTCGCCACTTTAGTTGGTTTTTCGTTATTCAGGATTAACCTATAGGACGATATGCACAGAAACCATATAGGTCACAAACTGCCGATCATCCGATTCAATAGATGAAGATGCTGCTTAAAACAAAGCTCCAATAATTCAGAAATACTCAATTAACTCATATACATATGAGAGGTTCCCCACATAATTTAAATTACTCATTAAAGGGCTGTAACAATTGAGAGGAGGATGATTGATTCCCACCTAATTTCTTAATCGCAAAAGTCCTCCCAATAATATTTAAAGTAAGACGTCTTTGGCAAGAATTATTGTTGCGTCAAAACTAATACAAATACGTCTCAATCGGCCATTAAAACAATTTCTTAAAAAAGACCAAACCGAACCCCTATTCGAAGTAGTTCTAGGTTTGCCCTGACTAATAAATTTTTATCTTGTCATTCAAGTCCTTTTTGTTTCGGTGGATCTGGTGGTATTCACTGTGATCGAGATTGTCATACAAGTGAAATTAATAGCACAATGCCGGTCTTTAGGAATATTATAAACTTCAAGTACAAATAATTTTAGAATCCCATTTCTAACGTACCTGCCGAATATAATCATAAGAAATAACCAAGTTCCTTTCTAATTGCACATATTGCAGAACTTCATCGTAATCGGATAAGAAATATTCCCTTCCTATTATACCTGAATTTGACATGAAAATGCTATTGGTGGATCAACGTCTATCTATAACGTCAGATTTAAGCGAGAATCGGAAGTAAGAGACACTTTTGAGAAACCATAGTTGTAGCGCGATATCGGAAGAGTCGACATAAAGTGAAACACTTTGCATTTTTCAAATGCACTTTCAGCTTCGTGTATTGTGTTTGATAGTGTTGGCATGAACTTACGGCGGAAATTGAGTGTAGCCAAAAAATGTTCAATGAGTTAGGTTTGCAGTTATTATTTATTGCCAAATTGTATCATTCAACCATAATTCGCAGATATTCGTGATGCTCTTCGGGCAACATTAAGGCGAAGACAAAATCGAGAAATAATCGAAATAATTTTCGGTGTCGCCGCCATATGATTTCGCTCATAATCGTCCAATATTGGCACTTTATTTATGATTTGTAATCTTAAGGATACTCGATAAGAGTTCGTGGACAGGTATAAATTGAAGTTTTATTGACACATTATTGTATCAACTTCAAACTCTGCAGCGCTGACACGGTTCGAAAATGTTTTGAAAAATTTCGGCGACAAATGACACTGGACTATCTCATTCGTTTTAAAGATATTAAAGGATCTTACATTTTTCGCCTGGTTGACTCTGCCTTTATAGTTGCTGATGGTCTTAATTATACTGACAAGGTTTGCTGTTGTTTCAATTTGGGTTGTGGCTAAAAACTTTAAACTAAAAACAAAATTGTCGAAAAGCCCACATTTGTACAAAGAAGTCAGTCCTAGTTTCGTATGAAAAATTAACGATCTCACAAACGTTAGACATTTTTTGATTTGTATCTGGAAAGATAATCCTGAGATTGTAGGAAAAGGGGAATATATATTTGGAGAAAATATGAAACTTTTATTTACAAACAATCATTTAGTATATCCAATCAATTTGAATTTGAACTTCGAAGGCGATCATTAAACCCTAATAAAACTTAATATGGTTTAACAGTTACGATTTCCTTAATTAATCGTCATTCTAACGTTTAAACAAACATCAAAAACTTGAAATAAAACTTGATTCCTTACCGTGAAGGCATTTTAAGTCCAGCAACCATCACTGCTATTTAGGATAAAACTCGTTATGAATAAAAAAATGAATTTGCTTGTTATTTGATTTTGTGTTTAATCCCCGCGGGTAAATGCACTAATATAATTCATAAAAATCAGATTATCATAAATTGTTGTCAATGATCCATAAATACGACCTAAATTCGTTATCAAATTAATTCTAAAATTAAAAATGTCTATTCGTGTGTGCAATAAATTACACGCGCTTTAACAAAAACTAGTTAACGAATATACCTTTTATAAATGAAACCATTAATTACATTAATTAATGACGGAATATCCCACATAAATACGTAAGCACATTCTGCAAGATATTAAAATAAATGAAAATTGGCGCAATTAAATTAAACCCATCTTAACTATGTACCAATTTTCATTTTTCGGGGCGCTTTTATGTTTATTTTTTTGTGGAATTCCAACTGAATTAGCTTTAGGCATTACATATTATATAGTACACAAAAAAAGAAGATGCAATCAAGAAGACAAGCGACCGGTGTATCTTATGTAATACAATATGATGGATTTTAGTTTTAAGTTAGTCCAGTGGTTTAATAATTTGCTTTAATCTGTCGGAGCTTAAATATTTTAAAGTAATTGTAATATGAACATACGTCAAACCTGCATGACCGGAAACCTTAATCAGCGCAGACCGTATACGTTGGTTTCTTTAGTGTATATCGATATCGTAAGCATGATTCGTTGGTTTTAGTCACACGAACCGATTAAAACTTATTTTATACTCATATGGATTTGTCATTTGGATTGTGGCTGAGAAAATATTAAATTTTGAATCTTTTATGAATTATGCGGTTTTATAGGAGTCATTTTCTTCTTAAAGATTGTGTTATTCACATATGTATATATAGAATGATTTATGTAAATCACACAAAATGGCGTGCATAATTAAAACTGGTATTAGTAATGTACAGAACAATGAAGAAGAATATTTTGTTTGCAATATAAGCAATAAGGTTAGCGGCAAATTCACTTTCAATTATTTATTTTTTAAAGTAAAAAAAGTCGACTGACGCAACTGCCCAAGGGTAATGTTTTTATGTAATTCCACCTGACAAAGACACATAGCAAATATTTCAATTGGATTGGAGAATAAAAGTTTAGTGAGAAAATCGTAATCGTTGCAACTTGTACAAATGAAGTAGAATTTGAATTGAAAATGAACGAAAAAAATGGCAGAACCTTGTACACTCAATTCCTGCACTCAGTTCCACTATTGGGCCGATGATGCCTACAAAATACACATTCAATACTTTCACTCAATATTTGAGGGTCTAACCTCAGTTTGATATCGATATGAATGAAAACTAAGTCAACTAAGAATGTGTGCCCATATAGCCTGACTAAATGCAGATGTAACTAATTTGTTGTTGAATAGCGGAAACCAATTTAGTTTATAATAGTCTGGGGTTTAAATTAATTTTGTTCACAATACAATTTAAATACCAGCTTATTAAAATTTAATTAAATAACGTGAAACAAACCGAAATTTAGTAAAAGGAAAAAAATTGCTAGTAGGCGATCGGTGCCGCACACTGTAAAATTGTTTAAATGTAAAAAGAACTGCATCACCCTGTCTGTTAGTATCACAATGTAAAATAACTTCAATTGGTTGCTTAATACTTGGTATTAATTTTGCTGAAGTTCCTGTAATCGTTTTTCTAATGGTTTGTCCCATATATCATATATCATCGCCTTTGGTTCAAGAGATTTGGTAAACTTACCTGATTTCAACGAGGATGGTAGAACATCTTTATATCCAAATATTGTAGCCGCTATGTTTGTGCTCCTTCTGACCAACTCAAGGTCATCAATTATTTTGTTAACAAATTACCCAATTTATTAATTATTACAGGAGGATTCGAAATACTTAAGGAGGTTTATTTTCATGGAATAGGGCCAAAAGGTCAAATGTCGAAAGACCGAATGTCCCAAAGCAAAAAGGCCGAAAGGATCGAAAGGCCGATGGTGTCGAAAGGCCGAATCAAAGTGAAGGGATTTAAGTGAAGGAAATTTTCTAAAGTAAAGGATGATTCTATTAAGTGGAACATAACAGAAATCTCTAATTAAATTAATCGTTAAGTTTCAATAAAAAATTTGGTTCTAAGGAAAAGTTCAGCGAATAAACGTTGTTCGCCAAAAATACCAAAAATTCATTTAATTAAAAATAATTGTTGCTTAAATAAATAGTGATTTATAATCATTTACGATTTATATGCCCATGTTCAGTTTTTATTACGCCTCTAGGACATAAAATCACCTGTTGTAATACAGGCATTTTTTGTCTGGCTAGATCGCAATTTTGAGTTTCCGCATTCATTTAAATTTTAATTTTAGGTGATTTTTGGACGAATTGTGAGATGCCACAGAGACGTAATTAAAATTGATCATATGATATCCGACAAAGCAAAAGTGATTAAATTATTATTTAATTAACCAACAACTATTTAAATTTTAATTAATTTACCAATTGGTTGGAATAAATAGAATAGAAATTTCAATTTTTTTTATTGAAATAAAAAGCTAAATAATTTAATTTAAACAAAACAAAATATGCATTAAATTAAATAACATAGAATTAAATTAAGTTTGATAGTGGTTTGAAAGCAAACTAACACAAATTCGATGATTTTGTTGAAATTGAAATTATGTAAAACAAATTGAATTCGTCGCCATAATGGTTTGAACCATTTTTTGAAACGGATTTGATTTGGTTTGACGCAAGTTTGATTTGGTTTGAAAACTAATTATATAGTTTAAAGTGATAAGACCGCATTAAAATTAAAACTAAACGGTTTATAGGCCATTCTCAACTAGTTTAACTTGTTCGGTAAACAAATAATAGATTGTGAAAGTATATATACCATATTTTCACAGTTTCAATTAAGCAAAGCTCCCTTCACCTCATTGTTTCATTTATAATATGTTTTGTTATATGCGAAGCATATACATTAAATGTACCAACAAAACTCCATACACATTAAACTCTTTCTCATTTCCACCTTAATTATACTATTATTTACTACTACTACTTCTGTTAAATACTCGTATATGGATTTGTTTTTTTTTATTTTATTATTTTAGTATACATTTTGTATTCAAAAGCTTTATAACCATTGAATATTTTATTCAAATCATTCAGTTTGATTTTTGCGTTGGTTTTGTATGTCGGTCGTCGATCAGTTTTATTTATATAAAACTATTTTTCCGTTTTTCAGTCATTTCGATTAATAATTCCAGTGTACAAATATAGGTCGTGTGAAATGAAATTTAATATTAAATTAATAAAATATGAGTACAAGTGAAATTATTTTGTAAAAATAAAAATTTTTTAGAAATGTGATTAAATGTATACATAAAAGTGAGAATAAATATTTTGTATGTACAGTGGATTTAAAAATTAGTATATGCAAACTATATAAATTATATTTATGTGTATAGTATAGTTTAATGTTATTATTGTTATTAATAAAGCTAATTATTTAGTAGTGTCTTGTGTGTGCGTGTGTGTGTTAAAATGTCATTTAGATTATCGATTTGTACCCTTATCATTGGAATTTTAACGGTAAGCAGACGAAATCCACATATTATGCATTTATAATAATATAGAAAGTGATTTGTTATGTGCTGATGATGAACAATTATTTTTTTTTTTTTTTTTTGGAGCTTTGCATCCAATTATCATGTTTAATGATTTAAAAACGAAAAATATTTATTATGCGATGGTAATCAAAATAAATATAATTTCAATGTTAAATAGCTGTGACGAAATTATATAATATTTGTTGATAGTGCGAAGCCGGTCCAAAAAAAAAAACAAAAAGAAATAAAAAAAATTAAAAATAAAAATGAACTTGACACAAGTTTAGCTTATATATTTCCTGACTCAGAATTCTTTAGAATTCGCGCCAATCTGTGCACAAATATATTCAAGATAAATAAAATATAAAATTTTATGCAAATATTATATCTAAGAAGACATAAATATCAGTGAGTCATAGATTCATAAAAATCTTCAAATCTGTATTCCTCTAAAATTCGTTCTTGCCCTGCGGCTGCGCTATCTATATAAGAATATTTTTGTAGATACAAAAAATTGTTAGTTGAAAAGATCGCGCAAAATTATTTCGGTATTAATAAGGAAGTTCTTAAATTTTGTATGTAAACCGAACTTGTGTGCAATATCACAATGTATACAAATTGGCGGTCAACCAGAATCGCTTTATATATTAAAATTGCGCACATACAAATAAAATTGAAAGTGTATTTTGTATTGGATTTTAAAAAAAAACAAAATGTGACTCACTTGCCAATTTATAATCTTTGCAAATATGCTAATTAATTTTTTGGACAAAATATCAAATTAGTTTGGGATTAATTTTCCATTCGTGGTTGGAAGTTTTGCATACATCGTTACGCGCACTCATCTACAGGAATCGTTAAATACTTCAATATTTATGTTTACAAAGCTAATCTATCGAAGTTGAACATTTACATGAAACGGTGTCGCGATTAATGCAAGCCACCACCAAATTTCAAAACGTTAGTGGTCATTTCAGTTCTGATTTTTTGGTTGATATATAGGCACCAGAATTAATTTCGATCAATTTGTGTGAATTACACATTTGTTCACTTTAATTTGAACTAATTAATTAATTCGTATGTAACCGGTCCTAAGACCATTTTAATGTGTTTTATAGATAAGATGAAGCAGTGGAGAAGAAGAAGTAGTATTTACGAACAACTATTCATAGGATTATGGGCTCATAAAATTTTTATTTTACATTAAGTTTGATTATTAAGAGCAAATCTTTTCCCTTATTGATTATAACTACTCATTGATAAGAATACACAAACACCATTCATATTTTCACTATGCTCAAATTGTGCAAGTTCTTTCTGCGATACACTACTTTCTTCATACAAGAATAAATTTCTCTGTATCAATTTTTGGATACAATTGAGTTTTGTATTGATTTGTTCACAACGATATATAGTTTCTAGAGGGGTACTTGGATATTCTCATCCAAAAATATGTGATACTTATTCGAGAAAGTACCTTTACTAAGACTTTTGTCGAGCAGAAGATTTCAATGGATGACATTAATAGTTCGTCATACAACCTGAAACATCTCCTGAATGATCTAACATTCATAATTGGGCCACAAAGTTCATTGTAATTCTACTATTTTCGGTCGCCGAACTTCAAAAGTTATGGGCATTGCAAATAATGCATTTTAACAGGATTTGTGGAAAAGTAGGAATTCTATAGTAATATCCTTACTTGTAGTAATAGTACGGACTATGTCTCATGTTGTCTTAACGTGAACAACGATTTTTTTTTTTTTTTTCGAGATTTATTACACAAATCCAGCCAGATTCGATCAAATTTCTGTCCTCGTCCGAAAGTCTTTATAGCATAATTATTAAGCCAAATAATTCTGTAGACAATTTTAATGTTTTTTTTTTGAACGAAGCGACATGTATGTTTGATTTGAATTAATTCAAAAACTTAATTTGCTGTAATTAATACTTAAATTAACATAACAAATGTTTAAGGAGGGATTTTGAACATTTTCTGTTCAAATTTAATTTTTCATGAATTTTCAAATGCTCAATTCACAAATCTATTCAACATTTTTCACTACAATTTGACTTACATGATTTATTTTCCTGGAAAGGTTCATTCAAATCAACAAATGAAAATTCAATCCATTAAAAATACGAGATGAATTTTCAAACGTCCCGAGATCCAATAAGCAGTGTAGGGTATACTGCAGCTGGATCAGTTCGACAAAGCGCAATCTATCAGAAATTATAGTTTTTAAATTATTTCGCCTAAAACTAATCAAATACCGCTAAGCTGCGCACGAGATATTCTATAGGAGGTACGAGTATAGCGCGAAATAAAAAATTGAGCTGCTTTTCTATCTGTCAAAATAATCTTGCATTATTTGTAGCTCAAAATTGAAGCTTGGTTCTTAATAAGATTCTGCTTAGTAAATTTTTTAGAGTAGGCCTGGTTTTGTTGAAACATTACTTGAATTAAAGTATGGATTATTAAAACACGAAAGGCGTTGTGAGTTTGCCTAGGTCTTGCGTCATCCTGTTGAAACCAAATGTCTTCCAGATCAATATTATTCAATTCAGGCCACTAAAATTAATTTATCATCTCACGATATTGATTACTATTCACAGTTACAGCTTCACCAGCAGCATTCCTAAAGAAATATGAACCAATTACATTATCGTACGATAATTCACACCTAACAGTGACTACAGGTTTTTCATGAATTATTCGTATATTTTTCTCACCCCAAATACGACAGTTTTGTTTATTATCATATCCACCAGTTTCAGAATCTGAAAAATGATCCTGAACTGTATTTTATTATAACGAGAACGACCGAATCATGGCTCAATTTCAGGGTCGTTTTATTAAGCAGTTCTCAAACATTTCATGAACTAAGAGATTAATTTATTCAAAATTATTCATTAAGCAAGGATAGAAGGTTTTCTTGTAATGGCGCTGAAGAAACTATCTCTTGGTTTTATGTTACGGCTGGAATGTTGTATTCAGTTTTGTAAATGGCTCCTCGCCCATTTCTAAGTACGAGCTTTTTTATGTCTCAGCTAGAGTCTGGGTTATTTAAATCAAAACTCTAAATTTTTCTATTTAACTGCGTTGGATAAAATCACGGCTTTTAGCTCAAAGTTAAAAAAAGTATACTTAAAAATTGGTAAGACAAGATTTTGCAGCTCAAATTTATTCCTTCAGTATGGCTCTTCGTTTTTGGATAGCTCGGAAGTCTAAATTTGAATATCTTATAAATCGTATAATAAGGTTTGATCGTAATTTGAAGTGTTGCTCAAAATTGGTATCTGAATTTATTCCTTCTTCAGGTAAATAATGTTGCTCAAATTTTAAATAGCAGCCCTAAAAAACTATTTCATTTAGATTAAATGGATAAAATTGGGGTTAATTAATTCTGATAAATTGCTCAAAATTTTGTTTATTTTGAGCAAAATTTGATGTGCTGGTTGAAATTATTCTTTGAACGGCTTGGCACCCATCAAATTGCCATTTACTTAAGAATACAAAACTCACGTGCGATGCTGTTATTAATGATCGACCTTGCCATGAAGAGTTTCCCTCAAAGCAGCTTTTCCTAATAACTAGTTGCTCAAAAATATCTGCAAATCAGAGATATATTTAACCAAAATATTCATGCCATTGGCACCAATATCTAGTTTCTCAAATGTCCTTTCATCCCATTTTTAGGGACGAGCTTAAACTTAATCTAAATGGGGAGCTTTCGGTTATTTATATCAAAACTGTTAATTAAAAATTTGGTCCAACAAGATATCTTAAAATGTTTCGTTTGAAGTCCTTCAAATTTCAAATAAATCGAATAGTATAATATGGTTCGTTTTCATCAGTCTTGCTTTAGCTTTCCATTCTTCATTAGTTCATTACTTCTTCGAAGGTTGAATAACTTATATATCTATGCATACTAATCTTGTACTCTGTAGTAGCGTTGCTCAAAATTGGTTATCATATATTGCACATATATTGTTCCTCACATTTGTAGATACTTGTATCCAAAAATTGGTTCAGAATATTCTAAATTGGTGGGTCGCTATGTCACCATGCCACCAACCATTTTACCGACTACCTACGCAATAATTTAAAATATGTGTTATTCTGTTGATCTTTTCGAATAGATCTGTTAAAAATTAACTCGTGGCCGGTCCACAGAAGTTCAATCAAAGCGCTGACCACCCAAAAACATACCACATAAGTGCGCTTTTCAAGTAACGTTAGGTTTTTTTTTGTAGTTATGTCATAACCTTCAACCAACAAAACTTCACACACATCAATACATTGACCAAGTCTAATCAGAAATCCTCATTCAAGTGTTAATAAAATTTATTGGAAAACAAATCTTCCAAATTACCCAGCCAAATGATATAAATCTCTTCAATTTTTTCACAAAAAAAGATTTAGCGTTATATTTATTCCAGAATAATCAAAGAATTAAAATAAGTTCCAATCAAATATTTTTGAATCAACAGAAGTTTTTTATTTGATAAAACCATTTGGGCTTTCGAAAATTTACAGAAACATCAGGCTTGGTTCACTTCAACCGTATGATCTTGTGCATTCATGAAAGTGACTTCCACTCGAGCACAGGAGGTCATCACATGCCACGTCACAATTTAAAAAAAAACGTCATCACATACTACGTCACAAGCCACTACCCACTTTTAAAAATCAACAAGCCACAACACACTATGACGTAACACACAAAACAAAAAAAAACACCCCAAACATCTGGATTTTCAACAATTATCAACATCTGGATTATGACTATACCGTGCCCCTACTACCGTTGGCTTAATTGTATCAACCGAGATCGATTGTTATTTGCCTTTCGTTAAAGGACCGAAAACTTTTCGAAGGCGTTTAATAACTTAAAAATGATTTTGCCAGACTGCGGCTTAATAAATCTACTGCGACCAAACCAACTCGCTAAGAGACAAATAAATGTTGGTATGTGAAGGAAAAGCAAAAAATCGGGAGTAGCACACAACATTACCGAAAAGAGAGGATTTTCTTGTTTAGAACTATGTATAATATTTGATATACATATATTGTAGTTCAGAGGCAGGCAACATATTAAAAGTATAGTGTCCACTATTAGCCTAAGACTTTTGTGTCATTGCAGTCATTTGGTGCTCATTAAATTGCTTTGTTTTATTAATTTTTTGTATCCCATATAGGATAATTTGAACACATAAGCTCGGAAATTGTTTGCACAGAAATTCAGTAACTTTAATCCACGGTCCAGATTCAGAATCTTTAGTTTTAAAACAGCCCTGATAAAATCTCGACTCCTGATACTTTCGAAATGATGCGGTTTGATAAAACGAGTTTAGCTAAACAGTAGTCTCGAGAGGGTATTCCTCTTTGTACTGTGACGTTTCACTATCACGTTTTGTTAACGTTAAATATAACGCTAACCTACGACTTCATTATCTTCTTTTGCTTGTCGCATATTTGTCTTTTTTATTTTTAGGTTGATAGTAGACAATGTGCATGGTAAAAACGAGTACATTGAATAATGAAATGTTGGTGACCAATGTCCACTAAAACACTCTCCACAAAGTGAGAACCTTCAGAAGAGACAAGGAAACCAATAAGTCGAAGCTAAATAATCCATCGTGCGATATTTTCGTGAAGGTGATTTTTCACTCGAGCACAGGATGCCATATGCTGAAAGAACTAACAATTTTTGAATGCGTTTAATTATTTTGTATGTGCTTTCGTATGAGCGAGTGAGACACGTGCGAACATTTGTCAAATGATTTTTCTAGCAATATATCTTCCTGTTTGTTATGACGAGTATCAGTGGATATTAAGTTGTTCATGGTTGTCCGAAGCAGATCGATTATTGTGTCACAATTTGGTTAACGTTCAAGGGGATTTTCGATAAAAATTTCGCCAGGTATAGCTTGATTATCTGTCCATAGACAAATTCAGCTGGTGATTATTATAAATTTTCTTTCAGTGTTGCCCGAATTCCAAATAAACAAATTGAAATTTCAAAAATGGGGTGGTTTGGCAATTTGAGTAATGGCCGCATGTGTGACTGAATACGTGCAAGCTTTTCAGCAAGTTTTGGTATGAAACGGTGATAGCAGTTTACCGTACCGATGAACTGCTGTATACGTTTTATAGAATTTGGGGCTGGGAATTCTGCAATGGCTTTAATTTTTTCCAGTAAAGGGAATTTGTCATTCGTTGTGATTTTGTGAATACATTTAGAGCTTTAGATGTTTACACCCTACTACATATTAAACGTTGGAATAATTGTTTCAAATAAAGCTTGTGTTGTTCTTTATTATGTGATGCCATAAGTACGTCGACTATGTATGCGAAAACCAAATCTAAATCACGACGATTGAATTAGTGAATCGCTCGAAAGTTTGAGCGACATTCTGAAGGATAAACGGTGGTATGCACGCACCAAATCTACCTTCTAAAATATCTTCCAATCATTGAGATTCATGGAGAAGCTTTAAATGGTTAAAAGTGGAACCTACGATAGTCTCCGCGTGACTTGGATGCGTTTCTTTTGGACCATATGCTATGGACACGCTACCGAAGAAGAAGATGGTTGGAAAATTCCGAGTTCACAGCCTGTGATTTTTAAAATCGACATGCAGACCAACATTTTTTAAAAATTCGCACCAATCATTGGACGATTTACTGGTGCTATAATAAAAGCGTGTGTGAATTTCCGTCTAAGTCCAATGTTCACATATAAAAGTTTCGTTCCATAAGTGTGAATAACGGTGCCGTTTGCTGCCGCTAGCGTTACACCAGAATCTTGACAAATTTTGTGATGTGACCTTGATAAAGGTATCTCTAAGAGATCTGCACCAGTGTCGATTAAGAATGTTAGTAGGTTACGAAACGAGGTTACGTCGAATAAAAACAGACGGCTATTATTAAACTGGGGTTTGTTGTCCGTAGCTATAGAACAGCAAGGCAGTTATGTTGCCTTGAAAATTGTATCCGTTAAATTGATATGGACTTGCGCTTTTGTTAAGCGAAAATTGCGCTCTCTATCTTTCCTTCTACCAAAGGATGAGGTTGGTGTTGAACGTCTTGTTGCTCGATATTCTTTTGGCTTCTTACATTGCCTTGTTACATTTGTTTCGGAAACATTATTCGATTTATCAGGTTTTGGGGGTAGGTTGTATGCTCTCCGACAGACTTTACTCGTTAATGTGGATGGGAGAAAAAGTTTAACTTTCAAGAAGGCAAATGAAATCGCAAAACACAAATGATAATGAGAAAATATTTCGGCAAAAAACCAAAACCCATATATGACTCAAACTTTTCTTACAAAATTTAAGGTGATTCGTAAATGCAAAAAATAAGAAAACAATGGCTGAAGATGAAAATTGTTTTTCTTTTAGTTTAGGGCACCGAATTTCGAATACATCCAAATGGATTGACAACCCGAAAATATCTGAGTTCTTTTTTATGTAATCTGCAACTTCATTATAAAGTAAAGAGTATTACATTGGATATTGAAATATTGTCGCCTATGTCACTTTAGTAAACCACGAATGGTCCATAATCTGCCTATATTTCGCTCCGGATAAAATCCGGTTTAGTAGAGTGTTAGATTGACCACGTGGTTGGCGTTGTTTTAGTTTCTTCTTTTAAGATGTTGAGTAAAATTTAAATATGGTTTCTGTCATTAAATATATGCAATTTCATTGTTTGTACAATAAATTACCGTCTCTCATTTAAGATTCAGTTTACGACTGCGAATTACAATAAGTTTTTAGTCGACAGATTTACTAATATCATTTTTTAAATTTAGGAATATTTTAGGAAATACTTATACACTGTAGGAAAATTTTTAAAGTTGAGCCAAAATACGGTCTTACGTTTTGTTTTAAGAATTAATTGAGCAAATCGTTATTCAGAGCCAACTTGAATTTTGAGCTACAAATTAAAGCAAAAATTCACCCTTCATCTATCGTCGTGGATCTTTTATGCAAAAATTAGTCTGATTAATTTCGTTATTTATTGTTTAGCTATTTCTCGTAACGCTAAGAACATACTTACATGATTTCAAATATTTTCATGTCACAATTAATTATTAGAAATGGATATAAATTATTAGCTTTCCATAATTATTAATACTAAATGTCAGTTTCTATTTGGCGAGCAGGCACCGCGAAACATAAACCGCAAAATCAAAAACCGCAAAATGTACATTGATATAACCCTGCAATTCATTGATATCCGGTAAACTATTTTAAAAGTACATTATGGAATGTACTGAACAATATACATACGAGTATGTATGTATATTTATGCGATAATCATTTAAATTTCGAAGTGCCCTTAAGGGCTTCGAAACATGTGACACTGCCATGACACCCAATTATTATTTCCTCGATTATTACACATGTATCTAAATACTAAATATTAAATAATGATGATGCACTTTAGAGATTAAAGTATTCAACCTACAATATGCAACCAAACAAATCATTAAGTTTATTTTTTTGTCTAATTTTTATAATTCTAATTAATTAACAAAAACTTTTATAAACAATTTATTTTTGTGTTTTTGATTTATTACTTAAATATTCAAATTAACTGCGTTTATAAATAGAAATACAAAAAAGTATCCAAAACATTATAATAATTTGAGGCTCTGACAATCGCGCGATATAATCATCTGTTGATCAAAACAAAAACAAAGATATAATGTTTACACACGCGCGCTCTTCTTGCGCGTCTTAATGTTTTTTGTTTTGTTTAATTTTATTATTATTTAAGAATTTTCAATTTATAATTTGACCAGTTTGTGTTGTAGTATATACAAATACATATACATAGACTTAAACTAAACATATCATTTGAAGGACGAGTTATAAAGTATTATGTGTGTACACAAAACAAATAAGCAAGTAAATAATTATTGCACAAAGACGAGTTTTGTTTATTACTCTGTGGTGCACTTTGGGGCAAAATGAAAATAACAAACACCAAAAAAAAAAAAAAAAAAAAATGTCAAACTTTTCGTAGACAACTGTACTATGTAACCTGCTCTACTACTACTTGGCCGCCGCCGTATATCGTTATGTATTTCTATAATTAAAACCCAGAACTAGTTTTGTTTGTTATCAGTTTATAATAGTTTGATTGTTTTTTTTTTTAATTACGTCATTTCTTGGGAATCGGTTAAAATAAGACAAAATAAAAATGAGTTAAATAACCAAACGCTTAAAAATATTAAAAGACAATGCAATTGAGCAGCTGTGGATCCGGCTCTGGCGCCTAACGAAATTTTTATACATCGTTAATAATAATCGATCATTTTCATGTAAAGCGGTCGATCTTTATGAGCAAAAAAATGTTGATCTTTACTTGAAAGTAAGTAAGTTTGCTTTGCTAATCAAATATAATTCATTTAGAAATTATTTGCAAATCAAAATCGTGTGTTCTCAATTCGTAACTTATTTAAATGTACTTGTATACCTTGATTAGTTAGCTGTATGGTACTAACGGTGGTTTACTGTATTTATCCAGACAATAAGCCAATCTGACATTGTCGTCATTTGCCGCTACGTTGTACCATTTAAAAACAATGTCAAATTATTGACTTGATCCACCTGTTCAAATTTTAAAATTTTGTTTTTCGCGTTTGTTTTTTTTTTTTTAGCAAACGTAAACAAAATGATTAATTACCTATTATCATGGTATTAAACAGTATATGCCGTCGGACAAGACAGTATTTTTAAACCTTTTTAATTTTATTTTAATTAAATTTAAATTTTAAAATACAAAATCCAATACAATTTATTAAAAATTGTTTAATTTAGTTTTAAAGCAATCACTAGATATTGAGAAGTCACCAACTCTTAACATTTCAGGTATTTCTTTATTTGTTCATATTCCCCATAATTTATTCGGCATTGCTCTGGTTGTACGAAACTGTGTTGACTCAAATAATTGTGTCTATGTTGGTTGCTTCAATAAAATGAAAGATGAGCCACAAGGTGGTAATATTATCTTCATAACAATATAAAGCAAAATTTCAGCAAAAAAAAACCACAAACTACCAACAAACATTATGCCTTAGCCTTTTGTCTCAATCGCTCTATTGATATACTCGATTGGCATTTTTTAGCTCCATGTGGATTTTAAATTATTTTGAAGATCGCTTGGACAATATCAATAAATATTAAGAAAATCCAAGGACATACATACTCGTACGTGTGAAGCTTGTGTAACTTCCCCAGATTTTATTCAATTTGGTCTTCGATCACAATTCTCGATAAGTTGCGATTTATCACTCTAACAGAAAGGTACTTATGAGTTAAACCAGACAAAAAAATTAGATGCTCTATAGGCTAGTTCAACTAAATTTTTTGTGGTCGACCTAATCGTTGCCAGTAGGAAATATTATGCACCATGGTAGATTTTAAGGTTTTGCACATAAGCATTTTGAACAACTTTAGTATCATAGATTTAGCTTCAAGACCTCTGAAGATTTTCGATTATGTCCGGACCATAACTGCCTTTATTGCTTATAATAATTCGTCTAGTTGTTTGGTCTTACACGTGAGTATACTATATTCCGGTTTGTTTGTTGGTTGATAAATTTCGCAAACATTTTTTGAGCGTTCCTGATAGCAAGGTATTTTCAAAAGTATTTTGGCATAGGTTTGTATTATTTTGGCATGAGTTCCATCGAACATTGGTGTATAAAGAACACGCGTCTGCGTCTGATACTTATTTTGTAAATTTTTAGTAGTGTATTACAATAGAGTTCATAAAAAGAAAAGACACAAAAAATTAGGAAATCAAGCAACTCGGGTTGAAAGTAGGAACCAAAAGCAAGAGTGATTGGTTCAAGCCAACTATTAAAACTAGCCGAGCCAACTATTTTTTTTTTAAACAAAACTCATTAGTGTACTTGCGATTTTTCAGTTAATTTCTTCAACACAGATGATTTTTTGTTTCTCAATTTCCAGCAATTTAGCATTGAGATTTTTCATGATTATTTTAAGTTTATTCGAGATTATTCGATTTTATTAGAATTTGTCGATATTACCTAAAATTTGCAAAGTGTTGAGTTGCATCATGTTACAGGATTGGTGATAAATCGAGATTTTCGATATTTTGTTACGAAATTCTTTGAGGTTTATTCGAAATTTGTTTACCATTGAGAGATATTCGAGATACGAGTATTACAGATGATTTCAAATTCTTAGTGATTTCTTGATTTCTTCTAGATTATTTTAGAATTCTAAGTTCATTCAAGATTTTCGGGGATCGATATTATTCGAATTGAAAAATATGTTCTCATCTTTTCACATGTTCTCATCATTAGTCGAAATTTACAAAGAGTTCGTGATGTTATCTAGAACACGAATGTCTGGATAATGTCACATCTATTATATATGTCATGTATTATGCGATGTTATACAAAATTAGTGATAAATCGATACTTTCGAGATTATACCGTTGAAGTTGACAGTCGCATTATATAATAGATTATTGAAAATATTACTAAAGATTTTACTGAAAGCTGAGCAAAGTCAAATAATGTGACAACATATTGAAACTTTTTTTTTTATTTAAACCACATCAGCCTATCTCTGAGATTTTTGTTAATTGACTTAATGTTGTTGCGCTTCCATATTCGCAAAACTTTGTCGTTTGAGCACAACCCATCATGGGAGAATGACATGTGCGCGATTAAAAAGCTTTATATATTACCAATCCACTACACTATTTAAGACTTTTTACTGGTTTATTATGAATAAACATAAAACATTTTGATGATGTCCTAATTTGGTTAGTTTCTACAATTATTTAAATCTTTTTGCATTTTTCCCAATTTTTCCCGACTTTCCACGGAAAATTTGATGTGATTTATTTTTCCATCGATCATTGACTGATTTTAAACAAATTTTATGTATATTTTGAATTTCGCAGATTTATCATAATTTTCGAGGAGCAAGTGGAGCGAGAAATTTTGACGCGTAAAAACATTCACGTAAGTCTTCAAAGCTATCCAAGCATGCATCGTAATTTTCTGCTAATCACTATAGGATGTAACCGACTTTATTTTCGGCACGGATAGCACAATCTGCATTATCAAATTTTTACTTTCGGCTGGAAACTTTATTGAATTTTCATAGATTTCCCACGGAAAAATTAGGCTGATATTTTACCAATTTTCTAATGATTTTTGTGAAAATCGAATTTGCCCAAATTTCCCAAGGCAAACTTGAACCAATTTTTTTTTTCCAGCGATTGTTATTGACAAGTCAGATCAACGCAGTTCTGTATCAATTTCCAAAATTTGGTTCTCAATTTTCAAAATTTTTAAAATCTGCAGATTATAAACAATTTTCCACGAGAAAGTAGAACGACATTCGGCCACGTATAACTATTGACAAAAGTGTTCAATGCTATACATGGTAACTATTGCCTGAACACTCTCGATTGATAACGATACAATTTTTTTTTATTTTCCGGCTGAAATAACTCAATCAGCGACTTTTTACTTTCGACTGGAAACTTTTGGCTAACATGTAGCATGCTTGGTATGACCGAATCTCTAGATGGCTTATTAGGTGGTTTTTGGTCACTAAACTAGTAATTAATTTTTTTAATATTATTTATTGGGTTTAGAAACTAGAAGACGGGGTTTTCCATAAGCTTTCAAATTAATCGTTTGAAATCAGATTTCCATTAATGGTACGAAATAAAAGTTTCAATAAATATTTAAGTATGGATTCAGTTTTAGTTCGGTTACAATACGCTCAATGAACAAACAACACGGTGAAAATGCTTAATTATAGGTTTTATTGGGTTAATAGAGTAAAAAAGCTCCAACCGTTTCAATAACAGCTTTTTGGGATATTTTTTATTGAATTTCCATTTGTTTAGAAAGGAATAAAAACCTTTTTATGGTGGGATTCTCATTCCTTCTCGTTAGCCTAAAGTATTTTTAGAACAAGGGATATAGAATAAGGTTGTAAGTAGCATTAGAAAATAATTTATAAGGGGTTTTAAAGTAGTTTGAAGTTAAGATTGCAAGTATTGAATGTTTGATAATGAGCTTACATACCTGGAAATTATGTCTAATCCAAATGGATATCAGTATCCTCCAGCTTAGCCAATATCTGTGCAGTTTTGGAAAAAGCCTTATTGTCCACTTTTGACAAAACGCAGTAAGCCATGAAGATTTTCGCTAAAAGCTTGTTATTAAAGTTTGAGTCGATTTTTAACTTCGCGTCAAACTTCGCATCAACTCGACTGCATTACTCAGACACCAAGTTTAATTAAAGTAAAAGTTTTGTCAAAATCATCAGCACAGTCGATATATCAACCAAATCTTCATATTCAATAAATCATTCTTTCTGATCAACACAACAATGTTATGGAAACATTGTCGCCGTATTTGCTGATTTGTATTTTGTTACAGATTATTCAAAATTGTCGATGATAGATTGAAGATTATTCGAATTATTATTTTAAAGTGTCTCGATTATTCTAGAATTTTCCAGAATATTGACGTTGTTTTAGATTTACTTTAGCGTTTATTAATATCTTTGAGCTGTTACTTTGCATCGAGTTACAAGTTAGTATGGTTTATTTCATATTTTCGACTTCCGCAAGATTTTTCGTGATTAGCGTGTCAAATCAAAGTAAGAAAAATAAATATTAAGATTGCAGCCCATTTATTAACCACTGGCCAGAGTATAGTAATTTTAATCAAATTGACGATGAATCTTTAAAAGATTGTGTTTTTGTATTTAAAATTGTTGTAGTTTTCAAGCGAGCGATTGTTTTCTGTAATCGTGTTAAGTAGCAAACCAATCGTTTCACTTTTTGGTTTTACCTAATGGACCCCACTTTTTGATTTTACCTAATTAAATTTAAAAAGCGGAAGAACTACAATTACACAGGCAGGCGACCTTCTCAAACATAAAATAGTACCGATTTTGCCGTGGCTGAGAATCGCAAATTCAACAAGTGTAGTGTTTTTTTATTCGCTCCGGATAGCTGCTATCGAGAGCCGTCATATAAAAAATGGCTCCCGATAGCGCTACGTATAAATAGGTAGAGCCAAATATTTTTTGGTAAACAATTGAATTAAAAATGATAGTTTGATGTTAAATAAGTTTAGTTTACCAATAAATAGCGCATCAAATTTAAATTTAGAGGTAGAAAAATGACGGCTCTCGATAGCAGCTATCCGGAGCGAATAAAAAAACGCGCTTAAGATTACCTGTGCATTGCTGAGAAATATCCCATGGATATGGTCTTATAGTTTACTATGGTTAAATTTCGGATTTTAACGTCTACTATTTAAAAATTTATTAACCCCCTTGTTACGAATTGATCAAGTCGTTAAAAGTTGAGCCGAAAGCCAGTTTTGGATGTGTGTTTTTTACTCGTGGGCCATTGGTCCTCTCTTGTAGCTTGAATATTTTATAAATAATTCCAAATTTTGGACTACATTAAATTTCAAAATTAGTTGACAAATTTACCAAAAATATTTGTGTTTATTGTACTTGTTAAGGAAAGTTTAAAGGTTTACGTTTCAGTTTAATTAGTACTATTTAACTCGTTATTTTTACCGATCATAAACTCAGTAAAATTGGCCAATTTTAGCTTTGGAGATTGTAGCTACCGCTACTGTACATTCTGAATAGAAGAAACACAAATCAACACAAAGAAAGTTTGTTTAGGCTATTACTGAGAACTGCGAACACCTATGCAAGTAGAATAATTGATCACGAAAAATTATCATTGATTTCTTTAAAATAAAAACTTAATTATTTATTGTCAGATAGGCTCTTAGCAAATAAATTACCCCGGGCAAACTATAACCGGCAGTTTTTAAAAAATTAACTATTAGCTTTATCAGACTATGGACTAAAATAAATGATTTAGTCAATAATTATCGGTCATACTAGAATCTAGCCATATTGTCCAATATGGATAAAAACCAAGCTGTCTCCCGTTCGCAAAATATATGCCTTCAAAATTTGAACCGACGGTTTTACTCAATGACGAAGTTTTCTTTTATTTCGGTTCTCTAACTTTAATGTAATGCTTCGAACCTTGATTTGGATCTAGAATTTGCAAACTTTATAGAAGAAACAAGATACAAGAGCATCAAGACCATTACTCACTGATGAATATTCACTCATTAATCACACATTATCTCATTACTCAATAATTTTCCACTCATTATTCACTTTTTATTCTCCTTTTAAAATCTTTAATAGGGAATTGGTTGTGAATTTGACGGAAAAAGTTACCTTATCTTTCTTCTGAAAGGTATTGCAAAAACTCTTGCACTTGGTTTTTATTTGAAGCTTCTAATCATCAGTGGTTCAGAATTTATGTCAGTTTTACAATTTTTTCCGAGAGACGAAATGTTTATTGCAATACTTTGCTAATTGTTCCAAATCTAGTGAAATGCTTTTAGTTAATCGAAGATCTTGATTTAACTTTTTATGGATACAGCCAAAAGCAAGAGAAATTTTAAATCAAAATTTGCTTCTGGCTTCACGATCGAACCTGAATACATTGAAGTTTCTCGAATTTACAAAATTTGTAGAATTTTTACAAAATCAAATTTTTTTCAAGAATTTTAGGTTAATGAAAATTCAAAAATTGGAAAGATTTAAAAAACTTCAAAATTTAAAGAATTTTACAATTTCAAAAAATTAACAAAATCATAAAATGTAAAAAAATTCAAGAATTTACAGAAGTTTCATGATTTCAAATTTAAAGAGTATAGATAAGCAGAATTTCAAGAATGTTTCAAATTTAAAGTAAATTAGAAAAAATAGTTTTAGCCATTTGAAGAAACTGAAAGATTTGCAAGATTTTTTCGTTTTTCTTAAAGTTTTACAGATTTAGAAGGTTTTCGACATTTTATTTAAGAATTCTGACAACTAGATATTGAATACTGTTGAAATCGTTTCAATATGAAGAATGTAAAACAAATGGTAAACATGCGAGAGTTGCAATTTTCATCTACCTACTAGATCTATAACAGTATTAAAACGAAACCGAAATGAAATTTAGTGTTACTAATCTAGTATTAGCGTGGAAACCGCCACTCTTAAGTCTCAATTCACGACCAAAACTCGTGCTGCGTATAAAGGTGGACAGAAGAATCTAAAATTTCTGAAAAATCATAAGGATTATTAGTAGTTCTCGTTCCAGTATCAAGATTTGTGGTGTCTTAAGAATTGCTGTTATATATTTTGAGTTTCGACTTCAAGCCTATAATCTTTGTACAGTACGTTTGTCGTGCATAAAATATTTGTACTTTAATAGCATATAATCTTTGTACAGTGATTAGATCGCCTGTTTTGCTTGAATCCGATTTCTGGGTGGTGATTTATCAAAATTCTCAGAATTTAAAACATTAACTCTTTCATAAATCGGTTTTGTCAGCTCTTGGCTTTTACATACAAACATAAGTTTTAAGCTTTTAAAGTTCAAATTACTAAAAGCTGAACGATAAAAATACTGGTTCATTGGCGAAGTAGAACTCCCTAAGTATGCTAAAGAAAGCGTTTCTGGGCGAAATTGCTTAAGACTTACTGGTGCATAGGTTACGCAGTTACAAATATCATTACAATGTAGAGCCTGTAAACATGCTTCTGGGTGGTATTACCCTCTTTCCTTTTGCCTTTCTCAACATTTAAATGTAGAATCAATTTCGAATTATCATGTCTACTTTTTCAAAATTCTGAAACATTTTTTTGAATTATAAGTCGTTCTGGTCGGATTCCCAACTCCAAAAATCTGTCGGTTAAGATCTTTTCAAGCTTTTTCAATAGAATTTTTAAAACTTCTTAACTTCTAAAAATTGTTTATTTTGTAAATATACCAGAAAAGACCTTCTAAACTTCTAAAGTTTCTTCACTCACTAAAAGCTCGTTGATTATTCTCCAAAAAAAATTATTTAAAAGAAGCAACGTTTATATTTTTTAAACTTCACATTACAATGATCAAAAAGAATTCGATCATTAAAAACTGATTAAGTACTGATCGCCTGTAAAACCGCGGCCACTTTTCGTTCAAATTTGGGATGAGAAAAAGAGTTGAACAAAGGTGTTAACTAAAGCCACCCAAACACTTATGAAAATGATTTTTTATCTTTTATAAGTTTATTTGACTGACGGTTTTAATATGTGCACCCGTTGGGCAGGTGTTATTTTATACTCAAACTGTATTGTGCGCTTTTGGAAATCCTAAGCCATGATTTCAAATTTTTAATAGAGACTTAATTCATCGTATAAAAGCAAAACGGTAATTGGCAAGGCGTCCAACTATGGATCAGAAGGATTACTAAAATTTGGATGTTATTTGTGTAGCGCTTAATTTATCGTACCATTCAGGAGATTATATTTTAAAACAATGTATTTAACCTGAAATAAACTCCAATAGATGTTACCGTTAAAATTTCATCCAAATTAAGTGCAAATTACGAAATTAGTTCTACAAATAGGCATAATCAAAAAAATTAGAGCGCATGATTTTGAAAGCACATCAAATTTTCCTAATACCTTTCAAATATGGTAGATTGTATAAATAAAAATCCCCTTTTTTACTATGAGATATACCCTAAAAACTGAGTTTTTTTTATATACCTACGCGAATCCACCCAATCGTCGGATTATTCGACCAAATGAATCAATACGCTTCATTGCCATCCAAATCAAACTAAAAAGAAAAAAAATTGTTTTCAAGACAATAAAAATCACATTTTCCCATTTTTTTTGGTCGTTTGTTGGTTTTGTAAGTAAGCATAACAATAAAGCCTTTAAGTAAATTCAATACAATCCATTAACCGTAAAAAAAAAAACTAAAATTATGACAAATTTGTATACGGCATGAATACAAAATAAAATTTTTCTTATATACGAGTACGAATAGCTTTCATTCATAAAATAAAAACTTTACAGTAGGTTTGTGTGTGTAGACAGCATATGCGGTGTGACACACATGTTTAATGCTATAGAGAATTAAATAAATACGGGAGTTAGAAAAGAGAATAATTATCGTAATTACGTAAGAAACCTTGAGACATTTGAAATTATTTTCTAAACATGTAGGTAGATGCTCAGTTACAATGTAAATGGGGAACTACACCTGCTGCTAGGTGTAAGCATCAACAGTATTTTTTTTATTATTATCAATAAATCGTTTTCACGACATTTTGTATTAGATAGGTTATACCTAAACCTTGACATTGGTCTATGTAAATCAATAAAATTGTACGTTGCTTCAATGACAAATTACTGTAAATTTTTACGTAATTAGCATGTAAAACACTAATTTATCGTAATCATGTCTAGTTTTATAATTTCTACTGCGTTTATAATGTTGTGACTACACAAACATAATTTTATAATTACAACTAAATGGGGTTAATAAACACATTCCATAGAATTCAATTAATTGTCACCCACATAATTGTGTATAGCAATCTACTAATCATTGATTATTTTATTCCACAGAATTCAATTAATGGTGTGCCACAATACTCACGAGATTACATAAGTCCGGTCGTCGAATCAACAGGCGCATCAAATTGGTATACAACAAATCGTGAAACTGGAACCATATCAGAAAAACCAAATAAAGATTCATTTACATTTATTGATAGTTCAGAGGTGCGCGGTATTCAACCATTAGCACCATCAGTCCGGCGTACATACCAACAGCAGCATGTATCATTTCGAACCGATGATGATAATAGTAACGAAAATAATAGGAGGCCAGTCGCCATGCCATCTATGAATGGGACACGTTCACGAACATTGCGTACACGATCGGGTGGCGATGCAAAAAGTGGTATTGGAGTGCAACGCGATCATAACGGGGTATTGAAAATTGTCTATCCAACGCGACATCCAAATCAAAACTATGATGTATTAACGCCGGGCAACCATGTACGGCTACCGAATGATGAGGATGATGAGCTGATGGAGCACAGAGGTAAGCGAGGTAATTAAAATCCAGAATATTTTTTTGTAATGGTAGTTAAATATTTTGTAGTTTTATCTAAAGACGGTGGCATATCATAATTTATTGCATTAGTTAGAAAATTAAATAACTTTTTAGTTTATAGTAAAAAATTACATTGGGTGTAACATTATCATGTATTGGTGGTCAAAAATTGGGTGAAAACCGTTAGTATCAAGCGTTTGGTTAAATAGGAAACTTAGTCGGGGTCAACAAGATTTTAGATGAGCGGCGTTGAAACCGGATTATCGCACAAAACAATTTCGATTACTCGGTTTGAAATATGATTTTAATTTTAATTTCTTTTTTGAAGCAATATTGGAATAACTTCGTTTTTCGAATTTAAGATCTTCCAAATCAGCTCTTCAAAGGGTAGCATCATTGATTTCAAGCGAAGCATTCAAGATTCAAGTATTGTCTTCCGGTGCTTTAAAAAAAAATCTTCTGGCGAAGATCATTGGTGTACTGGAAATTTATCAAATCGGTGTAATAAAGAATCAGCCACCTCTAGGTCTGAAGCCCTCCAAAGGGTAAACCTGTCTCAGGATCTACCACATGGCAAATGCAAAGCTTCCTTAATCTTGGCCAAACAATTTTTTTTTAACTCTAAAATGGGTCTACCGGTGTCAGAATTAGTTGACATTAAGGTCAGCCTAATTACACCAGCCACTTATAAACCTTTGTAAACCATAACCTCCAGGATATGTGTAATATGGTTCTTTTCGTCTTGTTAAAAGTTTTTCGAAATTCTCTTTTTTTTAATATCCAGGAGGCAATTTGTCCAAGGAAGTTCTCTCGCGCCCTTTACATATTAAAAAATGAGAGCTTATTTGTAAGGTCGTTAGCAGCAGTGTGAAGATTCGCAATGGGGTTAACCGAGTTCTGTAAACAAACTTAGTATAGAATGTCGTGCAGATTGCCTAAATAGAAATGTTACTTAGTCCAATATTGGTCATGGTAAATCATTATTACCATTGTTGATAGCACCATCGCACATCTTCACATGGACCATTGTACAGCGTTTGAAATGTTGTTTTAACACAATCCTTCCTCACATACATAAATTAACCAAATCGCGTATTTTATGAACACATTGGCGTGAGATAGATCTTGGACGACGTCGGGTTGTGCAATACGTATCCATTTGGTATTGCCGAAATAAATGATTTGCTGTGGGAACAATATGGTTGTGTAACAGCTTTATTCATCAGAGGTTTATGAAAGTGCAAAAGACATTTTCCTAAAGCTTTATTCTTTTGAAAAATAACGCTGGAGGCTTACTGTTGACTTACTTAAATCGTTGTATTTCACCAGTACATCGGCGAAACTGGTGTCCGTGATCAATTCAACAACCTGAATTGAAATATTAAATGACTCGGGACCAAAAATTCTGGTTTTGTTCTCTGTGGTGAAGTGTTCAACCCTGGTTCTCCCACGTGACAGCTGAAACAACTTTGTCATTGTAACGATTTCTTATGTTGTTTAGTTTTGGCCGATACTGCTCTCTATCGAATTTCGATCTATATAATTCACCAATCTATCGATCACATTGTGTCATATTTCGTTGTATCGAAATCCAATCTATCGAATTTAAATCTGTCAAATTCATATCTATTGAATTTCAATCTGTCGAGGTTTATTTATTCTGTTAAATTTCATTCAATCGATTTTCATTCTATCGGATTTCAATTTATCGAATTTTGTCCTATCAAATTTTAATCAATTATCGATTAACGTTTTATAGAATTCACCATGGAATGGAATTTCATTCTACTGGATTTCGAATTCCAATGTGTCGAATTTTAATCTACCGAATTCGAAACTTTATTAATAATTAATAACTAAATTTAGCAGAACTCTTTGAATTTTTCATTGATGTCGGTAAATTGGAATAAAAATATCAGTAATGAATGCCGTAATAAATTTTATTCTAGATAGATTAGAAAAAGTACATTCTGATAAAGACGGTTTCAGAGGTTCTAAGGAAGCTGTAGATGCATATTCCTGTTAATTTTCAGTGGAGCTTGAAACCATTAAGTCAAACTCAAAAGAACTTTGCATAAAGTTAAACTAGATATTTTGGTTTTAAATAAACACCAACCAAATGTAGGGTTTAACCGAATCTAACAACTTTGTAGCGACTAGTATTTCATCTAAAGAATATTGAATAAGCTTGCTGGTAATTGACGCCTTAGTAATATTTTATAGAAATCAAATTGATAAAAAGTTATTTAAGAATCAAAACAATCCCTCAAGATTTTGGACGCCACATTGTAATTCATTTGTGTAATAAATTAGTTTGCACATAAAATGTTGCATTCGCGTTTGCTCGATTACTTTGCTCATTTGTATTAAAATAATGAGTTTAGCATGTTAATTTAGGCTTCTTAAATATGAATGCACCAAAATTCGTTTCATTTACCTCATTTCAAAACATTCTGGGTTTTAAATTAGTTTCTTTATGTCAAAACACACACCTCATAACAGCATCTTTATAGTACAAATATACTCAACCCATCTAACCATTGCCTCATCATAACAAAAAAAAAAATCATTTTTATTTTCTAGAATCCGATATAGTATTTCCGGAAGACAAGGATACTAATTTTCACGATCCACCCAATACGATGGATACGATACCAAAATGTAAAGCAGACGAAATTATATGTAGTGACGTCGACAACTATCCGGAACATTTAATCGAGAATATTGTTAAAGAGGAGGTACATCGATATCGTGATTTTTTTGGAACCGATAAATTAACACAGCCCAATGTAACATCTCGGCTTGGAGTCCCGGGCGATTCATACCTATGCGATAGTACTGAGCATTTAATTTTTCCCAAAACGGGCCTAAATAGCCAGGACCAATGGAAATATATTGTGAATACACCTAATTTTACGCAAGGTATTCGAGTTGAGAAATGTTTACGGTAAGTCAAACACATCTTCTTGTATTAATATAACCAAATTTATTAATTATTCCTAACTTTTATTATTTTATCCCTACCTCTCTAGGCCAAAAACTCGATGTAATTTTGCAAATGTTTTTCCCAACGGCTATGATCCGGTGTGTGAACAAAAATTTATAACGCGACAATTAGTCTCGATCACGGATCGCGGAAAAACGGCAACCGATCAATTTAAAATACCATCGTGCTGTAACTGTGTACTGAAAGTAAAGACTAAACTAAAAAATTTTGATTTACCATCATCTGAAGAAAATTGAAATGCCCATACTATGTGTATGTGTTCTATGTGTGCATGTGTGCGTAAAGTATAAACAAATAAATTATATATTTGTGGGTGTGTGTGTGTGTGTGTTTGTGTGTGTTTTTAATAAAATATACAATTTTTTTTTTTTTGAGGCTTTGAAGATTGATTGAAGGAAGATAATTTTTATTATTATTATGATAAGAAAATGTGATTATAAATAATTTGCTTTTATTAATTAAATTAAATTTATAAAACAATATAATATGCTCTAATTAAATACAATTGCAACATACAGATATAAAATTATGTAAATGTTCAGCAAAATAAGACAAATATCAAAATATGACCAAACATTGTGGCTGGGCCAATTGTAGTTTTTATTACTTTTATTTAACTATTAGATGATATACTTAAGATTATTTTTTTTTTAATAAAATAACTAAGAATTATTAATTTTAAGTATATATAAATTTTTTAAATTTGTTTGATTGTGTACAAGAAGGACCAAACATACTATACTATACATTTATGAAGTACGCACCCACTCCACAATTGCATCAAAGAAAATCACAAAAAAAAAATCCACTCCAAAGTACGTACTTCCCAAAAATATAAAAGTCAAGTACCTCTTAATTCAATAACCCCTTCATAAACATTCAAAAAAAAAAAAATCCAAACTGTAGTAAATAATAATTTTCTTCTACTATCAACCAAAAAATAAAAATAAAACAAATTTCCCAGCACAAAGGAAGGTAATTGACTCAATTGAAAATACATACATCTTCGTCGCATATAACATAACAACACTGCGTATACAGTAATTACTTCATGCGAATTGAGGTGAATAATTACAGTAATTGAAAAATAATTTTCAAACAAACAATTTTCTTTTTTATTCTTCCAGTATTAATTTGATATTATATACATAAATTAAGGATTGATTTGATTTTTTTGTAACAGGATTTTGAGTGTTTTTCATTTATGTTTTGTTTTAATTGAATTGACTTGGAGCTATTGTTGATAAAATATCAATTTTCCAGTAACAAAAGCCTTCAAAAAACTTTATACTTAATTATTGTTATAACGGAGATGGATAGGAAATTTAAAGAAAATGGCAAAAACATTTCACCGCAAAAAAAAAAAAAATTAAAAAAAATTCAAAAGGCAGTGATTCTTACACAGCGTGCTGCGGCACTATCTGCAGTGGTATTTATGTATTTGTTTGGTAAAAATGAAAGATTTCTGAAATATTTCATTTTAACCGTACGTTTAGACGTAAAAAAACAAAAACAAATTTCCGAATTTTAAAAATTTCAGAATTAGAAATTTTTTAAAATTTTAATTCTAATAAAAGTTTTCCTTAGGCCAATCGTTAGCTAAATTTAGGTACTAAAATCTTAGCTAAACTTTTTAAACCCTATTTAAGTTCTTGTGTTCTTCGATGGCAGAAGCCACTACCTTTTCTCATCAATGATTTCCGAAGGGGTTCGTCCTGCAGGTGTGTTCCGTGTGTATGATTTAATGTTTTTTTTTTTTTGAAAGTATTTTCCTTTCATGAAGCTTTCATGTAAAAGCTCTGTTTTACTACATTTAAGTGCGTGGAAAAATTATTTTTTAACAAAGCATAATTTTTATGGTTTTTTAAAGAAGATCATCCTTTTAGATTTAATAGGATGAAAAAGAACTTTTTAAATATTGGTTTGTTTATCAAGTTTCAAAAGCTTATAGTTAAAATATATTTAAGATTTTCTGTTTTGCTTCCACCAAGCTTTTTAATTATCCGGGCCGTTTTAGTAATCCATTGACAATTATATAGTTTTAAAGCGATACGTTTTAGAGATTTATTTATAAGTTAAATTTAAGTTCAAGTCCATTGATGTTTTGTACTGAAAGAGAAAGCTCCCATCTTAATTGAAATAAAAACTCTTAATTTAGAAATAGCTTTAAGAAGAACTGTTTACAAAATGTCTATCTTAAAAGCTTTTTAAAATTTAGAAAGCTTAGAAATGAATTTTCTAATTTTGTTAAAGCTTTAATACATTTTTATTGTTGAAGTTGCTGAGATTTTTATCCGGGTAGTAAAATAAGCGGTAAGTTGTTAAGCGGTAACCCCTTCATGAGAGTAAATTTTAGACCTAACAGTTTAGAGCTTGTTAATACAACGTGAATTCCAGCAACCAAAGCATGAAGTTTTAATTATTGATACATGTTAAAACTTTAAAACTAACACATTTTAAGCTGATAGTGAAAGCTTTTATTTTGCAATATAAAATAACTGGACGAAAAACTTAATCGAAATATTTGAGTTACAAAAGCTATTTTGTAGTTATTTGTTTGCCTGTGCTGTTTGATAATGATTAAATTTCTAGATTCTTTTGATAAAAGTATTAATAAAACGGAAACAAGAAATGAATCACGTGGGAGATCTTCATGGGGGGTTATTCCAAACTTATGATCTTGTCATAATAAGATTAACTAACCAAACTCCTTAAATGTGATGTTGTCCGCAGTGGTAAAGCGGATAGTACGGTAAATTCACTGTGGCTGATTACAGTACGTTAAGTGCAGGGACCACTGCCTATCGAAAGTTTTAGAAATTTATTGCAGAATTGTAATGATTCAAACCCGAAATTGGGAGAGAAACATAGTTGCAGAGAATAATTTTGATTAACTGATCGAGAAATTGTCCAAATTTTAGGCTACATCTGACCAATTATCTGGGCCAGATCTTAGATGCAGGACCAAAGAAGGGAAAAATCAGAAACCAGTTTTTTTAGTTTTTGTGTAATTTTGTAATTTTAGTAAAGCACAGCGTTAGTCATCAGAAGTTTAGTTTATTTCTCTAGGTCGACAATCAAGAATAATTTTGATTCAGAAGATTTTATATTTTAATCTTAATAACTAAATTTCTGGGCGTTTTAGGTTCTGGTATTTGGTTCTACATAATTTAAGAATTCATCAGACAAAAGAATTAAAAAGGTTTCCGGAATTCAAATTGTAATTTTGAATTAGTAATTTAAAAAGAAAAGTCTCTCATAATTTTAAAATGTCATTTTATTATTTAATAAAGTTGGCTCTTAGACAAATTATTCAATTGGGTTGTCTTAAAGGTCCTAACTTATACCGAAACCGGTAAAATAATGTGTAAAATGGGTGAAATATTTCATCAAGCTCATAAATCTAGAAATATGTTGAAATCTAATGGCTTTGTAGGCAGCTTCTACACTCTCTCGCAGCTTTAATATCTCTCTCTAACTCTCTGATTTCGTGGCATTTATATTAAATGAAAATATTTGTGTGCCCTAAATGGCCGAGCTTTGAATAAAGCAAACAATTCCCAAGATCCAGAGAATAATACTTGTCTACCTGTTACTCTCTCTAGAGACACTTTAAAGGTTTCAGCAGAAGAAGAGTGAAGGTAAATTTTGACAGTGTTAAAATCACAATTTTTATCAATTTTTGAATAAAAATTATAAAAATTACTTTTGCGTACACTACTTTGATTATAAACGCGACAAACTCCCCAATAGGGGCGTTTTATTGCATTACTCCATGTTCTCACACCTATATTTTCGTAATGTAAACCCCATAAAACAAAGTAAAAATAGTCTGGAAATGGTAACCGAACTTTCGATTCAATACATTCTTTTTCTGTCGAGTCCATATTAAAATGCATCCATCAACTGCTACCTAGTTCTATTTGGGGCTGGAAACGTGGTGTATAACAGCCTGGATTGGTTGTTTATATAAAAAATAAAATCGTGAAACAATTTTTTGATTAAAGGTACCAACCATTATATCATTAGTGGTCGTCCGCGATATTTCTTTCTAGTTGCATGAACCTTTGCTTTTATTTTACTTAAGAAATCCGATGCCAAATGATCAGACCCAACAAATTATTCAGAGCGTGAATATTCGATTTTTATTAGGAACTACTTGTAGAATTGGCTTAATAACTTATTTCACAAAAATTCATTTACTAATATACATGTTTCATTTGAAACTGGAAATACAGAAAGACCTTGGATTGGTTATGTACGAAAAAACCAAAAAAATTTTTATCTATGGTTTGTACCATTACTAGTGTTCACCAAATATTTTATTTAAGAAATTTCATCCCTGCCCAAAATAGAACTTCTGCGATTATGCACCAATTCCATTGAAATTTGATATCTGACTTAACCAATATATTTGATGTTCAATGACTTGGTTGCAAAATGTCCAAATGTTGAATCAAAGTAGTGAGTTCGAAGCATTTCTAGAAGAGATTTGGATGATCGCAAATCGCCACAAACCAATTTTAAACAGAAATTTTTTTAATCAAGTACATAACACGATTTTTCAAACATTTTCAGACTAAATCCGGCTTTAGTCGTTTTGACCTGGCCACCACTGGTGTGGTTACTGTAGTACCGTCTTCAAAAGGTATTTGCATATAGTTTGCGTTTTTTTTATTAATCTTCATAAGAGTTTTGAAATAAAATATTATGTTGAAATTGATAAAATTTGATATATGATAATCCCAAGTGGGGTTAGAAAGATAAATTTCAATTGGAATTAAGAATGGAATGATTAAAACTTGTATTGAAGCATAACAATTACTTTTACTTGTTATTAAACTTAGTACTTTTAACTTGAACCTATAGACTTGACATGTTGAAGGGTTTTTGAGTAAATTCATTGAGTGATAAGTACCGTGGATAAATTTTAGACAAACATCGGTCAACGAGAAGATGACCGGAATGTTGTAATTTGCTACAATAAAATCGAATATGAATGGCTGGGTGTATCCTTAATCCAATATTCGGTAAGAAATTTACAATCCAAACTGGTTTAGGACTGTCATATTGAAGGAATTAGGTTTAGGACAGTGACAGACGGTCCCTTCTTAGTATGCGGCTGCGGATGAGAAGAAGATTGAAGATTGAAGATTTATTTGCCTGTACATAAATATGCGCTCTATAAATCGGGTATGGGCTACTAGAAGGCGTTAAAAAAAGTCCGGCTACATATTTCTTGCCTTTAGTGTGGAATGACGTAAGAAAATGTGATGCGAAATGTGCAAGTGTCACCTCAACAAATATAATAATAAGATGTCAAGAGCTTCCTTAAACTTCGAAAGCTGAAGTGATGTCACTTAAAATATTCACCGATAACAATACGAACAAGTTTAAACATTGGGTGGATTTAAACATTGGGATCTACAGATCAACAAGATGGGGTATGTAATGGTGAGGAAAGTGCGAATATTACACAAATTAGAATAAAGTTAATTAATACCTGACAATTTCGTAAAAATATTTTTCGGTAACCACCCCACGATTTTAGTATGCCGTACACCAAAGAATTCCTTTCCCTCCGCTCTAGGGGGATGTCCTTTTTAGTGCTACCATTTCATTATATTCACCTCAAAAAGTTCCTTATTTGTTAATTGGTTTTCAATTATTTGACTTTTTAAATGAGACCAGCAATAAAATAAGAACTCTTTAGCGCAAGAAGCCTTGTCTAATGAAGTTTAGTTGACAGATGAACAACTTGTTGTCTCTAAGCGATCCCTAATCAGCATTGACTAAGAAAACCATTCTCATTAACCCGGTAGTAACGAACGTTATGACGAGAAATAAAACTTTCAACTTAAAAACCATTAATTTTTAAGGGTGAACATCTCGGTTTAGCAATTTTAAAGCTCTGTTATTATTAAACGTTACAGCTTCTAAGCATAAACCTTCATTGTTGAATAACTTAAAATTTTAATTTTTAAATCGAATGATCCTTAATTTTTAACGAAAGTTTTTTATTATTAGTCGACAACTTAATCTAATAAAAGCTTTCATAAAGCTCCTCTGCTTTTAACTATTTCTTCAACTTGTCAATTTAAAGCTTCAAGGCGAGTTCTAAATAAATTTGTCTAATTATTGACTGGCATTTTCAATAGAAACCAATTTCGATAGGGCATCATATTTGTTATTATTAAAAGTTAAATTTGAAAAACTTAAAGTAGAATCGGAAACTTTTTAATAAAATTTGAGGTACGTTCCGAATATAGAGCTTATTTAGAATGAACGAATATATTAGAAAGCTAGTATTACACCAATTATCAATTAAAGCTTCCACAAATATTAAAAATGGAAAAATATGTAAAATTTGAGCTTTTACACATGTTTAATTTGTAAGCTAAAATCAAACAGATATCGAAAGCTCAAATAAAAAACAACCCATGAGCATGCAAAACCGGCAGTTGGTGCAGTCCTTAGATGTGTCAACATTGCAAAAATGTTTCGAAACACTGCGCCGTTTAAGTTATATCGAAAAGTGTAAAATCACTGTCAAACCTGATGACTCCTGAGTATATTTTCTCCCGTATTTCAACATTTTCCTTTATAAATATACATAGTGTTACTTCATTCTACACTTTTGTGTTACGTTTCCGTTTTATTTATATTTTCTTTTATCAACAGTTTTCCTATTGTAAAAGTAAAGTAAAAGATGAATGCCCGACAGCCTGGAGCCAAATTATCTTGTTCCCTATTTTTTTTTTTTTTGTATTTTATGATGATAGGAAAAATAAAAAAGAATCCTTTTATTGTTCGTTGTGTGCGATTCTTTTATGTGTGTTTGACTATCCCAAATTTCTCAAAATTTATATTTTATTGTAGAGTTTTTTGATTGTGTACCAGTTATAGATTCTAAAATGCGATAGTTTGTTTATTTATTTGGAAAGGTATAATGTGTCTACAACTCTACACAATGTATAGTCAGTCAGACAAATTTACGTTACTATATAAAAATGACATACAACCAATACGTGCTTCAAATTACCTAAATCATTCTAAATTTTCCCCATCTTTAACCACTTAAATTAAATGTCAAACTCAAGAACAATCCCCAAATCTCCATGGATCACGCATTCATCCCCGCACACTTTAATTCAGTTAATTTCCAGGTAATTCGTTGATTATGTTTTATTACAATTTCCTTTTCGAAAACATTTTCCATGATTGAATTATTCCTTGAAAATTTCAAACAAGAAAAAAAATTCATCTCACGTATCTCCAATTCGGAAAATTGTCATTTCCTATTCTTTAAAGCAAACGTTAGAGTTGTATATACACAGTACACACACACACAAAATAAAAATGAGTCCGTTTCTCGTTTAATAAAGACAAACGACCGAGAAAATATACACAAAAAAAATAGGAAAATGTAAGAAAATTTGATGAAAATTAAGAAAAACCACACGGAAATTTTTTTTTTTTTTTTGTATATACATATTTATGTGTTATTGTATTTTATTTATTTTGTGCCCAATTGAAACGATGATGATGGTTTGATGATGATTTTGTGTTTAGATGAGTGCGATTCATCAGGAGGAATGAAAATACCCGAACAAATTTTTTTTTTTTTTTATATATTTTCCATTACATTACATTTTATTTGTTCAGGTTGTGATGTGTGAAAATTTTATTGATGATTTTCTTTATACATATCCATGTGTAATATATAATATTTACTTTGTGCGGAATGCTTTTAAGATTAAGTGATCCATTTATATAAATTAAGGTTAAATAAATCGATTTGAAATGTGGGCCCATGAAGGTAACATCATTTATGGAAGCGCCAACTTCTTGACCTAAATATCCTCAATATGTACAAATAGCTACGGATGGAATGATTCGATTGGAAGATTAATTACCTATCAATAATCAAAAAACCAATTAAACACAGAATTTTCTGCCAAAAAATAAACTTTTAAAGCTTTCAGTTGTTATAAAACGGGTAGCTACCCAAAAATTTTCCCATAAGTGATTGACCGCCCAAAATGACACACAAAAAAAAAACGTTATTAAGTTAAAAAGTCAAAAAAATTTGGTTTTGTGCACTTTGTAATTTTTTATTTATCACCCGTTGAAAAGCTGAAAGAATATCGTTTCGAACTTAAAGAGAAAATATATCCATTTATATAAATTTTTCATCTCCATGTATACATATATACGAAAATGATAAATCATTTTCCTTTTTCGTTGTTGTTGTTGTTTAATTTTTATTTATCCGCTTGTTGTTGTTGCTTGCTTTTATTATTGTTATTATTACTAGAACACAAAAAAGGAAAACAACAATAAAAAATACTAAACAACCGTAAGAAAATGGAAAAACCTTTTACAATGGATAATCATAAGAATACCTTTTACGTAATACTCGTTTGCTGATGGATAAAAAAGGTTTGAGTGCACAATGGCAGTTTTTCAGATTTTAGTTTGAGTACTTAATCGTTAACTTGAACCGTTGATCTATGAACATGTGTGTCTGAAACGAATAAATTTTAAATATTTTTGTATGTATTTTTTATTTCTCCTCCTCCTTCCCCCCTTCAGATTTTGTGAAAAAGTTGTCGACACCCTATCTGCAATAACTGCACCCTATCGTGGCCTAACATTTTTCGAAGGTCGGCTTGACGGTTTGACGACTTTATAAGGTAATGAGGACTTTCGCTTTGATTGCTCTTTCGATGTCATCGCAGCGATGTTTCTAGATTTTCGGAGTGATCAGGGGTGATAACCCCTGGTAATCGTTACAAATTTCAGCAGACTTTTTTAAAAAATATTAAATAAGTAAGCACAACAAAATATAAAGTCACCTGTACAGCAGCACATAAATTCTGCGCCAAAAATAAGAAATCTGAAAATTTGATCTGAAGGTAGCGTGATTTCAATAAAAATGAATCCTCTAGGGAATGTGTAAAAATAATTGAGCAATTCCAACGAAATATGGAATTTGGATTTTGAGCCCAAAATTTATACAGGCAGTACAACAAACCGCTAAGCCCACAGAAAACCAAAATGCTCCTATAATTCTCTCTGAAGGGTTGTGTTGAGGGGTGGGTCAAAAAGTATTATTGAGACACGTAAGGCTTCGGGTTTAAAATTACCATCAAAAGGATGATAACAAGCATAGTTCAAAAAAATATTCCAGGGTCACAGGGTGTGGAACTGCTGAATACACCGTTAACTAAGCTTGAGAACATCTATTGCAGTTTTGTGAACTCGCAGTACTCAAGCACTAATAAAACTTGTGCTAGCTTTGGGAAGCATAAATTGAACAAAGACGATGATCAAGCTTCTGTTTGAAAACTCTGGCTGTAAGGTCTTAACGATGGCACGATGGTTGACCTATTAGAAGTAAATCTATTACTTAGCTGAAAATATGACCAGTTCGCCCAATGTCAACAACGTTTCCATCATTTTCGGTACGAAGTTTCTTTTGATTCAAACGAATGAAAGGGAGTCATAAAATGAGTACATATCAACAATGAATTGGTGGAAAAGTTGACGACACTTCAGGATACGGTTCGATTGCTCGTCTCTAATCATGGCATGATACTCATAAAAATCCATACTAGAAATCTTTTTCGTTATCGCAACTATGTGGTTGAAATGAAAATATTGCATTGAAAAGCATCGTACTGTCTGTGTGTTTCAGTGATACGCTGTAGATTTACATTTTTTCTGTGGATAATACGTCGATGGAAATCCATTCCGACCATAATAATTGCAAATTCACCAGGTGATTGCTTTCGTGTTCATGCCAAATTCTGTAAACTTGAAATGACCACGTTTTGTTCCAAGACTAATAATACACCGTGGATTGGTCTCCATGGTCAACACTTAAGCCAATTTTTCTAGCGTTTTCACAAAATTGAAAGTAAGCAAATTGGCAAATAATCCAACAGCTTTTTGTCCCACTTTTGGAGCTAAAACTACAACCATGAAAATGTTGTACTAACACTATCATTGCCTGCTGAATTTTTAGATTTAAGTAAAGCAATAACATCTAAGAATTCTAATGGGAACGGGTCATATAAAACAAACGGTTTTGGCTTTAAATGATTGCAAATAGTTTACTATCAATCACAACTTTGAATCTCGGATCAGCGTTTAAGTCCTGTACCACACTCGTGTCTCAAATTTGACGATTCTTAACGTCTTTAAGGCAAAAATCAAAAATTGGATGTTATTTAATTTTGTATAAGGGAAATTTAGCGTACAATAAGGTTGTGATAAATGTATAATTTTTGCCTTTAAAGCCCGGTAAGCTGCTGAAATGAGACGAAATTTCTCATATAAAAATGACACAAGCGAAAACGAAAATGAAAATTTCAGTACACGGGATACAACGGATACGTTTCTCTTTTCGACACTGGCAGTCCGAGTAGTTTCGTGTGGAGAGCGGTGATACCATTTGAGGTCAACGAGGCAACTGAGGCAACAAGAATAAGAGGCGTTGGCGGCGAGGCACTGAGGACCCATGGGATCATTACTTGTAGAATTAAATTTAACAATAGAGTTCATTTGATTAATTTGATAATTTTACCCAACGAGGCAATCAGCATTAACATAATTTTAGGAAGAGATTTTTTTGAATTTTTTAATATCAAGCTGGTCCAGTCGAAGACAATAATGTATGACCGATTGAAACTTTTGCTTTTAAATAAAAAGAATGTTGTCCAAAATGGAACGTATCCCTGTGTACCTGATTTAATTTTGAATAAGCTTGCACAAATGAATGTTTTGAGGCCAATTAAGCCAGTGATGGAAAAGGCCACACCGCAAAGAAATCCTGGGGATAACCTAAGTCTTACTTTTATTGAGGAGGGTCTAAGCCCTGAATTCGATTTACCACAAATATTTGCCGTTGATATTGTTAGAGATGAGCCAATCCTAGAAATAAACAAGAGTTTAGAGGCGATTGATTACGATGAGGTCAAACAAATAATCGAGGAGAATTATATGGTACCAAAGGATATTGAGGTAGAACCGCTCGACTATGAGATGGATATTCATTTGACTTCGGATGTACCGTTTCACCACGCACCACGACGTTTAGCTTATGTGGAAAATATTGAGGTTCAGAAGAAAATTTGCGATATGATCAAAGAAGGGATAATTACGCCAAGCGATTCGCCATATGCGTCAGCAATTTTGCTTGTAAAAAAGAAGGATGGAAGCACCAGAATGTGCGTAGACTATCGCGCTCTTAACAAATTAACGATAAGGGACAATTATCCGCTGCCTTTGATTGATGACTGCGTCGAATATTTAGGGGAAAAAAAAATATTTTACGTTGCTGGATTTGAAAAGCGGGTTTCACCAGATACGCGTGTCACCGCGATCGCGTAAATTCACCGCTTTTGTAACACCGCATGGCCGAACACAAGAAATTAATGAGGAAAATATTGCGACGATTGGCACGACGAGGTTTAATACTAAACTTGAAGAAATGTCAATTTTGTTGTACTTCGGAAGGAATAAGACCAAGTGAAGCACAGATTGAGGCAATTAAAAAATATCCGATGCCGAAAAATGCGAAGGAAGTACATTCATGTTTAGGGCTATTTTCGTATTTCCGTCGGTTTGTCCCGGAATTCTCGAGAATCGCACGCCCGATGCAAAATCTGTTAAAGGAAAACGTTCCTTTTATTTTTGACGAAAAATGCCGAGAAGCATTCGTAAAATTGAAGAAATTACTGATGACTGGCCCAATACTAGCGATTTATCATCCGGAGGGGGAAACTGAATTACACTGCGACGCCAATTCACATGGATTCGGAGGGGCATTGATGCAGAAGCAAAATGACGGAAAATTTCATCCGACGGCATTTTATTCGAGGGCTACTACGGCGGCAGAAGCCAAATATCACAGTTTTGAATTAGAAACATTGGCCATTTTATATTCACTGGAAAGATTCAGAATATATTTAGAGGGCATACAGTTCACAGTGATAACTGATTGCAATTAGCTGCACTTGATGCTGGAAAGAAAGCACATGAATCCGAGGATTGCCAGATGGGCATTGGAATTTTAAAAATTCACATTTGAGCCGAGACATAGACCAGGAATAAACATGGCACATGTAGACGCACTAAGCCGATGCCACACAAAAAATGAGGAGGAAATAGTGACCCACGTGGACGTGGAAACAAAAAAAGAGGTAGAGGGGACGAAAGCGGTCACGAAATGCATGGTAGCGGCAGTGGATCCAATCAGCGTTGAGATGCAATTACAATTGGCCCAAAACAGGGACACTAACGCTTTGGCGTTGCGGAAAAAATTAGAGAATGAGGCAATGGACGAATACGAACTAGTGGATGGTTTGGTGTACAGGAAAAACGGTGAGGGACATCGTATGCTGTACGTGCCGGCAGAAATGGAGGATAACATTATTCGAATTAATCATGAAAAGCTAACACACCAGGGGGTGGATAAATGTTACGAAAAGATTCGAGAACACTACTGGTTTCCGAAGATGAAAACCAAATTGCAGTCATTTATCGACAAATGTATCAAATGCATTATGTACGCGGCACCGTTACGTGTGTCTGAACAAAGTTTGTATTGCATACCAAAGGCACCGATTCCATTCGATACATTGCACGTGGATCACTTTGGCCCATTACCGGCACTCATGAACAAAAGGAGGCATGTATTGGTCATTGTGGATGCTTTTACGAAGTACGTTAAATTATTTGCGGTAAATTCAACGAGCACTAAAGAGGTTATGTCGTCTCTGGAGAAATATTTCACATTTTATAGTTGACCGCGTAGAATCATTTCGGATCGAGGCACTTGTTTTACGTCCTTGGAATTCGCGGAATTTTTGACGGGAAATAATGTGGAACATGTGAAATTGGCACCCGCATCGGCCCAGGCCAATGGCCAGGCCGAAAGGGTTAATCGGATTTTGAAGGCCGCTCTGGGAAAATTAAGTAATCCCATCAATCACGCGGACTGGTCACAGAAATTACAACAGATCGAATACGCAATTAATAATTCGACGCATGCCACTACGAAAGAAACACCAAGCAAATTATTATTCGGTGCAGAACAACGAGGAAAAATAGTGGACGAACTGTCATAATATTTAGCTAATAAGGAGCCACCTGAGGCACCAAGAGATTTGGCAGAGCTGCGAACAAACGTTCACCATAAAATCACCAAGAGGCAAGAATACGAGAAGAATCGCCATGAGGATCATCAAAAATCAATGAAACGATTCAATGTTGAAGATTATGTGGTAATTCGAAACGTAGATAAAGTCGTAGGATCAAATAAGAAGCTCATTCCAAAATACCGCGGTCCATATGTGGTTCATAAAGTTTTAGGAAATGATAGATACGTTATCCGAGACATTGAGGGTTTTCAGCAGACACAACTTCCATACGATGGAGTTGTAGAAGCGAATAAAATGCGTCGGTGGATACCACCGTGCACGGCCGAAAGCTCAATTGATCAGTCAAGCGAATGCGATACTGACAACGACAAAGACGATTTCCACGGACCTGAGGCTGAATTTCTAGGTTACCCCATCGGTGATCAGGGTCGATCACTGAGTCAGATTGGCCGAGCTGTAAACTACTAAATGGCGGCGAATTCACACGTACGCATAGGAAGAGAAGAAAGGAGGGCGCCATGCTTTTCGAATCATTCTTTTGTTAGCATTTATGCTATGTGGATAGATATTGAAAAAATAAAGAAAAAAAACCAAAATACATATATATAAGGCTTGAATAAAGTTTATTGCTAATTTCGAAATCAGCTGTTGTTTCAATAGATAATTTGCAACATTCTGACGACTTTACACACTAAAATATTTACGAAACTCGTCAAACTAAATTTTCAAGTCAGATTTATCTTCCTATTTTTGGAGACCAGCGAAAATTTCATTTCACTTGAACAGCGTACTAGGCTTTAAGAATGAATTCCACCGCAAAATTTCATTTTGCAGTACGCAGTAGATGTCTCGGTTTTATCTTTACACATATTTGCCTGTCCAATATTACCCAAAATATCTGATACTTAACAAACTGTTGCCCATTCGCATTTTTCAATTTACTGCATACTGCATTCAGTTTAACATTTTTAAGTATAAATTTATAACTAACTTGAAGTGCTTTGAACTAAAATTTTACGAAAACCGGCCAACAAATTTTTTCTCGTTCTATTTATCTTGTTTTATTTGGAAACCAGTGAAAATTATATTTCACGTCAACCGTACTAGGCTTTACACAACATATAAATGACAGAAACGAAATTAAAAATGAAAATTTCACCGCTAAATTCCACCTACATATGTAGTAAGCAGTCTAGCTAAGGAAAATGAAATTTTCATACTAGAATATAGATGTCTCTATTTCAACTCTACACATTTTTCAATGCCTTTTTATGATTAAAGGCCGATACATTGCTGAAGTGAAATGAAATTTTCAATGCTCTTCAATAATAGGATGATAAATCAGACGTGAAAAATTAGTTTGACAAGTTTCGTAAATATTTCAATTAATTTTGATATGCTGTTGGTCTGACTCTCTACCTGGTCCCACCGCCTCCCAAGCTACCGCCAAGGCATTGGCTTTTTGGTGGTCTTTATCACCTAAATTCCATATAGATGGACGCTTTTCCTTCTTTTGGCATTAACGATTTGCCCTTATTTTTGGTCGCAAAATCACCTCCTCATCTAAAACCTCCAACAAATATTCCAATTCAACAAATTCTAAATTATATGACTATTGGAATAAACTATAAATTTTAATATAGGTAATTAAATTACAAATGTAAAAAATCGTTATTTTTGTTTAACTACCCAGTTTGTTTAAGCTGATTATTTTTTATTCAAAATCAAAACGTAAAAACTCAAATGAAATTGTCAAAATTTATCTTTCGGGAAGATAAAAATGAAGTGAAAAATGTGTAGAGATAAAATACAGACATCTGTATTCTAATAAGAAAACTAGCATTTTGCTAGACTACCTACCGCAAAGTGAAATTCAGAAGCGGAATATTTCAATTAGATTTTAACTAGCTAAATTTTACGACAAATTTATAAGGAATATGGAAAATGTGGAGCTTCTCGTACCTCATTAATTTACAATAAAATTTGATTTGTAGAAATAATTTTCACAAATTACTGAAAAGCGATAACGCTATGTCAAATATTCTTTATGGAAATAATTTCGTAAAATTCGAAAGACAACATTTTTCTTTTCCAGACATATTTCAATTCATTTTTTCTACAAAGCTTTAGCTAACCATAATCCTGAATGAATCTAGTACCAAATTTCTGTACTAATATTTTCACACCTTACTGATTTGTGCTTATAATTTGAAAGGTAAACCAGTAGCCGTTTTCCATACGAACATATTTGCTTGTCCAATATTACCCAAAACATCTGATACTTAACAAGCTGTTGCCCATCCGCATTTTTCAATTTAATACGTCAGACAAATATTTTTTCCATTGTAATTTTGAGACAATAACAAACTCTACTGTATATACATATACATATATAACTTTGAACAACAAGAAAGATATCAACCCACTGTTGATTCTCGCGACAACTTCGTAAACATATACGTTCATACATACATATACATAAAATGATCCTTAATTCCAACATTTTAATTTTCTAATGACCACTTCATCATTTAGATAAAAACAATAATCTTCTATTTAGTCATTCATGACAAAATCGTATTTCGTTTCCCATCCTGCGTGCCTAAAGACATGCATCACATTTTTTTATATTTTTTTACCCAGACCATCGCCAATATTAAAGAATATCAAATCTTGACAATAACAACAACAACAACAACAAAAACAATAAACTCATGTAACATCAAACATTTTTCAATGTTTTGTTGTTAATAAACAAAATATACAACTTTTTTTTTTGTTTTTTATCTAAAGTTTTTCCATTTTTACGTTTTTCTCGTATTTTCTTTATGATTTTCCATATCCAAAGTGTATGGTACCGAAGAAAAAAAAAATTTTATTTTTTATTTTTAAACAAATACATAAAAAAGCGTTTATATGTATATATATATATTTATACACAAAATTTTCTTTTAAAGTACATAAAAATATATACAAAAGAAAAATCATAAAATGACTCCTCCTACAGTTGGAAAAACAGCAAAGTAAAAAATGTTCACCAGAATGATGGGTGGATATACCAAACTTTTTTTTTTTTTTAATATTATTTTACTCAGGTTTTTCGGTATTTTAAAATACAAATTTTTTGTAAAATTTTACAATGTTTTTCCATCAAGGTGACCTTTACGGGAAAATCCTTATTTTTGTTTTCTTATTTGATTTACACAGAATTAACTTTTCATACATATATACACAAAATAATAAGAAAATTCACTTAAAAGACACTTTTTAGTTTTTGTTTTGCTTTAAGTATATTTTCCATTTTCCCAAGCTTACCGATGTAAATATAAAAATGTATAAATTTTCCGAAAATATTTTTGGTAAACTTATTATTTTGATGGAAATTGGATAAAATCATGTTACTACTAAATGTTCTCACAAATACCATCAAGAAAAGCGGGAAAATTCGTGTTAATGTAGTGGAATAATTTTCCGAGCATATACACGTGTATGTGGTGGTGAGAGAATATTTTTCCGTTACAAAAATTCGTTACATCTTTGTGTATACACAATTTTTTGCCAGTTGACATACAATCATCTGTGGTACAGCATCTTCTCTATATTACACATTTTTGTTTTTGTTCAAAATTTATCGTAAACAAAAAAATTTCGTCAAATTTTCTGTGTCATTTCACTCATCAATCGTCTTTGTTTTTATTTTTTAAGTCAATTGATTGATAATAATTGTTTTGGTTTGAAAATTTAAAAATTAATTTGTTGATATCTTCGTATAACGTTTTATGACATTTTTATTGTTTTTCTTTGGTTGCGGCAAGATGCCATTTTGCGATTGAAAAGTGTCGATTGTCGAAAAAAAAAAATAGTTTTAGAATCGTTGTATGAGTGCAAGCAATGTGTGAAATATAAATTGGCGGGTTAGATGTTGACATGTGGCAAATTATTACTTTTTGTTTGTTTGTTTATTTGAAATGATGTAGGTGGTGTGTTGTGATCCATCCGTATAGTATATAACGGGTGGCGTATTAGATTAGAAGTGCTTAAAGATCAAAGACCTTTATTGTATTTTGTTTTTGTTACAAATTTGCGCACGCCTTTATTAGCAGCCTGATATCACGTTTAAATCGACTACCTTACGCACTATATTTATATTCATCATCATCCACCCGACTTTTGTGTATCTATTTAAACCGAGTTGAATACATATAAATCATAATTTCAAAAAACAAAAACTCACGGAAAATTTATGACATGAAAAATGAAAATTGTTGTTTAAATTTTATGTTTTTTTCGTCGATGGTGTTTTGTTATGATGTTATTGTATTTTAATTTATTCAACAGTAAAGTATTTAATTTTAAATGTCTTGAAAATTTGTAAAATTTTAACCAATATATCGCCTTGTTGCATAGCTGAATGGGAAAAACAAGAAAACTCTCTCTCTCTCTCTCTCTCTCTTTCCCACTCTCTAGTATATAATGATTAATTGTTGGTAATTTATTTTATCGAAAGTGTTAAAATCGGTTATTTGTTGTTGCTGTTGTTAGTGTTCTAAAGACTTTATATGCTTTCAAAACAATAAATCGATTAAAATTTTTATTTTTTATTTCGTCGGTGTGGCAGCAGCATGAAAAATTCATTATTGCATTGCATAAATATCTGTTTTAAAACGATGAAAAATTGTTTTTGGGGAAAATTTATTGGATACTGTTGCAACTGATAATTTATTTATATATATAATCTAGCCAAGTGATTTTACGAGGGTGGTTAGATTTCACCTGTGCATATTTTGTTTTGTCACTTTTTGAACCAAGTTTTCGATCTTGTTGAAAAATGAGGAAATATTAAATTGGATATGTTGTCTTATAAAAGTCATGCGTTTTATCTAGCCATGGTTGTAAGGTGTGGGCGTATGTCAGAATAGCATGATTTATCAATTTTACTGAAAAAACTTGGCAAACGTTGAATAGAAAATTATAATTTATTTCTATCCGAATATCACATTTAGTTTTCATTTGATGACCTTGTGGTCAAAAGTGGAACTTACATGAAAATATATTCTAAGAAATTTGTTAGGACCCGTAATTTTCAATATAATAAGCCAGTATCAATATAAACCCCTTTATGCTCCCTCCAATATTATTTGCGGTAGACAGTTCCAACTTTGGAGTCGACCGATTCCATACATTAAAATAAAGCTCGCGAACGTGACATTAAAACCTACGCGATCAGAGTTGGAAGCAAATTTTAAGCGTGTGGAATATCCACAACTATACTGGGATATTGAGGTTAGTTAAGAAATTCTTAAAAAATATTTGGGTTTTTAAAATATGAAGTAAAAACCCCCTGGGCTTAACTTCATGCCAATCCCTGCAAAAGTTTTCACCCTGGCTTTGTACAGAGAAATTCCATAACTCGGTTTCGTAGACGAGGAGATATTCAGATGACCGCCCATTATATTTTGTACTTAGATGATTATTTTCAATATAATTTATTAAATTGCATTTAACTAATGTTTTCATAACTTTCGGCAGTATTGATACCAAACCTATTACTCGGCAGATAAATAAAGTACATACATTTTTCCTTATAATTAGAAAAACTTTAGCGGAAATCTAAAGGGCACAATTTTCAATCTAGAACAAGAAACAAAAATAATTTTGAAAGAAGATGACAAAATCTGGTGAAGTATGTAGGTATTCTGGAAAATATTAATTTTTACAAAAATGGCGTTTCCTTTCATCAGCCACTGCGCCGCCATTTTGTTTTTAAATCATTTTTTTTCGTGTTTTTCAAGACGTACAAAGATGTATTAAAAGTCGAATTTAAAATTTTCAAATAAATTGAAGGAATTGACCCTTGATTTCGCTCCCACAAGGTGTTATTACCCCTTAATCCAAACAACCGTTTAAAATCTTTGCTCACAGCATCGACATTTTTCACAATTTTGTTACGTAATATCTTAGCAGGTCGAGATTTTGTTACTATTTGATACAAGGGGATGTGGCGATAAAAAACGCAAAAATGTTTATAGGTTGCGACATTACGTCAGTGAACTCTGGAGAAATGTTTTCGCGCTGCTAAATCTTCTCGATGTAAAAACGAGGAAATATCGTTCCACCCGCTACTACCTACCCTTTTTATTTTGTGTAGTTTGATAAATAAATGTCCTTATGTTCAAAATGTGCAAATATTCCAAATTTAAATAAAAATGTAAATATGTACAAAAATGAATTATTGTACAATGTCACGGACCACTAGAGGTCTAACGGACTATCTGTAGAGGTTGAGAAATATTGTTATATAGACAAGGCTGGGTAAATTACATTACACTGAGTAATTAAAATACTTTTTCGAGTTACAGCAAACTCAGTAATTAAAATACAAATTACAATTACTTTACATTTGTAAATTGATAAATTTGATTTGACAAAATTCATTTAGTGAAAAAACGTATCATTAGAAAAAGATTATTATGATAAGTTTTATGCTGATGACTCTGGAACCAAATTTTAAAAAGCCTTGTAAAAATTTAAATAAGAAATTTCAAAAACTGGGGAATTTAAGTAATTAAAATACAAGATACTGTTACTTGGAGAATGAGTAATAAAAATACAAATTACAAATTGTAATTTGTATTTTAATTATGTAATTCAAATACATGTAATTCGTTACTGCCCAGCCTTGCCTAATTAAAAAATCCTAATCCATACGAATCGTTCGTTTCGTAAAAGTTCTACAAAATTATATTTATGAAATCGCACTCAACCCTTAAGGGCCAATATCGGCCATTGCCAACAATGATGACAAAGGTTTGGCTAGCACATGGAACGGGCACTTCAATTACCCAGTCAAAAACACTAATCCATACGAATCGTTCGTTTAATAAAACTTCTACAAAATTATATTTTTGAAATCGCACTCAACCCTTAAGGGCCAATATCGGCCATTGCCAACAATGATGACAAAGGTTTGGCTAGCACATGGAACGGGCACTTCAATTACCCAGTCAAAAACACTAATCCATACGAATCGTTCGTTTAATAAAACTTCTACAAAATTATATTTTTGAAATCGCACTCAACCCTTAAGGGCCAATATCGGCCATTGCCAACAATGATGACAAAGGTTTGGCTAGCACATGGAATAGGACCTTTAATTACCTAATCAAAAAATCCTAATCCATACGAATCGTTCGTTTAGTAAAAGTTGTACAAAATTATATTTATGAAATCGCACTCAACCCTTAAGGGCCAATATCGGCCATTGCCAACAATGATGATAAAGGTTTGGCTAGCATATGGAACGGGCCCTTCAATTACCCAGTCAAAACCCCTAATCTTTACGAATCGTTCGTTTAGTAAAAGTTCCACAAAATTATCTTTTTGAAATCAAACTCAACCCTTAAGGGCCTATATCGGCAATTGCCAACAATGATGACAAAGGTTTGGCTTGCACTTGGAATAGGACCCTTAATTACCTAATTAAAAAACCCTAATTTATACGAATCGTTCATTTATTAAAAGTTCTACAACATCTATATTTATGAAATCGCACTCAACCCTTAAGGGAAAATATCGGCCATTGCCAACAATATTGACAAAGGTTTGGCTAGCACATGGAATAGGCCCTTTAATTACCTAGTCAAAAACCCTAATCCATACGAATCGTTCGTTTAGGAAAAGTTCTACAAAATTATATTTTTAAAATCGCACTCAACCCTTAAGGGCCAATATCGGCCATTGCCAACAATGATGATAAAGGTTTGGCTAGCACTTGGAATAGGACCCTTAATTACCTAATTAAAAAACCCTAATTTCTACGAATCGTTCGTTTAGTAAAAGTTCTACAAAATTATATTTTTGAAATCGCACTCAATTCTCAAGGGCTAATACCGGCCATTGCCAGCAATGATGACAAAGGTTTGGCTAGCACTTGGAATAGGCCCTTTAATTACCACAAGTCAAAGCACTTGGAACAGGCCCTTTAATTACCTAGTCAAAAACCCTAATCCATACGAATCGTTCGTTTAATAAAACTTCTACAAAATTATATTTTTGAAATCGCACTCAACCCTTAAGGGCCAATATCGGCAATTGCCAACAATGATGGCAAAGGTTTGGCTAGCACTTGGAATAGCACTCTTAATTACCTAGTCAAAAACCCTAATCCATACGAATCGTTCGTTTAGTAAAAGTTCTACAAAATTACATTTTTGAAATAGCACTCAACCTTCAAGAACCAATATCGGCAATTGCCAACAATGATGACACAGGCTTGGCTAGCACATGGAATAGGCCCTTTAATTACCTAGTCAAAAACCCTAATCCATACGAATCGTTCGTTTAATAAAACTTCTACAAAATTATATTTTTGAAATCGCACTCAACCCTTAAGGGCCAATATCGGCCATTGCCAACAATGATGACAAAGGTTTGGCTAGCACATGGAATAGGACCTTTAATTACCTAATCAAAAAATCCTAATCCATACGAATCGTTCGTTTAGTAAAAGTTGTACAAAATTATATTTATGAAATCGCACTCAACTCTTAAGGGCCAATATCGGCCATTGCCAACAATGATGATAAAGGTTTGGCTAGCATATGGAACGGGCCCTTCAATTACCCAGTCAAAACCCCTAATCTTTACGAATCGTTCGTTTAGTAAAAGTTCCACAAAATTATCTTTTTGAAATCAAACTCAACCCTTAAGGGCCTATATCGGCAATTGCCAACAATGATGACAAAGGTTTGGCTTGCACTTGGAATAGGACCCTTAATTACCTAATTAAAAAACCCTAATTTATACGAATCGTTCATTTATTAAAAGTTCTACAACATCTATATTTATGAAATCGCACTCAACCCTTAAGGGAAAATATCGGCCATTGCCAACAATATTGACAAAGGTTTGGCTAGCACATGGAATAGGCCCTTTAATTACCTAGTCAAAAACCCTAATCCATACGAATCGTTCGTTTAGGAAAAGTTCTACAAAATTATATTTTTAAAATCGCACTCAACCCTTAAGGGCCAATATCGGCCATTGCCAACAATGATGATAAAGGTTTGGCTAGCACTTGGAATAGGACCCTTAATTACCTAATTAAAAAACCCTAATTTCTACGAATCGTTCGTTTAGTAAAAGTTCTACAAAATTATATTTTTGAAATCGCACTCAATTCTCAAGGGCTAATACCGGCCATTGCCAGCAATGATGACAAAGGTTTGGCTAGCACTTGGAATAGGCCCTTTAATTACCACAAGTCAAAGCACTTGGAACAGGCCCTTTAATTACCTAGTCAAAAACCCTAATCCATACGAATCGTTCGTTTAATAAAACTTCTACAAAATTATATTTTTGAAATCGCACTCAACCCTTAAGGGCCAATATCGGCAATTGCCAACAATGATGGCAAAGGTTTGGCTAGCACTTGGAATAGCACTCTTAATTACCTAGTCAAAAACCCTAATCCATACGAATCGTTCGTTTAGTAAAAGTTCTACAAAATTACATTTTTGAAATAGCACTCAACCTTCAAGAACCAATATCGGCAATTGCCAACAATGATGACACAGGCTTGGCTAGCACATGGAATAGGCCCTTTAATTACCTAGTCAAAAACCCTAATCCATTCGAATCGTTCGTTTAGTAAAAGTTCTACAAAATTATATTTATGAAATCGCACTCAACCCTTAAGGGTCAATATCGGCCATTGCCAACAATGATGACAAAGGTTTGGCTAGCACTTGGAATAGGACTCTTAATTACCTAATTAAAAAACCCTAATTTATAAGAATCGTTCGTTTAGTAAAAGTTCCACAAAATTATATTTTTGAAATCGCACTCAATTCTCAAGGGCTAATACCGGCCATTGCCAACATTGATGACAAAGGTTTTAGACTTAGAATCGGCCCTTTAATTACCACAAGTCACAGCACTTGGAATAGGCCCTTTAATTACCTAGTCAAAAACCCTAATCCATAAGAATCGTTCGTTTAGTAAAAGTTCTACAAAATTATATTTTTGAAATCGCACTCAACCCTCAAGAAGGATTTTGGAAAAAATGGCATATGCAATATCTCTCACGACTACAACGAAGAACAAAATGGTTGCAAAAGCAACCTAACATCCAATTGGGAGAACTAGTAATCCTCAAAGACGAACAACTACCTCCTACGCACTGGCCACTAGCAAGAGTCGTTGAACTTCATCCAGGACAAGATGGATTTGTTAGAGTAGTCACACTCAAATACAGGAACAATACGTTTAAAAGGAAAATTACTAAAATATGCCGCCTACCGATATCTAACGAGGTACTACATTAACATGCAAAACAAGAAGAATGACCCAATTCATGCGATAGTAACTAAAGATACAAGCACAACTCAGCAACTACCAACTCCACAAAGTCTAGACGAAACAGGACCAGGAATAACAACCACGCAGATGAACAGTCCGCAGTCTATAGAAAACATACTACCGCTGTCGGGAAAAGACAATCAAAATCAAAGAGTGCAGCCCCACAGACAAGCAAGGAATTTAAGAAAAGTAAATTATCTTGCACCAGCATTACTCTCAATTTGCTGCATACTAGGGCAGACGCAAGCTCAGATCAAGGTTACCCAATTTAACTACTCAATAGGAATATATTTCGAGAATTTAGGCAAACTTGAATTGGTAGCCATGAAGTGGACATTAGTGATCTATTACAACATGACGAACTATTGGGAGGAGATCGAAACTTTTAAACAAGCCCAAGGCGAACTGGGAGCAGCTTGTAAAGGATTGTCTGGTTTTAACTGCGACGTAATCCTGCAGCAACTTCAACGGCAGCTCAACAACTTGATTGCAGACAATGTTTTGCTATTAACAAGCAATAAGGAACGTCGACAGAAAGAGTAAAGCGTTGTCAAATACTCAACAAAACAGAAGAAGTAAAGCGTTGTCAAATACTCCAACCAACGCAATTTCTATGCGAAATATCACCAATTTTCAATGCATTAACTAACAAAACCCAGTGTGAAGTAGCAATCTTACAGCGAAAACCAACGCTTGACACAGTATGCAATGTTGAGGAAATAAATTCTACTAACCATTGGATAAAACTGCATGCTCCAAATCAATGGATATACGTAATTACAAATAACACGACACGAACATATGCGGATCCAACATCGGCTCATACAGCCTTCAGGGGTGTAGTGACGATAGATGCTGGTTGTAAGCTAAGGGACGACAATCTCTTCATCATCGCTATCGGCACAGCACATAATAATATTAGCAAGACATTTGAAAAATCATCTAATATATTAAGCGGAGCGATCAATCTTAAGGAATTCAGTTCGCAAATAAAACCCAAAATCAAAAAACCCGATAATCTTAGCCTGATGCCAGCAATTGAGACTACCGATTTGGAAAGGGAACTAAAAGTGATAAAGGAAAGGGAACAACTACCAACAGAAATGAATCACCATGATGTTCATCATTACACGATATCCTACTTAACTATAGTAATCCTTTTCGTCATTTTGTATTTTAAAACCAAAGCAATGGGTCAAGTTGCAATACCGGCAGCTCTGCCTCGAGCGGATGAAAGTAGTCGAGTGTAAACAGGAGGCTACTCAAAACTATACAGCCCGGAATATGTTGACTCATCATTTTAACTCGTCAACATTACAACAGTTAATTTCCACCAAAGTATAAAGTTTTGGTGTTTTTTATTTGTGTCTATTGTGCTAACACTTAACTTAATTTGTAACAATATTGCTTACTATAAATATTTGATTGATACTTTACATTTTTTGCTGACATTAAAAAATTTAAAATTATATATAAAGCGTAACATTTAATAAAACAAAATAGAATTTAAATTGACACTAACTGATTTTGTTCTCATTAATTAAAAGACCCCACCAGCGGTAACCTTTTAATTAATTATATTTACATAAATCCGATACAACGGACAACATATTGTTAACAAGAGTAAAACTATTTTTATGTACCAAATACGTTTTTTACAAACAATCGCTAATCTAATGACCTTTTTGATCCAAGTATTTGAGGTTATAGGGAATCGGGGAGGTTGATGTCGTCTCAATCAATTGGGTTTTTGCAGAAATCTCTTATATTCTGGTGATCTAAAGATTTATACTAATATGCAAAACGAACTACTTGACATTTTCTTATATAACAATGCCGATGTTCAAAAATCACATACGAGAGCAAAATAACACATAAAATCAAACGCTCTATCTGTGGTAAATGATTCATCATTTTATTTGTTTGCAAGATTTAAAGTTTAGTATGACAATTTGTCTCTTGTTCGATCACGTGCCTTAAATGTTATAGTATACTCAGCTAAACGGAGAAAATTGAAAGATCGGAACAGTTACGATGTCCTAAATATTCAGTCATCGTATGTGTTTCAAAAAATGCGATGACTCTCGCTCGACAGGCAAATTATTGGACTCACTCTGCAATTCCAAAGCGCCTGCTAGTTAGTGGAAGCTGGTACTTACTCAGTCGAGCAGTCCACTCCGGGTGATATGGCAGAGGATAATAAGCCGCTATACAACAATTAAAGATAAAATGTTAACAGGACTTACCTAATGTTTCGGTTGTTACACTGGTTGAGCAAACTTGTGGAATTCACCAATGATGCACTTTTACTCGTCCGAACAAAATAATTGATAAATCACTCTGTATGCGAGTTTATTTACTTTTTTTTTAAATCACAGTTTATAAATATGTCGGTACCAACACAAATTGACTTAATATAACAACCGAGCGATGACACGACCCAAGCTGTTTGTATAACTAGGATAAAATCCAATAGCGGATTTGTATCAAGGTTGTCGTCACTTCTAATACTCAGTGCGAGCACACATATTAAATTAAAGTTCACACACACACACACACAAGTAAATATTCTTCAAGGTTATAATTTAAGCATGTACATTTACGTATAAGCTTTGCAACTTTTTTATTATATTATTATTAGTTTTTTATTATGTAAGTGCTTATCAACACCGATCAAGCGTCCATTTTGTTCGCGCTGATCGAAAATCACTTAAATTTATCCTTTTTTTGGTCGCCGTCCAATTTCTCCAAAATACAATAACTTACTGACGGTCGTTCCCCTTTTGTCTTTTATTCGTTTGTTTATCGTGATCTACATTAATATTGTCTCTGTCTGTTATCTCGCTCTCCGCTGCACCCAAACTTTTATTGTTTTTCTCGTTATCGATTCTTTGTTTCAAATTGCATTTTTTCGATATTCGCTTATTTTGTCGAAGCCTTACAACAGCTGGTTGTTGCAAATCGGATAAGGACAAATTAAATGTTGGGAACTTGGATACACGGAAATGAATTTGATATTAAATCTCTTCTCCTAAAGCACCCAACTTTCCTCAACAGGATCTAACTTTATTTAAAATTATTTCAAATGCTCTAGGGTACTTCTAAAATTAGATGTAAAAATTAAATGTTATGTTATTTAAACCTAGCGGTACTTTCATTTAAAAATGTTTCGACGTGTTTAAATCGTGTTTCCATACACGATGATTTAACGGTGTTTTGTTGTGAAAATTTTAAATAAATTTTAGTTTTGATTTATTTTTTATCCTTTTCTTTCCTATCAACTACTACATTTTAAATAAATCAATTTTTGTTTTCTGCTTTATTTAAAGCATGCGGTGCTTTAAATCCAATGGAATTGTTGTTGTAAGATTGCCAAGGAAATACGCTTTATATTTAATTGAATAGATTAGATAGCGCCATTTAGATGTCGGCCAGATGAATATTCATCACCATTATAACACTAATGTTTGTTTGTCTTATGGATTTTTTAATTTACCGCAATAATTGACGCGAAAGCACAGGTTTTAGAAATTAGGTTCTTTTTGTTTGTTTAATTTCTGTTACGTGCTCACCACACGGAATCCAATATATAGTCCAGTGTTTGACGGTTTTTCGCTCGGAATTCTTACGGACAAAACCGATTGACGTAAAATTTGGACAGTATAACAAAATTAAAGCTTATAAAATAACAAATCAATCGCTTTTTTTGTTCTAATCCTGTAGATGCAATACGAATCGAGTTGTGGCTCGTTGGTGGTGATTGTTTGTTAGCCAAAAACTGAGTTCGAACCTTTCGTTCGGACATATTTTTGAAGGAAAACTTGTTAGACCGTTTTTAAAAGTTGAAAAGACCTTTAAAATGAGCTTTAGTAAAAGTCGTTAGCTAAAAACTTACGGAGTTGTGATAACAATAATACGGTTGTCACGTTTTTTCCGCAAGAATTGAATATTTTTTCGAATCGCGTTTTTCAGTGAAATTTTCGGATTGCTCTCAAACAAGTATTTCTTAGATGAAAAATCGACATTTTCAATCACGAATAAGTCGAAAAATCTTGATTTATCGAAGAAACTTCGTTGAATATTTTTTGCATAGAAATCATCCCTCTATCGATTTCAGCGGATATTTTGAGTGTACTAATTTTTGCCCGATAAGGGGTCACCCCCGCGTAAAAACACACATAGTCACTATAAAAGTTTTGTTGCTTGAGTCATTCCCTATTTACTGTCCAAATTTCATGTCAATTGGTTTTCTCCGTAAGAATTCTGAGGTAATAAGATATTTTTACCATCAAACACTGGACATAATTATAAACACTTATGGTTCAGGTCTTCGCTAGATTTGCTATACACGCCAATTCTCAAAGTGGTGTCATTTCAGGCGGCGTCACTTAAGTCACGTCAAACACATGGAGAAACCTCATTTGTAAGTGTATTATGCGAAAAATCAACTGATTACAGACAGACAAATTAAATTCTTAATAAATATTCGTGTGGACATAACACACACACAAATGAGGTTTCTCCATGGGTTTTTGATATTTGATGTAGTGAATAATAATTCGATATGTCAGTACGTTCTGGCCAGATACTTAATGTAAGTGGCTCATATTCATTATTAAATCATTAATATTTTGTCTCTTTATTTTCCAGATTACTCAAAGAGAATTATATAAGAAAATATAATAAGAAAAATTTAAAATTGGAAACATTTTAACTTTTCAAATTAAAACCGTGTGGAAGAATTGATTTATTTTCTTATCAGAAAATTTACTATTTTCATTAATCTTGGCCGCGATGGCCAATAAATATGAGGAATTACAATAACCTGGTTTTGCTTTTTAAGCCCATTGAATTTAAGTTCTTTCTAGAACCGTTCGGCAATTCATTTCACCTATTTAAATTTCAAACTGTAAGTTTTCAATTGCGACAGCAAGATTGTTCTGGCAGCTCTAAAATATTTTTTTCGAATTTAAAATCAAATTTTCTGTAAATTAATTTCAAAATAGTTTATCAACACATTTTCATAAATCTTGAGTCCTTAGTAATACTGATATAATTTGAAACCAAATTTAATCTTGTTGCAAATTGATTTATGGATCTATTTATCTGTATCCATGTACCAAACAATATTATTATCTCAAACATATATCGCCCAACAACAAAAAGCAAGCTCCCAAATCAATTAAAATATTTTTACACGTATTTTGATATGTGAGGATAATACACTATCATTTACACAAAAACAACAAACAAATTAAAACCTCAAGCCATTTCAATTTTATAAAATACCTTTTCCAGTCCTGAACACAAAAATCCTTATCCATATTTCAAATTAAATCACACAGACATTTTCTATCTATATGTTTTTATGCTGTGTTTAAGTATGTAGGTACACAGATAAAGCTTTTAATTTTTTTTTTTGTGCTTTTCTCGGTCTAATCCTTAAAAAGGATATAACAAAACTGTTAGATTTATCCATTTCTCACTTTACACTTAATTTTCTAGGTAACAATTTTCTGTAGCATAGTTATAGGTTAAATCGTACGTAATTTAATTTTGTATTTTATGAAGATACTGACCCATATTATATGTAGGATTGGTCGAGATATGTAATTATCTCGAAAGGTATATCTAGCAACAAAAAACTATTTACTCTACTATTAAATCCTTTTTGATAGTAAAAAAAGTGTTTTTGTGTTTTATATGTACGAACAAAATCATTAACACGTTTGTTGAATTATTATGTGTTTGTAGATTGCCCCGAAGCCATTTGAAACAAATTAGGTAATGGTTTTGGATTTATCCTTGATGTATTATTTGGAGTACAATAGAATACACATAATTTCAAATTTTGAAGTTTTGGCCCAAATTATGTGTAATAATTTTCGAGTTACCCAACCCCCGCATTTAAATCACAAAGTCAACATAAATATTTTCTTTAATCAGATATGGATCATAAAGATTATACGATGAGTGGTACTTCTTGAGTTCGTATCAAAAAACAAATAACTAGCCACTAATAACCCAAAGAAAATAAACAACAAAATTGAAAAACATATATTCACTTTGCTTCCAAAACATTAATAAAAATATCACATAGGAAGAAAAACTTTTTCTTACCATTTTAAGTAACTCTTATTAACCAAATTTATATATTCAAACACAATGCAACAACAACAAAAAGCTATCAAACTACAAACTTTTTCGTATAAACATACATACATATGTAGCTGATACAGGAAAAAAAAACATGAAAATAAGTAAAACCTCAAATACTTACAAAAAAAAAAAAAGTTCCGAAAAGAAAATGTATTAAGAAAAACCATAAATTTTCCTGTCTTTTCAGTTTCAATTCGCTCGTATCTAACATTTTTATTTTTATTACATTAGAAAATGAGTATGAATATGTGATTTTCTTTTTTTTTCTGTTTTTCCGAAATAGAAATTTTCTTAAGTTAAGGTAAAAAACTTTTCTCGTGAACAATAATAATAACAACACACACACACATAGGCATATCTCGCAAACATTTAACATGTACAAAAACAACAACTAAATAAATGTGTAAACAACAATAAAGAAGCGGATACATTTATAAAGGTTTATCTTGCAGAGTGATCAGATGGTTGGGGTTGTGCATGTATTACATGATTTGTGTACAAGGAAATGTTTTTTTTTTTAGTTTATATGTTGTTTGTTTAACACGAACTTAACATGAAAGTCAGGTGTTTGCTGTTTGTTGTTAAGCAAAGTACTGTCAGTACCAATATTCCACAAAGACGGTCAGAAATATGTTTCAAGATCGGTTTAAATTTTGTGTAACGAAAACCAAACTGGGTACTTTTTTCCTCCAAAAAAGTTACTTCAGAATAGAATGAAGCTTATAGGATGAATATCACAACTTACAGGTTGTTTATCGCCTTCTTCTGGTCAATTTCGTCTTGTTTTGTAGTTGACTGATTTAAAATCAGTGGTTACTCGTCATTCGTATTCTTTGGATCGACTCAATGCCAAATTTTCATCATGTCCGCGCTGGTTAAGATTTTGTTGGGCCCAGCTCATTGCTATTGACTTGAGTATCCAAACTGAGTTTTCTTTAACGCCACTTGTTCTCTTCCTGAACCTTTGATATACTACTCCTGGCCTCAGATCTTAGTTGGTTTCGTTTCTCCATAAAACAGTCCATACACTACTCGGTAATAACCTCTGCTATTCTAGCCTCTTCCTGGTTTTGCATCCATTCGGGGTGCTTTGAATGCTCCTTATCAAGTTCTGTTCACAAATTGTTGGAAGTTACCTTCGTGCCTATACCAATCTTCAGGTTTGGAAATTGTCAGCTTTGTGAGCGCAGTTATAATGATGCTGTTTATTCGCCTTACCTGCTCATTGCTTCTGGATATCCCTGTAGTGATAGTTCCCCTATCGAATATAATTCGTCTTGGATCACCAATTATTACTTTGTGTCATTTCTTATTCAGTTTTGGGACGTATTAGTCCCTTTCGATTAACTGCATCACGTTTCTGCTAGCAAAATGACCCTTCTCGTGCACTAGCTTTATGAGATCGTATTGCATAGTTTTCAGTGCGCACAAGACCCTTCTATCATCGGATTGATTTCTATACAGGACTCCTCTGATCAGCAAATAGTTGTCGTTTTGGTGTATACTCTTGTCTTGAATAACCATTGCCATCGGGTTTCTGCTTAGTGCATCGACGTGTTTCGCCTTTGAGCCACTTTGATGTTCAATTTGGTAGTTGAATTGATTTACTACGTTGAATTGCTCCCTGCCGATTTGCTCAGTTTGAAATTCGAAGTTAAGATCTTTTCTCAACAAATTCGTCAAGGGCACTGCTGTAATGGAATAGTCTGGGATAAATCTTCGAAAATAGCCGATTAAGTACAAAAAACTTTAACTCATCTTGCTGGTCTTTGGGATTGGGAATTCCGAAACGGCATCAATTGTCTGATATGGTGGTTGGCTTTCCCTTGTGATATAATGTAGCCAAGATAATCTATCTCAAGGTTTGCAAATTTTCTTCTCCATTTTTTGCCGAGATAATTAAATCGTCCATGTACACCAGCAACACTCCTTGAGCAATCAAGACCTTGAATACAAAGTTTATGAATATTGCAAGGTGTTGCGGATAGACCAAGCGGTACGATATACCTGGACCAAATCGGTATACCTTCTCGAGACGAATCTCGCGTTAATGGTCGATCACGAATTTCTTGTTAAGCTGTCGATAAGCAACACATATTTGTTTTTTCCACTTTTGTTTATTTGTCAACACTATCGGGCTTACGAACTTGGAAGTACTGAGTGGTATAAATCCATTCGTCAACCAATCGTTAAATTGTCTCCTTACTTGCAGATTTTCGACTTGAGCCAGCCGTCTCGGGGGTTGCCAGACTGGAATTCCGCCCTTAAAAATTAGTTTAAGTTTAATCGGTGAATCATTCTTCTTATTTGGGGTATACCATATTCGGCTACTGACTTCTTAATGCTGCACGATAAAGTATCGCTTCTCCGTAAAGTATTGCTACCAATAATGCATCTTGAGTTCAGTTTCGGTTCTGGAACAACATGAATATAGCTGCTATATTCTTCTCCGCCCAAAGTAATGTTTACATGTAATTTTAACTCTGTTAATTTACTAAGAAGTGTTTTTGGAATCACTGATTACAAATATTTTATTAGTCTTTAAAATTCCAAGATGGCGGTTTGAAGATGGCTGCCATAAAAGGTAATTTGTTCGACGTTCATAAAAATCGATAAAACATGACCTAGGGGGTTTTCTAGGTCGCTAATCACGAATTTGTAGTCAGAATTTTAAAATTCAAGATGCCAATGATGGCGAATCAGATAGGGCCGAAAAAACGACCAATTCTTTGACGTCCATAAAAATTAATAAAAACATGATCTAGGGGTTCCCTCGGTCGCCATAATGGGTCAATTTTTTGCCCTTCATAAAAATCGATGAAAACCTCTAACAATCTATGGTTTACTATAAAAATAAAAAAAAAGAGAGTGTTATGAAAATGAGGATCGAGAGCGTTCTGGAATTGTCGAGGACCACTATGTGTGGGTGGTGGAGGTGGCTTCAGATATTCTGACATTTTATACTTAAATGGGTACGGATAAAATAAAAAGTAAAAAATGAAAATTGAAAAGTAGAACATGGAAAGTGAATAGTGAAGTATAAAAGTGAAAATATAAAAATAAAAAATGACAAAATTTTAGAGACAATTTTCCTGATGGAGAATCGCATCGCAAAGACAAAACATAGCGCGGAGAAAGGAACAGAAGAAGAAAGAGAAACCCATCTCGCATAACTACAAGAAGATTCATTTATGTTGCACTGGACTGGTTTTTAGCAGCAATGGATTTCTGGCGCGAAGGACCTGCATCAAATCGAGCATAACCGAATACGCACCTTCTTTCCGGAATGGATTATGGAAAAGAGCGGATAGTGAGGTCAGTGAAAACGTATTTATAATTAAGGTTACTATGGAGCGGCCCATCTGACATTCGAGGAAGTGATCAGCGTTATGTAAAAAAAAAAGGATTTTGAATTCAAAATGTTTTAACTAACTAGCTGAGAGGATCAAAACTACGGGCATGTCCTTATGTTTCGATAACTATTTCAGCTCCTACTAATTATTTGAATGTTTTTACTTAACATCAGATAAACGCTATTGGAACGATTCGTGTCAATAGATTTCGAAATTCGCCTCACATCGATGACAAAACTTTAAAAAAGCAAGGACGTGGATCTATAGATGAAGTGACAAGCAAAGAAGGGAAAGTAAGTGTAATAAAGTGAGAAGACAACAGAAGAAGCAATGTTATGACGATATGATAAACTTAATTCAATGTAAGTTCAAATAAAACAACCACAAATCATTAAAATGTGTAATATGGGAATAGTTACAGCTTATATTCCAAATTTTTTATGGATTTTCTTAATTCTAGACTTTATTTGTCACACTGTTTTACTGCTATTAATCAGAGCGTTATCCTGAAAACAGGAAGACCATTATGTAAAAATAACGATAACATTTGCCACAGCGGACCTGGGAAAAAACTAGAACAGAAATCAGGCCTATTGATGAAATACGATATGATGACTGACGGTAGCTTTCACTGTGGAGTGAGTCAGTGAGTCGCTATACAAATATTTAAATTTTACAGGAAAGAGTAGAGTTTCTTAAGACTATTATTGCTTATGCAACTTCTACAGCAAAGAAAGGGCTAAGCAATATACCTCAGGAAAACTTTCAAATAAATTTCCCTTGACTACTTTATTTGCAAGATTTAGTTTGCAAGAACATAAATTATTACCTATCCTCCCTTACGATCTCGTATCACCATCTGTATCCAAAAATATATTGAAATACCCTTTAATATTAACATCAATAAAAATGGATACAAATACGATCAAAACATAAAATTACATCCATTATTACAGTTGTTGAGGTATCCAACATAACCAATTTTAGAAAACCAAAAACACGAATCCTACAAAACAACAACAGTGTGAGGAGGTAATATATGTATGTATACAGAAAATACATAGACAAAGAAAAATATAAAATTGTTTCCCAATTTTTACCAATAAAAAAACGAAATATTTTTTACCATTTTCTTATCCATATTTTCCATGACCAATAATAATATTTTAATAACGTACAGAATAATAATAAGACAAAGAGTGTAACACACATATGACGATCAAAAAATTGCACAAGGGATGATTTTCCATATTTTATCGTATACTTGAAATTGGAAAAGGTCGAATTTGTTTCGAAGTGAATATTTTATTTGTCATCCTCGTTCGGATTGTATGTCTATGGAAATAAAATCATAAAAATTTCATTTCAGTTTAGGATACTAATAATGTTTTTTATGTAATGGAAATACCTGCCGCAGCCTCATACTTCTCCCGCATACAGACAAAACCTTTGAACTTTTTTTTTGCCACATTAAGATTGATTGAATCATCTCACTTAATTTCCTTTCATCATAATGATTATTTTATATATTTATATGTACGAACAGCTCCTTATATCTATTACACCTTTTATTCAATAAAAATAAAACTCTATTATTGTATATATCCTTATAAAGAAAACCCCCCTTATAGAGATCCCGAGAACATAATAAGAAGCTAAGCCAAATGATAATAAAATATTAAATGAAAACGATTCACTTTATAAAAAGCAAAAATTTTCTTCACAACAAAACAAACCAAAAATGTATATCCTTTTTGTGTGTGTGATTTCCTCGAAACTCGACTAAACCGAAATGGGAATTGGAAAAAAAAAATGAAAATGTTAAAAGGTATTTTCTTTATTGTTGTTATATTATCATCCTGTATTCATCTTATACTCTATATGTTATACAAGACGATGAAGACGAACATAACAAAAAAAGGATATAATACACTAAAATAAAATAGTCTCCAATGAATTAAAATAGAAAGGATTTTCTTTATTTTTATTGTTGCTATTATGTTGCCAGGTTATTTATTAGGCCGAACAAATATAATGAAAAATCAAGGTAAATAATTTAATTGCGAGGAGAGAGGTATGATTTAGGACATTAAAATTATAATTCCATTCTCGTAAATAACGCAAATCCATAATAAAATGTATTCCTTTGTACTACACATAGAACGGTTATTATTAAATACGTATACATAAAAATCATAAATCATAAAAAAACCACGCTTTATCCGCAACATAACTCGTACGTGTTAATAATATGTCTATGATTACCTTATTCAGATAAACCTCAATAAGCTAAATTGTATATAGAGACTAGTAAAAAACGTTCCTCTAGCAACAAAAAAAGAATTCTAAAACAAAATATTGTGTAATTGAAACCTTATTTGTATTCACAAAGCAAAACATCCTGAAAACGAACGGAATATAAAAAAAAAATCCACCGGCAAAGAACTGTGAATGAATGAATGTCTGCTACTCTATTATACACCAAAATACAAAGTACCAACATTTTTCTTTTTAATTCCCATACGAGGATTTTCCTTTTTTTTTTTTTTGTTTTAAAACAGAGAACACAGGAAAGGTCCATTTGCGGAATGATCCTGCGATGTTGAATGATTTTTTAATATTTACTTTTATGTTTTTGGTGCGGTTTATCATTACTTTTCAACCCTTTCCATCTATATATTCCATCTACAGATATACACATACAGTCCAATATATTATCTGTGTTGTTATTTTTTTTATTTTTTTTATGGTTCAACAAGGAAAAACGGAAATTAATATAAGAGTTGCATGTTGATTTTGAAATGGAAATGGAAAAACTAATAATAAACGTGAAATTAAAAAATACAAAAATCGGTAAAAAATACAATTAAAATTGACTGCGGAAACGAGATTTAAACAACAGCAACAAAAAAAAAAAAAATATCGGACATTGATATGGTGACGGCAAGGTATTTTAATTGCGTGTATATAGTTTGGGGAGTAATGGTAAATGTATGAGATTAATTTGAATACAGTGAGCGAACGGGATTTCAAGTTTTTATGTTATATGGCTGGAAAATGGCAACATAAGCCGAGTGCCACCAAATTTTTTCTACATTCTCTTCATGAAGCTGAGGGTAACTTTATGTTGGCTGCCGCAACCGGGTAGTGAGCTTGCTGCCAAAAAAGCTAATCTCTCTAAAAATAAAAAGAACACAAAAACACTTTGGGTGCTACGGCTCAATCGTTTGGTCTTGTTTTCAATATATAACCAAACTCCCCATCCTACTAAAAAAAAACCTTCCCTAGATATAAAATGCTACGTCTGTATTGTTCTTGAAGTGTACCTGTTCGCCTACCATCATATCAAAATTGAACGTCGAACAGAGAGGTTAAAAATCAAGGTAGCATTAAAAGGAATCAAAGTGTTTTAATTAAGTATTGGGCCAAGGAAACATCTTAATACAGTCTGCTATCATTAAACAGTCATAGATAAATACATGGTCCTTCGAGCCGGATGCCAGTGAATTGGCTGGTTACGAGAATTGCAACGCATTTTGTATCCAGAAAACTGCTTATCATACGAGCAAAGCCATACCATATTACGTATTCGAGCAAAAAATTAATCTAACCACTTATGCTCGTGTGATTTATTGTTAATCAACCAAATTATTGGAAGTTTAACCTCTCATCGAATTAGGGAATTTCGTGGCAATCGCATGCTGGTCTTCGCATTAAAGACACAACGGAATCATAGTAAACCAAGTCGAACACAGCTAATTTGTGATCGATAAGTGGAGTTTATATTACTGTACTAAAAGCGAGTCAGTGATCTAAAAAAGATCAATACAGTTCTGATCGCCCACATATTCGCACACCACTTACACCCACAAATGCACTCTTGTAGTTTACAGTAAACTTAATTTATAACTTTATTGTTCTACTACAATATTGGATGTTTCTCTGATAAAATGTTGAGTTTGTGTAGTAACCACCAAATAAATTAGAACTATACATATAACCGAATAAGTTACGAAGTGCATTTGTAAAAATGTTGAGTATTGTGTATCAGCCCCCAGTGAATTTGTTTATAAACAATGCGGCAAATAGACGCTGCAAATAAACGCCATTCTAACATCAAAAGTTTCTTGACGAAGACGAGGCATCCCAATTGGATGTTGAACAACTGAATGTTCGATTACGACGTGTAAAAGGATTATTATCAGAATTTCATAAAGTTAAGAATGTGATCAAAGAAATGAATACTGAAAATGAAAACCACCAAGCTTACTTTGAGGAAATATACTATACAACGGTCGCAGATTTAAACCGGCTAATTCAAAGAAGAAACGTGGTCTCCAGAAATATGTCGTTCGACTTAAACAATACTCAAGGAGAATATCCAAAAAGCGGAAATATTGAAGTCACACTGTATCCAAAATTAGTATTGCTCCATTTTAAGGAAGTTATCCACGGAATCCACGAAAATCCAAATTTATACACAATCGAAACATTCCAATATTTTAAGAGATTTGTGAGAAGAATCGGTGCGATAGCAAACGGTACACCTTACAGTCATTTATCAAAAGTTTTATAGATTTAACATCGATCAATTCAACATCGCAGCATATTTGTAAATATGAATGGACATAGCTGACGAAATTGTCCTTGGACTAATGAGTTTCCAACCTGTCAATCATTAATAGATTTTTTGATGCAAATAGCTATAATGCTCTGGATTCAGTCAAAAGCTACTCACGAAAAAACAGTGGCCCAAATGAAAACAATTCCGAAAACTTTTACCAATGCCGTGATGTTGTGTTTCATATGGTATGCCAGAAATATTTCATCCTTTATTCACGTGATCAAAATTCAAAGAGTGGACTCGCTGCTTTAACGATTTCGGTGAATCACATACCAGTCACTACCAGCATACAGCCTAATTGTAACCAAAACACATTCGATACCAGATACTCAATCAGAAACATCATCATGTCTTCATTCTAGCAATATGATAAATCCAATTGTATTACCAACCGTGACCGTGAAAATGCGACATGAGTGAGAGGGTAGAATTGATTCGATAATTTTTACAAATAGGCTTGGATTTTACTGGTCCCATATAAACCTATTTGAAACGCGGCCGAGGTCAACAAGCAGAAAAAGCTGGCACATGTTTCAATCATTTGCCTAAGTAGCTACGAAGGCGGTTTATCGAGAACTCCTAGGCAATTTATCAACCGACGTCAGTCGGTACTGATGTATTTTCAGATAATGGTGCCAATTTTCGAGATACCAGGTTGCTTGGCATTTCGTACAAATTTGAGGACTGAAACCTTACTTGGTATTTGTATTTGCTCTTTTTGACTGAAAAGCCTTTACACCTGTATATTTTTGTATAGTTGTGTGGGCTGTTGAGTCGCGGTTATATCTTCTTTAAACGGACGTAATGTTCAGGAAAAAAGCGGTGGTAATTTCCATTTAGAAAAAGGCCACAATATCAAATAAAAAGAGACAAATACTCTTAACCGAAAATACAGAAAATATATGGAAAAAGAAAATTTAATTTTAAAAGTAGAATTGAAATCTCCGGGCGAACCATAACATTCATTACAATTTTACAACAATTTGTACCTGAAATACCTTTTTTGACCGTTGATAAACCACTGTTAGAACTGTGCATTTCCCCTGGCAAATATGCTTCAAAGAAGGCGATTCGCCTTTGACTGTTTCGAGAATGGAAGAACCATCACTGTGCAATACTATGTGTGCTGATAGGACCAATTCGATCGGGAATTAAACAAAAACATCCAAGAAAATGTATCGACTCACACTTCACTCGTCTGCAGTAGCTACCTCCAAAATCGTCGAATTACTATTTCTTTCACCAGATTTGCCCTCCTCTGACTTCTTCGTAATTCCTTCAAAATATGAAAAAATAGAATGCTGGAAAATGGTTTTTATCAAACGAGGAAGTCACTACCGACAGAAGGAATCGTATTTTTTGTATGGGTTAAAAAATTGAAATATCGTTGAGCTAAGTGTAACGAGCTAAAAGGACTTTGTTGAAAAATAAACCGATTTTTGGACAAAGAATTTGTCTTTTACTTTTCATTCACACACTAATCAATAAGTTCAAGAAATAAAATAATAATCAACGTACTCACTTTAAGGAACCTATCTTCGTATTTTCTGTTTTATTTAGTTCGTCATTGAGGTTACTGATGAACAATAGTCGGATGGCGTTCATGATTTGGTAAGCTGAGTACTCATCAAACTGCCACCCAGAAGGCGATGTATCTACTCAATTGGAAATTCGAAAGAAGCTTGACCTGTCGATAGAGAAAAATATTTTATTCGTTCGTTACAATTCATTTCAAATGAATCAATCGTTACAAATCAAAAAACAATTACCATATACACCCAAATGCCAGCACAAAAATGAGCTTTTAAATATAGAGCACAAATACAAAAAAAAAAAAGCAACAGAACTCTTTTGTAGTAATTTTTAAATGAAATATTTTATTCTAATAAATAATGTACCTTGAAGAAATGATTCGAAAAGACTTTAACAAAACATTATTCAGTTTTATTAATACTATTTTAATTTAAATTACTGTCAAAAAGTTTCAAATCATGAACGAAAATACTTGAAAAGTTCGAAAGTAACAGAGCCATCCTTCGATGATTTCATGCAAACTTACCTTAAAAATATACTTATAAAACTTACCGTCGCGGTGCAACGTTATTGTAATAATATAATTTTTAATCAAACTGGCAGTTTTCCAGTTTGTTCTGTTAAGTTTTTTTTATAGGTTATGAAAAACTTATATCGAGTTAAATTTTATTATTTATTTAACAACAATGTTATTTAAACAGAATAATCGGAACAGAAATCCGTCACTAAAACGAATTAACGAGTTTTTGTTTTTTGAATAACATTACGGACCAAGAGACATCTATTGGTCGATTATTTAAATCGAAATATTATACTTTTTCTTTTATTTTTATTCTAAATAAATATTTATTTTAGTTTATTTAAAGATTTGTCATTTTAATAGAATCCAAATAGAACGGTTAAGTCTTTTGATTTCAAATAAAATTTACATTTGTATTTCAAAAACGGAAAATAACAACGAAGTTGTTGAACAAATAATAAAATTTATTTAAAAACAGACCTTTTTAGCTCCTGAAGTCACACATTTCGTTCGTTGTTTATTATTAGCAGTTACTGACATCTACTTAAAAGCCAGATTACTAAAATATATACGTTAGAAATTTGAAAATTTAAGTGTAGTTCCCGCGTTTGAATTTAGATGGCGGTAATTAATAAATTGAGAAAAAAGTGACATTTTAGCAAAACTACGCATTAAAAAAAAATGTTTTAGCAAGTTAGGAGTGTTTATGTTTGTTAGTAAATTAAAATTAATAAATAATTTCGTGTTATGTGTGTTTAGTTAGAGTGATTTGGTAAAGGTAAGAAATTGTATTGTAGTTATTCATAAGAGATCATTTGTATAATAAAAGTTAAATCGTAATTTTAATGTAAATCTTTACTTTTGGTAAAAAAAAATGCCTCTAAATAGTAATTGCCCCATCTATAAAGCAAGATTTGTACTAAATCAAGTATTTATTTTATAAAACAAGATCTTACATGTTTCGTTTTAATAAGTTTCGAAGAAAAATTAAAATTTTTCTTTTCTTGAATATTCTTTTATCGATTAAAATGAAAGTCGGAATGAAACATTTATTTTTCTTTTAATCATAAAATTTACTTTACAAATTATCGTAAATTTGATTGATATTCTTATAGGATTGTGTATAGTGTCCCTCTTAACCCTTGGCTGCATGACTTTTTAATCAAACTGGCAGTTTTCCAGTTTGTTTTGTTAAGTTTTTTTTATAGGTTATGAAAAACTTATTTCTAGTTAAATTTTATTATTCATTTAACAACAATGTAATTAACAAATATTTAAACTGAATAATTAAATAAACATTCAATATACGGAACAGAAATTCCGTCACAAAAACGAGTTAACGAGTTTTTGTTTTTTGAATAACATCACGGACCAAGAGACATCTATTGGTCGGTTATTTTCTTTTTTTATTTTTATTTTAAATAAATATTTATTTTAGTTTATTTAAGATTTGTCTTTTTAATAAAATCCAAATAGAACGGATAAGTCTTTATTTCCAAATAAAATTTACATTTGTATTTCAAAAACGGAAAATAACAACGAAGTTGTTGTAAAAAACAAAATAAAATCTAGTTTATTGATATTTAATTAATGTGACCCATTTATTTTAAAACAGACATTTTTAGCTCCTGAAGTCACACATTTCGCTCATGTCTTGTTTATTATTAGCCGTTACTGACATATCTACTTAAAAGCCAGACTACTAAAATATGTACGTTAAAAATTTGAAAATTTAAGTGTAGTTCCCGTGTTTGAATTTAGATGGCGGTAATTAATAAATTGAGAAAAAAGTGACATTTGAGCAAAACTACGCATTCAAAAAAAATGTTTTAGCAAGTTAGGAGTGTTTATGTTTGTTAGTAAATTAAAATTAATAAATAATTTCGTGTTATGTGTGTTTAGTTAGAGTGATTTAGTAAAGGTAAGAAATTATATTGTTGTTATTCATACGAGATCATTTGTACAATAAAAGTGTACTGTAATAAAATTTAAATCGTAATTTTAATGTAAATCTTTACTTTTGGTAAAAAAAATGCCTCTAAATATTAAATCCCCCATCTGTAACGCAAGATTTGTACTAAATTATGTATTTATTTTACAAAATAAGATCTTACATGATTTCGTTTTTATGTTTCGAAGAAAAATTAAATATTAAATTTAAATTATTGGTTTCAAAATATGTTATACGTTATATTACGAGTATTTTTCAATAATAAAATTAGAATCAAAAATGCTCACATGGGTTCTTATAAGAAATCGTAAAATATATTTCGCTTAAACGTAGCATCTTTTAAAATTGGTCTGATACTTAAGGCTTATGATCAAATCATCTTTAGTTTTAAATAATTCGATTTTTAGAAATGTTGTTTTTGAATATTGATTTTATCGATTAAACTGAAAGTCAGAATAAGTCATTTATTTGTTTTTTAATTATAAAACTTCGTTTATAAATTATCGTAAATTTGATTGATTCTTATAGAATTGTGTATAAAGTGTCACGCTTAACCATTTGCTGCATGTCTTGTTTTTGATCAAAAAAATTAGTTTTGGATGTAAAATACGGTACTGGTATTACATGTCTTTTGATAAACTCGGTTTTGCAATTTTGATTATGCTCTTTGAACATTTTGGCCAAAAGTGGAAAATATGAAACGACACCGCAAAGTTCATTTACACGCAATTTTTAAAAAAATTCAATAGCAAATTTGGATAAAATCAGACTTTAGAGCAGAGATGGGTAGTGTCGAAAACTAGTATTTATGACACTTTTTGATACAAGTTCTTGACAGTCTTTCAAAACCTGTATTTTCGACACTTTCTGACAGGAATGTTTTGCAGCGAAAAACTGACAAATTTTAATTTTAACAATTTTAGGTTCATTTACGTTCACAACTGTTTCAACAGTTTGAACATTTTCAAAATTTACCAGTATATTTCAAAATCTTGCTCACGAAACAATAAAATTATTTTATTTCATCTTTTTCTCAATATCACAAGCACAGCGTTTAACATTTTTCCCAATTTTTGACACTTTTCGACAGTTTATGACCGTTTTTGATCATAATTTAAAAGGGTTTTAACCTATTTTTCACAAAATTGTCAAAAAGTAAGATTTTTTACCGTTTTTTTTAAACTATTTACCATCTATTCCGATGTTGTATATTATATAAATTTTGTCTCTTAATAGGTTTTGATGTAGTTTGTCAAGAGCTAGAAAAATTCTGTTCCATTTGGGAAATCTCAGATATAAAAATCTAGAGCAGATCCTTTCAAATTTTTTCGGACTATCACAACAATTTTTCGAGGATACTGGGATTCGGTGAATAATTTTGGTTGTTAAATATTTTCGTGCGAGCAGCATGATATAAAATACAAAAATCTCTGACATTTATATCAATATTTTCTAACGTAATTTGCGAAAAAGATGGTCTTAAAAGATAGGTAAAAGAAACAGAAAAAGTAAAAACTGAAAATATTTCATTGAATTCAAAATTTACAACAGTTTTATAAATAATAGAAATCACTTTCCGAAAAGGACGTTTTTGGGGGGAGGGGAGGGGGGAAGATTTGAAAATAAAGCCAACTGCATAAAAACAATAAGACCAGCTGCTGTGATTAAATACTCATACTATCGTTTTTGAATTCTAAAACAGGGAAATTTTTCTGGCTTTTTTCCTCTTGGTGATAATTTGGTACCATTATGTACTCTTCTCTCCTTTTTTCCAGAAATATTTTCTGGCCTATTTCCGGAAATGAAAAATTCACAAAATTGTATGAGAAGATTCTGGTGTAAATTCTAAAAATAAAACCTGACGGAAATTCCGTCACGTACAAAATTTTTAGATTTGTTAAGAGCGTTGAATTGTGAAGAAATTGCTCTTTTAAATGTGAGATTTAGTTGGGTTTTAACATTATTCGTTTCCCAAGATGTGCATTTTTTTGAAATGTGAATGGATTTATTACATTTTCCGATATTTTCCACGTATTGGTAAGTGAAGTAAGGATTTTGCACGTTTTACTATTGAGAACATTCTTCAATGCAATTCAACCATCCTTTTAACATTTGGTTGAACACAAACGGCTGATATTTTTTTAGTTTCAGCTTGGATGCTAATAACGTAATATGCATTACCGATTTTTCACTATCTACTTTTGATGTTCGGATCTAAATAGTTCGACTATTCCTGTAATAAAATGTGCAACCCAGCAGTTAAAAATTACAAATGTCATGGTATCACCTCTTATATCTAGTATCGGTGTAGCCTTTAGTCAACAAGTAAATATGTGTATCATTGTGACACAATATCGAATATTGTTCAAGTTTGGGAATTTGGGATAGATCCAGTTTTAATAGAGTAAACCTTTGGGTGGTGACAAATCCACCATTTGCGAGATTTTTTTTTACTGAATGCAAAATGAATTTTTTAGCAATGTTTTTTTTAGGCGTTGTCGGATTTTTGATGTGCTAAACTGGGAGAATGATTAATAGCAGAAAATATTGTAGCGTTGTTGAGATTCAGTGAGTTCATTGAAAAAATTAAGGAGATTTGTCGAGTGTCGATAACTTTTCTTGGACTACAATGCCTAATCCTCCGTCAGAATTGCATTGTATTGTATTTTGCAGTGGTTTAACGCTTGGCTAGCGTTTTTCATAAAGAAACCTGAGTGATCTTGTCTAAATTCAGCATTACAAGAAACCGTCGTTTATGGTGTTTGACTGTCACAATTTTTATTACACAAAAGGGGTTCACTTTTATGTCGCAACGAGTACACTTGGTTCGCTTTCTGTGATTTTTTGTAGATTGACGAATTTAATGTGGTGACAGTTTGAATTTGAAATCACATAATGATTATCGAATTTAGTTTGTCCAAAATAATGGTTTACAGTATGGTGCGAATGTATACAAGGCTCTACATTTTATTTTAAAAGACAAATGAATTAAAAAGATTTTTTACTTCCAATTTTCATCCACACCAACTGACTATCAACCCAAATCAAATCAAATTTGTTAAGTTTAAAACAAATCGCCCGCATATTCCCCCCTCACCAAACCCTAATTTACCTATCAAAAATATATTTTAAATAATCACTTCAAAGTATTATTAATTAGGAAATAATAACAACAACAACGATAATAACGAGGAAAAAATTGTGGAAAATCTTATTTATGATGGACGATAATGTTAAATATTTTGTTATCAAGGAGTATAATTCGTTGAACTGTTACACTTCACAAATTGTTTACTAAAGTGGAAAAGAACAATAAAACATCAGGGATGGAGGGAGGGATGCAAAAAAGGGCACACAGGAGTGTTACATTTTTATGTTGTTGTTGTTGTTCGGGAAAAGGGTGAATATTTAATTAAAAATTATTTTTTTGTTGTAATTGTAAATTTCATTTTTTTTTACAACAAACAGCAAACACAGAAAATCATGATAATTAAAATATAATCTGGCATTATTTCTAATGGCTATGTGGCTGCGCGTATATCATGCGGTGGTCAACATAATATTTTGGTCGTTGGGTACGATTTTATCGGTAAAATACTTACTAAGTAATTCCCACGCGTTGATATATTTTACCCTAGAATCAAAATCATCGGAGTGATGGGGGGAGGGGCATATAATGACCATTTCTTTACGAAATAAAAATTAAAACTCAAAATGTTAATTAATTAAAAGACGAAATGAAAAAGGTATAATGATTTTCCAGATGGTTGTGATAGCTTTATAATAAGTTGATTGACTATTACGTATATTTGTATGTACATAGAGGAAGGAGGGCAAGTGGAGGAAAAAATTAAAAAACGAATTGGAAAAAACACCTAACAAAAATGAGGGTTAAACATTTCGGTATTATACTAATGGCACCATAATTAAAATGGGCAAAGTGCTGTAATAACCATTTACTTTTATTGGGATTATTTATCGATAAGCAAATTTTAATTTTTTTTTTTTTTGGGTGTCAAACACCTTTCCTGATCCTAGTCACCAAGATTTACATGTTTTTTTTTCTTCCTCGTTCGTTTATGTTAAATTAAAACATCATAAACATAAAAATCATATAAATAAAACTAAGTTTAGTAGAAAATTTGTAAATATACGAATTGAAAATGGAATAATGAAGAAAATTTTCTTCCTTCATCATTATTTCCGAATTTATATTTATTTACAGGGGGACTTTAAATAACGCAAGGTTGAAGACGTATTTATTTACAGGAGATGCCTTCAATGATGTTATACTGGAATAAATGCACTGCGTTAAGCAAAGCCCCCTTGTACGATATTTTTTTATTTTTTGTACAACAATTTTTATCTGTTTCCCACTACTCTCTGCCGCTTCTCATCATCGAAGCAATTAATATGCAAATTTATTTTCCTTCCACAGTTTCCTTACGTTTGATGCTGTATGTACGAACTAACCAACAAACCATTTCCAACCCCTTTTTATTTTTTTGTTTTTTTTTGTCGGATATTTACGTACATATACATCTTCGGTTTCCTTTCAAGACGATATAAAAAAAAATTAAGACAAAAATTTAAAATTCTTTTTGAAAATTTACGAACAAAATTTTCATTGTTTGACTTTTTGTTTGTTTTTTTTTTAATTTCCAAATTGAAATTAAATTAAAAGAATATGAAAAGGAAAATGTATATACAGGCATGCAAGTAAGTATGTATATATAAGAAAGGTAACATTTTCTTGAATTTTAAATTAAGAATCAAGGCAAATTCTTTTGCTATATATAGTAAATTAGTTGCATGAGGGGTTCACAATTTAATTACAACAAACAAAAGAAAAAGAAAAAACACAGGAAAACTGTATAAGATTTGTGTACTTTACATTTTCCTGGCAAAAAACTTAAAAAAAACGAAATTAAGGTGGATTATTTAAGATTTGGAGTAAATTGTAAATGATACAGGAAGTAATAAAATCTACTTGAGAAATTTTAATTAGTAGTTAAATTACGGTTGGCATCATAATATGCTCAGTGAACGCCATAACAATAATAATCGTACGTGTGACATCTGCTTTAAATTTGCATCAATTTAAAATTTACAAAATTCATATGGTTACGCAATAAACTTGAACATTTTATTTATGTATAAATATTATGTTATCCTTTATCCCTTTTTTGTTTCTTTGTGTCCTGTGTGTGTTTTGTGTGGTGGCCATTTAATAGACCTGTGTGCAAAAATGTGGAAATGAATAAAATAAAATAAAAATGACCAAAAAGAAGGGAAATAGGAAAAATATGATTTTTTTATTTTTGGTTGTATTTACTATGAATGGATTTGTAAATTTGAATGATTTTTCTTGTTTGTATTTATGTTTATTTTGTATTTACAGGCTGACACATGAAATAGGAATTTTGAAAATTCGCGGCGGTGGTTTAGTATTGCCGTGTAGTGTTATTGTTAAGAATTTATCTGGCGTAAGATATCCCTTCGCTGATTGCTATAAAGGCCCCCAATCTCAGAACCGATAGAGTTCTGATAGAGCTGATTGGCCGGCCATGAAATTGATATTAGCATTGTGTCATTAGAGACGTTGCTATAATCGGTCGACTTCCAGAATCTCTTGTACGTGCGCTGGTATTGATTTAGGTGATCTTGATTTAGAGAGTGAATTGAGTTCCTATAATGATGGAACATTTTTGATGTCCCAAAACAGGCCATTGTTGCGAATCGATGTTTTGCGATTGGAGGGTGCCAGTAATCTGGTCGCGACTGTAAAGCAATCCGAGTATGGTGATGTGACATGCTGTCTGTCCGTTGGCCTGTTTGTTTGTCAATCTGTTAGTCTGTCGGTCCGTCAGTTTTACTGTCTTTCGCTCAGTCTGTCTGTCGGTCTGCCTGCTGGTTTTTCTGTCGGTCTACCTTCTGATCTGCCTAGCGGTATGTTTGTATCATGAAATACTTTGTGTTTAAAACATTTCTTCATCCTTTGCCACTTAAATGAATTCTTATCCTAAAACTTCGAATCTCATTTCTAAAAATACTTGTCGTAATTCTATTAAGGTGACAAAAATCTCAACCATTATATACCAAAAAAAGAAATTTTAAAATGACCAACACCAACAAAAATATTTCAATCTTTGTATTTTCCATGAAAACCGCAATACTTTTATCACCAAAGACCCGGTAAAAAGGAAAAAAAAAAATTGAAATAAATAAAATATTTAAAATAATAAAATCCTTTTATTCTCTGTTTGAAAATTTATCCCCTTTTCTGTATTTTGGTATAAATTCAGGAGGAAAATAAAAACAAAATTCTCCAGAACAAAAAAAAAATCAGATAAACGTATTTTTGAATTAAAGTTATTTTGGAAAATTAAATTAAAATCCCAACAACAAGGCAGCACAAATTTCACACCAAATAAATTTAATTTGACTTTTTATTTTGGTTTACGGTCAAGTCAGAAGAAAATAGGAAAATGTATAATATACAAGTAAATGAAACGACCAGGACTGTAAGGGACATAATGTATATTAAAGGATTTAAAATTTAAAGGTGCAATACTGTAATGAACACTGTCGGATTACTTTTACTATATACCAATATAAAAAGGTTTTCTACAACAACAACAACAACTATTTTCGGTCATCTGTGTCGTTTTTATTATACATATACACGTATTACGTAAGAAGAAGGGCTACAAAATTATTTTTTGTTAGCCTGCTAATAACGTGACCAGGTGTTGCCATCCTTGTTGATGAAGTTTCCTGTGTTTTACAGAGTTTTTTGCTCGTTTCTCAGGTTGTGACATTTTTTTTTTTTTTTTTAACTAACAATACGGATATAAAAATGGGAGTTTCAGGCGAAACTATTTTTTTGTTTTGTTTAATTCTAATTTTCATTTCCTATTTTTTTTTGTGCTGTGTGGAAATAACAACTGGTCCTCTGGGATAAATAAAAGGAGTAAAGGAACATAAAAATAACAACAACATGCGAGATTATGTCTGATTTGATTTTTTCTCGGATTTTCATTGAAAATATGTTTTTTGTTAGTTTAGTCACCTGACTTTTGTATTCACCCTATATCTGTATCCTGAATTTATTTTTTGCGTTGCATCTCTGCATCGTAAGAACCAAAGGTATATATTGAACGTTTCGGCATGATTTATATGAAAATTTGGTATAGTTGGATAAATAATTTGTTACCGCATGATAAAATTTATACAGATGATTCAGAGATATTCATATACACAAAAAGGATATAAAATCATAAAATTAAAATCACTCAGGTGAATATAATAATCATATACATACTACAATGAAATATAAAAGGGGTAGCTTGATGTACGGAATGATGTTTGGGGTCGACTATTATAAATATAATGGTTTTATTGTTTTTCATACAATATTTTCCAGTGCTTTCTCTATACCTTTTCATGTTTTGTGATATATCCACCAATTAAATTTGATGTATTTTATTGGCATGGAAATTTAATTTCGAGTGTGTCGTCGTGCACTGTGTGCGTGTGATGAATGAAATTTGATTTATATTGTATTTTATATACATATTAAGGGAAGGATGCTAATGGCAATGAAATATCATGTCATGGCAACTGGAATGGGGGCGGTAAATAATTTATGATTGGCAAATTGTTGTACACCTTTTTAATTTAAGTCAAGCGTAAGGATGTTTAATGTATAACCCTAAGTCCACCACCCAAACATTATACCATCATTATACGAACGTTAATATAAAGTCATCACCCAGAAAAAAAAAAAGGAGCACAAAATTATATCCTGAAATTAAATTATTATTTTTGTCAGGTCATCACCATTGAGCCCGCCCCGAAATACAACATATCGTAAAATAACACAAAAAATTTAATTCAAAACCATATCACACTTGACATACACATGATAATACATGTAACGTAAAGTACAGAATTTATCCGTTCCAGAAATTGGAACGGTCGGTCACACATCACAACTACGATGATGATGATGATGATGTAACAATAATTTAAGATAAAGGTATTTTCATTATAAATATACCCTCGTTGTGGTAGATACATTTTTCATAACCTATTAAATCTAATACATTATACTTGTACCGAGTCGAGTGGCAAAAAAATATCAACAATACACATAAAAGCTATTATGTCAAGATGAAAACCTATAACCTCTTAGATATTTATTTATACATATACATACACTTTCCTACCGTGCCCGTCTTATTATACAATAGAATAATTTTCGTTTCGTTCCAACTGACCATAACTGTATCCACATTTCATCATTTTCTTCCTTTTAGGTATTTTCCTTGTTGTTGTTGTTGTTGTTTTTGTTGAACACATGAAAAATCGTAAACAAAAACCGTATATTTACTAAAATCCATTTTCTTCCGTTTTCTTACGTATAGATGTTGGTTTTTCCTTAAAATTATCTTTAACAGTTGAGTGTTTATTTACCGTCGTCTTTCTGTGTGTGTTGTATAAATAACACACGTTTATTTATTTTTTTTTTTCAGTTCGTCCTTTTGTTGTTCTTGTTATAATTTTTACTTTATTTAACATCCCTTAAAAGCAAAAAAAAAATCGGTTTGAAGTTTAATACCTTTAAGAGTTTGGAATGAGTTTATTTAAGTAGAAGAATTGCTTTTTGTGGTTTGGAAACAAATTAAATGCGGGGTTGCAGATAGAGAAAATAATTAGACGTTTTGAACAGTAAGTTTAAACGATTTATTTGATATTTATTCTGTAAAGGTAACTGAAACTTTACAACAGTCGAAAACATATCTTCAAAGTTTCTTGTTATGCTTTTCTTCAGCACTGTTTTATGACTCTTAATTAGCTAGCAAGTTTTGGAAAACACTTAGATTAATAGCAAGTGAAATTTCAAAATTTGTGGTGAACTACAATGACCCCAAAAATTCCTGCCCATGAAGTTTAGAGCAAAAATTCGTTTAAGGTTAGAAAATTTGGCCAAAAGCAATATAGGATATGAGAATATAGTATACTAAAAAAAATCTTCTTGTAGTTTTTTGAATTTTTTATATAAAAATGTATGCAAAAGTATTTTTGGGGTGGCTGATCACGAACTTATGGTCGCAACATTTATTTGAAGAAAATTAACCTCAACATTTAAAATCAGTTTTTTTGTTATTGTAGCCAATATGATTGTGTAATCCAAATCTAAATTTTTCATCTTGCCTATCCATTTGTGTCGCTGATCGATATTGTGATATACCGAGTATTTGTAATTCGATTTTAATTCCTCCAGCTCCCCGAACCGTTACTGTATGTTAAGTTCGACATCGTTGTTTGTGATACTATTGTGATATACCACGCACCCAGCCGAGAGATGTTTGTTGAGCAAACAGCCCTTCTTCAATTTTAAGCTATTCCGGCAGGAATATTTCGAAGAATTCGTCGTTTCCCAAAATTAAGTCTACTTCACCGGGTGTATTGAGTGATGGATCTGTGAATTGCAAATTCTTTAACTTAGTCCAGTGTGTGACATCTGTATTGTGTGATGGTATATCTTGAACCTAGCTCGAGTTCGGCAGAGTCGAGCGAACATGCTTTCGAGGAATTCCGATTCTTTGAACGCATCTTTCACTGATGATTATTGTTGTGAATTATTTCAATTAATTAACGCCCAATAAATGGCTAACATTTCTTTCTCAATGGTTGAGAATTTCTTCCTGATTTATCCAAAGCTCCTCCAAAGCGCTTCCCCATGCGGGTAAATTTGTGATAATATAGCGCCTAGACTGTAGTCACTAGCGATATTTCAATAATGGCTTATTTGGACTGCGACCCAGAATCGAGTGGGGCTCTAATAGTATGTAGTTTTCCAAAGGCTTCGGAGATATTGACTCAGATTCGCGGAATAAGATGAACTGGCGTAATGAATTCAATTTTTAACTTTTCGGAAATGTTGGTGTAAATTGCAATTTACAACAAGGAAACAATTTTCAACATTTTAATTACTGAAATTACCATTCCCAGAATCTGTTGTCGTAGGGTAGGTATCAACCATCAAGATCGATTAAACATGTTTTGTCACTCCAGGCGTAGTCGTCACCGCTCATTTGGTTTTTAACATTTGCGGTCCCAGTTACAGTTACAGATCTAGGCGGATTTGAACGATTTAGCAGCCAGCTTTTCACAATTTTTATATATGAGTAAACCAACAATAAGCTTTTGCCAAACTAGATTAACAATAAATTTTCTATTATAATGTAAAGCTTAAAAAACTTTGAACTAGAAAAATAAGCTTTGCTCTATTTATGTTATTTAAGTAAATGTCCTATCTGAGCTTTAAAGCACAAAATCAACTCGATCGACATTTGCTCATCAAAAACATTTTGAAACAAATACTATCTATGACATCCCATATGTTCCATAACCATTTCGATAAATTGCCAATTTTTTTTCTTGTTAGCCCAAACCTGCGAATGGTGTATAACCACCATAAAGTGAAAAACAATTTTCTAAAGTTTTACAATATAAATTACAACATAACAATTACGTTTTTAACCGTCAAAATTATTTTTTCACCCCCAAAAACTTTATTGGCCTTTTTTCAAAACAAGCCAAGAGTGTATGGTATATATTGTAGAGAAGAATATAAGTGGAAAATGGAAAATTCTGTTAAATGATAAATTTAAATTGAGTGTTTTTGTTATTATTATTTTTCCCGTTTATTTATTTATTTTTTTTAAATTTTCACTTACAGAAAATAAAGGTGAAAGTCTATGAATTGTGTTTATATATGGAAGAGAGGAAAATAAATTTTTTTATGGAAAAATTTATGATAATTTAAAGAAGTCGAATATGGAAATGGAAATCATGGCTCGTTTGTTGTTGTTTGTGTATATAAAATATGATTTTTTTTTTTTTTTTTTATTATTTATAGAGATTCAAGTTTCTGGAAGAGGAGAAACGGGATATAAACAGGAAAAAACGAATTTATGTTCCTGGAATATTTATACAGATTTTTTTTTAACACTTGAAAGATTTTATTTTTGCGGTGTTAAGTGAAAGAAAGCCATTTACTTTATTTCCATTTTATTTTTTATATGTTATGTTTTCCATTTTTCTTGTGTGGAAATTTTTGCGAACCAAATGAATAATTTAGAGCTTGTTTACTTTCGCTTTTTTTTTTGGTCTTTTTGTGATACATGAATAATAACCAAAATATGTATTTTTATATTGTGTTGTGTAATTGAGGTGATTTTCTTGTTACGAGTATGTGCCATTCCTCGAGTGCAATTAATAATTTTCATCACTAATTGTATTTTTTTGGGAAATAAATTATTTTTGGCAGAGTTCAAAAGTCACAAAAATACAACCCGGAACAAAAAAATTCACCCTAGCTAGATATCTACTTGGTGATTTTTTTTTTTTTTCAATTTGTCGAAATTACGTTAATTAGTAAAATGGTCATTATTCACTTTTCTTAATTTGTTTTTTACGTTTTGGGAAATAGTAATTTCCCGTCGACACAAAAAAATAATAAATAAATACAGTTTGAATGGGTGAAAAACGTGTGGTGCTTAATTAGTGTGGCGCGGCATTAAAAAATGTGAGATATGTTTGGGATTGTAGTTTAATTGGATATTCTTAAGAATTTTCTAATTATAAATAATACAGAGGTTTGTTTGCTAAGAAAATTTTCTGATCGTATTATCGCTGGTATTTCTATACCTATTGAAAATACTTAAAAATAAAACAATAGCAATTAGCAATAGTTTTGGCCTCTATAGAAATAAACATTCAAGAAATTCCAGAAAATAAGCGGTATTCACCTAACAAACGGCACAATGATTAGAGCTGCGGCGTTTGGATCCGGAGGTACCGGGTTCGAATCCCTATAGGGTGATGAATATTTACACAACTACGACCCCTGTTGAGAGTGCAGAATCCCTGGGGCGACCCATCGATTTGGCTATGCGTAAGGTAAGACGTAAAAAGCGAGCTACGAAAGAGCGGGTGTGCCTTGAGCCTCAGAAAGATTGTAGAGATAGACACAATCAAACAAACAATAAGCGATATTCGTTAAGGGGTTACACCACCTTGGCGCTCGGTAAAAATATGTATAAAAATAAAGATTTTTTTGACGCAGCTATTAAGTATATAATAGCAGTTTTTTGAATAATTTGAAATATTTGGTTTTAAGACGCTGTCGCCGTCCTGTTTTTCGTTTGTGTTTTTCTCGAAACTACTCTTTCCAAACTGGTAGACAAGATATCTCAAGATCTACCCAACCGATTTTGTTAAAATTCACAATACAGTATTCTTTATCATATTATCTTAGACGCGACGTAGAATTTTTTTTTTTTTGATTGGGTGCGATGTTCATAAGTTATAAATTTTTTAAGCTCAAAAAACTTACGTCTTAGCTATTTCCTTTCTAAATAGGAAAAATTTTACTTTTTATTGTTCGGACACTGCCGGACAGAGAAAATAAGTCTACCATCAGCAAGGATTTTCAAAAGAAAGTCCAACTTATTGGCTGATATCTCCGTCATTTTTTAATTTTTTTTTTATTCGTTATTATTTCAAATTATTCATAAATCTGCGATGTTTATTCTTATACATATTTTTCTGAGCGCTAAGGAGGAGTAACCTTTTAATAGGATGACCTCTTGAAACATAAAAAATAAAATATAAAGCGCTGAAATCTCACGAGGTGATGACACTTTGGTCCGGAAAATTAACTGAACTCCTAAATCAATTCCTAACTGAACTCTTAATTCAATCTTCATATCAAATCAATTTACAACTCAGCATACAATTACTAAATTAACCGCCAACCCAACCCTTAACTCAATCACCAATTCAACCCTAAATCAAATTCAAATCAACCCATCATCGCCTAACGAACCATGAACCGCTCAATCAACCCGAACGCCAGCTAGCTCAACCCCAACTCAACTTCAATTGAACTTAGCTCAAAGCTATTTGCGTGTATGATCTTAACTCAAATCAACTCAATCTAACCTCCCACTAGATTTTTAACCCGAGCCTAAATTAATTCCCAATCGAACCTCTCACTCAAAGCCAACTCAAACTTGATCTCAACTCAACCCCTAACCCAACTCAACTATAACTCAACCCCAACTCAACCTTCAACAGAATTTCCAATCCAACCCTCAACTCAATCCCTAAAAAAAAAATTTCCGAAAACTGCATGTGTCTAACTTAACACATAACTCCACCTCCTCACTGTACCCCATTATGGGATTTTGCCACTCAATCCTCAACTTAACCCTTAAATCAAAGTCCAACTCAATCCTTAAATCAACTCGAAACAACTCAAGTTAACTTCCAACTCTATCTTCAACACAACCCCAAACTCAATTTCAACTTAACACCAACTCAGGCCTAGTCTAACCTCAACTACAAAACTCAAACTCACGCCCAACTCAACTATGAAATCGACAAACTCAACTCAAGCTAACTCTAATTCAACCGTAAATTTAACACTAAAATAAATCCTCTGTCGAACTATTCAATAAACCCTTACCCAACTCCAGCTCAACTCAGTCCCAACTCAACCCGCAAATGGAACCCAAGTCAACCCTTTTGGCTCAATTCATATGGCTGGTGCCCGATTCTCTTGACGTACAGCTTGACCATTGAAACAGATTGACGAGAAAAATCCGAATAGAACAAGTCGTTCTCGAGATATCATGGGTACAGACAGATATTTAGACATCCGGACATTAAGATATCTAGACAAACGGACTTACGGGCTTTTGTTTATTTTTCAGACTCATATACTTTCAAAAACGTTGAGAAAAGTGGTTTTGAATCAACAGAATTTTTGGCCATTTTTGACAGAATTTCAATTACTTTGGTCATAACCCTGGTCTAACAATAAATATTCCGAAAAGCAGATTCCTTCAGAGATTAACTGCTTAAATGGTTTAGTGAACCTTATTGCGATGATTGCTTTTCAAGAGAATACATTTCCGGTGGGCTAACCAACACCGAACCAAATTTAACAGATTATAGTCCATTTGAATAGGACCTCAATTCGAATGGAGCATCTACCATTATTTACAGTGGAAATTAGAGGATGCCGATTGAGTAATTTATAATATTTGTGGTCTGAAGCGGCATGACTTACTAGTTGCTCCAGTTATCATCCATCTTAAATGTCTCTAGAATTCCCAAAATTTGAAAAATTGGTCTGTTCACTGTAGATTTATATAATTTATGAAATTTGTAGAATTTCTGGAACAAGTACAATTTTCTGAACTTGCAGAATTGGATAAATCTGATAAAATTCGATAGAATTAATGGAATTCTCAAAATTTATAATTAAATAATCTATTTGGAATTTTAAAATCTAAAAAAATTACAAAATTAAATAAATTTCTAGAATTTAGTAATTCTAAGGAAATAACTGTTAGAGTTGAATTTATTAAGTTAAAGGAATTTTCAGAAATTTGAAAAAGTAATTTAGAGAATTATAAGGAGATACTATCCTTAAGAATTTTCAAGATTTTCTAAACTAAAATTAGTTAAAGAAATTGTAGAATTAATAAATGTTTTCTAATTGGTAGGATTTAAATAATTTGGGTGTTTACAAATTGCAGAATTTATTGAACTGAGGGAATTTTTAGGATTTATTTTTCTCTAAAATTTTATTAACTAATTTTATTTTGCCTAGAATAGGATGCTAGAATATCCACTTGGTGAAATAGCCGGAAATTTTTGTACAGACATTTTTGATGAGCGATCAGCCACCTTTTGGAGTCTTTTGCTTAGCTTGCTCGTGTAATTAAGATTTTTAGTTATTTGATAAATTGGGAACTAGAACCATTTTGTTAGAACTTGCTTAGATTTTTAAACTATGGCATTATATAATTATGAAGCTTCGAATGTAACAATTGCGATTTGATTGTATAATTTTACGTCTTGTAATTTTACAATTTTCTGATTTTGAGTTTAAATTCACTTTAAAAATATTTACAAATTTTAGATTCACCTGGCCCTAAAGCATCATAATTTTTAATGGATTTTATTTTTATGTGTGGCGCTATTGAAACCAGACGACTTTAATCCACATAGCTAACCAAGAATAACATCACCCGATAATATGAGTTGCTCATACGTTAAATAACACATTTTACCTAATTAATTGTTAGTTGTTCGATGAACAGATAGTTTTATGCGGATATAAATCCAAAAAATAAAATTAAATAAATAAATTTTTATTGAATTCAAATTATAAATCTATTTTAAATACAACATGCATTTTGTAAATAAAACGATGTCAATCAAATTATTGTGTTTATTCTAAACTGATTGATTCATGTGCTACATTTTGATTTCCACAGCGCATTCCATTCAGATCAGTCTGACGCCTGTCCCCAATTTTTATTAACACTGTATACGACGAACACAAAAAATTTTTTTTGATTTCAATCCAAAGATCAATCATTTACACCTTAAACATTACATTTTTATTATACAAAAATATACAAACCTTTGTGGAAATGTACATATACGATCCATGTAAATACAATTTCAACTGCTTTAGACAAATAAACACAGGAAAATTTATTTTAATTTATTTCTCATATATATAATACACACACACATTCACAAAATTTTCACTGTAGAAAAAAAAATGAAAAACTAAATAATTTTCCCGTTTAATAGATATTATGCAGCTAAAAATATACCTCTCGCACTTACCCTATATAGAACTCGAAAAAATTAAATTGACGATTTAACAACTAATTACATGTGAAATAAATGACGGACAGTCGTGAATTATTTTACTTGCTGCTGTTTACACCAGCTTAAGAAATCTTCACTGCACATATACTAAATACGTTTGGTCTGGAAAATTAAAAATAGACAAAATAATTATAAAATGAAAACTGTTTTTTTCCCACTTTGTGAGGTGTCTCTATAAATTTTCACGTTAATTAAAAATATTTTTTTTTCTACTTATCTCTTGAAAATCGTGAAAATGAATTACTGCTAATGACGATGTTATTATATTACATATGCATTATATAAAATTGCAGTGGTTCGTAATCGGTATAGCGTGGACTATTTTGTATATTGTTGTTTCAAATAAGTAGAAAATATGCGACAATATTATTGCAACACTATTTCGGTAAAGGTTACGAAACCCTGGATATAAATAAATATGCGGGTACGATGTTATTGCTTTTTTAAAACATTACCACTAATTGAAGTTTTCAAATTAAATTAGAATCATTTTGCCAAAACTATAGACTACACAACACAAAAATTAAACAAAAACCACCCATTTGACTAAATAGTAAATTGCGCACGTACACACACACACACACACACACACACATACGTTATAAATGCACAACCCTTTCATAGTAATTAAAACATCTGTACGAAAAATTTGCCACCCCCCGCTACACAAAACACAATAATCATTTCGGGTGGGATTTTACCGTAAATTATTTACACACTTGAAAGGTGTCATATTCACATGACATTTTTACATATACATGGTATTTAAATGGTAAACTCACAACTCATACTCATACTCGAGATATACGTATTTTGGAGCCGAATAAGAAAATTTGAAAGTTAAATTTTATGGAAAATTTATACTTTATATAGAACAGGTGATTTTATGTTAATTAAATTTTTATTGACTTATCTAGAAACAGGTGGATTTGTTGTAGTATCATAAAATCGAGAAAATGTGTGTCCATATTTTCCAGAACCTTATAATAGCCGTTGTAATAAAACGATTTATGATTTTTAATTTCTAGATCTTTGGGAGACATAAAAACTACCTTTAAGATTTTTCTTTGTACGTATCATAGGAAAAACGTTTTTGTTTTATTATTATTATTTTTTTTATTGGGATGAGGCAAAAGAAAAATCATTTATTTATATGGAGCAGAAAAACATTTTATTTTTATTAAATTTTATATATTTATTTGTACACAAAACAGACAGAAATTTACAATAATGATGGTATGGTGGTATAGACTCGGAATGGCTATAAAATTTATGACTCTTGTATATTTGATTCTTATAATTAAATTAGTCAAATCATTATATTATTATTACGAAAGACGACTAGAAAATAAAATATTAGATTTTAATTGAATTTTCATATGTAATAAATTTTAATTTAATGTAATAAACATAATTTTTTATGAGTTCATACGGGAAAACCTGCAAACGAGTGTCAATAAAACAGAATTTTTGAAAATTCGTTTCGTCGAATATACTCTCGTCGAATTCTCTCAATATTTTAGGAAAACAAACAGTGATTTTTTATTCGCTTGAGTTTGTTCGTGAATCTGTCCACAAGTTATAAAATAAAAATGTATGGACAAAGTTCATGCATCTACGCAAATGTGTAAATTTTATCCAAATCTCAAATAAATATCGATGTATTTGAAAGAATAATATAATATATGATTGAATAAACCCAATATGGCCCAAATATCATATACCCAAATATTTTTGTGGGTATAACCGGAGATCTTCTCTATCCAAAAAGTATAATAATTTCCAAAGATCTAGGTGAGTGGTGACTTGGTACATATTTATTCCGTCCATATATGAAAGTTTAAGCTAACTTAGGGATCTATCCTTTAATTTTTGGAAAATTAAATATTCGCAGTTTTCTGACAGAAAACTTGAACAGAATTTTTTTCGCTTGGGTCTCGCGAATTTTCCACAATTTTCCACGAGGAACTTCCACGACTTAATTCTTTTTATTTTCGGCTGGGATAACAGAATCTGCATTATCGACTTTTTACTTTCGGCTCACCACTTTCGGCTAACTTTAACAGTACGTCAAAAGATGCTTCCTTGTCAAAGCTCTTTGCGCTCAAAATTTTTTTCTGAAATTAGCCATACTTTTATGAAAATTTAAACTTTAACAAGTTCAGCCGTTAACACGTTAGAGTTATTTATAAAAAATTCAATGAGATACATTTCTGCAGTTATTAAGCTTTGCCGGAAAACACTTTAGGAAGTACGAATTTTTCGGTCAACACTTAAGGAAATACGAACTCTTAAATCCTCATAAACCCTAAAACTTTTGATTTAGGCTTTTTAATTGTAAAATATGTCTGGATTTTACAATTTTGTAGTCACATAACCTTAATATCCGACAAAGTGGCAATCTGGATTTTATTCGATGCGATATAACTTATGTGGATATAAATCGGCTTAAAACGACAGCGCTGATTAAAGCCGAGCAAGTGAGAAAAAGTAAAATTCGAGCCATGTCTTATTTTACTTTGGATAGTAATGAATGTCAGAATACCCACCTACTCTGACGTGCTAAGAAAAAAAATCATATTTGAGTAATTTCAATTTTTCTGTTTTCGTTTTCCGTGTCTTACTATGAAACTTGGCTACTAAATATCGGGATTTTATGACATTTAGTAAAGGATATTTAGCATTTTAAAAAAGCATACAATTATATATTTGTTTGCAGAATCCAAATATGACCCTAACCCATTTTTTGACTTTTGGCGCTTGTGACTTCTTTTCTTAGCACGGCAGTACTATCATCACGGAAACTAGGAGCAATGTTAAATTTATTGAGTACAAAAAAATTCCAAAAAAAGCTGTTCTGTGTGGGTTACCTTACAATAAGAGAAATACCGTAAGCTTTGTTTACCGAAAGTCGCTGAATTTACTGCTAAAAAGCATAAAAATTTGAATATAGTTTTTTGACCCAACCCCGCTTCGTGCCATTAAGCGATACATATTTCCTATCTGGGAGTCTTTAAAACTACATTAATTGTCTTGCAGCATAATTTTTATGTTCAGGAGGTTTAAATCTAAACATAAAGCTGAAAAAAACAAAAAAAATGGAATATTGATTTCAAGGAGTAGGTATTGCTCGTCAGAAACTTACCATGATGCATTTCCATAAATCTGTTATGACTGGTAACGTTCGACTGCAGAAGTTACCTTGCAGTATAATTTTTATGTTCAGGAGGTCTAAATCTAACCGAGTCAGATAAAAGCGTTGAGAAAATAAAGTCCGATTGTGTTTGAATTTCGGACAGTTTTAAGTATATCTGATGTCACATATGTAGTGTTAGGCACATCTTGCAGTGACTTTTTTAAAGTTTCCACCATCTTCTAAATCTCAAAAAATTAGCTTTGTTATTGAGAACATATTTCAGAAAGCCAGCTATCTCCTTGGCTATGAATCATTACGAAGTAATGAATAATATAAAAGAGACGTTTTGAGCATTAAGAAGAGAGAAAGAACCTAACTCTCACTCTTTTTGTAGGAACATATTATTAAAGTGTGGTAAATTACCTACCCAGGTTCCTTCCAAGGGCATATAAAATAAAATGTGAGTATTGATGTAGGATCCTAGTAAAAAGGGAGCTGGTAGAATTAAATAAAAACTTCATTCGTAGCGTTCACCCTTTCGCTCAAGCCCTTCCAATAAAGGTAAAAGCCTTCCCGGAAAAGTCAAAAACTACAGATTTGTGGGAAAATTCCGTAATCAATGTAAAAAGACACATAAAAACAAATTATTATTGAAGATTATAAATTTTAGTACATGGTTTCTGCATGCTTTCCACGGTGGTCAAAAAATAGTTTTTAAGGAGGTCTACACTCTTAAACAAGGTTCTCTTAATAGAATAATGAACCTAATTGTTTAGGTTTTAAGCTTTCATGAAAATATTTAGTGTAACAAGTGTCCCTTGTTGAATTCTGAAATCTTTGTCTAGTCGAAAGTATTAACAAAATCGGTTTGTAAATATATGACATATTAGCGAAGTGCCGTTGTGGCTAATGTACCAAGCATCAAGTGAGATGAAGGATCGTACCAGATGCACGCACAGACACTTTTGAAAGTAGAAACTGTTAAATGTGCCAGCGATGTTACGATTTATATGTTCAGATGTCAACCATTTGTCCATTGGAATGGTGACAACCATTTTATTTACGTCTAAGATATGGCAGCATCAGCTGTGACTTCTGCACTTATCTAAGGGCGTCATATAGAACCGAGTGATCAAGCCAACGTGTTCACTGTCCATTAATTTTATGAATTGCATTATTCGTATTAAATTAATCATTTTGCGATTTTACAGAAACCGTACGGCACGCAGCGTTAAACAAACTTCATACGAAATTTGATAAAGTAGGCTTGATTTGAAACCAATTTGAAATGTGGGATCTGGTGGTTTCTAGGAAAATTAATAAATTTTCTTTATCTGAGTTGTACTTAATTTTGGCTGATTTGAACGAAATTTAAAATACAAATATTTTGGAATTGCCGAAATTTATCTATATATCCAAACTTTATTCCTGAAATTCAAAATTGGCTTTAAAATTTAGTTAACAAATTTTACAGTTCCAAGTTTACTCCTAATTTTTTTTTTTTCGCAAAGTGCAGGGTCACCATAACTAGTAAATAGCTTAAATCAAATTTTAAATTTTCAAGGTTCGAGTGAAATACTCCTGTAAATACTTTACCAACGGTGACAAATTTTTTGACAAACAGGAGAAATTTATTAACCCGACATTTTTGTAAAATCCCTAAGGGAAAGATTGCCCGTCAATCAGTGTGAACCGATTATTTAAAAACTATTCTAAAAAATGTCGCAATTCAAAATAATATAGAGCTCTAAAATAACGGTGATACCCTATAAATTCCTAAGGTAAGCTAGCACTTTGTTCCCTCAAAATATTTCTTATGTACAAAACTGAACGGTACAAAATTTTTGTAATTAAGTACACATATACAATATGACTTCAAAGCAAAAACTTTTTTATTTTTTGTATTTTCGTATAATAAAATATATTTACTCCAGAAAATTTTAATTACAAGAAATAAAAATCAAAACACAAAAAAAAAATAAAAAAAGGAAGTTATAAAATTAATTTTTATTTTTGTAAAAATGTTTTAATCTACTTTTTTCATACCGCAAAATGTATAAAAAAAAAAATTCAATTTTCCATTGGTAGTCAGCGTTAACATATTCATGGTGAAAAGTAAATAATTTTTACTTTTTTTTCGTTGGTTTGTTGAGAAATAAAGAGATAAAAATTGTTTCTCCGCATACCTCCCGAATTCAAAAATTTCGTGTAGTGTACTATATACTAGATTCTAATGTATATTATGTTTAGTCCTTTAAATTTTTTGCTATGTGTTAAAAACAACTAAACATCCTTTTTGTTGTTCATATATACATACGTAGATATACACCGTCGTCATCATTATACGAGAAATTTAATTGCAACGGGAATTCCTTTGACCACATTTATGTATCTATATGTGTTTATATAAAATATTCCCTATTTTCAGAACGGTATAAAAAATTTAAACTCACAAAATCATGAGATAATACAAAACTTTTCCGAAAATTTAGCCAACAAATTATTAAAGAGATATAAGTCTTATTGTTGTACCACATGTGGATAAAGGATATAAGGATGTGTATGGAAATCATTCACATATGGTTGATTTTTATTGTGTTGAATGTCAGAGACATAAAGGATTTTGTAGATCAGTGTGCTTTAAACTTAGGCGGACATACGTCCGTACGTAGGATGTAACGTCGCTCTGGTGAAGGAATTTTTTTTTTTGGACCCTTGTTTTCAATTCCTCTTTACACGTATCACTCCATCATACTTTATAAAATTTTAGAAAGTTTCGTGGACCATCATTTAGCGATTACTGCAATATTTTACAAAATTATAAGGTTGAGAATTTAATTATGAAAAATTATTTTAATGGATAAATCATAGTGATAGGAATCATAAAACTCATATGAATCTCATCCCAATGGCATCTACATGCATAAACATAAAATGTAACAGATATGTTGAAGAAATAAAAAAAAAAAAAAAATTTAAGTGAATAAATTATTGACCATAAGATATTTTACTTAAAAGAGGCGGTGACCACTATAAAATTTCATAACTGTCAAGCACAGTGATAGAGATTTGGCATATTTTGATGTATATTTCGATAAATCATATGCTTAGGATATAATTTTGCTGAATGTCTAAATACAAACGATTTATGAAAAATCTATGACGTAAGAGTGTGTCAAGCTCGCATCACACACAGGGGTATAAGTTGTGTGTCACAAAGAATTACACCATAAAATGTCATTATTGCCGTTGGCGTTTTTCATATAAATAATGCGAGAGGTTGTACCTCAAGTCATATCGAATTAAACTAATAATTTTTGACCATATTGTACAAAAAAAAAAAAAAATCGCAAATTGATTAATCGCTCCTCGAACACATTTTTCAAATAATTAAAATTTTGAAAACCTGTCTCACTCAAGCATAAAAAATAATAAAACAATTTCTTTTCTTTTTGTTTTTTTTTTTAACTTCTTTTCTAATAAAAAAATTACATATCATTAAACTGAAAACACAACGTGAGAAAATTTTTATTTTCACATTTTTATCGTTATTTTCGTGTAAAATAACAAAAATAAATTAGGTGTCAAAAATGTTCATCTGTTCATTCATAATTTACCAAAAAAATTAAATAAAAAGTTGTCGTTTTTTTTTTTTTACTTTGTAACTTTCTGCGTTTGAATAAAAGTCAAGATTTACAGTGACAGGAACGCAAAAATTTTTTTTTTTATTATAATTTTACAGCATTCCGGCCGGGCACAGGTAATAAAAGTCTGTCGAATGATTTGTAGATGTAGGTAAAAATATATTTGACCCGAATAAATTTTCATAAATAGTCTTTCAATTTCAACAGTCAACTGTGATCATTTCTAGCAGCATAGTAATCTCAATTAACCAGGGCCCTACACTTTTGAGACACCTCATAATGACGTTTTCTTCATAGGAACACTCGACGAACTCTACATCTCATCAGAGATGGAATATTAACGCTTTTGATTGCAAAAGATTGCGGCAGAAGTACGGTTATCAATGATTATGATGCGAAACAAACTTAGCTGAACATCGTAGCTAAAAATTCCCTAATGTATTACTATACAACTACCGGTACAACACACAAATGTTTTGATATTGTAACGATTATAAGTGTGATTACGCAGTGGCTGTTTACGCTCAATCACCAAGTTGTAAAAGTTTTCCAACAGAACTAATTTGTGCACGGTGCAATAAATCGGTATACCAAAACTAGAACTAAATTTATCACATTTCATCCCATCCAGACAAAATCCATCCGACCGCCAAACTTGTGGAAAACTAGCATGGCTATGTAGTAAGAAAAATCACAACGAACAGATCAACCGAAGGTGCCACAGGTAAAAGAGGAAATCCAGATTTAATTATGTAATACTAACCTAGGCTAGAAGGCAATGTCATATTGAATCGAAAAGTGTCCAAGCAAATTTCTTTTTTATGCTCTGTTTAAAGAGACGCGCTAATTTCGGTGGTAACATCTTCGAGACAAAGTTCGAAGCAAAATCCGATATATGAGAGTAGGTATATGAGAGTTGGATAAAGATTAGAAGAATATAGTATTCTTCGCAAAACCCTAATTTTTAGGCACTAACTTGTTTTTTGAAGCTTCTGCCCGCATCCGGGAAAATGTCTTGCATTGAATTGGTTTTTAGACAACACCCATTCAGATCGCTAAATTTATTAGTGGCAATGCAAAATTTAACCCCAAATTATGTGACCCAAAAACTTCTACAAAATATTATTTAATCTATTTTAGATTATGCACTATTTATAGGATCGACTTAACGTCACAGATATAAAATTTCACTAAAATCCATCGGCATATGTGTGCGTTCAATTTGGTCCTGAAGGAGGGAAAATTATCTGGTTTGGCTATGTATGGAAAACCAAATTTAGCAACTCTAATTTTTAATTGATGGAATATCATTAGTACGAGTAATGTTCCAAAATATTTTTTGCCATTGGGCCATATTTTATTTTAAAAAATCTGAGCTCAGCCCAACCTTATGGCTGAAAAATTCTTCAGGCTATGAAATAATATGTTTTATATTAGGAACTATTTATCGGATCTACAAAATAATTCAAATCTAAAATTTTACTAAAATCCTTCAATAATAATGTTCCATTTGATGCTGGAGACTGAGAAAACTATTTCTTGAATTTGAGCCATGGTTTAATTAAGAAATCCCAGATAATACGGCCGAAAGAATTTTTCAGGGCTGGGATCTAACTGCCTGGACAACCAATTTTTTGCTTACAATAAAAGAATCTCAAAAAATAGTTCGTTACTTTTTCATATTTTTCGTGATTTTTTAAATTATTAACAATAACAACCTAATCTCGATCTAACACATACGAGTAATGTAAATAACGTGACTCAAAATATTGTAAATGTTTAAAGTATCAACAAATATTGAGTAAACTTATGCTTGAAAGTTTTTCAGTTTTAATTGAACAATTTGAAACCAACAACTTGTCAGAGGGGTTAGGCGGCATAAAGTTCTTGGAAAAGTGCGGCACATCCAATTTAATTCCTTTGATACGATCGATACAAAATTCATCAAAGGGGTGATATACTTTGAAATTAAATTTCGCGAGGTTTAAGTCAGCACCAACAATAATTAATCGATGTAAGATGGCGCCAAGAAACCTAAAAGTAATTGAAATAAATGAAACAAGTGTAAAATTTGGTTGAATTAGCCTTTTTGAATCAAAATCCTATGAAATTATACCAGTAAAACAGTTATACCAGACTAACATGCAAGTTCCATTTGGTGCTGGGAATGTAGTAAAAGCCTGGATTGGTTATGTGCGAAAAAAAAATTTCTTTATAGTAAATCTAATTTTTTGATTTATGATTGACTGATTTGATTTGTACTTACGGATCAAAGTTTAATTAGTAGTATCCCCAATGTTTGTTGAATTATGGGCTTATTTTATTTAAGATATTCTATCCTTGTATGGGACAAATATGGCATTGTTCAATCAATTATTCGCAGCATATCCAAATGATAAATCAAGGTAGCGGGTTTAAACCTTTTCTGGAAGAGATTTCAACACTCATCTGTTCTAATGGATAATAAAGCAATGTTACATACGGCCAACGGGTAATTGAAAGCTGTTGAGTAAAATGTGGCCAAACTAAGAAGCATTATAGGAGAGAACATACTATTGAAAATATAATTCAAAGAGTATCAAAAGCAAACAGCATCCTGATGTACTAAGAGATGTAGGGAGTAGAGATATCACAGTGAACTCTTAGCAGTATGACCAATAGTTTCAGAAGTAGACAGCCGGTAAAAACGCTCAGATTAATCGTGATAATGAAACAAAAGCGGATAGTTTGACAGGAACTTCAATTCAATTGTGCTGTTAATCTGGATTTTTTTGTTGTACTACTACGTTCTTGAACTATTTGTCATAAATTTGTTCGCTACTTAACTCTCATATTTAAATGTCCCTGAAGTTACTATTGGTCCTTTGTAATGCCTTCCGGATTACCTATCCCACAGTTCCCTCGAGTGATCAATACTAGCAGCTAGTCTGTCTAGTTCTTAGCTCACAACTTAGACACAACTTTTATTTTAATTGTTTTTAATAATATTTTTTGGATGATATCGTTCAAAAGGCTGATAAAAATTGTATTGATAGTAAGATTAATTAACTGATCAACAGGTTTAGCTCCTAAATCACGAAATTATGCAACAGTTTTAAAACTGCCCAAACAAACCGAATTTATGCAAATTTACCTATATAACTTTCATACCTTTTAAAAATTACTTTGCAAACAAACGTCACCGATAAGTTGGCTGAATCAAACGCCCGCGAGTCATCAAATATTTCAAACTCAATTTAACTAAGCAAAAAAATATTATTGGTAACATCAAATCACAGCCAAAACACATAAATACCTCGAAAATAGCTCTTCAAAACACATTAAAAAAAAAAGTTTTCCACATTTTTCTTCCAAAAATTTTCTTTTCTTTTTTTTTAAAATGTTATCTCGACAAAATTGTAAAACTATGTATGACTGTACGAGTTACTAGTACCTACATTGAAATACCAAATCTTGTTTCCAAAAGTTCGTTATACATTAAAATTCGCTTTCTTCCTTGTTATTTTATTGCACTAACATAAGTTTCCTGAAGATATCGTTTTTTGTGTGTGTATGTACACGTATGTCCTTTCATTCATTCTATATATGAAGTTTTTATCCTTGTTGGGTGTGCAACATCCGATATCAATTTGTTATAAAATACAAATTGTAAGGTGTTTTTCTATAGTTGTGTCTATATTGTGTAACTATAATAGTATTTTCCTTTTATTTGTGTAAAATTAAAAAAAAAGTTTTTTTTAAGAAAATAGAAAAGGATATCCGATTTATAGGATGTTGTTTTTGGGTTATTTGGTAGATTTTTCCTTGATTTATGAGTGAAAATGTTATTTGTATTTTTTATATTGTTGTTATTATGACATTTTTTTGCACAAGAGACATTTTATTCCAGTGTGATTAAAATCGAATGGATTGGGAATCGAAATTTTTACATCGGTCGGGCTTAGAATTTAAGAGGAGTTATAGGACGAGCAACGAATTATTGTATTTAATTCGAACCAGAGGCTCGTCTAAAACCTGACGAGAAAGTCCCCTAAATTTTCAAAGTTAGTACCGAAATTTATCGCTTATTAATCCAGATCGCTGTGTCAAGAGATCCGTTATAGAAACAATTTATCATAAATAAGCAAGTATAGTTTTTATGTTGGAGTAGCGTACAGATTTTGAAAATGTGAATCTGCCTTAGTCAATAGAAATAGAATCCAATTTTTGTTTAGCTTCAACAGCTTCTGAAGATTTAGAATACTTTTGAGAACGCTGGTACTTTATCATTTTAGCTTATGTTATCTCATGAAATTCCAGTGGATTTGATTCAGCTTTGCTGAATACAAAAAATGAAATGAGCGTTCTAACACTTCACACCAGTTTCTCCAATCTGACGCCTTACTGAGTGGCATAATTAATAGTTTTTTTTTTAAATATCTGAATCCAATAAAATTTCTCAAGTATTGAATTTCAAATTTCAAATTGTGTCAGAAGATCGTTTTTCAATTCTGTGTCAAATTCTCATTAAAAATATATTGCTTGTTTTATGTACTATTTTAAGTGGTACGAATACTTTACGATAATTTTTACTATTCGAGAGCTATAAGCGTGGAAAGCTTATGTATGGTTATAAAGACTTAAAATTATTCAAAACAAGCTAAGTTATATTATGTTGTATCAACATATACCTACATCTCCCTATACATATAATCAAGGTATGCATGGTCGACTGATTGAATAAAATATACAAAATTGTATTTCAAAACTCTTGAGTAATTTAATTTTACCAAAAAAATAAAAATAAATCGTAATACCCAAAAAATATTTATATACACAGATTAATTTCATCTAATCCTAATAATTTTCTATTTCTCCTATATATATACACACACACATATTTTATACACACATCTAGTTAAAATAATCCAATTAATACTCTGTTTATTGTATATCACAATCAATTTACTAGACCAAAACTATTGTGTCCATATATAGCACAGTAGGAGTAGTTTATTTAGTATATAGGCATGAGTATGTAATACTGAAAATAATTATTAGACTTAAAATATGTAGGGAATCATCATGTTGATGATGATCCCTTCTCAGCCCATCATTCTAGACAAACACACAGAAAAAATTTTGTTACCTTTCTCACCATGAATTCAATACACCCTTAATATAAATAAAAATAAATTTTCATATTTGGGAAAAACTTTTTTTTTCCGAATTTCGACACACACACGAAAAGAGCAAATTTATATCCCAATATTGTGAAAAACCAAAAAAAATAAAAAGAGGCCAGTCAGTAGTAGTAATGTTTGTCTATATTTTCCAATCCATATGGTACTAAGGTGTACACATTGCATGTACGTATATATACGCTGTGAGTTGTTAATTTCACAATTTTTACGATATAGGTTGTATATGTGTGTGATAGGCAAAAATTCACAGATGCTACCTACTTGTCAGTTTAACAACAATCAGAAACAAAACAACAAAAAAAAAACTACAGATATTTGTTTTTTGGTATTTTGAATGGTAAAGAATTTATTGTTTTGTTTGACTCCCTTTAAAAAACAATGTACCATGGTGAACATTCAACAGAATTGATCTACTCGATGTATGTATATGGTACATTAAAGCTGAACAGCTCCCTATATATGTATATTCAAAAATGCATACATCTGTATGTTTGTATATGTATGTATATGGAAATATTCAAATTTGCATTTTCTTTTATTTTAACCAAATTCGAATGAAACATTTTTCCAATTTTAATATTAAAATTTTGTTGTTGTTGTTTATATATCGTATATACATACTCGATACCAGGTGTATATCACACAAAAGTAATATCACAACAATCAAAATAACATGGAATTTTATGATTATACGGGGAAACCAACCGAAATACAAAAGACGAAAAACTTTAGCAAAAATTTTCCAATCCATATTCTCATTATTATTTACAATTGAATTACAAATGTATTAAAATTTTATTTGGATCTGATTACATTTGTTAAAACGAAAATCGAAATTTGAATATTTTATAGCATATCTTGCAGATAAAAAGTACAGGTGGAATTAATTCGAATTTTTAATATAAACTTCTCAAAATTTGTCTTGAGTTACCCTTACTGATCAATTTTACAAAAAATTAGATTGTATGTATTTCTAAAATGATTACAATCAATTCGAATGTACACAATAAATCCGTTTAATCTCTCATTTTTGCATAATAAATTGAAACTCATTTTTTTGCCATAAATTTGTGTTTCATATCTTTCTCTCTATCTCTCTCTCTTTCGCCCAATTCATCTATCACAATTTGCACAATTTCAATTTTTCCTCATCGTGATCTACTTATCTTATCCGTATATAATTTACTACTGTGCGATGCTTTATTCCTTTGATAAATATACCTTGATCTATTAAACTGACACATGATTTATGGAATTTTTCCAATTTTTTGTTTCGTGCTTTCCACCACAATAATGATAAATGTTTTTCAATCGATTTTCATGTATAGATTTTCTTTTGTAAAAACGAAAAAAATAATTTTCCCGACATTTATGAATGTTACGATGAAATGCAATGAAATGAATTTTTTTGTGCTGATGGTATAATCCAGCGAAAATTTTAAACACCTTTAAGGATTTAAATTTTTCTTTTATTTTTTTCACAAGGGATTGTAAATAAAATGATACTACTTAAAAATTAGTAGACAGTAAAATAGGATCAATTTTGTATCGTTGTTGTATACGATAGTGATGAGAAAATTTTCTTGTGCTTGTACTTTGTGAAGTCGGAAAAGGATTAAAATGGCTTTAAGGTAGAAGGTATTTTATAATATTTGTTTAGGCAAAAAAAAAAAAATTAAACTTGTCAGCTCCTTCGCTAGTTCCTTGTTAGCATACTGGTGCAACATTAAATCTGCAACTCCGATTGAACGATATTGATACCTCTAATAAAATTTAGTGAAAAATAACTCCTTATTGTTCCCCTTTTTCTTTGCCGGTCATCAGAGTCTTATGCCATTGCACAATTTTGGCGAGTTTAGATTCTCCAGCAAAATGATCGGTGAGCCAACCTTCAGTTTAAGAACGGCATTCCTGGCACATTCAACAAATTCAAAAATTTGGTAGGAAAATTTACACCTGGGTTTTCATCGGTCATAGGGTCGATTGAATTGTAAATTTTCTCTTTGCCAGGAATCAATATGGTTTGGCGGCAATTTTCGTCAACTGGGTAGGTGCCTTCTCGCTTGTGCTCTTTTGTCTCCCAAGATTTGCGCTCTCATATTTGTTTGTTAATTTGTTTTTTTTACGGGCTGCCAGAAGGTTAAGTGTTTCGAGCATGCATTTATTTCATCGGCTGGCTTCGATTTTGAAATGACAGGTAGTGTTTGGCAAAAATCGACCGATAATATTAGCAAGCCATGATTCGAAGGACTTTCTGTTGGTCATTGTACATTCAACCCATATGATGGCCTTGCACTGTTTTAATATTAGTTCACGTGCCAACGATCTTTAAATATCACAAAGCGGGAATTTATGTTCAGCGACTTTTAATGGTAAATTTAGTTCAGAATGTGCTTTTCGCTCACCAACCATAAGTGCATTCAGAAATATTACGTCACCTTGTTGTCGTCCTTTTTGATTTTAACGTAATCCATTATTAAGTCATACGCCTATTTTTGGCTTTGATTTATTAAGGGTTTATTATGTTGAATGTAGCGTCGCAACTCGTCGACATTGTATCTTTTTCCACTTCATAGTTCACTGGTCGTGACATCAAATCCATTTCGTCGTCTTACATGTTATTAATGTAATCTTAACTAGATCCCGTATTTGATCTGGTATTGTCATTTGCACTGCCTCTCTCATAGCAAATTCCCAGTAGTTGTCTTTCTTTAACCAGCCTAATCGCTGATATGCTTTTCAATATGTTTTGCAAATATAGCCGTCTACAGTTCTTAGATCTTCAAAACATGTCGGACCATGAATCGTGTGAAGCAGTAAACGCCAACTTCTTATAATCCACAATTTCGTCGGTTGGATTTGTTTCCTCAACATATCCAGTATGTAATAGATTTGTATTTCCGGGTAGATTAAAGTCCTGGAAAATGGGCCTCCTTGGCATAGCTCGAAGAAAGAAGCAGTCAAAGTTGTTCGTGCTGCTGATTTGGTCACGTGTCCATTTTCTTGGTGGACGGTTAAATGAACAATTGTTCGATCTCTATCGTGTGTCGGGAAAACGATCGATTTGATACTGTACGATTTCGCGCCGTGTTGGTCTTATATATGGTCAATGCAAAGATGGTCCTATTGCTGCACTTGTTGATATACCTGCAGAAGTGTAAAGTTCGGATTTGGAAATTCAGCCTTGATGACGTTGTCTATTTCAGCAGATAACAATATCGAATATCCAATTTTTAACTTTAATTTCGTCTTTTGAATTTAAATTGGTTTTAACGAAATGCTTGGTCAATTATGTCATGTCAGTCGATGGTTGTCTATCCGTATTGTAGTTCTTCTTTGGTTTCTGGCCAAAATCAAGAAGAAATCAAGAAGACAAGAAGGCAAGGTGACTAGTTTTCCCATGTTATCGGCATTGTCATCCGCCATCATTGCGTCTCTTAAAGAGCTGTTCATCCAAACGCAGTTTTCGTTGATTATTGCGAATAAACTGCATCCGTTCTGACTCGTTTTTGGCTTACATATCAATAATGAATTTACATTTCACCCTCGATTCTGAAACATTGTCAAACTTTCTAGAATTCTGAAATGTTTTAGAAAATTCTGAAATATACTCGAAATACTAGAAAACTCTGGAACGTCCTGGTACTTTCTAAAAAATTTTGAAAATTCCGGAAAATTTTAGAAAATTCTGGAACATTCTGAAACTTCTTAGAAAATTCTGGAAAACCTGAAATTTTCTAGAAAATTCTAGATAATTATGAAATATTCTAGAAAAATTGAGAATGTTTTTGAAAATTCTTGAACTTTCCGAAATATTCGAAAAAATTCTGGAACATTCCAGTACACCTGAAACTTGCTAGAAAACTCTGAAATATTTTGAAGCTTTCTAGAAAATTCTGGAACATTCTAGAAAAATCTGGAACTCCAAAACTTGCTAAATAATTCTAAAAAGTCTCTTTCGCATACCTGTTCTCTTGCTCACCCATATCTGCCACTTACTCACCAGCGAACTCCGCCGCTTAGTTGATTAATCTATTCTAAAATATTCTGAAGCATTCTCGGTTTTATAAGAAAGCAAAGTGATAGTGATTTTCGCCATCCACGCGAGGCCACCGCTACCAAATTTTCTTATTATCAATGGGAGACTAAGAGCTACGTCTATAACCACGAGTCGATGGCAGTTTAACACATACTTGACTTTTATGTACCATATATATTAGTGTATAGATTTGAAATATCCGCGGATTCCGGTTACGAATATTCTTTTGAACAGTTGTTATTTATGTAGGCCTTATACCGCAACAAAAAAGGTTTACAAAAATATGAAACCACGAATCCAGGTGTACTACAAATAATTTAATCCAAAAACAATCGTAACATTTTTTTTATGTACGCATTATGTCCGATATAAATACTCTCCCGTAAAAAAACCTTTATCCGTGTAGCAAATAATTTTTTGTTGTTAAAATTCAAAATAATTAAAAATTTTCATAATTCATAATATTTTAATTGTAATTTATTGCTAAATTTATGAATTGTTATTATTTATCTATCTGTAACAGTTTTTTTTTGTTTGCCAATTTTTGTGAAAAATTATTTTTCAATTTTTAATTTATATATTTTTGTGTTTTTCCTGTTTATTTATTATTATTATTATTTGTACTGTATATATAGAGTTATTGTTGTTGTTGTTGTGGGTTAGTTTTTCATACATATTTGGATTATATTTTTGTATAGGTGTACGGTTTTTTATGGTTTATGGTATAAAAAGTTTCCGGGGATAATTTATTATTTATTTTAATGGTTTTTGAATATATGTGTAACAGGTATATCATACATATTTGGATAAAAGATTGGTTTTCCAAAATTTTCAAAATATTAATTTTTCACCGTATTTAATACGAGATGGACTATAGTCCGCGTTGATTGTATACAATCATCAACTTTTGTGTATAACATTTCAAAAATTTGTCAATCATACTCATTTCAATACAAAAGGAATTGCATTTATTATTTCCATTTAATTTGTATGAATGAAAATTGTTTTCTATATAAATACACTTTTGTACTTATATTGTGAAAAATTATGGTTTTTAATCGTCACAATAAAAAAAAAGAGGATTATACGACTGATAACCAATATTTCAATAAAAACGCAAACATTTTGCCAAAAATTATTCTACCAAAAATGATTTTTCACGGTTATTATAGAAATTAATTTGTATACGATTTGTTTATCTTCACATTTTTGGATAGTTTTGATGAATTTATTACACAAAACATTTTTTTTATATGTGTTTGAATGTGTGTAGTTTATTTGTTTGTCTAATTACCTTATCGCGGTTTTAGCTCCATGTCATAAATATTTTATATCATTTCATATATGTGGACTTTGACAGATTTTTCCGGTTATTTATTCTAATGATTTATATAATAAATACATCTACATACGAGTATCTAAATAGTTAGATGTTCGGTGATTAGATTTGATAGTTATAATTCAATTCAATTTTTTTTTAATTTTATGGAAAATATAATTTTGAAATGTATTCAGACGTGATTTAGTAGTATCGGCATACATTGGAATGGGATTGAGTAAGAAATTTGCATTATATGTTTCCACACACCCTCTAATAAAAAAAAATTTAATCAAAATTGTGCTTAATATTACGAAAACCACAAAAAATAGTTTTTTCTTAACTCTCATTTCACAAACACAATACAAACCACACCTTCTCAATATAATATGTTAAATCTTAGAAATACACAAATTTATTTTACTTTTATGCTTGAGATACGAAAACCACAAAATTTTAATAAGATAAAATATTTTTTTTTTTTTAAGTTCTTAATATTTTTAATAAATTTTGTTACGAAATAAAAGATAAGATATATATAAAATTGAAAGATGGACAGTTAACAAGACAACAGATGTAAGTTACATGAATTATTTTTTGTGTAAAATTTGCTGTAGGAAAAACACGTTCGATTTGGGGTTGGGAACTTTAAGATATGTGTTTGTCTATATATGGGGTAAAATTTAAATGAATTGTTGTGTTTGGTGTGGTATTTATAATTGGCGTAAAATATTAAATATGAGCCTAAAGAAGATATCTAAGCAAGCTTAGTGTTTTTATCATATGTTTAAATTAAGATCTCAAATACTATGCTGAACTAGAAGAAAAGAATTAGTACTTCTTACTCCTAGTGTGTCTCTTGGGTTTGACCCTTCTATTCGAAAAAAAAAATTACCAACCACTATACAAAATCATTATTACATCGTTCCAAAATGCATCTTAAAATAACAAATGTCAAATAACATTACCAAACATATATACTGGCAAACCAAAAAAAAATAAAAAAATATTCGCGTGATAAATCACAACATAACCACTGTCAAATTGATCACAATCAATTAAATATTAATAAACTCCATATAAAATCCAATTTAAATAGACAAAATGTTTTTATATTTTTAATATTTAAATTCTGACAAATAAAAAACTACATTTTTTATTTTTAATTTACTAAATAACAGAAAAAATATGAATTTCGATTGATATTTTATTATCAATCACAATAAAAAAAAAAACAAAATGAAAATAAAAAATATTAAAAATTAAAAACCATTTTATTTTATTTAACAACAATAATTTTATTTTTATTTTATTATTATTTATCATATTTGTGTGTGTGTGTGCACATAGTAAAACATACATAATATCGTCGATATACGCGAGTAAATAGTCGTCGTTATAACAAATTTTATTTATTTCTGAAGGTTTATCAAATAAACTAACAAAACAAAAAATTGCAAATAAAAATCATATAATAAAATAAACAATAAAATAAATTCATAATATTTTATTTTTATTATTTCGAAATAAATATTTTTTTACAAAAAAAAAATTAAAATTTTTATTTCCAGGAATTACGTTTATAAAATGTGCATTTGATGTGGTCGATTGAAATACAACAAAGCTAACCCAATTTGTATAGGCTTTTTTCGTCCATTGTGCTCGGCTCGCTCTGCTTAAAATGTTGTGTACAAATTTGTTGTGATGTTTAAAAACAAAAAAAAACATTTATCACTTTTTTTTTTTTTGGAATGGACCAATAAAATTTTTTAGGGCTTTTTTCAAAATATTTGTTAAAATCGAGTAAAGTCTAAAAGTAAATGGGGTACAAATTCGAAGAAAGCTTTTTGTCAGAAGCTTAGATCTTAAGTTCTGCGGAAAGTCTTGAAGATGAAAAATGTATTTAAACCTTTTTGAAAGCATCTGTCTTAAAAGCACATCATCAAAGTAACTTTGTCCCGGAAAGTTAACATTCAATAGATAACATAGCCCTAATTTAAAATTAATATCAAAAAACGAATCAAGCCAAAAGAGATTAAATTAAACTTTTTAACTGAACTGGAAGTTTTTGGTGAAAAGCTGTTCGCAACATAAGTTTATTTCCACAACATAAACTACATCTCTTCTCGTAAACGGATTAATTTGAAATACAAAAATTTAATTGATTTTAAGCACCACTTCTAATAAGCTTGTGCGAGCTACGGGCCTAATTTACAAAAAGCTAAAATTAAACGTTCGTAACAAAACTGAAACCTTATGAGAAAAGCTAATCGCAACATCCAATTATGTTCGAAACACAAAAGTTTAATTTAAAAATGTGATTGACTTTAGAACTTTCTTATACGTATTAAGCTTTGGGTTTTTTTTCAACAAAATATTTCAAGATCCATTTTAAATTAACGTATTTAATAGGAAGTAACAACGAATTATACCAGAAAAGCTTAAATTAAACGTTTTCGACTGAACTGGAAGCTTGTTGATAAAAACATTTTCGCAAAACAGAAAATTTTAATTTACAAAACTTATTGACTTTAGAGCTTTTTTCTATTAAGCTTTTGCATTTTCTCTCATTTTACTGAACTCTGACAATTAAATAGAAAATATTTCAAGTTATATTTATGGTTCACTTGAAATTGATAGCAAACCATTAATTAGCTACATTACAAGCTTATTGAAAAAAGCCACAATCGCCAAACAATTATTATTTTCTCGGCTTACGCCAAGTCTGGTCTCATGAATAATCTGCAACACAGAAGTTAAGCTTCCAATTTTTTATTAACTTTAAAGCTTTTATCTATTAAGCTTCTGAACTTTATCACGCTTTACTGAGCTCGGACAATACACAAAATAAATCAAATTCTGTTTATCTTTAATTTGAAACGGATAGAAAACAACGAATTTAACCATAAAATCTTATACTAAACGATTGTGACAAATCTGGTATGAACAAGTTAATTTGGAAAAGAAATTTTAAATTTAAAAATTTGGTTGAGTTATGAGCTTTCTTCTAATAAGCTTTTGAGCCTGCTCTCAAGAGCTGTGAAAATTAAACACAACATATTTCAAGTTTCGTTTATGTTTGATTTAAAATAGACAGTAAACGACGAATTAATCCGTAAAAGCTTTCCAGCATAAAAGCATTATTTTTTGGACTTATTCTATAGTTTATTTATTTATTTTCTATTAAATGCGCATAAGCGCAAGGCTTTTCCATACTTCCATACCATTTATACATCAAACATTAAAATTTTCTTACAAACTATGTAGTAATAAATATTTTAATACAAATTAAGTTAGATTAGCTATTAATTGAGCTTACTGACCTAACTTTAACCCGCAACCGATTTCGTAGAAAATAACCTTTAACCAATGGTGAATAATTAAAAACATTATTTTGTGTAATTGGCGGCAACAATAAACATTGAGTTCGGTCAGACCTACCCATTCTGACCTTGTCGAAGAGATGCCAGTCTATATCTCACCTTAAGCAACTTATATAGAAAAACTAATTTATGATAAATAAAAAATTCATTTAAACTGCAGCCAAGAATATTATTTGAATAAGATATTAAGATGAAATATAATCAAACTTGCGTAGATTATAGGTATATCAGACTGAGGTATTAAAATCTTTTTGAAGCAATTTAGTGCATAGTGAATCACCGTGTTTATAAATCTGGACAAATTTTTCTATGAAGTCTAAAGCCATTCATGCGTAGACACAAATTACAAACTGTATCAACTTATACTAATATATCATTATTAATATATAAATTCGGTATTATACCCGCATAATTGCTTCTACAAATAAACATGGCCTGTGTTTTCTTCGTATTTAAAATAAAACCATTTGACGTAGACCATGAATAAATACTTCTCAGATCTTTAATAATTTTGAAAAAAAATTTCATTTATATTGTCTAATGAACCACCAATATACAATTGAACATCGTCCGCGAAGAAGTGGAATTTTGAACCAGAAATCCAATCAGATAAATCATTAAGAAAAAGGAAAAATACTATTGGCCCAATAATAAACCCCTTAGGGACTCCACAAGTAACAGAAGCAGTTTGTGATAAGGACCTTAATCAATTTACAATCTGAGTCCTATCCTACAGATAGGAAGATAATGCGAAAAGCACAACCCGAAAAATTGTAAAATAAATTCAATTTTTGCAGGAGAAGCTGATGATTAATAGGATCATCACAGTTATTGTTATGAATAGGCCTGTTTGAAAAAATTAAAGCTTTTTCTCTTAAGCTTTTGAGCCTTATCTCATTTTTCTGAGCTCTGACAATTAAACACAACTACGTTCTGTTTAAGTTCAATTTAAAATGGATAGAAAAAAAATAATTAAAAAGGAAGCTTGAGTATTAGTTTTTCGATTTATACTACAGCTTTTATCATGAATTAGGTAATGTGAAACAGAAACGTTGAATAATTTTTTTTTACTTAAGAGTGTTTTTCAATTATGCTTTTACGATTTCTCTCATTCAATTGAGCTTTTACAATTACACACAAATTAGTTCATGTTCCCATAGAAATTGATTTTATACTTCAAATTGATTAAATCGAAGGGCTTTTGAGAACTTTGCACTATAGCTCAAAATTTTGTTAACAAGTATTATTTTCTCGACTTAATTGCCCGTGTCGTAAATTTCAAACAGAAATGTTTAATTTAAAAACAGCTTTCCTTTAGAACTTTCTATTATTAAACTTTTCGGATTTCACTCATTTAGTTAGCTCTAACAATTACGCATACAATATTTCAAGTTCCGTTTACGTTTAATTTAAAATGGATAACAAACAACTAAGCCATGAAAGCTTACATTAAACGGTTGTTGATAAAACACCAGATTTGCTATCTCCCTCAACACAGAAGTTTAGTTTAAATCTTTTTATCAGAAAAACGTATCAAATTCCATTTATATTTAATTTAAAATGGATAAGAAATTATGCCATAAAAGCATAAACTAAACGTTTATGGCAAAATAGGCTTGCTGAGCGAATAAAACGCTTATTGCGAAAAGCTATTCTGAACCTCTGTTCTTATGAACGAGTCAATTTGAAACAGTAAATTTCAATTTTAAAATTTGATTAGTTAGAAGAAAACGCTGCTTCTATTAAGCTTTTGGACTCTCTCTCATTTTACTGATCTGTGACAATTAAACACAATATGTTTCAAGTTTCGTTTTCTTTCAATTTTTTAAGTTTATTAAAACGTTTAATTTAATTATTTTTATGGGCTTTACAACTTTTCCATTAAGCCTTTGAGCTTTATCTCATTTTACTGTCAAGTAAACATAAAATATTTTAAATTCTCTTTAGGTTTAATTTAAAATGGACAGAAAACTAGGGATTAAGCCATAAAAGCTTAAACTAAGCATTTATGGCAAAATAGGAAGCTTCAGTATTTTCGATTTCCACCACTACTGTTCGCATGAATAAGTCAGTTTGAAACAGAAACGTTTAATTAGTTTTTATTGACTTTATTGCTTTCTTCTATTAAGCTTTTACGATTTTTTTCATTTTGCTGAGCAACAATTAAACACGAATCTATTTACGTCACCGTAGAAAAGGTAAACATCTGCAGAAGTTCAGGCTGCAGCTCAAAATTTCGTTAACAACTATTCTATTATCTCGACTTAAGTCATTTCTGTCTGTGGTCAATTTCAATGAGAAAAATTTTAATTTAAAAGAACCCATTTTCTGTAGAAATTTCTACTATTAAGCTTTTCGGGTTTCTCTCATTTTACTCAGCCCTGGCAATTAAACACAAAATATTTAGTTCTATTTACGTTTAATTTAAAATGGATAATACGCATTGAGTTAAGCCATAAAAGCTTAAGTTAAACGATTGTGATATAACTGCGAACTACTGCAACGATTGTAATAAAACGCCAAATCTGATGTCCCCCCTCAACACAGAAGTTTAGTTTAATTTTTATTTATTGATAGAGCGTTTTTCTATTAAGCTTTTGAGCTTTCTCTCGTTTTACTGAGCTCTGGTAATAAAACACAAAAACCGATTTATATTTGATTTCAAATTAAATGTTTGTGACAACACTGTGAAAGTTTATTGAGAAATGCTGACCATTTATTCTCATGGACGAGTCAATTTGAAATAGAAAATTTCAATATAATAAATTGATTGAGCTTAGAATTGTTTTTCTATTAGGCTTATGCGATTTACCTCATTTTACTCAGCTGTGACAATTAAACTCAAAATATTTTAAGTTCTTTGAATTTTTAATTTAAATTAACAGAAAACAAAGGATTAAACCACAAAAGTGGTTTGTGGCAAAAACAGGAAGCTTTCGTGTTATATTTTCGATTTACATCACAGCAGCTCTCATGAATGAATCAATTTGAAAAAGAAACTTTTAATTAATTTTTTTTAATTTACTTTAGAGCTTTTCCTATTAAGCTTTAACGATTTCTCTCATTTTACTGACAATTAAACACAAATTAATTTACGTTTCTGTAGAAATCGAGTTTAAACCTCAAACTAATCTTCAAAGTAATTAAATCGAGAACCACACGCTATAGCTTAAAATTTTGTTAGCAACAAACTGTTATTATTTTCGGCTAGAATTAAAACTTTAAAAAATTTTTGTTAAAATTTAAAAATTTAGAACTTTTAACATTCTCAGTTTACAGAGAACGAAAAAATTTTTTGGTTGCCTTTTAGTAACGGTTAAAATAAAGCTTTCCCGTGATCCAAAGCAGAAGCATTCTAACAATAACTTTGTACTTCAAGGAAGTTTTGCTTAACAGAACAATGAACAAATGAAGCACTTTCATTAAATTCTGAATAGTATAAGGCTTAACAAAAAGTTGAAAATGGAAAGCTTTATACAAATTTCTGATTTTTTCTGTAAAAGGTTACTGGGCTTATCAGATTAAATTTGGCAGCTTTTTAACCATAAAACATAAAGATTTTTTAAAATGTTGATGTTTGTTGTTAGCTTGAAATAAATTAACCTTTTTAGAAAATTTAATGCTTAAAGGACAAAACTAGGTAATCATCAAATTTAGGCCAAAATTCAAGCCATAAGGAGGGGCTATTTTTTATAAAATCCAAAACCACCAGCTTTTCTAAGCCATAAATTTTGAATGACTTAATTATATTGCTACCTTCCAGATAAAATAAACGCCCTAACCAAGGCATCCAAAAGTATTTGATTTCCCCAAACATCCAAAAAGCTCATTTTTATAAAATAAAAATCGAAGTCAATATTTTTTCGACAAAAATTTTATTTTGTTTTTCATTGTGATGTTAAAAATGCATAAATACCAGAGAACTGCAAGTGCCAATTTATAGTCACAATATTGCGTTGTAATGGTTTATTTATTTTTATTTTTCGGTGACAATTGAACTGATTCCTCTTTGTATTTTTTTTTTTTTTAAATTTAAATTTGTTCTGTATTTATTTTTATCAATACTATACATAAAAAAAATGCGTGGAGGAAGTTGTTTTCTGCCAAAAAAAAGCTTTTTTGTAGGATGTCTATTTGGTTTTTGGTATTTCTGTATTTTATTTACATACACACATAATGATTTCTCTACAGAGGATTGTGTTGTACATAAAAATAAACAATAGCTATGGGTAAATTGGAAAAAAAACAGCAAGGGGCTTATGGTATAGTATTATGTGTGTTTGAATTGGTTGAATGGATAAATGCATTTCCAAAAGGTGAAAAACAAAAAAAATGAGTCATGTATTGTATTTGTTGCGCGTTTTATTTGTCGATAATTGTCTCGTTACGGACATATTGTACAATTTACAGGGAATTTTTTTATATATTGTAAATTGCTTTTATATAGCAGAACAATAGGAAATCTGATTTTTTATTCGATAATCCTAAACCATATGAACTTTCAAAATATTATCGTGTAAATCAATTTTTTTAGCCTTATAATTGCGACGCACCAAATTTATTGGATGAAGCTAGATCAGTATTTTTACATTTTTTTTTAGTTAAACCTAATATTAGTTACAATGACAGAACTCTAGCTGGCTTTAATTCAACGCCGCATATACACATTGATATGCTTGTAAAACATAGGTACTTATTGTATGTCGCAATCGTAAAAAACAATGTGTACAGCCTAAGGTACATTTCATCATTCATATAGACGCATAAAATGTACATAAAAAAGTATTTGTATGACAACTGTTGATGTGCCATCAAAAAATATGCCAGCACCAAATATAATATACACAACGATGGCACCAAGTGGAGATTTTCCATTTTGCTGTTGCTCCTTTATCCCATTTCCTCGACATGTTTTTATTTTTTTCAAACAATAAAATCTACCTTGACATAAAAAATAACTTAAATTCTCCTTCCACCACCTTCAATATATACCCACTTTGTCCATATAAATTTCCCTCGACGATCTACCCTTACCGATTACAAAACATAAATTTTTTTTTTTTTTGCTTGATGATAAAAACTAAAAAGACATAAAACTAACATCTATTTCAACTACTGAAGTAAAAGTAAAAAGTCGTAAAAAAATGTGTATACATATGCGAGAGAGAAAGATGAAAATGGAAAAATAAAAATCAAGTCGGGAAAACATCTAAGGTGTATTTTTGTATTTTATGTTTGGCGAAAAAGAAAATGTACAACAACAACAAACGATATAATCACAATAATAATCATAATCAATGGGAAATTTCTGCGTTATACTTTGTACAATACATACAACATTTCAGTCGTCCCCCCGTGGATAGTATACAAAATATTTAGTTTTAAGGGGAAATGAAACTGCGAAAAAAAAGACAGGAAAATTGAGACGAATAAAGTAAAACAAGAAATTGGTAAGAGTCAAATGAACATACAGCAATGGGTATAATACAACATAAAATATAAAAATAAAAATCTACTCGTTTTTATACATATACATATATATAATGGCTCCAGGCTGGCGGGCACTCATCTCACAATAGGAAACTGTTGAGAAAAAGGAAATATAACGTAGTAATAGTAAGGAATAAAGCAAAAATGAAAAAGGTGGTTAATCTTTAACTATGTATGTACGTATATTACACTCTTGCAGAAGTTTTTATTTTTGTTTTATATCATGTTAGGCATACGTATAGAGTGGAGCTGCATTACGAATTTTTGAATCGCTGAACTTTAACTGAAGTAATAAACTAGCATAAGTACTAATGTCTTCTGTTGATTTGGGCTACTAAAGTTGGTTAAGTCTTCTTTGTTTCCTGCATCTTTCTATGTATCTTGTCTTAATTCTTTTGTTTTTTCCTTAGCATCTTAGCTTAAAATAAAATCACATACATATTAGTGATAATGTAGGGAGTGAAGCACATAACCCAAAAGTATTTACGTGAAAACATCTTCAGCAGCATCGGATAAAAAGTTGCAAAAGAATCGCGGATAAAAAGTTGCAAAATAAGCTGCAGTTTTCGACTATGTCATATAATATTGTATAGAATATATCCAATAGAACTCATCAATGGTTACAAAGCCATTCTCTTTCCTTTGGTCCCCACATTTAACCGTACATAAACGTCAGGATAAAACTTTCGACAAGATCGTGTATTTGAGTATAGAAGAATGTCTAAAGAATGTGCTACTCGCACGAAATTTTTTTTCGGTTTTCAGAAATTTTTATGTGAATATAATTTCCTCGCATTACACATCATATTTTCAAATGAACGCGCAAACGAAATCAAGTAAATATTTTCAGAGGGTATTGGGACACGGTGAACAATTTCGGTTGATATTTTTCAATAATTTAAAACTGTTTATACTATGTACCTGGGAACAAAATATGAACTGTAAAATAGCCAATGTTCACTCGGTGATGAAAGAAAGCAGATCAGCAAAGAAAGGTCACATCTGGCACATCACCGCCGTATTGTCATTATCCTTATGATATTCACATTTTAGATTCCATAGGAACTACGTTAAACTCATAAAATACTTGGAATTGCACAATCTTACATTTACTATCTAAACAAATTTCCACGTGGGCGAAAAACACTTGGATATTAATACAATACTCAAGCTAGTTGACGTGGGCCATTTTGAATTCAACCTTAAACAGTTGGAATACTGTTTTTTGAGGGTTGGTTACATAAGTGCCTGAAATTTTGAGTCGCTTGACATAGTTAAACGATAATGAAAATATCTATTGGTCAAATCAAATAACATAGACAAATAATGTGACCTATTCGATAATGCAAAGTTCGTTTCATCAGAGATGAAATATCTCCCACTTTCAGTATACCGGCTAAATTTTAATTTCTGGTTGGTTTTCAGAATGTAGGTATAACAGCCGCTGGCTCGCTCTCTCTCTCTCTCTCTCGATTTTGATGAAATTCGACAGGTACGATGAAATCGTATTCCTAAATGTTTTTAGATGAATTCCTTGAATATTGCCAATAAGCCTATAAAATAACAGGACAATTTTGATGATTTTCTGAATTTCGATGATGATGGTGAAAGTGATGTTGAATTAATAAACATATTTTTTGCTGGAAAAAGAAAATTTATTTTCTGGAAAATGGAGATTTAAAATTAAAATAAGAATGGAAATCTTCATTTTCCAGAATATTTCAACACAAAATCTGGCTTTCCATAATCATACCTTCACCATTATCATTACAATTAAAATCAACATCATAATTACCATGTGTATTGGTTCAAATGCAAATTCGACATCGGTGGTTGAAAGTTTGACGGTGATGATGGTGTTATATTAATGGATGAAATCATTGTTCCTTTTTTACTTTCATTTTACTATCCATTTTACGCATTGTGATGATATACGGTTGGATATTGAGTTGTAGTCCTACTCTCATTTCTGATGCAAACGAAGCAATCAATTCGATGTGCTCATAAACATTCAATTTTATTATTTATAAATTATTTTATTAACAAAGTATATTGATTAATAAAGTGGGCATTTGATTATAAATCAATATTTACTTGCAAATTTCAAAATAGTGTATTTTTATAAAAATAAATGGAAACTAAGAAACAATATACTAAGATTTCAAATTTAGTTTAGCAAAGATACAAACCAAAATAAGTTATTTTCTGTTATTTTGTTAGATATTTTGACCTTTTCACCCTTAAATACGCTTTTTTTTTTAAATGGAGTTTTTACGTAGTAGTGTCAACTAAATGTGTTCCAAAAATTGGCTCTTATATTGTGGAATTGCAACATTTATCGAAAAATAACAATCAAGAATATCGAAAAAATACCCTAAGCGCACACATTTTAAACACTGCTACATATATAATTTACGTAAAACCGCAATTTCGAAATTTTTCGAAGATATGCTATTTGAAGGGCTGTTACCCCCAATTGCATCAACAAATTACGAAATTGGGTGTATACCATGATCGTATGGTTCAAAATTCGTACATTTTACAGCTTGGCAAAATTTAGGCTAAAACCTTTCAAAAAGCCGAAAATTTTAAAAAGCGGTCTTACATAATACTTACAATGAATCGCGCCCAATTTCGAAATTTCTTGAGCCGATCTCTCAGGTGTCTCCGTGAAATGGCATATAGTAATCGACTCCGCAATCTTTAAGCAATCTAAAACTCATACATTATTAAGAAATCACTGGACTTAAGAGTGACAATTAACTGCAGCGCAAATGTATAAAAAGAAACATAATAAAAAAAAACCTTTTCGGGATAAAATTTCATGCTAACTTCTCAAACTTACGTAAAAAGCAAATCGAAAATGACATAACGTTCGCAATTTCTTCAATATTTAAATTTAGTAAAATTTTGCAATAAGCTTTTTTTAAGGTACTTTTCTTTATGACTCTTACAAAAGCTAAATTATTTTACAAAGGTGGCTTTTATCATTAGGAGTCTGTATTGAATATTTTTAAATGTGAAATATTCCTATATCACATAATTCGATCAGGAAATTAATTCTAAGCAAAATTTACATCTCGATGTACGGAATTTTCGACTTTCCTCATTCCAGTATCCCATCCCTTTCACGGCACCAACAATTATTTTAACAATCAGAAAAATGTAAATAATTCAATTATTAAACTTTATCATTAAATAAAAGAAAAAATCAAAAAACATTTCCTTTCTACAGTTTTTCCCTATCTATTACACGATGACGGTATTATACTTATCTTCCGCAATTAATTTATGTTTATTGAAAGTAAAATTCGAGAAAAGCTTTTTTTTTACTTTTGTTAGCTTTTAATCAAAGTTTTACGGATTGTTTTTCCTTATTTATAATGATGTTTTCTTTGCTTTTCTTGTTATTTGGTTAATCTTACCTTGATTTAATTTAAGTGAATAACTTTTGATTTTGTTAAGGGGCTACCACCGAAATACGAGTGCGACTTATTAGATTAGATTTGTTGAACTAAACCGTGCGGTACTAAAATAATACAATGTGTATGTCCGGTAATATAATTCCAGAGAAACAATAGAAAATTACTTCCTTTATCTACATGGATGTAGGATACATATTTTCCAATTTCCATAAACATAAAACACAACAACAAAAAACATATTTTCCAATACGAAAAAAATGTAAATCCATTTATTTTAGTTTTCGGAAAAAGCTAAAACTATTGAAAGCTTTAACAAATTTTTTTTTTGTGTTACTTTCATAGAACATAACACATATAAAATTGCATTTTTGACTTCATGCCACTATCCCCAATATATGTATACATTTTTTATTTCGTGCTACAATATTGTATATAGTTTTATGTCGTCCGATTTTGTTGTTGCACTCATATCTCTGCTGTTTGTTTGAAAATTACATGTTTCGCACGGGGAGTACACCGTTTAGCTTTTTGACTTTAAGTAAATTTTTTTTTTTTTAGTTTTATGTTGTTATTGCAATTCGACACCATAATCTGGGATGCTGTATATATAAAGTGTATCCTGATAAACAAAAACAAAATCATTGTAGCATTTATAACAAGAGTTAAAATAAAGATTAATGTAAATGTGTAATGTATATAGTTGTACAGTTGTTTACTAGAAAATTTTAAGTTCGTTTGACGATGTTGTAGAGTAGAGCTTTTTTTAATGTGAAAGTGTGAAAGTTTTCTGAACTTTTTTTTTTTGTTTGTTTAAACTTTTATCGATTTGATAATTTATTTGGACGTGTGTTAGGTCCTTGATACTAAATAAATTGGCTAAATTGATTTGCTAATTGATCATAAGGGGAATTTGAGTTTAGATAAACTTTTTTGGAAAATAAATGGTTTTATATTAAACGTTTTATTCGGCTGCAACAAGTTGTGGTGAATTTTTATTTTTAAAGCGGATGTCTAATGAATATTTTTGTTTTCTTTTTTTTCAGGCAACCACATCTGCACTCAACATCAATCATTTTAAGGTAATCAAAACTTAATTTCTCGTGCATATAGCACACACCATTAACTTGACACATTATGGTGTGTATACTTTTGATCTTCTTTTAGACACAAACAAATGAATTTTTCAAAGCTTACAAGTAAAAAAAAAATTTCAAAACTTCAAAGTCAGAGTAGTAATATGTTTACCCCATCTACAAAACTATTAGTTGTATAAACATATACAAAACAATTGTTTCCCTATTTTAATATATTTTATACACTCGCATCTTACGGTTAGTTTTTCCAACTTCACAAAAGAATAAAAAAACATAGACAGTAGAGTAAACAAATAGAGGAAAAATCTTTGATAAACTTAAAGCACACGTAGAATCCAATAGTCATAAATCACTGTACAAATATTTTTGTGTGTCTAGTATATCTTCAGGAGTAAATATATGTTTGTTGCTCTTTGTATTTATGTATGGTATATCTATGTGTGTCTAAAAGGTTTTCACTATACATAACACAAATAAAATGTCGCATTAAAATATAAAAGTCAATTGTTATCACATGGTATTCACCTTCACTGAGGCCAACATAAAAGAATTATATCTTTTGTTTTTTCCGTCTTAACCTTAATTTATCCTTTTTAATTTTATTGTTTTGAGCTTAGATTAGAGAGGGGTCATATAAAAGTTTTTAAGTTTAAAAATATTTCACTTTTGTCCAAAACTTCTAGTTTACCGCATTCATTGCGGTGCAATAGTAAATATAAAAAGGGAGAAAGCTTTCGGTGTTTGTTGCTTTTTATTTTTTTTTTTTTTTTATCTAAATAACATAAATATAAAAATGTTTATTTTAGACGGTAAGCAAAAGTTCTTTTTAAGTTCTTTGTATATAATATAAAGGTGATGGTTCTATTATATACATAATAATAAATAATGAATGTGTATCTAGAGTATTTTATTCTTGGCTATTGCAAACACGGAGTAAATTTGTTGTCTAAAAGCAAATACTTTTCCGTAAAAATGGGAAAAATTATTTTATTCTTGTATTGTGGAAAAACAGTAAAGCAAAAAACATAAAAATACTTTTGACGTGAAAACATTTTTAAAATTTGAGTCATGGTAAACATCAAGTTTTTATGAAGCGATTAGGGGTAGTACCTACTCGTAATATGGTAGGGGTCCAAAATATTTAGTAATTAGTACATTTACAGAAAACTAGTATATCACCTAAAAATACAGATTTTGATTTAGAAACTAGCTTGACTTGAAAATCTCATCAATAATTCAAAAATGGTTAAACTACTAAGTTAAATTTCTAATTTTATTGGAATATAATTAGAGTTCGAATATAGTCAAAACTTTTGAGCGTTTAGATATTTGAGAGTATAACTAATGGTTGAAATTCCAATCGGAAAATTTAAATATAAATTTATAAATTATAGTCTTACCACCAATAGAAATATTTTAATAAATTTGCAAAAAAACACAAAAAAAACTTTCGAATTTAAAAACAAAATTTAGAAAGGTTACACAAATTTCAAGTTTAGTTAAAAACTCGTTAAATCTCCAATTAATTGTTTACAAATTTTGTTTTAAACTTTTATAAAACCTTTATGTTAACCAAAAATTTAAGATTTTACTTTGATTTAGCTTTTCTGGGCTTAGCGTATTGCTTCCGTATAAAAATTGGTATAGGCAATTTAAATTGACAGTGGTAAGTTCCACATTCATCAAGAAGTTTAACTTGGTAAGGTAAAACCAATATTTGACTCTCGAAGCTTTTACGCTGACCTTTATAACCAGGAGCATTATGTGCAAACAGATCTCGTAATTTGCGTGGCATACCTACAATTATAGCGTCTGCGAGTGAATTACCCCAAGTTGCGTCATCATTGAACAAACAACGTTCTAAAGCTGCTTCTTAAAATGATGTTCTTGTATAACCTCTGAATGTTTTCAAATCTTCGCAGGATGAAACCTCTGTCACATGAAGTAGTAATAAGCGTAAACAACATTTTTCTATATCAGCCAAGCTTGCAGAAAAAATGGTTCCTCACGTTTTTGTCGAGGTTTCCATGTACCTGTGCCATATAGAAAGGTATTTGCATTTACATTCATTCGATTTAATTACAAAAAAAAAAAAAACAATCATCTTTCTTTATTATTAGCTTGATTGGTTGATTGATTCTTTCATAGATATTTTCTTCCGTCCACCATACAAAAAAGCGTTCAAATCATTAAGAACAGATAGTCGATACCGTAGTATCCGTAGTATTACTTTGATTCTCAAAATGGAAAAAATAAAGGGTACACAATAGGATCTAAATTATGTTCTATAGTACGCTTAATCGTTCAGTTTTCAGATTATGTTCATGCGTGAGTTGATTACACCTTGAATTTTCTGCATTTCCGATGTTTCATCTGGTTTAAGAGCATATAGAGTTGAGCGAATTTTCTTTGACCTCCATTTTCTGGGGGCAAAGCTCTTGTGCTACCTTCTGTTCGTTGACGCGATTCAAGCCAGAATAGCTGAGAAACACGTCCATATGTCGATAAGCATTTTTATTCGATAAGAATCACAGCACGAGAAAATTTAATTTGAAAAATTCAACTCTAAATGTCTCTTCGTGCTTATCGCAGAATATCTTTGTTCAATTCCTCTTTGTACTTCTCCGAAAAAGCTCGAGGATTTCATGGAAAGCAAATAGTAACGATAACTATGAAGAGCTTGCGAAATTGATACGGTTTAGAAGAAACAGATGCTTTTGATAAAGTCTTGTTTCAGTGTTGGTTATCATCAAGCAAACCCGGTTGTGACAAACTTCTCTGTGAAACGCTTGTGTCGATTTATTCCAGGTAAAATATTTCGGAACTCCTTAATAAAACAATCTTCTTGCAAATTAATCGTTCTCACACAACTGGAAAAAGGTGGTTAATGTTGTTTTTGAAGGACTCGCAGCTCTTGCTTGGGTATTTTCTGTTGTGAATGTAACACGTTCTCCATTTTTAAGTTGAATACCAAGATGGATTATGGTTGGATGCCGCACGTGGATTTGAAATCTCAGAATATCCCATACTACTTCTTTGCTGCTAACGTACCGCCCCAGTATTTCATCGGATCGAATTGCAAGTTATGTTATACAATTAAATCAGGACGTTCATACGTCATCGCATCTTGTGCATATTCATGCACATATATTCATCTCGCGGAGATACATATAATTGTCCACTTTAACCCTTTTATTAATGGTAAATCAGTCCGCTTTATGTTAAAGTGGTATCCAACAACTTCCTGCCAGAAAATGAGGGGATACTGCAAAGCGTCATACGAACGGTGCGTTTCAGAGATTCGTGGAGAATTATGTGCAAATTAAGAATAATCTCGCGGCTTGTACCTGAAACAACTCCCTATCACCTATTTCTTCGCCTCAGTTTCTTCTTCCTCCATAAAATAAATTTGCAGAAATTGTGGATCCTCATCAGGAGAGGAAGAACTGATGCAGTTTTGAGATATACCCTGATAGATCTCTTATCATTCTGTTATTCATAATGAGGATCATAATTGAATGCTGCCAGTTTAAAATCAATTGCGAACGAATGCCTTTTGTATTTTGCGATGTGACGCTTTGCTCACTTTAGATTGAGCATTTCTGATACGATTTGCATTCATGCGATTTTCATTTTCTTCTGTTCTCTCTATGGCTCGGTTTAACTTTGTGTTTTTTTTTTCTGACCTAAGATCAGATCTGCCATTTGATTGCCTTGTTTTAGATGGCATAACGATTTTCTTCATAAAAATGAAAATTACCTAAGAAAAGTTGCTGATTTTGGCTCATTAAGTGCATATAAAAAGAGTTTTCTTTTCTATAGCATTAAATTTCCAAAATTGTTTCTACTTTGCAACATATAACCCTGGTGTTTATAAGTCAGACATCTTGTAGCAAATCATACACTTAAGTTAACACAAGTTTTAATTGCTTTGGATAACAAAATAATTTACTAATTTAGTCTCAGGTTACAGCAATGTTCAGAAATATGGTAAAATACTCTTGGAGGGCTAAACCAAAAATACCAAACGTACACACTATCCCATATTTACATAATAAGCCAAAAATTTATCATCACAATTAAAACACTTTAGATTATGTTAACCGATAATGAGTATATCCCGCAAATACAAAACATCCAAAATGTATCTAAATTTGTATATTTTTAATTTTATTTTAATTATTATTATTATTATTTTAATAAATTATTATTATTTTTAATGTTTAGCATTTTTAGAAGCGAAAGGATATAATATACCAATCCCAAAAACAACAAAACAATTATCATATGTACATTTTGGTGGATAAATGGGATACATATCCACTATACTCGTATAATAATATGTTGTTTTGTATAAATATGTAAAATGCAAATTTTCTGATTTTAAGTATTTTTATTTGGTTAAATGAATAAAAATATTTAGAATATAAAAAACAAGAACAACAAATTAGTTTTTATTGAAAAATTATATATTCTAAAAATCTAAAAACAAAAGTATTTTTAATTTTTATTTTTATAAAATTTATTTGTTAGATTTTTAATGTTAGATAAATTGTGTATGGTACACACACTATGTACATATTTTTGGTGTTTTGTAGGATTTCACTCATTTGGTCATTTAATTGTGTTTTTGGGTTCGACAAAATAATTTCTATTTATAATGTTTTTGGTGTCCATTATTTCACATATAATAATAATAATAATAATAATAAAATTTTTTAGTTTTAATTTATTCATATTTTTAGTTGTGTAGTTTTCTATAAATTATTTTAATTATTATTATAAAACTTATTGTTAAATAAATTGTTTTTTATTTCTAACGTTCTAATTTATAGTTTATATACAAATGTACGCAAATAATTGGTATAAATTATTGTGCATATAAGGATGCTTTAAATAAATGTGATTCATGATTTTAAAGGCTTCTTAAAGTTGTAACCTTAAATTCGGTGATTTTGATGAGGTGATTTCGGTGAGGTTACCGACAGAAAGTCTATACTGCATACATTAATTAAATCTCTTCATACTAATCCAAAATTTCCATTTATATTCAAAATCCTCAACTAATTTCATCACCGAAACAAAAAGCAACTTACAGTTTTTTGTGTGTTAAACTTTCCACACTTTTCTTTTTTTTTTTGCTTTTTGCTACATACAAACAATAAATTTTCCACTGTGCGATTATGAAAAATAAGATCGGATTAAGAAATATTTTTATTTTTATTTTTCGACGTACATATTTCGATATATTATGGATTTTATAAATGAAAAATCGAGGAAAAATAAAAAGAAAAATGATAAACAATCAATATTGATACGGAAAATATGGAGGATTGTATATCTCGCGTATATACTTATAAGAAAAGTAGATCTAATGAACTAAATAATTACATTACGCAGCATAGAGAGATGAGAAGATATATCGACAATGACAACAACAACAACAACAAAACCACAAATTATGATTTCTATAATAAATGAAACGTGAGCTTTGTATAAGATTAAGGATTTGAAATAATTAGAAATGTTATTTGTATAAAAATTAAATTATTAATCAACTTTTGGTAGAAGGTTGCGTTGCTTCTGTATGATACAATTTTACCGAAAATGCGATATAAAATTCCAATGGTAAACAATTTATTTAGGTTATTAGTGGAATTATATAAGTGGATTGATTTACAATAATTTGGCAATTTTTTGTTTTCAGTGACTTACTCATTCCAAAACTAATGATTTATAATCAATCCGACAACTAATTTAGATCATCATCTTATAATCTTAATGAGGTAATTTCATAAGAAATCAAATTATTCAGTACATACATCAAATTGCTTTTAAAATCTACAAGTATTTTTAGGTCAATGCGGGGACATACGACTGTTCCAAATAAAATTTTTTCTTTCAATATTTGGAATGTTGAAATCTAGAACACGTGCATCAATAAACAGCAAAAAATAAATTTTATTGGTCCATTAATGAGTTTCAGGAAAATTAAAAATTTCAACTTGACCTCATTTTCATTTTTATTTGGAATATTTATTTTATTTTATTTATTCACATAAATATTGCAGTCGGAATCGAAATCCGATCGAATTGTATATTTTAATGGAAGTTATCGATGTAGAGGTTAGCTTTAGCAATAAATATAATTTTTGAATAGAACTCTTGTAAGTAGCTCGCTACTTTTTACTAGGAACAGTTTGGGGCTTCATTCGCCCCACTTATCTAGGGCAAATCTGCGCGATGCACGTTCTAACTACGCGAGTTTCATTTACTTACATTTATCTGGCATTCTACTTGTGCCCTCGAATTTATTTACTAATATTTCAGCTAATCCAAAGAGGTTATCTTACCTAAACCTGTATGACAACCTATTGCAAAATTTATAGTAAACCAAATATCTTAATTAATACCTTGTAGTAAATTGAATCTGTTCAAGATGGCATATTTTAAAACGAAAAATTATGACAAAAACACATAAGGTACAAAAAAATATAAATTTCTGAAACTTCATGAGGTAATCAGAACTTAGGTCCTGAAAATTAACTCAACTAACAAATCAATCCCTAACTGAACCACTTCACTCAATCAACAGCTCAACCTTTACCTTAATTTAGAACTCAACTCAACGCAATCACTAAATAAACCGACAACCCAACCCTCAACTCCTTACTCAACCTCAACGCAAGCTAACTCGACTCTAACTCAACTTCAATTTCAATCTGACCCTCTACTCAACTCCCACACTCAATCTATACTCAATCCCGAAATGTATTTCTTTTACCTTTATTTTGTACTCTGTACTTTGTACTTTTTACTTTTTACGTTTTACTTTTTACTTTTTACTTTTTACTTTTTACTTTTTACTTTTTACTTTTTACTTTTTACTTTTTACTTTTTACTTTTTACTTTTTACTTTTTACTTTTTACTTTTTACTTTTTACTTTTTACTTTTTACTTTTTACTTTTTACTTTTTACTTTTTACTTTTTACTTTTTACTTTTTACTTTTTACTTTTTACTTTTTACTTTTTACTTTTTACTTTTTACTTTTTACTTTTTACTTTTTACTTTTTATTTTTTACTTTTTAATTTTTACGTTTTACTGTTTACTTTTTACTGTTTTCTTTTTACTTTTTACTTTGTACTGTTTACTTTTTACTTTTTACATTTTACTTTTTACTTTTTACTTTTTACTTTTTACTTTTTACTTTTTACTTTACGGACATGTATGGGATTTATTTCAAATAAAGCTCTAATATAGCTAGTACTGGTTCTGTATTCCGAATGTTGAAGTTTTGAAATATTCTACTTTAAAATATTCGGTTTTGAAATACGTCGTAATTATCGTCAGGTTTCTGTAAATCTACTCCAGCTACAAACAGAGTTTGTTCTTCAGTTTATAAATTGTTATTTTAAAACTATCTCTTACTCGCAATAAATAAAACAAAACTAATTTCCACAAGCTTAAAACTTAAATTCTTATTTTCTATCACTGGATAGACGGGCCAGAATTCATAAATTTTGTAGTGTTAATTTTTTCTGAATTTGATCTTGATTGGACCTTTCGATACCGACATGAAAAATTGCACCGTTATGTGGGGCCGAAAATTTTAGAATTTTACATTTTAAGATTTGGAACTTAACGTTTTCATGTGATATTGACACGGCTAGAACGCATTCATGAGGAATCCTTATGTCACGATCTTTGTTTAAGTAAAATTGAATTGTTGATTTAAAATGAAAATTTTACAATTTTCTAGCACTATTCGTCGCTAAACCAATTATGCAAATTTTTACTTTGTCAGGATACTGTCGCAGAATGTTGCGCTGCTCCAGATCTACTGATTTTTGGCCAAATAAATGTAATATCCTGTAAGTTTGTTCGACATTTCTTCGTGGCTTGTATGTACAAGATCTAAATCCTATTTCTCCATATAACTACGTATAATATTACTTCGACTCAGTCATCTGTTTTAAAGACATGATCTATAGAAATAATTGTTCAAATCAAGGCAGGTTCCCACAAATTCAAGGACATTAAAAAAAAAAATCTAATCGCATTGTCAACTTTGAGATGAATAACATTAAAAATCTCTAAATAAGGGAATACGCAATAATAAGCCATGAAAAGCTTAACTTTTAATTGAAATCGAAACAAAGGGGCCATTTAAAGGACAATGGGACAGCAAAAAAAAAGAACCGACCCACAGCACAAACTTTTCAGCAACTTTTAAAAGGTACGTATTTTTTTTTTTACATCTGAAAGGTATACACATTTAATACCCTTATTTAAGAAAACATAATACAAGACGAAAATTAGTTCAAAAACAAAAACTTCTTAAATTGAAAAGTTTAATTCGTTTTTCGTGTTTAATTGATCGCTTTTATATATAAAAAAAATTCTACTTTTTTTTTATTAATAAAATTAAAAACATAAAAGTAAAAAAATAAAAAACAGGAGTCGTATAAAAAATTACGTTACTTAGGGTGGATTAAAGGAAAAGTAAAGTAATTTTTTTGTACACAGGATTTCGGTACGTCTTAAAGGAATAATTGGTATCGTATTTTTTATTTTATTTTTTGTGCTCTTGATTTTTATTTAAAGATTAGGAATTTTATTAATTGATTTTGTCATTTGATACATTTTGTGGAGGATATAATTGAATAACCAAAAAAAGATAAGATTCTAATTTCATATACTAATGTATTTGTCTAAGGTAATATAAAAGCCGATAACCTAAAATGACTACTAATTTCTTTAGTAGATATACATACACACACATAAAACTATAAAACTAAATGTGACACGTACCATTTACTAAAATCTACATAACAACAGCGCACAGAGTATACAAAATAATCTCAATTAAAATGCGAATATATCTCAAAGATACGGTTGAGACGTGTAAACAAACTATTATTTCTCCCTAAATACTTCAAGAATACTCTATACTTATGTCTAATTACACATCACAAACACAAAAATTAATCGACATTAAAACTAATGTTTTACTTAATGAACTTTAACACCTTGTACCCTGTATAATTTAAACATTTAAACGCACGCAGTTACGTTGAGTCGACAAAAATTCTCGAATTAATATTCAAAACAAGCAAAACAGGAGAAGGTAACATAACTAAAATACTGTCAAAATGAATAAACTGTGATAACACGAAAATGATTATCAATTCAAGTCGACAGAAAACTATTGTTAGAATATATATGTATGTACATACACAACTATTTATTTTGAGGTGGGAGAGACAAATCATATTCATTTTGTCTCGAGCCGAGGAGAAAGGTATATATTAACGAGACAATTCCGTTCATTGATTTGGAAGGAAACATAATTTTTGTGTTCCTAAGGAAATTGAGTTAACCAAAATGAGATAATAACTAAAACCACCACCCCTTATTGTACACTCAATCATGATGTAATGATAACGATGATGATGATGACATGAGATAAATGAACATTTTAAGTAATTTTATATTTTTTTCAAGATTACTTTTTAGATTTTTATAGCTTTGTTATTTTAAAATCTAAAGATTTCATTAATCATCGTAAGGTATATAGATCCATTCAGGATACAAAATATTAAATCTGAAAATATTATAAATTTGATGTTTTCTAAAAATGTATTGTGGAGAAATTATTGTGGAAGCTTTTCATATTCAAATGGCCATGCAAGGTGTCAACAATCTAACTCAACTTCACTTTACGACCACTCAATATAATATCATGGAATTTTTCAGTCAATTCTGGTGTTGCACCTCTTGTATGACCACGTTCTAATTCTCCGACCCAAAAACAGACAAAGGATGGTTTACACTCAACCAAAGTTAGATCCATATACTTTTTGATATCGGTTGCTGATAAGCCTTTCAAATAAAGATAATGAATTTCACCACGAATTTGAACTTTATCGAATCTTCCATACAAAATGCAGAATTTTGTTGTTTGTCTAATAAACGATTATATTTTTGAAATTTAATTATGGCAACTCATTACAACGCAGGAACATTAACTGAACCCAAAATCAATGCCCAACTTAATCTCCAAATCAGGTCCGAAAAAATGCATGCGTACTCAAGCTAATTACCAACTCACCCTCAACTCATCCTAAATAGATCTCCAACTGAATCTCTAATTAAACTGTAGCTCAATCCCATTTCAACCCCAACTCGATCCTAACTCGACTCCAATTCAACCTACATCTTAGTCCCAAACTGAATACTCAACTCAATCATCAAATCAACACGGTGCGAAAAAAAAGACAACAGCTTAAAAAATGTTTAACAAACATTAGGACGTAATCTTACATCTATACATACTAAATATTTTTGATATAAAAATTGAAAACCTTTTCCTTTATTTTTCCTGCTGTTCCTAAAATTCACTCACTCTGGAGAACAACATTTTAAGTTAAGGCAGGCAATATAAAGAATCCCAAAACCGATGCCGCTGTGGTAGTTACAATTAACCACTTTTGAATTCACTTACGCTATTGTGACTATCGATGTCTCGCATGAACGTTCCTGCTTTACCTAAAATATGCTCACTTTAACAAAACTCTATTTTGTTGAGATAGTCTAGACTTAGTCTAAAGTAAATAGTTTGTATTAAATACTTTAGAATTCTATTACACTACTAGGTTACAGAGATTTTTGAACATTTTTCTTGATTTTCCTAAAATGCAGTCTCTTTAATGGAAACCTATTTTAAGCTAGTCCTAGCTTCACCTAAAGGAAAATGAAATAGATTTTTCAAATTTAAGGGTAACAAGTATGATGACTATGAATTTACAAACATTTTCCTGTTTTTCCTAAAACGCACTCAAATTATCCGAAACCTATTTTAAAATAATTTAGTGTATTTTAATGGGGAAGGATCTCTTGTGTATTTCAATAATACCATCCACAGTCACATAATGAGCCTTCCGTATAATCGTATAAACACCCCGATTTTTCTGGGATCATCTTCTCACAGAGCGCATCTGCTTTCAAACTACCAATAAACAAAGATTTGCCACTTTTATTTCTGATCTGAAGGGTTATGGTATTGTTAAAAATTTATTTTTCAGAAACGATAACAATTCTTTATAAGTTCAACTCTTTAAGAAGCTGTTGCATTCGTCAAATTAATTATAAATCATTAAATTTTTTGATAATTATTTCTCTTATTTCAAAGACAATTAATTTTTTCTTACCATATTTCGAAATAATTATGAATCATTGAAATTCTTAAAATACTCAAAATGGAATATTAAATACATTTTTGCCATTAAATAAATTAAATTAATTAAATTTTTTCTTTTGCAAATCCTTAGAAAATTAAAATTTTTAAAATTACAAATTTCTTAAAATTTTTGAACTTTCAAAAAAATGAAATTTGAAAATTAAAATTGAAAATGAATTTGAAAATTTTCATTTTTCTGGAATTCTTTGAATTTAAGTTTTTAACTTCTTCAAATTATTTAAATATAAAGTATACGTAAAATTCTCGAAACATTTAAAAAAATTGAAATTTTTGGAAATTTTAAAACTCTTCTGTTATATTTATCTTATGTTCAAATCTAGCAATAAATGCCTGTTATTATGAATTAACCCTTAGAGCGCGAACCGTCGATAAATCGACTCTCTATTAATGCGTATAAATTGCGGAGCGTCGGAATATCGACTATTGCGCAGTTTGTTTGTTTTCTTTTTTTTAATTAAATAAATACAGTTATAGTAAAAAATATGTTACATTTGAGTAGTTTGATATGTACTACAATCTCAAATAATCCGAAATATTCTCGAATAAACTCTGAAATTCTGTTCATAAGATATCGAAAACTGTGGAAAAATCTCGTAAACTCTCTTAATATTAGAATTTGTTGAACATAACCATCGGAATCCTCAGCAAACCTCCGCAACTTTTTGAATAATCTGGAAAATTTTAAAAAATCTCAAAAAATTTAGAAAATTGAAAAAATTAACAAATAGTAATACATTTAAACTTAAACGCAGAAATAGTCTCCATAAATCTCATGCACTCATGCAGCAGAAGCAAAAGTATTAAATATTTATTTGTACTCAAATTTAGAAATTATTTAAGAATAGGACAAGTTTCACACTTCTCCCTAAATACATGAAAATTTTACTATACAACATATAAAATATCGCATTTTTTGAGTGAAATTAGGCCGATATTTAACCAGATTTGCTTCATTGCTTTCCTTGTTAGAAAATCGATTATATTCTATAAATACAGGTATGACACTAAGGTGGTGAAAAATGGCATTTTAATTTAAAAACGTTATCACTATGCTGTCTGTTTGGCGCCGCATACGCATTTATCCTATTAAGTGTGCCAAATTCACCAAGAAAAATTCATTTTTTCCGACTTTACAAAATAAAACAAATCGCCTCCAAAAAACCAAAAACAAAAATATTTACCACCAGGTCATAACAAATTATGTCACCCATTAGCAATTATTTATGAAAAATAAAAAAATAAAAATCTGTCGCGTTTTTCCTCTAATAATCTACTAAATGGAAAATCTTTTGAAGATAAGATATCCATCAACGCTGCATTCTATCCTATATAGATCTCGAATCTTGTACACGCACACATACACTCAGAATAATAATTTCTTATCCAATTAATACAGCGTCGCGTGCACATATATATATATATATGTATATATATATATTTATACATATATACATACATATATATAAACAACAAAGATGCTGCCTGATCATCTTTAATTAATTTTCTTAATTTTTATTTTTATTTAAATATTCGTTCACCTGTTTCCTGTGTTCGTGTAGAACTGTAGACAAAAAGAAAATTGTTTATTAAAGAAAATAAGAATATAACACTCACCTCTTCATAAATAAAGCAACGAACATCATAATGGAAATTTTTTTTGTTTTAATAGTTTTCCTTTGTTGAGAAAATTATAATTTTCTCGTACTAACAGATATATAAATTACGAAAAAACGAATTTAACTTTCTTCTAATTGTCATTATTTAGAACGTTTGTCACTGTCTCGTGTGTATGTGTTGTCTGTGTGTTTGACTCTCGCAATTTTGACTTTTATAAATGAAAATGAAAATTTTCATAAAATACAACAGGTGTAATTTTTTCAATTTTCCGTCTTTGTTTTTTATTTATGTAAAATATATTAAATTTTATGTTAACAAAATATAATGTTATTAATAATAGTGCGGCAATAATAATTATTTAAATTTAAATGTCTTAATAAAAAATTGTTAGATGCGGAATAGGCGGCTGTGTGTGGATAAGTTTCTTGTATTTAGTGACTTGTCGCGAAAGTTTTTTTTTTATTCTCGCGCATCTTGAATTATGTATTATGGGTTGGTTAAACTTGAAAATTGTCTGTTTATAAATTAATTTATGTATATGGTTGATGAAATTTTTCTAGCTAGCAGTTTGTATATTTAGATCGTTTCTTATAATAGCAAGGTCTTCGTAGATAATTAATTAATTTATCGTTATTGGGGTACAGATAAATTTCAAGTCGTTTAACATTTTTTTTTTTTTTTTGTAATTAATTGGTTGGAATTTATTTTTAATAGTCGGCTGAAAATAATTGTTCGGCTGAAGAGAGGACCTTTAGAAAGATTGCCTGGAATCACATTTAACGAGCCGGTGTGAAAATATCGGTTTTTATCGGATTAATTCTGCGACTAACACATATGTTGAATGAGCAAATAATATAACAGCCGTAGGTATACTTCGCTTTCGACACTCCAACTATTCACATTCACAAAAATCAAATCCAATACAATTATCGGATAATTGCTTTTTATTCATTTTAAATTCAATAAATTTATTAAGTCTAATTTTCTCGATTTTCAATAAAATAATTTTCCAATCATTTTGTACCATAACATACCATTTACTGAACAACAACAACAATAACAAAAATAAACATATTTTAAATCTAAATAAAATTCAACTAAAAATTATGTACACATTTATCCAATTGTCTCTACAGCTATGTACGTGTATGCTGTTACATAAACTAACTACATATGCATGCAAAATATTTATGCTTCGGTAATCTAAATTTAACATATATCATGTTAGACATTTTTTCGATTACCGCAGGTATTTTTACAACACCAACAAAAATCATGTGTATATGTGATGTTGTGTGTATGTTGTACACGTACACATGACCAACCGAACATTTAAAGTAAAAACAACAACAATTTTTTTTTTTTTTTTGTTCGGTTTTGTATTTTGTACAAATTTCTGTCACTTACGGTGATAGACATATGTTGGTTCTGTTTAATTAAAGGACATATTAGGAATATGTAAATGTACAGGAACATATTTTTGTTGGCTTTTAACTAAATGTATAGCAGGTTGATTTGAAATATTAGAAGAATATGGGCTCGAGTATTGGTAAATAATTTTTCGGTCAACTCTGTTTTGGACACACAGACAATATTTTCTGACAATGTGCAAGATACAAAGAAAATAGTTTTCCAAAGGTGTTAGATTATAATGTAATACAATATTTTTCCCAGATGGGATTTTAAATGGATTAATTAGGTTAATACCATCTCTATATAATATTGATTTTATGCTATCAGAAATTTCCACTAAACCAGAAAAATGTTAAACAACATAACTAAACCAACAATAAAAATGAAAAATTGTAAAATCACCTGAAATAGAAAAAAAAATTTAATTTTATTTTAAAATGATGAAAAATTATAAGAAAAAAAAAATGTTTCATTTCACCAGAAAATCATTCAGGCAGAATACTGATAAGGAAAAGGAAAATTTATTGAGAAGAAAATTTTTTTTTTGTGCCAAAGAAAATACCGAAACGTTACAATATTGCTCATATAAATATCTATAAAAAAGGAAAACTTTAATATTGAGGTTACATCTGGAAGGTGAAAACCTTATTGTGAAAAGAAAGAAAAATATGGTTTTCAATTGAATACATATACTCGTTTATGCGGTACAGCATAATCCTTTAGGATACGTTTTTACGTTTGATTTTTTTTTTTTTTTTTGATGAATCGGCAAAATGGTTCTTAGTACCGGGCATACGTGTATTCTGTACTTACATATACCTTTTTTTCGTTTGATATGGAACAATAGATATGGTTGTAATAAAAATTATGATTTTACTGCAGTATAGATTGCTCAGCTTCATCAGCATTTTTAACCCGAGACAAATGAATAAAATGAAACCTTGTTTTTCTACCAATTCGTTTAAGGACCTTACAGGTTTTATCAATTTGGATGCTGGTGTATATATCTGACAATATTTTCTATTGTTCTCAACCAAATGGTTTAAACGTCATCATAATAAGGATTCCGGACGATTACAGTATATTTCATAAATTGAACGATTTCTCCAATAAAATCTATATTTATGCCGTCCGATTTCAGCATCATTTCTCCCAATAACAACATTACGTTATTTATATAGGTAAGCACTTAACAGTAAATATGGTCAGCGGCACTGAGTCGACCTTAACTAGTTACCATTATCAAGATGATGTTAATTTGGAAGATTAAGCAAAAACTAATAAAACTCATGTTTAACCATGTCATGTTAATATACCATAACGTAAACATAACTATTTAGGCAAAACATAAAAATCAGAGATACGAATCAATTTTATTATCCCCACAACCATTTAAATTAATATTTACGATGAATATGTCCCCCAAAATACAGCATATTCAGTAAACCTTTTTCGCTTAATTTTTTAAATACGTTAAATACCCATTCAGTAATAATAATTATTATTATTATTATTACACAATTTTTATTAATTTTATTATTTTTATTATTAATTTTTAGTTTTTTTTATGTTGATTATAAATGTTATTTTTGCCCAACCAACAGCAACAACTATTTTGTAAAAATTTGTAATTTTTGAATTTTTAGTTTTTAAGTATTTAAATTATAATAACAAGTAAACTATTTTGTATATTATTAAAAAATAAAAATAAAAAAAAAGCGAAATCACAATAATATTATAATTGTAATAAAATATTTTTGTTAGTTTAGAATAGTTTTTAGATTAGACAAATGTATGTATGTATGTTGTTTAGTTTATGGACAAATTTCATTTTAGTGTTGTTCTTGGGTGCGTGTAAAATAGTTAGATTTTGAAATATTATGTTATGCCAGGTAGCTTCAGATTTATTTTAATTTACTAAATGTCTATGCCGGAAAAGTCGATTATATCGAACAGATTTAGTTTTTAGTTAAAGCGTTTTATAGGTAAAAGATGATAGAACATAAGATCATTCGGGAATTAGTCGGATAGATAATAATTTTACGAAGAGCAGAAATTGTTAGAAGTTTTGAAATTCAGTTTTGATATGATGAGGATTGTGAAAAACATACCATTTTTCAATTATCTTGTCAGGCACAGCGTCTGAACTGCTAACTTACAGGGCATTCACAATAAAAAAACTTTTTACTATTGACTTACTGTTTTGTATGAATTTCCAACATTTGTTCATCAAGTTGGAAATTCATACAAGCCTGTAAGTAAAACAGTAAAAACTTAGATATAAGAATCAACCACGCACTTGTAGTATTAGCGAATTTTACAATTCCTCTTTAAAATTTTTCAATAATTTCAATTTTATTGTATTTAACGCATACATGAAGATTCTATTTAAAACATTAGGTTATTCCAGTTAAATGATATATTCTTCACAATCGTCATCAGATCGAAACTGAATTGCAAACCTCTTAACAATTTCTCCTCTTTATAAAAGATGATATTTATTTGACCTTGGGCTAATCTTTTCAAGGTTAATGTAAATATACGGTTTTTTAATATAAAGTCGTATAGTTGAACTTATTGACAATACCCGATTTCACAACAAAAGAGCCAATCTCCAGTTAAGTATTATTTCTTCTCTTTCTTCTTTTATGAAATTACGGTTTGTTTTGTAATTAAAAATCAATGTAATCTGCGAATTAAATATTTGACTTTTCAATTTCGTTCAAATACATTTATAATTCCCCTAGTTATAATTTTATGAACTATGAAACAAACCACAATTTCATAAAATAAGAAAGTTAATAAATATTATTTAAAAGAAGATTGGCTCAAGACATTGTTAATTGTGTTCCATCCAAATTTCAATTTAAGCTGCTTTAATCTGCTTATCGATTACATTTATCTTCTTTTTTCGAGTTTCAATGTCGCAATTGCGATCGAATTGCGTGAGGAAACACGATTGTGTAAACAGTACGAGAACTCAAAATGTCGTGCGAAATCATTCGAAAAACATTCTCGAAACTCGTGTAATGAAAAAAATTTAAAATTTTAATTGTGTGCAAAAAAACTGTCTTAAAAAGGATTATTCGAGTTTCACGAGTTTTCACGTTATATTGCGTCATATTACCAACTTACAGGTACATTGGGATTTTATGTAATTTTTTTCAGGTTTTCAAGCCTACGGTTTGGCGTTTAGATATTATTCTAGATTTTCGATATTTTTCGAAATAGTTTGGATTGAAATGTTGGCGTTGCCAGTAATATTGATTTAGGTGGTATTCTGGAAATTTGAGATTTTGAAGTTTTTGGAAAAATCTATCTTATATCTTGAATATCGTTAAGGTGGTAACGTTTATTCGGAATTTTTTTTTGCTATTGAATTGCTTAGCATTAAGATTTTTGAAGATTATTCTAGTAATCTATAAGTGTGCACGTGAATTTCGGCAATATTGCGATTATTCTAGAGCTCTAAGATTATTCAAGCTTTCCGAGTTTCTCGGTTATACTTAAAATTTGCCAGAAGGTATGGAATTGCGTGGCGTTACACAATTAGTGAATATATCGAAATTTTTAGAACTTATTTCGAAATTTTAGAGACTTCGATATAATTGGAGGACGCTGGAGTTTCGATATTATTTGAGTTTAGCTTCGAGTAGAAGATATTTTCGAAATTCAAGATTTTCGGGTTTCCGTTAGGTAGCTTGACGTTGAAGTTATTCAAAATGCGGTTTTGCATCATATTTTTCAGATTTTTCGAGATTCTTAATGATTTAAAAATTTTTCCAGATTATTCTAGTATTTTAAGTTTATCAGAATACTCTGAAATATTCGAAAGTTTTTGTGAATATCTAAATTATTCTAAAATTCTAAGATTATAAAATTTTTTCGAGATTCCTCGTGTTTCGCGATACTCTTCGTTGCAAGGAGTTTAGTGGCACATTGTTAAACAATTAGTTTGTAGAATATTTGAGCTGCTTGGGTTCAAGATTATTCGAGATTTTTTCGACACGAAGATGTTCGTGGAGTCTTCGAGATTATTTCAAATTTTTCAGATTTATCGAGATTTTTCAATAATTATGAAAACTTTTCGAAGTTATGTGATAGTTTGAATAACTGATTTAAGTTGAGAGTTGAGTTGCATAGTGACCTGTAACAAGATCATTTCACAGTATTCATGGTTTTAGTAGGTAGTGTACTTTATGTATACTGCCTACATATAGATAGACCCCAATGCATTGCCGGTATTAATTAATAAGGGTAAATTACTAACTATTCTAACTAACATTTCTTAATACTACGAAGTTCACTATTGGATAGTTAGTAATTTGCTCTTATCTATATGTGGAGTGTAACATAGGTGATATCTGAATAAATTGTATTTAATTAGATTGTAACATTTGAAATCGTCTTGTGAGTTTCCTCCGGCAGCTTTAACATTCACACATTATTTTGCCCTGCCTAATATTGTTTTAATAAATTGATGATGAATCTTCAAAATATTTAGCTAATTTAGAATTTATTTAGTGCTCGCACAAAGAAGATGATCGATTTTAGTCTTAAAAAAAAGTGTTAGAAAAACGTTAAAACACTATTTGTAACTGAAGTGATTTCAAATCACATTTATTGTCATGAAGTTTTTTAAGGTGAGTGTAGTAGCAGTGCTAAAAGCCATTTGAAATTACTATGTGTCGTAAGAAGTGGTTTGTACAATAACCATAAAGAGGTGATTGATAATTAACTAAAATTTAAAATGAATATTCGACTTGTACTCGGCTTACTACATTTTCTAAAATTTAGTCTATGTTCGTACATTTAGGGGTTGTTGTTCTTGTAATGTATAAAAAATTATTGTTGGTTTGGTTTTAGTGGTCGATGAACTGAGTGTTCTTAATATTCGCGGGAATACTAAGTTTAAGTTAAATATGTGAATAATCCGGAATATTAATGTGTATTCGTATTTTAGTATGGTTAAGATGAACAAGATATTTTAAACGTATTGCGATCCAACAAAATAAACAACTCCAAAATTATATTAAATCAATCTAACGCTGGTTTTTATGGTTAATTGAAATTTTTTATTGAATTAACAAAAAAAACGAAAAAATCTACGTTTGTTTTTCATCTGAAGTGTATAATAGAGAAAATTACAAAAAAATGTAAAATGAACATATCACCTGGCGCCAAAAAATCAGAAAAATTCTACTTCAAAATTTTAATTTTTTCTTTATTGAAATTAAAACGTTTTCGTTGTTGGTGGAGAGAAATAAAAAAAAAATTATTTATAGGTTTTCTTAGGTATTCAACTGTGTTGTTGTTGTAAAAAAATAATAATTTTCAAGTACCTTGATATTTCTCTGTGAATTATAAATAATAAATACAGATACCAATCTGTTTAAAATCTGTTTTAACACTTAACACTAGAAAAATATTTATGGAAAAAAAATCGTGTTCAAGATCTCCGAAATCAAGTGCGGATTATAAAAAAAAAATATTTTGTAACATACGAGCGTACACAATACACACACGCATCTTATACAAATCTCATAAATTTAGATAAGATTAATTAACTTTTGTAGGTGGAATGAACAAATAACTATATTCCATTGTTTTGAAAACATATTTTTGATTTAAAATAAACATCGTCGCATACACATCTCAAGAAGAGACTCACGCGCGATTCGTGACCTAAACGATAATTTTGAGAAAATATAACTAAATAAATTTGAAATTCAAATCAAATTTATTTGAGAATTTTAATAATTTGTAATTAATTCTTTGTGGAAAGTCATAAAACAAAATTTCATGTAATATTGGATTGGCCAAATTTATGTTGGGTTCCCATTAGCAAAAACAAAAAAAAAATCTGCTTATGTTTAACTTGACCAAAAATTATTTGTATGTTTTAATCTAGATTTATGTCAAAATAAATTATAAAGTCCATTAAGTCCACGAAAATATTATGACCTGAATTTTATTGGCCCGCGCTTTTGAACATTTTTCGTTTTTCATCTTTTTTCTTTTTTCAAAATTTAAAGTGAATATTCTGTATTGTCATGTCGCATACGGATGATTACGACGGAGCACTTGTTCCAAACTAATAACAACAATATTATTTTTAATAATATCAAAATAAAATGTCGTAATAAATTAAAAATTAAAAATAAACAAAATGCCCCACACCTTTCGTATTTCGCTTTACAGTCAAATGAATTCAATCTTTATGAGTTTCATATAAAGTGGATTGTGCCCGCGACAGCAATTTTTGGTATAAAATTAACAATTTATATTTATACGTATTTTCTTATGGCCAGAAGAAATTCAATTTTAATTGTTTTTTACGTGCTCGGTACGTATATTTATATACTTTTTGCGAGTTTAACAGATTTCCGATTCGCTTTTAAGATTTATTTGTTTAACACAATTTAATTTAGTGTGTGGTACTCGCGTAATTTGCGCGATTTTTTGTTTCTATTTTGATTAACAGGATATTTAACAATACGGTTAGTGGGACGAGATAATTTTTTATGAGTTTGCGGGGAATGGTTGTATTTCAGAAATAATTAAAATTTATTTATCACAGTTTAACAACAATTGTAAAATTTTAATTTATTTTTTTATAATTAATTAAACATTGTTGTATATATTCGGTATGTGGAGGAAATGACCAGCATATTATGATATAGAAACTCTAATGGGAATGTAATAAAGTAAAGTTTAGTTCAATAAAAATGGTATAATACAGGTCAGGCTTATTAACCGGTTGTCGTCTTAAAACAAGAAAAAATCAATGCTGGCAATTTTCATAAAAGAAACCAATTTAGAAATGCTAATGAAAATCTTGGTTTCTTTCCAAATTTATGGATGGTAATTTTCGAAGTTTTGAACTTTCTAGAATATTAAAACCAATAAATTTTTTAGATGAAAGTAAATAAGCGTAAGATATTGACACGAAATTTTACACAGATGTCTGTTGGGGGGGATACTACCGTAAGAAAAAAAAACTGCTCGCTTCGATAAGTCCCCGCAATTTAAATAGAAAAGTCTTAATGCCTTTGATCACAGTATTATTTATGTCGCACTTAAATCGAACTTTTTATGTTTTAATATCGAAAGCGTAGCATTTTCTAGAGAACTTTCTAAAAGTTGGCAAACATTTAGTTGACCCATTGGCTTTCGAAAATCATTATAACGTTTTGAATCAGCCTTGTCGGATGTTCAGTTTTCACACCAATTGATTGATGTTCTAAACGTTGACAGGCATTGATTGACGATTATTAGTGCTTTTTAGTACGATTGCTGGCCTTTAGTAAGTAGATGCCACGGCCCAATCGCTTGTTGGGGATTGTTCCTACACGACATGTAAAACTATTCGACCTTGCGGTGATCCATCTAGGGTTTCTCAAACGGGATCCCAATTTCTCGGAATCCCAGTCTCAAAGGTATAACCGGTTTCAAATTTATATAGTGTTAGTATTCTTATAGCTGAAAACCGCATAGGAAATTTAGGAATTCTCAAACGGGATTCTGGGATTTCATTTTCTGTATCAAAATTGTGACCGGGAAATCCCGGGATTTCCCGGTTTTCTATTTATTTATTTTATAATATATTCTGTAACTATAATCTCATTGGAATAATATAATAAATAAGAACCTCGGTTTAAGAGATTTTTTAAGGGTTCACCGGTCTTTTATATCCGTCTATTCCTTAGATCCGAATGCGGAAAATTTGAATATCTCGTACTGAAGATTATCCATATATAGCATTTCAAGTCAAATTTAGGCCAATTAGGAAAGAATTTTTCTATGTATTTCATACCGATTATGGTGAAATTTAGCACATACGAAGGAAATGTTATTCTAAAATGATTTTTGGATGAACTTCTGGGTTAGAGCCAATCAGGAAGGAAGGTTGTTTCTTAACCGATTATGATGTAATTCGATTTGTACAACGCAAATATGATTCTAAAATATGGAATATGGTCAGTTAGGAATGAACTTTGGGGTTTATTAACCGATTATGATAAAACACGATTTATACGATGAAAATGGGTTTCTAAAAAAATATTTTAAAAAATTTCTGGAATACGGCCAATTAGAAAGAAACTCGGTTATTTTAAACCGATTGTAAAGAAACAGTCGAGTTCCTTTCTTATTGGTCTATTTTTAGAACTTTATGTAAACATTTTAGAACCCCGGCAAACTCTTTCCTAATTGGCCATTTTCCAGAACTTTATCTAAAATTCATTTTGAAATCCCATTTCCATCGTGCATCGTGACTTTCAGCATAATCGGTAAAGAAATAACCAAGTTCATTCCTAATCGGCCTGAATTTGATTTGAAAATACTATTGGTGGATAAACTTCTAAACGAGATATTCAGATTTTCTACATTTTGATCTAAGGGACAATCGGAAATAAGAGACAGGCCATCCCCAATAAGGGTTCCAATGAACGGCATAGGATTAAAAGATTATATAAAAAAAATATGATGTTCACACATTTGAGGCAAAAACGGGATACCGGGATTCCGTTTTGAAAACCCCTAATCACCACATATTGAGCTGGTGCCCTTCCTGATTCTAAAAGCTGGCTTCGGAAAGTCTGAACAAAAAACACTGCACACTCGCACTCACCTGCTGCTGCGCTAACTTCGTATTTTGTCTCTTGTAACCTTCGAATCGAAAGTGATGGTATAACATGTCACCCCTGCTGAATCGGTTCTGATCATGCTTCATGAAATGGTAAAGAAAAGTAAACAGCTACTCTGTTCAAAATTTGGATCCAAAAACAAAAATTGGTCGAAGCAACAATACTTTCAATGTAAACTTTGATCTGATTCGGTTCACTTCAGAAAATTTCCTAAACAATTGCACAAATATCCAATTTATACAAATTAAGACAAGAATTTATTTTTTATTTGACATTTAATTAATGTTTTATTTTTTAGATTTTAGTATACCTAAATTATACTGAAACATATTACTAACAAAACCATTAACAATTTAACATTTAGTTGGAATGTATGCATCGCACCGCTTATCACACTCGTCGTCCGTTTTATTTCTTTCACGACAATGGAATCAATCCATGCTCGAAATTTACTGACATCAGTATAAATTCCTGGGTATGACTTGCGTCCACATCCATAACCAAATGAAACGATACCAGTTAATACTTCGTTACAAACAAGTGGGCCACCAGAATCACCTTGACATGCATCAATAAATTCGTCTTTTTTCGATTTCTTTGAATGTATTTCACCAGCGCACACTGTATTCTTTGGAACTTTTCCTTTGTACGATTTTGTGCTGTTACACGAGTTCATATTGACAATATTAAGGCCAGCTTTTCTTAATATTGTCGGGTCTGAAGAATTTTTTTCATGCATAGCACCCCATCCAATTACTTCACATGTATCTTCAGTGTCTGGAGTTGATGAACTAAGGCCTATAATATTTATATGTTCAGATTTCAGAAGTCCCCTGCCTAATCGTATTAAAGCAATATCATTCTCAACTGTTGTCGGATCATAATCGGGATGTGGTATTATTTCGACTGGATAACGGTATGATCTATAAATTGGCCAATCCTTTGCTTCTAAACTTATATCGCCCGCCTGTATTCGCATATTACGATTATTAATTATTGTAAGTTTATTTTTCCTATCCGTTTCGACACAACAATGGGCTGCCGTTAAAATGTAATGCCAATTGATTATGGTACCGCCACATCGATGCTTAGTACTTTTCTTATCTTGTATAGATACCTATATAGACAGCATTAATAAAATCATTTTAAATTTATATGTTCGATTGAAATGTTGAAAATGGCTTACGATAAATGGATACTTTTTTGGTAATGCCTGGATACCCTGCACAACTCGTTGCTTGAATTGACAAGAAACATGTGAGATACAGGCTAAATAAATAATAATAACGACTAGAATTTTATACATTTAAATAATTTTAAATAAATTTTAATTTATTCCGGTATGAAATGTTTATAAATACTTGATATTTTGTGATGGAATAGACGAAAGCTTCTTCGATTGATTTTTTTGATTTTTGTGACATGCTTTTGGAAAAGTATAAAACTTATCGTGAATAAAACTGTAAATGTCATTTTTTGATAGTACTTTACTGTTTCTATGCTACTAAAGATAAGAGGGATTATTCAGTTTGGGCACTTTATACGACCGTATATCTGCTTTTGTTGTTCATTTCGAAACTGTGTTTTCCTTATCGAAAATAATTGGTGGTCGTTATCTCAAAAACAAAAATCAACTGCTCAAATCCTGTTTGTTTTAAAAGGCTCACCAAATTGGAGGAGAATTTGTTTCGATCCTCTTAGTAATATTGGCATCGTTTAACCCAGTCTGCCATGTCCGCTTCCAACCACTGTCATGCTAAAATTTGGCCAATACACATAATAAGTCAATTTTAATATAATATGCTGGTTTATATGGATGTCTTGATATCTGGCTTTCGGAGATTCTAGATTTAATCGTGTTTTTCGATCAATTCAAATCAAATTTTTCCCTATTCATAATAAGCCATCAATTCCAACGGCAAAGAAGAAATGTTTCAGTTTCTTTATAATTTTTAGAAAGATACTAGAAATATCACTCCTGTTGAATATTTCCAAGCACCTAAGACAGTAAGTGGAATTCACCGTGGTGTTGATTGTAAAGAAGAATGGTAGCATAATCTTCTGCTTTGATTACCGAAAACTCAAGACTTTGAAGAAGGACAGCATCTAATATTAAGGCGTTGATGACACGTTAGACACATTATTGGGAATATTTTCAAGATTAGGTCTGAAAAAACAATCGTCATGGGAAAGAATTTTGTTGATCCCTAAAGGAATTTAGCGGAAATTGGATTTTTTTTTTTTTTTTAATTTTCATTATAACTAAAATATATTACTTCAACTGACTTTGAGAGTTCATAGAAAATACATAATCGGATGTAAAGTTTCCCGCTATTTTCTAATCCGGTGTCAAAAATAGGTGTTTCGATTAAAAAGAATGACCTTAACCCTCAAATGACCTTGAAAATTACCTGTAGGTCAAGGGGATTGGTACATAAAGATGACCCCATTGTCCTTAATAATATTTTCTAAACCACTTTTTCGGTAGCTGGCGTATTTTAGGAGATATTCGGATCCGTCGATTAAAATGGGTCACCCAGTATCTATTTTTGGTGTTCTCTGAGTCCAATAAACTGGATTTCGAAGTGGTGTCTGTTTATCGGTCTGTTGGTTTGTCGGTATCTATATCTGTCAGTCTGGGTCCTCTCTACAGCTCAGATATTTTAACCAATCGAATTGAAACTTCATATTTAAGGTTTTTTCATAAATTGTGAGGCTCGAGTGAATTTGAGTGAAAATCGCCCAACCGGAAGTGTGAACTTCTCTAGAGCAGAAAATTTAATATCGTTTAATCGTTATCCAAAATAAAAAAAACTCAAAAAAACAAAAAATCCCAAACAATCGTGTTAAACGTAGAAATTGGAGCATTTTTTTAAAAATTCTGAAGAGAATACTAAAGTAGAGAACTCCCCAAAGTGGCTTAGCATTGGACTCTTTGCGCAAGGATGCCAGAAAAACGTCTGAAAAATTTCAAAAATGTGTTTTCGGCACTTTCTGACAGGAATTTTTTGCAGCGAAAAAACTGAAATTTTTTAATTTTAACAATTTTAGCTTCATTTACGTTCATAACTGTTTCAACAGTTTGAACATTTTCAAAATTTATCAGTATATTTCAAAATCTTGCTCACGAAACAATAAAAATATTTCGTTTCGTCTTTTTCTCAATATCACAAGCACAGCGTTTAACACTTTCCACCAGTTTTTGACACTTTTCGACAGTTTTTGATATTTTTTGACCGTTTTTGATCATAATTTAAGGGTTTCAACCTATTTTTCACAAAATGTTCGAAGATGGGTTGAATTGTTGTAATTTGTCATTAGCTAGAAAAATTCAGTTCCATTTGAAAAATCTCAGATATAACAATCTAGAGCAGAGCTTCTCAAATTTTTTTTGACTACTACAACAATTTTCCGAGGATTCTGGAATACGGTGAAGAATTTTGGTTATTAAATATTTTCGTATGAGTAGACGATGCAACAGAATATTCTGACATTTATATCAACATTTACTAACGTAATTTGGGAAACAGGTCTTAGTTAGAAGAAACAGAAAAGGTAAAAACTGACTTTATAGAAATCAAAATTTACAAAATTTTTATAAATACTAGAAATCACTGGTTCGACAAGGACGTTTTTTTGGGAAAATAAGGCCTTGGCTTTATTTCTTGTAAGATTTGGAAATAAAGCCCACCACATAAAAGCAATAAGACCAGCTGCGGCTTATGGATTAAATATTTACGAATTAATAATTTAATTGCTTCACAAAAGGAGAAATAAGAGGGTGCCTCTATAATAAAGCTACACATTTTTCTGGAATTTTTCCTTTTGGTAAATAAGTACTCTTCTGTCTTTCTTTTGCCTTTTTTCAGAGAAAATGGAAATAGAAAATTCTGGCGAAAATTTCGGTCACCTACGAATTTTTTAGATTTATTAAGAGCGTTGTATTGGGAAGAAATTGTTCTGTGAGATATTACTTGGGTTTCAACATTATCATTTCTCAAGATATGAGTTTTTTGGAAATATGAATGTTATTTGACATTTTTATATAAAATTGTAAGGTACAATTTATTAATATTTTTTAATTTATGTTTATTGATACGCGTTCTGGTAACAGTTAAACGGCTTCCTTAGAAGCATCAGATTTCCAAATATGGAACATGAACTGATTTTTCTACCATCGATAGCTATTGACAAATTACATCAATTCAATTGATTTTAGACAAACTTTCCAATTACATTTGGAAATTCGAGTTTTGCCTGATGTCCCACATATGAAACATAATCTGAATTGTTTTCTGGCAATCCATTAGTAGATGTAACACTCTAGTAGAGGCTGATTTTATACAGACTTGACACCAATTTTAAAAATATTATGAATTTAGCAAATTTTCCGATATTTTCCACGTATAGGTAAGTGAAACAAGGCTTTTCCACGTATGACTATTGTGAACAGTCTTCAATGCATTACAAGCAACCTGTTAAAACTGAACACTAACGGCTGATATCTTTTCTTTTCAGCTGGGATTCTAATAACGTATTGTGCGTTTCCATTCGCCCACAGCTTTCGCTTTTTGGCATTTCCCGTTTTTTCCATAAAATCTGCTGTTTCGAGTGAAATGTAGTTACCATTTTTATAATTGTCTATACAACAAATGTCCAATATATCACTTGTAAATTTGCAAAACACAAATTATTAAACCAAATAAAAAACATCTTTTAATATCGAATTCAAAAAACTCAAAAAAAAATTCCAATCAACAGAAATTTTGTTTATGGATATTTAATAAATGTTTTACTAAGCTAAGACCCATTTATTTAAAAACAGAGCTTTTTTACTCCTTAAGTCACACATTTCGTTCGTGTATTGTTTATTATTGCCCACTGACACCTACTTAAAAACCAGACTACTAAAATATGTACGTTAAAAATTTGAAAATTTAAGTGTAGTACCCGTGTTTGAATTTAGATGGCGGTAATTAATAAATTGAGAAAAAAGTAACATTTCAGCAAAAGTATGCATTCAACAAAAATCTTTTACCAAGCTAGAAGTGTAATTTATTATGTTTGTTAGTAAATTAAAATTAATAAATAATTTTGTGTGTTGTGTGTTTAGTTAGAGTGTCTACGAAGCCAATAAAATTTGGCAAAGGTAAGAAATTATATTATTGTTATTCATGAGATCATTTGTACATTAAAATTGTACTGTAATAAAATTTAATCCGTAATTTTAATGTAAATCTCAAGTTTTGGTATGAAAAAATGCCTATAAATAGTAAATGCCCCATCTATAACTCAAGATTTGTACTAAATTATGTATTTATTTTATAAAACAAGATCTTACACGTTTCGTTTTAATATATAATATTTAGGATGACATAAAATTATGCCGATTCCTTTTGTTTTCGTATTGTAGTTAACTAAACTTTAATGGGGTCTTTCTTTTCCATGCTGCATTTTACTTTGTATTTTTTGGGGGGATTTTTTCTTTTTTGCATATCATGAAAAATATAACGTCTACAGGAAAACTATTAAATACAAAATGTTCTCAAAAACAAAAATAAAATAAAAAAATTACAAACGAATAAATTTGTAAGAAATTTCCTTAATAACTTTCCCAAAATTCCCTGTTCGCAAAAGAAAGTCGTTTATTGGCCTCAGCTCAATTTTTTATGAAGTTTCCCTTATTCGTTGCCTGATTTATTTCTTCTATGAATTTTCTATGATTTTTTATGAATTTGCTTGAGTCCCGAGTCTAAATCTAAAACCACCCTAAAGCTCATGAATTTCTTAAATTTATGATTGACTTGTACTACAAATGGATTACTGCTTGCAAACTGAACATTTCGATTCAATCACGAAGTTAATTAATTTTTCCTCATTCTGTTATAATTCCATTTTAATACCTCTCCAACATAATGTAAGTGTGCATTGTTTATACCACCAATAAAAGCAACTATGCCAATTCATAAAAAATTTCCAATATTTTCAATTATTTTGTTGTATGATTGTGCAACTCAAACATAATTTTTTTGCTGTTGTTGTTTTTAATCCTGAAATAATGAAAAAACATGAAGCTTTATGTTATTCCACATATACATATTTCAATTGTGTGAAAAACCTACAATCTAAAAATTAACAACCTCAGATTATCTGGTGTATTCTACTTGTCTGTGTACGTTATCTATCTATACATAGTGTATACGTTTTGTGGTGCGAGATATGCGGAATGAATCCTGCTGTACGTAAATACAAACACACACAGGAAAAATATAAATTCCATGGGATATGATTATGATGATGCACATATCCTTTTACAACACTGAACTAACTATAAAGACCGTTATAACGACGACACCTTACAATTCGGAAATTTAAAACCCAAACACATAACTTTTTTTTGCTGTATGCAGTGTTTTTCCAGTTTTATTGTGTGTTTTCCATTGTGTTTTTCCGATTTTTTTTTTTTGATTTTTTATTTCGTGTAGTTCAGATATGGCATAAATAACAGATATACATATATTTTAATGTTGGTGGTGGGTTTTTATTTAATTTTTCGTCTTGGTGGCGTACTATAGATAATATAATGGAAGTAAACAAGGCGCGATTTTATTATTTATTGTTGTGTCCTTGTTTATGCATTATATTGCTTTATTATGCCAGGGATGCGTGAATTGTAAATCATGGTCTCATTACTTTACAGTATTTATGAATAATTATGTCGTGTAAACAGGAGATCCTCATCAGACGGTTGTAAAATATCATTATTGTGGCGTGGGTTGGTCACGGTTATACAATACTCAGTTTTTTTGAAATTTTCTCGCTCGTCAGTTTGCTTTACGCTCTTAATTGCCTGATTCTAAACAAATAATCGCAACTATTGAATAGATTTAACCTACATAGGTTTAGCCACATACCTTAGTAATAACTCTAAAATTTGGAAAGTCGGATTATACGTTAATTATAACTCCGAAGCAACACTAAATTAATAGTGAAAATAACACCAAGCACAGTTAGATGGTCGTGCATAGTAAAAATCGACCGTATTATTTGGAGGTAAAGAAAAAGCGCCCCAAAAACACCTAAACTGCTCATTTAAAACTGATTAAAAATCATCTGAAGATCCTGAAAAGTCTCAGTTGAGATTTCGAATTTCAGTCGAAATTTTGACATTTTGCACTTCAAAGTAAAATTGAGCATTTCTCCAGTATTCATGAGTAGAACGTAGGGCCAATTCCGGAGAGATCTTGCTCATTCTCAATAATTCATCCCCTCCGTTATTTAATAACCCCGTCTTAACGTCTCGGTAATTAGGAAGATTGAAAAGCATCATCTGTTATTTGCATTAAATCGAAAGAGTTACACAAAGAGACAGATACCGTTTCCGATCAAAATTCCACACATTTGTGCGCATCAAAAACAAAAAAATACTTCATTCAGACTTAATAACATTGACCCAAAAACCCGAAAGAAAATAATACACAATATAAATTGATTTTTTCGGGAACACATCAAAAATTTTCTTTCATAATTTCCATTCACAAAAAAAAAAGAAAAAAAAAAATCTTAGGTTTATTTTTAATTTATATCGAATTAATTTTTCGTGTTTGTTGTTTTAAATTTTTTTTTTTTTTTTTAAATCTGTAATCACTGTATACTGTATCTCTACATGTATATGATGGAAATGAAACATAGATTTTTCTATTTTTATTGGACTCTAACGATGAAAGAAAACACATTAAACCACTCATTGAAGTTTTAAAATAAACAGATTTACTCGTAGAGGTTTTTATTTTTTATTTATTTACGAAATCAAAATATTTTAGAAATTAATTTAATTTAATAAAATTAGGTTTTTACACCAAATTTAGTCATTCAGCATATAATTATGTAATATACGATGTCAATCAAACTGTTAATAATATACGAGTACATATATACAAACGTGTATAGATGTGATTTGCGTCAAAAAAAAATTTAGAGATTTATTTACTCGTAAAACAACATCGCGAGCCAGAATTCACGCAACTCACACAATAAGTTTATAAATTATATTTTTAATTTTAGCTGTAATTAAATTCATTTTCAAAATATTTAAAATTTTCAGCTACACAAATAAATAAATAAATTAAAACAAACCTTGACCATCTCCTGTTGGTAGAAAATTTATAGCTGTAAAGCAGAAGCACCTTATGACGACACGAGTCATATGTGCATACGTGCTTGCTGCTCGATAAAAACCCGAAATCGAAATTGATGATTTTTTTGTTTAAAAATTTTTATTATCGGTAATAAATAATTTTATGTGATAAGCATCCTGTTCCAATTTTTGTTTTCTTTTTTTTTTCTTTTTTGTTTTTTGTTAATTTCTGTTAATTTTTTCTAAATTACGCGTGCTGATCGCACGAAAAATTAATGTAAAGTAATGAAAATTTTGTTTTATTATTTTTTAAATAAATAATAAATTTATTAACCTTTTCGATTTTTTTTTTTTTTGATGATTTCACAAAATGTTGATGTACGCGACGAGGGTATATCTGTTTCAGCCACATCCTCTCCGCAAACTTGGTTAACAAATGCGATCGTGCCTTATTTTTCACACACAAAAAATGTATCACTTTTATTGAAACTACTCGTCGGTAATTTTTTGCGTCTTGTGGATTAACCTGATGTATTCAATAAATATAATTGAACCACACAGTGTTTTATAACACTATAAGAAGGGCAATCAAAGGCCTAAAATATTTGAAATTTTATACCGCTACTATGGAAATCACAATCAATGCCGTGGTTCCAAAATTTGGATTAGTTAATTTCGAGCCAGAAACAATTCATCCAACCAGATAGCCACAGTCATAATTTCCTCATTAAGTTCTTCATTAAGTGGCAGGAGTAAATAAAATATTTGTATCCTTAGATTCATCTACCATCGACCTACAAACTCATCCTCGTTAAAATTATTTAAAAATATCTAAATTTTGTAAAACCAATGTTCGAGGAACCTAGATTTAGAGGCCCGACATCTCCTAAAATACTATGAAAACCAGTTCACAATGTGGAAAAAAATTAAAACTCTCTTCGAACCTGTGTAAGAAATTAATTTAATTTAACCATTTATTTAAACTCAGACCCGAAAATTTATAAAAAATGAAATTTTAGAAAAAATTGTTCGGGGCATACAGATCCAGGCTAAACCCAATACGAAAACCTGCTCATTTTGATATGAAACTTCTACGCAAAGTTTGAATCTGATTGGATGAACAGTGCGGAAACGATAAACAGTAGTGTAGACGTGGTGGTTTAGAGATTATAGACTGTACGCCTAATAACAACACGAATTACCGTTGTTTTTCCAGTTTTTTATCATAAGTACTTAATAGCTCAAGCATATTTTGATAACCAATAAACTGACATTTTAATTATCCGATTAAGCTTGATTTATTTTAACTTGTTAAGTTGCATATTTTACCTAAATCTTTTACAGATTACGAACAGAAGAAATTGTTAAGAGTTTCGCAATTCAGTTTTGATCTGATGAGGATTGTGAAAAATACAATAAATCAATTTTTAATCATCTCATCAGATCATGCAATTGAACGCTTAATTAATATAAAAATAAAAAAATAAAATAAAATAATTGAAATTTTGGGTAATTTCGAGGACAGTGAAAAATTTCAAATACTCTGGAACAAACCTCATGCTAAACTTGAATAATATCGATATTCTGAAACAATCTCACATAATATCATGAAAAATGTTCAATAATACTCAAATAATAGTTGATCATTAAATCTCGAATACACTCAAATTAAGAAAGTGAAACAGACTTATGTAAATAATATTATACCATAGACAGACTGTGGTTTAATAAATCCGATTTAGCTAAACTATTTTAAGTATTCTATTTTAGAACGACGAATGATTTCGAATAATCTGGACCACTTCAAAAACCTCAAATATTCCCAAAAAATCGAGAAATCTTAGAATTATAATAATCAAAATCAATATCTCGCGGCTTGCGTAAGCAAATCACACACAAATCTCAAAAATCTTGAATTATATCACTAAAAGCCTCAAAAAACCGACTAATTAACGTTTCATATTTTAAATAACGAATATTCTCATGAAATCTAGAATATTCTCTATTCAGACCAAAAAATATATAAAATTACCAAATTTGAAAATCAGGACTTACCTTATATCAGGTGCACGAGAGATGCAAATGGATTTCAATAATAAGTCCAATCTTTAATTTTGTAAAAAATTAGTAGCGATATATGAAGAAGCAACGGCCCACTTCATATGTTCTTTATCGCTTAATTTGAACAAGTAAAACTTAATCTCCTTTCTCAAAGCTTTGGCCAACGACAACGTGTTAATTTTAATTTGAAGAATGAAACAACATCTGCTGGTCTTTTGTCAGCACCGACCTTCGGACCGTCAATGACAATTTAAATTGTTGCACATAAACACTAGTTCGTAAACAATAAAAATAATTAACAAACAAAAACTACAAAAAATTGAGAAATCGGCAAAACACTAAAAAAATCTTACAAATGTACCAAATCCCTAAAATTATGCAACAGATTTTAATGTAATATGGCTTAAAACCTTCGGGAGCCGAAACTTAGTCCAGTGGTTGAAGTCTCATTAAGATCGGTTTCGTAGTTTTTAATATTATCCCGTACAAATCGAGAGACGTTGCCCTCAATGACAGATTAAGGAAAACTTGAGCTGCTCTAGGGAAGCTTTCATTTCAGATTCTAATCAAAACAATAAGAAAATCCAGGCCCTAAGCAAGCTTTTGTTTACGTATGCAAAAATTTCGTTTTTCTACAAAAAACAAGCCCAAAATGTTTGTTTTCTGTATTGTTGACTAAGTAGTCGCATGTCTCCCTTAGCAACGTGAGACCAACTGATTTTTCGGAAATAAAAACAACATCAAAAGAGTTTGGTTTCCGATTTTAGAACCAAACGAAGAACACGATGGTGACCTCTTACTTCCCTCTTCAACATTATTAATATTGCGTGCAAGCGGCATAGCAGATGTATACGGCAAACAACCCTAGTAGCAAAACTCACAAAATTCTATATTTCTTTAGAATCTGGCAATACAATTAGAATTAACTCACATAAATTTTCGAGGATCAGCCTGCAATTTATTTAGACATTTTAACTCACTTTCTGAATTGAATGCGTTCTCGGCAAACCCCTTCCAATTACCATTATCCGAAGCGATTCACGATAAGCATCCTTCATAAAACGGGAAATACTGATTTGGCCTTAATTAAATAAGCAAAGAAACAGAGGGCTATAGAGAAATCAGGTAGTGAATCAGTGTGAGCTGAAACACGCGATTGTAAAGTGCATAAAGGGCTTTTAGTAAATTATCAATCAAGTGAATTATTTTTATTATTTATTCATTGGACTTTATTAAATTTTGATTTATTTTCTGTTTATTTTACATGTGATATGATGAAATCAAATTTTTATAACAATACAATTATTTTACGAAACCATGGTTAATTACATCAACTATTTGTTCCGTTGGCTGCCCGGGTGGGTATCCGGTTATAGAACAAGGCAAAACAAATAAATCGTAACTTGAACAAAGCTAGTGTGCAGCCCTATTTGAAAATCACTAAAAATTAGTAATTCTAGGGTATCGACAGGTTAGGAACCTCTGTATCTCAAAAATTAAAAATTGTATGAGCTCGGGCTTCGGGCTTTCCGGACTGGAATCTAAACTACCATATATTTTAAATATAGATTCGGTCCTCAGCACGTGAAACGACCATTTAATATTCGAGCTTCTGGTAAGCGTTGGAAATTGGAATAGTTTCGATTACCAGCACATGAAGCAGATTTGTGAAATTACTGTAATATTTTTTCAATTGGTATCAAAATACACAAGTCCATTTAGTTTTAACCCAAAAAAATTTAATTATTTCCACCCGAGCCTTTAGCCTTATTCACTCGCATACAGGTAAAACAAGCAATTTAAATAATTTGAATGTGAATCTAAAATTCAGCTTTCTGAAGTTCACGAAAGAACAAATATATAGTTGAGCCTCTTAGTCTATGTTAACTTTGCAACCAAAGTTGGAGCTCTTGCGAAGAGATCCTAAATTGTTTAAATATACAGAAAAGGTCGTAGACGAGCTTTAGTCAATGAGTCTTGAAGGCAACTTGTTTGCAACAAGGATTCTGATAGGCATCTCCCTTACTTGCTATCCATCAGCTCTTCGCTCTTTCGCATATGCGACAGCCTTTTTTAAATTGATTTTTAGTTCATTGAACCTGTTCACATTTTAGTGTTTATGTAATTTATGTAAAGTGTAAAAGGTTCATCGAGATCCCGTTATTGAACGCTTTATTTTATACCGATATTACGGGAAAACCGGCATTTCCGTATTTTTGGGCTTTTTTACATATCAAGAAATTCGCGAATATTCATATTTTGGTCATATTTGAGCTTCATCGGCACATATCAATCCGTTTGTCCAAATTTAGGATGATATCCTGGCATAATTACTCCTCTGTGCCACCAATATGTCAAGGGTGTCAAATCGCATGATCTCCGTGGCCAACTGACCACGCTGACCTTTTGATAATGCGTTCCATTGATGAATTGGTTATGTGGCCCACTCTTTATATACTGTGATAACAACTTGACTGGAATATGTTTTAAAAAGGAGGAACAATCAAACGACAGAAATTCCGAGCAAAATTGTTGTAAATGTAAAATATATGTTATGCTTTGCTCTGTTAGATTAGTAATCTCGATTAAAGATTTCTCTAGATTTTCTTATTATATAGTAAGAACGAGAAGGAGCTAAGTTAATATTGTTTGATATAAACTTGGAAAAAATGCTTCATTAAATTCACATAATGTTATAAGAATTGTAAATGATGAATATTTCTAGAATTTTAACAAATAATAGTGATAAAATCTCTTTGATATGTACCCGCGGGTCTGAGGTGCCATTGCTTGTTTTTTTCTTCGTTTTTTATCAGAAATAAGGCCTCTGGATTTTATTTCGTTTGTGATTTGGAAATAAACCCCATATCTTTATTTCTTTTCTGTTGCTAAGCATAACAAAAAATGTTGGCAAAACTTGTTTCTAAACGCTTTGAGCTCGCATACACTTGCCTCTCTTCATTTAGGTGGGAAGCAAGCACGTAGGCTTTATAAAGTTTTCTTCATATGGCTCTTAGTTTATCTGGTATGGTGAGACAAACGAAAAATATGCAACCACCGTTTGTAGAATGTCAGGCGACTTTTGACAGTAGAAATCATCTATACAATACTCTAAGTTTTAAAATACTCTAAGTTTAGACAAATTGGAGAATAGTTTCTGCTGTATGAATACAAATAACCTTTCAAATCATGACCTTCACGAGCGAATCCGATCTACCACAACGCATATTTTAAAAATCATCAAATCGCGGCGCGTCCATTAATTTTTATAGTCAAGGTAGAAAATTTTGATTTTTTTCATTCGTAATTGGTGCGCTGACATATAAATTTTCAGATATTTTTATCGCACCAATCGTAAAATTCATTTTTAAAAATTGTAGTTTTACGACTATCCGTGTGCCGAACACACGGTATAAATGTGTACATTATATTACCAATATAAGCCTGACATTGGGAGCATAAAAATGGCCATAAATCAGTTCACAAGTATTTATTTACAAAACTAAAGGTAGATGCGAGACTTTTAGCTGCGTGCAAATATTTTTTTTTTAATATTTTGGGATGATATGAATCTAAATGTTGCCAGATGATTGTAAAAATAACGATGAAAAATTAATGACCGCACTGTCTCAAAATATATTATATATTATGTGTATACATACACTCAAGGAATCCGGTTGTTAATTTTATTATCGTGCTACGCATAAAATATTCATTTTGCCTGAGAAAACTGCTGTTTTAATTGAATTAATGTGTTGCAGATTTTATTTTCCAGATGAGTTTTGTTTATTGATGATGGACAACTCTATATAAAATTAGAATCACGCGTTTTAGGTGACATAATATATTATGAATCCTTAACTAATCAACGCTTTACCTCTGTAACACATTGCCATAAACCATCCGAATTTATTTTGTTTACATCTACACAACTCGTACCACTCTCTCGGGTACGATTAATTTTCAATCAAATATGAAAAAAAGAAAAAATGTTCGCCTTATTTATTTGTTTTGCGCCTTTCCGCCGTACACAAAATATTGCCTCTTAAATTGAATGAAAATTAAGTTTTTAATCCATTTTAATAGCTCGGGAAATCGAAATGAAATGAATTTGAATGCATCATTGGTAAAAAAAATAAAAAAATGGAAAATTATTAAATTTACATTTGATACACACAGTCAGTATAGTTGTGTATAATAGAAAATGGAAAAATAATGGTTTGATTATGACGGAAAACAATACACCGAGTTGAAAATTGTATATATAGAAATGAGGGCGAGTGAATGTAAGCAAAAATTAATATTTCATTAAAACACTTCACAACATAAATAAAAAAAAAATTGTAAATAACGAACCGTACCCTTGTGAGCTCCTTGTTACCATTAAATTTTTTTTTTTTTTTTGGTACATTTTCCTTTCTTGGGTGACTTTCAATTATGAATTAAGTGGTGAGATTTTTTTTTTTTTTTGTTTCAAATAAATTTTTTTTTTAAACTGTGTTAATGTAAAATTAAATAAGTGATTAGCAGTCATCTACGTTTGTTGTTGGAAAATTAATTTTTAATGTATTTGGTTTTTTTTGTTAGTCGGTTTGGAAAACATAAAGTGGTGCGAATTAAGTGGAATTAAATGAATGCGTGAGGTATGTATGCTTCTCGCGTGGTTTTATGTTATATAATAAAAAAAACTTCTTTGGCGCTTTTAATGCCCAGGTTTATTGTCCGAATTTTTAGTTTCTATGTAAAGTGTACAACTGAATTTGGCAAAAACTCAAATATTCGATTCCAAGAGTTTGCATCTAGTATTTTGTATGTCCACGTACATATGTTTAGGGAAACCATTTTATTTACAAACAATGTTAAGAGCTTTATGAGCTTTTAAAGTTAGACCAAATTAAAACCAAAATCGTAAGTAACATTTTAGTAATTCGGTTTCAGATTGTAACAATTTTTAATTATCCGAATGAGATACGTTGTTCTTGTCAGTTCTTTGCAATTATATGAAACATAGTATATCCAGCTTAGTAGTAAGCTGCGATTTATAATCAATTATAAAGAGTTTTTTAGGATTTTAAATTTAAAAGCTTTACAATGCTTTTATAACCCTAATTTTTGTAAGATTTTATGTTAAAAAGTTTTTAGTTTTTGAAGCTTCTAATTTTCGTTTTTCGAATTTGCTTCCAGTATTTGAAAATTGATTTGCAACTTTCTTATATATTGTCAAAATGTACGAAGCCTTCATAAAATTTTTAATTTGAAAAAGGCATAAATTAATCAAATTTCACAATTAGTACGTCAAATGTAGGGCAATGGTTACATTCTTCAGCCGATATAAAAACAATTGTGTGTAAAATCATTCGTTTTGCTGGCCGCATACAATGAGTACCAATTCGCTATAAATACGGGTTGAAAGGTTACAGTAAAGACGTCCGAGCCACAGATTTTTGTTTGAAATATTAGTAGATGCGGACATGTCACCTTAGTTCATTTACAAGCTTGTTCAAATTTGAATTAAAATGAAAATTACTTACAATATACCCATAAATGCTCAATAGAATTTTAAAAAAAGTTATTTTGAAGTATGCTGAGTTCATCAGTAAGTCACGAAAAATGTTGTGCAAGAAGCAGCTTCAAGGTATGTTATTATATCATTTCAAAGCCCTTAATATCAAATTATTTATGTTATATGATCGAGCTTACACAACGCCATAAAACTTGATCTGAGGAGGTACCGCCAATTAAAGCATTTCTGATGATTCAATGTACCGTGAAAGAAGGCCTAAAATACAGATAGTGGGTCAAATTAATACAAAAATCAAAACTAAAGGATCTTGCACAGCATGTTCAACATCCTTTTGCTCAGATAAAACATTATACTACAGACTGTACATAGCGCACATCTTGGCGCAGCACATTTCTGCCACAAAATTTAAATTTTAACATAAACAAAACATCAAAAAAACGTCCAAACTATCGCAATACTAACACCCCAATTCCCATAGTCGTGTGGTTTCATGTGAAGTGACTATATTCGTATCACGGCACTTGAAAATTGCTTTTCGTGAAGCCGAACCAAGTAACGCGACTGCAACTTGAAATATATTAGGCAAATTAGAAATAAAATCGTTTTATAACAACAATTAACAACGTAACAAACGACTAAGAGAATAGCAAAATTGATGTGATGTGACTATAGTCATGAAAAATTACGTGAGACGACTATGAGAATTGGGGTGTAAAATGATTTTCAAAAGCGGTTTAGTTTTTAAGCTTAAAACGGTTTAAATACAATACAATAAAGAAACTTATTTTAATTATTTAGAGAGTAAGAGCAACTTATAACGAATGAATATTTCCAAATCAAATTTATCAAATTTATATTGTCAAAACACTTAGATTTTGAAAAGCCTTCTATCATCAAAACCTCTTTAATATTCCGAAGCTTTTTTAATTGGAATTAACATACATAATCTAGTTTTAAAAGCATCGAAATATTAATTTACAGAGATTTGCAAACTTGTTGATACGATATTTAAATTAAAACTAAATTATTTTAAGAATATAATAAAATGCGCAAATAAAAGCTAATTATTAAAAATTCTTTATAATTGGTTCTAAATATGTCCATTCTCCGGTATAATATTGAAATCTTTATCTGGGTACCGTCGGTAACCGGGCTTTTAAAAGTGCGAAGTATTAAGTAAGTAATAATGAACCTATGGGGTTATTTCATTTTAAACGAGAGAGCGGGTTGCTTTCAAGATTCACGTTTCGAAGTTTTTAAAAACAACAAAACTAAGTTTTCATTTTTTTTTTGCATAAAACGAGCTTTATAAATTGTATTTCCAAACATTTTGCTGCTTATATTTGTTGAATCTTTAAACTTACGAACAGTTCTGTTTAAAACTCGAAAAGTAGCGCAAAAGCATTTAAAGTAAAAGCTCCGATTATTTGGAAGCTTGAAATTCTCGCTCGAAGCTTTGCCACATATGTGCAGCTGACTTCTTTCTCTTTAAAATTACTTTAAAGCTTTTAATATTGAAAAATTATAAAATCGTTAGTTCGGAAGAATAGAATTTTGGCCATTTTTGAAATGTTCATTAGAACTCTAAATCGTAATCTATTTTAATTTGCTTGTCGAAGTTTAGAGTTCGTTTAGCTTTCAAACATTTCGTGTCCTAATTATGAATCAAATTTCTTTCAAAAATTTTAAAATAATAAAAGCCTTCTTAAAAGAATTTTTTTTTTTCAAAATTGACAATTTTAGTTTTGACAAATTTAAATTTCCCAGAGCTTTTTTAACATTTAATTGTTTTATGATGGTTTCATTAAGGTGAGTTTTGTTGTTCAAAATGATTCTATCGGATTTAATATGTTTTAATGTATAAACCATTAACTTAAGTGTTTTACGATTTCAAGAATTGTTCATATTTTTTTTGAAAAATAAGCTTTCCAAAATTACTAGTTATTTGAGCTTTCCTTAGGGATTTTGCAACAAATTTAAAAAATTTTACATTTCGGCTATTTGAGAATTGTTCAAATTAAACAATATAAATATTAGCAAATTTGGCAAAAAGTTGTTGCACCTGAAAGCTTTTAACACAAAATTGAAAAAAAACAATTTTTTTTTTTTTAGAAAAACTATTAATTCTCAACCTACCAATGGTTATGTCACAACACTTAAATTTTAGAAAGCTTCTCACCATCAAAACCTTGACCAAAGCAATCTTGATTATGCAAGGCCATAGTCTAAAACACGAAGCTTTTATAAGGGAATTAGAAAGGAGGAAAAAACCAAACTTTTCATAGTAAAACACATAAAACATATGGGAAATCAATTTTTATCCTTAGTCAAATTTTTAAATGAAAACGTTACAAATTATTAATTATGATTACTGAAATACTTTCATAAACGTTTGAATTTCAAACTATATGAATGTCGTTTAAGAAAATTGCTTTCATTTTCTTGAAATAATTGATTTATTTAAACCAAAATATAAAAAAAATTTCATAATAACGGCATTCTGGTCAAATTGAAATAAAAGCTTACTACAATTCGTTTGGTTATTAAGTCAATATACATTACATAGACGGCAGTGATATTCGTAAAACTTTGGTAAAATCGTACCAAAAATTACCACCTAGGGAAATTTCAAGTTCAAAAACTCTAGGAAAAGCAAAACCAATTCACAAAACATTAAGAACGTGTGACAATTTTGTGATCAAATAATTTTTTTTCGTATTTTCTGCAAACATCTTAGACATCTGACGTACACTAGTAAAACTAAAGATACATTTAGCAAAGTATTATTTTAATTTGTCAGAGCCAACTTTGATGTATTTTTCAAAATGAAGGATTGAAAAATATATTTTAGAAATAATTTAACTTTAATATTTTTTTAGCCTTCTTGAAAATTATTGTTAAAGATATGTAGAAAACTTTTATTTAAACATTTTATATTATTTTTGCTTTTTTCATTGAAAAACTTAAAGCTGAAAAACACTGTTTTCGAACGAAAAGTTAGACCTTCTAGAAAGCTTCTAAAAAATACGTCATTAAGATTATGGTTCTATACACTAGAAGGCTCTGCCTTGACCCTAAAAACCGCAAAGCTATTAACGAAAGCTTTTAATCGAGAAATCCTATCATGGAACAGTTTTACTGTTTCGCACAAATTCCAAAATTTTAAATTCTTGTTAAACATACGCTTTTAGAATGAAAGTTATAAAAAATACTAAACGCATTTAGAAAAGCTCTAAATATTCAATAACGGAAAACAAAAGTGTCTAATATCACGAAAGACATGATTTTATGTGAGCGAGTCAAATTTCGAAGTTTAGACATTATTTTACAGTTAAACAGCAGAATTAGTGCCTGTAACATCTCCATCGGCACCAGGCGCCTTTAGTTACCATTCCATTAACATTTTCCGTTTATATTTTATGTAAATAAAAATTTTAAAGAAATTGCTCTGATTATTCGAAAGCTCGAATCTTTTAATATTTTAATTGACTGCTAGAAAAAGCCCTTTATGAAACTAGAATTTTAAAGCATCGATTTAGCTTTGAGGTACCCTTAAGATTTTCAAAGCTTTTTTGAAAGATTTTATTATGATTTATATGGTGAGTTCTTTGAATATAGAACTCATTATTTCTTCACTAAATATTCCCGTGTTGCCTAGCAGTATTGTATTTAATTTAGAAATGTTGACATTTCGGCTATTTAAGAGATTGTAAATAAAATATTAAAAGCTACACAGAGTGAGTTTTACGAGACAGGTTTGAAAATTATTTCCACCATTATATGGTTCAGACACCATTTCAGCGAAAAAACGCACTTGTATCCGATTTCTCCTACCAAATTTACCTGTATAAATTAAAAATTGTCACAGCAAAAAACAAAACAAAATTTAAAAACAATTTTACGCTTCTTGATATCGCGCACTATTACCCAATCCCACCAAAACATGAACAATTTGCCATTTATATTTTGGTTAATTTATAGACAGGACAAAAACGTTAAAAATGTCCTATACGAAATAGTTTTTTACATATGTGCATATTGTAAAAAGGACTAGAAATAATAAAATAACAGAGACACACATACACACACAACAACAACAACAACAAAACATTTTTATAGTTAAAACCTGATAAAGTTTTAAATTATAATACCATAAAAATAGTTACGATATGAATAGTTTTTATTACACTAGAATAGTGTTTTGTGTGCCATTTAGTGTTGTCTATGTTCTGTGTATATATTTTTATTTGTAGGTTATGTACATTTTATATATATATATATATATATATATATATATATATATATATATATATATATATATATATATATATATATATATATATATATATATGCATATGCCTTCAGTTTTTAGACGCATTTATTTGTACACAAAAATAGATGATATGGTTTTGAATATTTAGTGTGATGGTGTTGTGAGAGCACAGCAGCATCAGCGTCGAGGATAAATTATTGAAAGATTAGAACAATATTTTTTAATTTTAATTACAATTTTAGTGACATATGTATATATCTATAGTTTGTATTGCATATAACACTATTCCCTCCGAATACATCACGGAATTTATACAATTCAAATGACACTTTAGGGATACACAGACTAAATTACAGCAACAAGAAAAAATAAAATAAAAATGGTCTACGTATAGTTTTTAGTATTCTGATATGGGCAATATTTTTTGTGTGCTTTTGTCAAAAGTGTAAATTATTACCAAGCTTTTATTAAAAACTATATACATATGTAAAATAAACGTGATTTGGCTAAGCTAAATATTTTTTGCCGCATAATCGTGGCATATACAATGGCACGATCGGATTAATAACCACCACGCACCACAAATTAAATATTCTGATTTGCCAAAGAAAATCCAATTACTTTATTTATTTAATTATTAAAGATTGAAGAAAAAACAATTTTGTTCCCCACTAAAAGCACAATAATTAATTCATAAAACAATTAAACTTTTTGGAAAACTCTGATAAATAAGAGTAAGTACCTTTCAATATTCGACATATAAAACCCTAAATTCCAAAAATTTCCTAAAAAAATTAACATCAAAGGGTTGGGAGAATATAAAATTTTCACAAAACAAAAAAATCGTTTTTTTTTTTTTTTCTCAAGAAAGCTTTAATGATTATCATCTTAATTAAAAAGGTACATAAAGATGGTTATTATAACACTAATTACTATAAATTTGTACTTTTTAGAATATTCTGTTGTGATTTTTGTCATTTTTTTTTTTTGAAACACAAAAAAATTAATTAAAAAATTTCCTCTTTCCCGAATTTTATTTATCTTTACTTCTGTTGTTATTTTAGGAATTTTACATTTTGTTTTTATCGATTCCGTGGCGTTGTTTACTTTACTGTTTTGTTGTTCCAAAAAAAAAAAAAAAAAAATCGGATTTTTTTTTTTTTTTTTGGTAAGGAGATTAACGGAAGTCTCAGGAAGTTTTGTTTGTTTCCCGAAGAAAAATATTTGTTAAAAATCAAAAGTGTTTTGATTCGAGTAATAAGAGGAATGAACTGTAATTAACATTTTTTAAATTTACGATAATTGGGAATTTACGGGAGATGTTTCGTTAACGTGGAAAGAAGTTAAATATCTGAAAACAAATTTTTGACATAATTAAAGGGATAGGGTTCCGAGAAATGAAGATTTAACTGAAGGTGGGGGTCAAATCAGTTGTCAAACAAATTCAGTACACAGTCTAAATATTCAAACTTTTTCTGAGATTCAAAAAGTTAATGCCAATCTTGTTCGATTGTAATCACCCAGAATTCGTGGGCTATCTTCCTTATGATTTATTGAATACTATGACAAGTTTCTGTTACCTTGGATTTTTCAATTTTTCAGAAGTGAATGCTATTAGATAATTTGAGTAAACAGCTAGTTTTTAGTTTTTCCATGAAAATTTCACAAATCCTATAAAACCTATAGTCGCTAATACAAATTCGATCGTTATCAATTTTCTATTTTATATATATTTAATGCTGATTTTATTCAATTTGCACAAGCTAACATATTATTATTGGCGACGCCTTTAATAATATAAAATCCAATAAATTATTTAAGGTGTTTCGCCTATACGGACACATTTTCTATTATCGTTGTGCGCCCGTAATGATATTCACCCAGATTTTTTTTTTTTTTTTTATGAAATCCAGCAACGTTAAATAAATATAAAAAGGATGTTAAATATTAGAATTCAAATGTTTAGATTTTCCAATATTATAAAATTCCAACTATTTTAATATGTTTCACGCCAATTTTATCCGTATATTGGATGTTGTGTGTTGTACGTATATAAGGAGAAAATTCCTTTTATTTCCTTTATTGCCTCCTATTTAAATTTGTTGACATCGATTGGTTTTATTGAAAACAATAAAAGGTATATATATTAAACTCCTTGTAAAAGGATATGTATACGTATATGTATGTAGATACGATATTTTAAAAGGAAAAACAAAACAAAATATTTTCCCGTTTTTCTTATCCTTAGATATATGTCGTGTGATACAATATCGAATCAAATAAATGTTTATTGTTTTTCATTCGATCGTCTATACGTATAAACACAATTTCGATATATCGGAGAATTGATGTCCTTAATACCCTTCCATAATTTCTTACCGTCATAAGAAACAAAACACTTTTTTTTTTTATCTAAAATAATGGGTGAGAAAAAACAAGGCGTTAAAAAAAGGATATCTGCGTATTTTCCGGATCAGGATGAATATAATGAAATACCTTTTTTGTCCTTGTTATCTTGTACAAAACGGAAAACAATAGGACAAACAATAATACAAAATTTTACTTTGTAATTTATTTGATTTTTATTTAGGGTTTTCCCCCGCATACACTTTAAATTTTCTCGACTATAGAGCTACACAATAAAAATCAAATAAAAGGAATTTTCCAATTTTCAATTGATTTTAAATTATTATTTTACTTTATTTTATTATTTTTTTTTTTTAATTCCTGTATAGGTTAAAATGACATCCTTATTCTGTGAATACTGTTTAAGAGAATTTATTTGATTTTGTTGCCAAATCAAATTAAAATTTATGTAAAGTGATTTTGTAAAATGGTTGATTGGTTTGAAAATTAATTTTATTTGTAATTTGTGTCTTTACGTTTGTCTCGATATAGAGGTTTATTGTTATAGGGGGAATTCTACATATCTTAACCATTTATTCAATTATCAGAATGTTAGGGATTGCGATACCTAACACTGTGGTAACAACAATTTATTGAAAATTAGCAGACTACAGAAGTTTTATTATTTCACAAAAAAATTATTAAAAGATGTTATAGATTGAAATTGAATTTGATAGTTTCTTCAATCATTTATTGTAGAATCAAATTTCTTTTAATTCCAGTAAAATTTGAAAATAGCCTTTACTTGGCGCGACGAACGATGCGACTATTGGAATAGGGCTGTTAATTCGTTCAATTTCAAATGTTTCCCAGCATAAAGATAGATCCTTCTACTGAATAGAGCCGTAATCATAGTGGTATAGCTTCTCACTGTTTCCCATAAGGACTATAGAAAAAATGATGTTTTTCAGCTAAACGTTTTTTAAACGTTATAAAACTTTTATAAAAAAGTTGTCTACATATAAATTTCGAACTTTCATTTTGAAAAATACGTCAAATCTGACTAAAATGAAGTAGTGGCTACTTTTCTCCATTTTGTTATTTACCATATTGAATCACAATATAATGTGGCAGATCAATTAATTCCGCCGAAAATTTTTGTATGCAAACTTAATTCATTTTCAATGAGTATGAATTAAATCAGCATCTAATTTTTTAAATTAATTAATTTGGCGCCTATTTCAAATTTTTTAAACTCAAATTTATCCGCGAAAGTAAATCGTTTTGCAAGTGAATTTTATTCCGCCGATGGATACGAATTTATTGCGCTACAAAATTTAACAGATAAATACAAATAACAAGATTTTTGTGAAAATTTTTAAAGTTTTATGATTTTAGTAGTGTGGGGTTTTAGCATGGAGTCATACAGAGATTTGAGCAGATCTAGCGAAATCTTCTTCCATGCAAATTTAATGACCTCAGTTAAAGCTTCTGTACTACCAAGCTGTCTTCCTCCTTCATATACCTTCCAATAGCCAACCAACTCATTGGCTATTCATTATAATATTCGGCATTTCATCAGGCAGTTCATTAGCCGCATAGAAGGAATTATATTTTTATTCTCAGCAATGGACGCAAGACCAGGTTTCTTTGAGTAAACCAAAAATTTGTAACCAATTTGTTTTTTTTTTTTTCGAGCGAGGTCAATTGTAATTCTTATATACCAACCGGATTTTAGTGGTCCATGGTACAGTACATCATAGGCATAATTGCATTGTCTATTTTGCAATGTTTAATAAAATGCTGTGCACAATTGTGACAGCTTCAATCCTCCATGAGCCAAAGTGGTAAATTTGCTAGATATTTGCATTATGGTCGTAACTAAAAGCACAGTAACTAAAAAATCCCGACTTTTAAAAATGAAATCGAGCGCGAGAGTCGGGATTTAAAAACTTGTAAAAAACCTAAAAAACTTATTGGATTACAAAAAATTGAAAGGTCTACATGCATTGCAACTTCATGAAAAAGTACTAAAAAGGTAGTTGAATTGAAAAAAAGTGAAATGAATCTAACGTATTATTGTCAAACTAGTACAAGTAAATTAAACAAATTACAATTTTTTTCATTGCGAAAAATTAATTAATTTCGCGCCGCAAATGTTAAGAAATAAAAAAAATTTTGTCGGCGAAATTAATTCCCGCGGACTTAATTCTAGGAGCCATACAATATTTCAGGTAAAAAATTAAGTTTTTATTAGATACACATATTATTGTAAATAGCAGTAAAATTACTTGCTAAAGTTACCTTTAGTTTTATTACTATACCACAGATGTCTGTAGTGGTTGACAGAAAAATGCATGCGTTTTGTAGTATTTTGTGAGTTGGTTTTGCATTTTTTACAATTTTTGAACTTGCAATTTTTCCAGATGATAATTTTTGATCCGATTTTATCAAACTAGTTTGCAGTAAGCTTTTATTTCAATTTCACCAGAATGCTGTTTTTATGAAAATTTAAGATATTGAAAACGATTTTCTTAAACGATGTTCATATTATGTTGAAATTCAAGCTCAAAGATCTTAATTAAACTTTTTTCTCGTTGCTAACTAAGGCTTTGTAAAATTAAGGTTGCTTTGATAAAGAACATAGTGAGCTTTCACAATCTTTTGAGATTATACAAAATAACTAAATTATATTAGAAAACCTAAAGGCATTGTAAAGCTCCAAAAGCTAACCAAGGTAATGAATACATTAGTATTTATCATAGACTATTTTCATCAAACATCCCTTACCAATTGCAAGACAAAAATTAATTTCCATTTCCCGCCTTATTGATTTTCCATTTTTAGGGAAATTGTTAGGACAAAATATTATTAATATTCTGTTTTAGTTCGCGATGGCGATGGGGGAGACGATAGCGGTCGAGTTGTTTTTATTAAAAACTTTTAATTACTAAAGAAATTTTTTTGTGAATAAATTCAAAGCTAAAATCAGTTTTTCTTGTAAAATCGATTTCCATAATTTTCTTAATTTTTTTTTTTTTTGCAACTTTTTCTTCGATTTTTAATTGGTTTACGTTGATTGAGTAATATAAAGGAATTATAAATTCGAATGGTTTTAAATATGCATACCATATACAGAAAAAATTGCGATGGCGTGACAGGAATCTCGCCATTTTTCTTTATACAAATTTAATTTAATTTAAACTTTTTTTCTTGTTTTTAATATTTTAGGTGAGTAGATTCACAGTCGAGCTTATCTATATAAATATACACATACATATAAATAAATCATGATGTTTGTGGTAAACAAACATAAATTTATTTAATGTTTTGACATGTTGACATGCATTTCGAACGGAAATTTCAAAATAACTAAAAATTTGTTTATTTGTGGAGCGCGCGCACAAAAACAGTTCGTGAAAAGTTTTGTGAATAACAGGAGATATTTTTTTTACAGCAAATAAATAGTATGAATTAAGTGACTTGCTCCATATTATTAAAATATACGGTGGCAATATAACTGTCAAAATTTTAAACGACCGAACAATATTATTTATGATATATGTATAAGACCATTAAATAGAGCGTGCATAAAACATACAAATTATTAGTTGATCTAATTAGAGATCGCGCGGGTAAAATTCATATTTTAATGAACATACTCGTATATCGCATACAAAATTATGATTGAAGTATTTTCACATAAAATAAAACTCGTTATGTTTTTTAGGCAAAAGATCAAAGTGCGGAAAAAGAATATTCTCGAGTTATTTTTCCGTTTGGAAATATGAAAAGAAATTTTTTCAATTTTTTTTGATTTGCAACAAAATTCATATTTTTATTAGCAAAATATTTTTTTTTTGTGCATAATTTCGCTGAAATCGTGACTTTACGATACATACTTGAGATACAAAATTGTTATAAATGAATGTAATAAAGTCGTTGAATGTTACTAATTTGAGAACATGTTGTGTATATGCGCTTTGTAAAATCCATGTGTATACCTAAACATAAAAAAACTTTCGCAATTTAAACAATTAAATTGGCAAAAATTTATTTAATTAACCGAATTACAAAAGTTATTTTATGTTTTAAGCACGAGTATTCATTTAGAAAATATCTTAAAACCACATTCCTTAAGAACATTTTTCTTTCTTTATCTCTATACGAGTATATGTATGTGCATTCTATATGTAAACGAAAATGAAAATTCTACTTCATTTATTTTAATTTTATCACAATTAATTAACTTTAGAGTTAAGATATAACTAAAATTATTATTATAACAATATATAGTTTCGAAAATATTCGTTACTTTTCCAGTTTTTTTTTTTTTTTTTTGGAAAATTCAGACAACTTATAACAATGACTTTATAAAAATGAATTTACATATTTAAATTGTATCACCTGTGTCTCTCCTGTATATACGTACCGATGTCGTATTCTTAGCATAATAGTATACAGAATATCAAAATGTACATCAGTACTTATGTTCACCGGAATAGAATTGCAAAAGTGTCACATTTTATAAAATTTTATTTAAATTGGAATTCGGAAATTTTCACTTTTGTCTTACAAATTCACAATAAACAGGTGTGCGATAATTTTCCGATCTATTAGTTCTCAAAATTGAAAATATGTTAATTTACTTTAGAAACCATTTACAAAAGAAACGTCTTCTAAAAACCAATTAAACACGAAATCTTTTAGAAACAATTGGCTTGATTAACAGTTTTTTTAATTCTGAAAAGGTGCTAGACCACAAGGATACTTTGCCGGTTTTCTCTGTATGTAATACGAAACGATGCTCAATTTCATCATAAAAGAAGAAAGGAAGGAAATAGTATTTAACTGAAGTTTGCTTCTTTTTTCGTGAAACCGGGTAGAAAACCATTTGTTTATATCCATAACATCGATTTTATGTAAATTCAAATATTAAAATAAATTATAATATAACGACGTTAGAATAAAAATAGTTAGAATAAAAAACGATTGTCCAAAAAAACATCCTATAGTAACCCAATTTTGGTCGAAAATTCGGGAATGAGAAATGGGAGTTTTTCAGTTGTAAATTTTTCTTTGTATTAGGGTGTTTTTCGTGACAAAAAAAACAAACTAATTCAAATAAAGAAATAAAATCTCAATTCCTATTTTACGACCAAAATTCGAGTATTGAATTTCATGAAGAAATTCAATACTCGACATTCTAGCGGTAATGAAGGCGTAATGTCGGAAGACGGGATACTAAACCCAAATATTTTCAAATTAATAAATTTGCTTTACAACCGGACTCGTTTTTTTTGGCGGCCTGTGACGGCACTATGCAAAATCTTTCTCAAAATCTAAGATCACTAATCGAAAACAGCGATATATTTTTGTATCATCGAAGCAAAGCTGAACGAAAATCATACGGGCAGATTTTTAAAGTTTTTCGGGTCTATTGGTTGAAGTCCATTTAGACAAATAGGGCTTCTAAAAGTACAGCATCGAAATTTATGAATCATCTTTTTGGTCCTTTCATCGATCTCTGAGGTAATACTCGTCGTATGCGCAAGTCAATTGTTTGCAGAGTTTACAGTGTTCCCTTTTTGAATATGAGCAGGCTTATTTATCAATGACCTTGTTACGTGATTAGGATGTGGTTTCTATTTCAAATTACCATTTATCAAGACTAGATAATATCTATTACCAAGGATTTCAACAATTATCCCTTTAAACCATTTCTAACACTATACATTTTTAACTATCTTTCACTTCGATTTTTTTTTATATGCTCCTTGTTTGTCTCTAATGGCTACGGACCAGTTTTATGTCTATGCCTAGCCCTGGTGGACCGCCACCTTAACCTAACCTAATCTATTTATTTCTATCTGTTCCTTTGGTTTTAGTAACTTCCATTTGACTAATCCATTTGATACAGAGTTTCCATTATCTCCGCCCATTATCTGTGACGATTTTTTTAGATACTCTACTCTACTCTACATTACTCGTTGTTCTATCTTTCATTGCTATTACCTCTATCCATTTAGAGAAAGAGCCAATCATTATGAGACAATATTTGTTCCGTAATGGACCACAGAATCCAAATGAATACGCTCAAACTTAGATTCGGGACGTGCTGTATATACTTTACCTATGTGGATTAGTTCCTTAGTGTCCTTATCAATTTTTGGCTACCAGAAAAATGATCTGGCCAATGCCTTCAATTTAACAATACCCTGGTGTGATGAATGAATTTCGCTCAAAAGCGTTTGCCTAAGTGCCTCTGGTACTATAACCCTACAACCGCACATTAATACACCTTGCTCTAATGTTATTTCATTTTCCGTACAAAAAAACTCTTAACTTCATAATCTTTCATTTTTCTAGCCATCCGTTCCGCACATATCCTATAATTTTTCGCAACAACGGATCACTGAAGTGTTCAGTGTTAAACTCGTTACTTACAAATTTTAAATAGAAAAATTCTTTATCGATGTTCTCATTTTTAAGTGTCAGAATCTCACAGGGCAGCCGCAACAGTACATCAGCACATCCGTTATTTTTACCCGCAAGATACTTGATGTCATAATAAAAATTGAACAAACAAACCGCCTATTTTTGTAAACGACTTGCCGCATTACTTGGAATGCCTTTCTTGTTGTCGGTAAAAATTTACTCCAACAGCTAGTGACCAAAAATGTACATCCCATAACATATTGTTTGAGCCGTTTCACTCCAAAGTATATCGCTAGTGACTAACGATCAATCGTTGAGTAATTTTGTTCCCATTTTGATAATGTCCTATAAATGGCTGCTTTACGCTGTTGATTCCAAACAAATTTAGGTAGTTCTTCATTCGTCGTAAAAAAAAATCTGATGGAATAGTTTACTAGTCAGCAAAATACCTTAACATTCGTGCAATTGCTTGTTCTTTCGCTTTGGCCTTAGGTAACACTTCAGCGTCTATCCCGAAATGAAGATAGCTTTCATTTACGTGAATTTGCTATAAATCCGAATCTCTGCCGGAAGTTTTCCGCCTCATCACGTCAGAACCTATTCAATTGTAGATTGAAATATACAATACATGTATTGGATTTGGTTCCGAATGGCAACCTATTAGGGATAAAAATTCTTTTATATATTGACCATGCCAGTATTTTACTTGCCGCTTCCGACAATTGCAATACTGTGAACAAACAATATATCCTTGAAACTCACTTCATTAATTTCACTTTTGAAACTATCGCCTCATTTTCAAGATGTTCTAATTCATGGAGTGTGCTGTCACCAAGGCGTACCCCAATGCAAGCTCTTCACTTTTGAAATTATCCCCCCATTTTCAAGACGTTCTAATTCACTTTCCAGCTTTCGGTTAAAAGCAAACTATACTGGCATTCTTCACTTTTCAATTTGGATTGCAGATACAATAGTTAGTTGCCCAGATTTTGAGATTTACGGATATCCTCAAAAAAAGTTGATTATATTTTTTAATGGACACGTTACACCACAAAATCTTATAATCCTCGATAATCCTCAACTCGTATTACCACTGAAGTCGGTGACATGGAAATTTCAACATGGTTTTGTTGGCGTTTAATAACTAAAAGACGGTGACATGGTGGTTCACCATTCAAAGAATTATATACTAAAGCCGTATTTCACTTTCATGATATATCTATTGAATCGTCATCCATCCACTGGTATATATCCAACAAAGCGCAGTTATAGGTTGGAATAGAATCTGTCTGAGAAATTTATACGTCTAATATTATTGGGAAAGAAATAAAGCCAATATTATAGTTCCATCATTGCTATAATGCAAAGTATGATAGCGCAAACACTGAATATTCATTGTATTAGGTTCTCAATCGACTACAATCGAATCTACATATCAGCCAACACACTTCTAGCTAAACAACCAGGAACCGAGCCATCTCCCAAGATTGTACCATATTCCCATTACGTTTATATATAATATAACCCACAGCTGAATTTAATCCAATATCAAAATATCACCTCACATTTATTTAACAAATTGGCCATTACCGTCCGCTTTTTGAAACATACAAACACAAATTTTACTTTGATTCTTTTGATATTGAAATAAAAACAAACCGCGTTTATGATACAAAAGAATTTTAATCCATTCACGACACATCTATAAGGTTAGACTACACATTAAAATACCAAAACATAAAAATAAACGAAACGTTGGAAAATTATTGTTCTTAAATTAACTGCTAAAGAAAAATTATATGAAAACAAAACAAAAATTAAAAAGAAAAACAATTAAAAATATTAATCATTTTGTTTTTTGTTTTTTTTTTTAATAAATAAGAAAATTAATCAAAATTATTTCATTTTGTTTTTAAATTAAAAAAAAATGGTTTAGCTTGATTCTTTCTTCAGCACTCTAGAATATACAAATTTAAGAAAAGAGTTAATTGTTTAAAGTTTTATTTTTTTTAATTGATTGAAGATGAGAACATTGATTAATTGGTTAGTTTTGATGCTACATGCTCCAACTCCAGTGTTTTGTGTTGCGTTAATTTTTTCTTTTTTTAAATTAACTTAAGTGTTAATGATTTTTAGTGCTGCAATGATTATTGTATGTGTCTTTGTAATGATGGTGTCATCGTTAAAAATTAATGGAGGATGGGTATTAAACCTGGCGACTACCGGCAATCAAAATGGTTTTCACATAAAAAATAGATAAATTCAGAAATTCTAAAATTTTAAATTTTTTAAATTATATTTGATAATTAAATTTTATGTTTGTTGTTTGTTTATTAATTTCCGTTTCATGTATAAATAAATTTTTGAATTAAGGCCCAGAATTTATAGGCTATAGCCCAGAGAATTTTCATCGTCTGATTCATAAGACCGAATCTGGTTGGGGATTTTCAGTAATGCATCCAACAAACCTGTGACTTATTTCTCTGGATACTTAGCTGGTAAGCAAACTAACTTCTGAATGGTTATGGAGAATATAAGAGTCTTTTACTTATAAGCAAGCTTTACTTTTAATTCCATTTCTTCTCTATTTGTTTCCGAAATCGCCTTTTCTGTAGTCCTTATTCTGTTTCTGATTGGTTTTTTGAACAACTCTTAACACTAATATATTTGACGTCCTGTGAAAGCCAGTGGTAGGAATAACTTGCAATTGAATTCTCGAAAAAGTATTTGTCGAGACAATGTCAATACATCTAATCTTGTAGATCGTATGGACCTGCGGATCACATTTTGCCGGCAATATTCTTGATGATGATTCTCCTTTAAAGATGTCTGTACATTTTTACCTACATCTCCACAGAGCTTAGATTAAAGATATCGAAGCCTTAATATAATAAGTAATAGTTAAGTCAGTAGTACTCTTGGTTGCTGACACTCCGACTTCACTCGATCGTACTCTTGCGTTTCGACGATCGAGATGCAACTTTTGCATACGACTACTTAGGTCATGAATTTTGAAAAAGTTTTCTGAAACCTTAAAATTGGCCTTATAAAATACAATATTTCAAAACTTGGAGTACTGGCGCGCACCTATACATTTTTAGGGAACGGTTCGAAATTACATATTTTTTTGGCAAATTTTAATATGAGATATTTATTAAATAATCCGCTAGAAAAGTCATGGACACAGTTTAGGCATTTGGAGGTATTTAGACCGGACTTTGACGGGCTGTTCAATTCACCAGATCTATCCATAAAAATAATTATGATAAACTATCAGCGTAAAAAAATTCAATAAGCCCGCCAAAAACATTCAATATTCACTGATATTCACAGTTTATTCACTGGTTAATAAATATTCATTGTTTATCCCTTATTATTCACTCACAATTCACTGATTATTCACACATTCTCTAATTATTCACCCGATACTTGCGTTACTCACCATTCATCATTCAGGAAATAATGAGTCATCTTTTTTTAGTGAATAATGACTGATTGATGATGGATTAATCAGGGAATATTGAATGAATAATCACTGAATAATGAGTGAAATTTTCATTTATCAGTGAATAAAGGGAGAATAGTAGGTGAATATTGAGAAAATTATAGTGGATCATGTGTGGAGAGTGAATCCTTCCCTTGGAAAGCCCTTTCCTCCTTGCATTCTATATCTTGTATGTACGAGCAAATCTCGTGTTGATTCATGTTGTTTAGCTTAGGATAGGCTTCTTGTATTACATTTTAATTTGTTGATGAATTATCTTGTTAAACAAATGTACACTTGCGTAACACGAATTGTACAAATCTTGAAATTTTCGATCTTGTGCCTGAGAGGGGGGACGGTTTGCCTAGCCTAAATTAATATACTTTCAAAACCACTTCGATCAAATCGATGCAATCAGTAAGGACAAAGATACAGAATTTAATATGAAAATAACCTAATCTTTTTGAGTGGAAATTGAACATTTTTTTCTATTCTATGTATCGGTAAAAATTTGTCGTTCACCCAAAACTCTCTTCGGTTTTTCCACTCAATAAATGAATTCAACATTTTTAAATAAAATTTTAAAGTTTGTTTATTTGTTAAGCTCTTCATGTATAGCCCATGTGCACATTACTTAGCCAAATAGCTTCATAGCAGCCAGATTTTAGTAGGTAGAATAAACAGCGAAGTCGTTTCAAACCATGCCATACAAAGTGATCAACTTTTGTTTCTTGGCTTTATTTCACTGTCAGTTTGATGCTGAGTTGAATATCCAGCAATTCGTTTAATCAGAATAAATTGAAATTAAAGAGGTCTCTAAATTTGCTTTAAAATATCCTTTACTGTTCAAATTTCTAAAATAAAATTTAGGATAAAATCGAATTAATTGTATCTGAGAATAAAATTTAATTACAAGTTTGAAATAAAATTTGGGAACAAAAAGCAAAATTCATAAAAATTGAAGAGAAATTGATAAGAAATACTTTGGAATAGAATTTACAAACTGTAAGCCCAAAAAAAGGTAACTCTACTAATTGTGATGATTTAAGCAGAGTGAACAACAGGACTTTGGGGGGAAGAGTGTTGAAACTAATTCATGCATTACATTTTTCTAGTGTCTCACTTGAAACCTAACCTTCGAATAAAAAAAGATTTAACTCCCCTGATTTACTGAGATTAATTTCATATTTCATTTGGAATATTATATGTATCGTCGGATTTCAACAAACATGTTGACTGGTCTTAAATATTAAGAAAGTGAGTAGATCTTTTTAAATTGATTGCTTCTTTCAACACAAGTGTCATTAGAAATTAATAATGAAAATTAAAAAAGAGTTTTAGAATCACATAGACATAAATTTAGTATAAATTATTAAACACATGGATGACGATGGCACTCGAAAACTTGTACAGTGTTAATATTGAGTCATTCCACTATAAATAGGAACATGTTTGCATTCGTACATAAGACATAATTAATCATAACATCCTTTCTGCACGAGTACAAAGCAATTACCTCATCCAATTTTTCTTTTTGTTTTCAATGTTCCAAATAATATTTAAATACAAAACTTTTCCCATCAAACAACCATGTAAACGAGTAAACGAGTTTCCTTTTTTTATCACACATATGTACATTCATATACATAGATAAATAAAAAATAAAAAAATGATTATCCATAGTGAAAATTAAAACTTAAAAAATGAAAAATGATGAAAATATATTTTTCATTTACCGTAAATTAGTTTGTTGTTGTATACTTGCTGGTTAAACGAGGGGCTGGATACACAAAAAACCTAACATAAAATGTTGTTCAAATTAAATTTGTTTAGTAAAAAAAAAAAGTGAAAAATAGTAGAAAAGTTTTTTAATTACCATTTCCTACACGAGTACACGACCAATGTTGTCAGACAATTTATTTTTTTTTCCTTTATGCGGTAATGGATATAACCGTTACCCCTTTTTTGTGGTGATGGAATCACTTATTAGAAAGAAAAAAAATCGCACGTGTTAATTTGTTTTTTTGGTAAGATTTATTTGCAAGAGTTTCTCTAAATATATTGCTCTAATTTATAAAATATCAAAAATCTAATTTATCACCTGACGCCAGTCGAATGATTTACGCAATACTAATTCGCAGAAACACCTTCAAATTAAAATACTTTTCTTTCACCGCAAACATCGCGACGATAAATCAGCCTCTAGTGAAACAATACAACATATTAGAGCAACGCTTTAAGCCGTATGCTAAATAACCCAAACAGCTGACTAGCAAGAGGAACAAACAAACAAAATAAAAGCAATCTCATGTAATTTCGCTACAACAAAAACAAATCGTCGGAAAATCAAATTTCCACAAAAAATAATAAAAATTGACCTCTAAAAATAGAAACATGTAAAAGGCGCAATTTTCATTCATAAAAATAAAATAAAACGAAGACAAACAAAAAATTATCTTACGAAAATTGAAAAACAAAAAAGAAAACTTGAAGTAGTTTTTATTTTATTTAATTTTTTTTTTTTTTTGTGTTGTATTTCGCAATGAAAACCTAGCGTGGGCGGAAACACGAAAAAAAAATCTGAAAATTAATCAAATGTACAACATTTATACGCGGATTCCGCACATTATAAAAACGGGCGCCGCAACAAAAATTTGATTGCCCATGTATACCGGACCGTACCAACCGCACTAATCTGTATTTATAGATTAGCGTATACATTTTCTTTATGCGACAAACAACAATTTTTCATTTTCCGCGCATTAATTAAAATGTTTTTACCTTGCGTCACCTATTTATCATTCCATTTTTAATGATTTAATTTTTATTTGAAAAACAATTTTGTTGTTTTTATTAATAATAATTTTCTTTTCGCACATAAAAAGGTTGACATGTAATTTTAGTGACCAAACGAACACACGAAAAATTATGATTTATGTCATCTGAATTTATACAAACAACAAGAAAGATTTCGTCTGCGATTAATAAAACTGTCATAATTTATAGATTTATTTTATTGAGGTTTTTTTGTTTTTGTTTTGCTTTTCTAATTGAAAAATTTATGAAAATTGCCAAAAAATTTGACTGAAAACAATAACAACAACTAAAATTAAGATAAAATTGATTTTATTGTGTGAGTGGTGAGTAAAATTCACCATGCGTTGTGTGTTGTGTCTTGGCTAAATAATGCACGATAGATGGCAGTGTATGTCTTCGTTTTCTTAATTTTTACCATATAAAGTAATAATTTTGTGTATGTATTTGCGAATTTTAAATGAAAAGTTTATTGTAATTAAATTAGTCGTTTATTGTAATTAAATTTGTACTTCAAATTGTGGTTGTGATAAATTTTTTCCTTCTGATTTAAATCAAAATTCAGTTGTCACTCCATTCTGGCATAATAGCAGCACAATTTGCAAGCTAGAATTTTAGAATTTTAGAAAATACAACTAATATAAAGTTACAATAAATTATATAAAAATATATATGTTCGGTTTACCTTGCAAAACCTTGCTTATATGTCTACCAGTTTGAAATTTTCACACAAAATGTAGCTACATAAATTATCGAAAAGAATAAAAAATGTATAACGCGTTGTTTTAAGATGACACCAATAGTTAGCCTATATTTATATAAAGTGCATAGGTCAAACTTTCACAAACTATTTTTGTAATTAAGATAAAAAGGGTTGAGATGCTCAAAAAATTTCTGAAAACTGTGTAAACGACTAAACATGTTAAGATTGCCGCCACACTACAAATATTAAAAAATTTGTCGAACATGCACAACCCCTTCTATCTTAATAACAAAAATTGTTATAAGATTTTGCGCAAAATTCATATATTTGACTAACATACCCAACTCTATTTACTTCAATAAAAAAAATTGTTACGGAAAACGTAACCTGTATGTCCATTTTATGAAACTATAAGCCACACCTGCTAAAAATTCTGAGATTGTGGGAATTTGCCAAGTCTGGCTACAATTTTAACATTTTTAGTCTTTTACATAATTTTCAGAAAATTGTCAAACGTGCGTCCTACCTTTTAATGTTAATAACAAAAATCGAATCGGAAAGCTTGTCCTGTCCGCTATATGAAAACAAAGGCCCATACTTGATCCGCCTGTATCTCGCGAAATTCTCAACTCTTCCGCAGTTTGCTTTTAATGCCCTATATTATAAAATAGCCTAATCGATGACGCATGGCTATAGGTCCGATTTATGTAGACCACCTATACTGATTGAATTAAGCATTCCAAAAGGGGTCATAGTGTTGATCGTCATACCTCCTCCGATCCAAACACCGCAGTTTTAACCACTGCGCCATTTGATAAAACTGATTAATTAAAACTGAATCTAAATTCAAATGGGGTCTTAGTTTAATTGCACTTTCTAACAAATATTTGACGTTTTTCTTAAACCGTGATTGCTCCTTAGAGCGCTGTATATCATGGCAACGACTTTAGTGTTGCCTTCACTTTATCCTCTTAATTCTAATCGCTGTGGTCAATTATGTTTATATGTTACTGATAGTATGAGTGTCTCTTCGCTAATTATGGCTGCCTTCGTTCGTTTCCTATTTTTATTTTTTATACGTTAAACGACGGCACCTGGTTGCTTAATATACTCCTGCATTCGCGGTGAGCACACAGCCAAGAGAAAAACCTTCTCGTCCAGTCCATTCCATAATCGGATGTAGTATTAGTGTATGCAAATTTCACCTCAAGGTTTTAACGATGAACTGGTCATGTTGGAGTCCTTGAAGGCCTATGTCAACCAGGGATAAGTTCAAAGCGTTCAGACGAACCCATACAGTTAAAATACTTGTAGAACATACATAAAGCTCCTACATTCCATCGGTGGGAGAGGGAATCAAGGGGGGAAGAGAAGCTAATACCCTAAATCGATCGGCATGCCCGCGTTTGGACGCGATGAAGTGAAGCCAGATGAGTTTTAGGAGCCCCTGGCCACATATGCGAATTATACCCCAATTTCGATCTTATATACGATTTGTATATTTTAGGAGTTCTGTTAAAATAGAATTTACAACGGCGTAAATATTCCAAGCATTTGACAGCGCTCACCAACAATTGAGGGAATCCACGAGGCGATTCGAAAATGTATGGTAAAAAGACCTTCCCATGTGACATTTCGGACAAACTGCTTTGCTTGATTTAAATGATCCACAATGTTTATGAGACTGCTTGGGTTGTCACACAGCAGGCAGTATAATTTGTTTCCCCCAAAGCAAGCATCCTTGCAGACACGATATTTTGTTGTACCGACTGAAATTTGATAATATTTGATCCGTACTATCCTTTTGATCTGTTCACTTTCTTAAACTCCGCTTTGAATGGCGTTATACTCATCGTTACGCCTTAAAAAGGATATGCGTCGTCTTAAAATCAGAGCTAATATCACAATCGGAATTTTTCTCATTTAAATTGAATAATCCTATAACAGTTGATGGTAAACCGATTGTAAACAAAATCGTGATATTTGTTTTACGCCGCTAGGTAGGGCGATTCCTTGGGTAGGGCAACATCGGTGTCTCCAATCCATCAGTATAGCAGCATTTCGGATGCGTCAATTTTGAAACAGACACTAAATTTATCGAATCCCATTGGAACTTAATAAAGATAGGAAATGTTGGAGAATTTCTTAATTTTGAAATATGGACTCGAAAAACTTGTCTGTGACTGACAATCGTTTAAAAAAATGATACACAAATATTGTACACTTGAGCCAAACCAGTTTGGTGAAAAATTTAGCTCCTACGAGTAACAATCACAGAGCACTGATAACCGGAATTTGAAAACAGAGAGGTTCCAAAGTATCATTTCGTGTCAACTTGTTTTCAAGTCACACACCTTGTAAATACCCGTTGATTCCACAACTAGCCATTTAAACAAGATGACCTTGAATGAGAATCTCCAAGTCCATTACAATGCGGTCGTTGCTCATTGACCAGCTAGGGTTTCTGAAATTGGAGGAAATGTAATGAAATTTGGCGAATATAATTTTTGATTTACATCGATCAACACATCATTGGCAGTGTTCCGCAATATTTCTTAAATTAAATGGTTTAATTGAGAAATCCGAGATGATATGGCTGAAGAAATTCTCCAAAGCCGGAATTAATCAATTTTATATGAGAAACTACTTAAAAAATCAACTTTACATCTCAAATCTCATTAAAATCCCATTCAAAAACATGCTACCTACCATTTGGAGCCGGAAACTCCATTTGGTGAAACAATTTTTAGTCGTGCTCCGCGATATTTTTTGAATTTGGCTCTTATTTTATTTAAGAAATCCGAACCCAAATGATATGACCCAAGAAGTTCTTCAAAACGTGAATAAATCGATTTTATATTAGGAACTACTCATAGAATTGGCTTAGTAACTTATATATTAAATTTCACTTAAATCCATTGAGTAACATGCATGTTCCATTCGATGCTAGGAATGTAATAAAGGCCTGGGATTGGTTATGTATGAAAAAACAATTTTTGTTTTGGCAAATTTAATTTTTTGACTTATAGTTTCTTCTTATGTGACAAAGTATCATTAGTAGTGTCCTCAATATTTGTTGAATTCTGTCATGTTTTATTTAAGAAATTCCATCCCTGCCCCAAATGGAACTTCACTGATTATGCACCATTTCCTTTGAAATTTGATAACTGGCTTAATCAACATATTTGATGATCAATTGGTTGGTTGCAACATATCCAAATGATGAGACAAGGTAGCTGGGTTGAAACTTTTCTAGAAGAGATTTTGCCACACATCTGTTTTGTGACCATATATATAGTCGATTTTCGCCTGGTCACCCTAACTGGTCGCTCAATTTCAAATTTATTTCTCGACGTAAGGCTTTAAACATTGTCAAGTTATGATTGAATCAAATTTCTTAATTTTTATTGAATCAATGTTATAAAATATAAATGCATTGCTTCAAATTACCTAATAAGAACAAAAAAAAAATGCAATCGAAATAAAAGTGAAAAGAAGAATTTCTCGAATAGGAATTCTCCAAACAGCAACTCTAGAGGTTCCGCCGTAGAGATTTGGACATCAGTTGATGATGTGTCAGTTAAGTGTTTATAGTTTGTCCGCAAGAATAATTCATAACTTGTGAATGGGACTTAGAAGTGATGTCGCCACAAATATAGATAATAGATTGCAGAAACAGAAAACTATTCAGACGTGGGGGGCAAAAAATTATTCAAGGATTTCTTTTCAAGATTTATCGAAATTTGACGAACGAAGGACTGGTTAAAATCTTAAAGTGTGTTAATTATTGTTATAAACTTCAATTATGATCCAAATCGATATAAACTTAATTCTTGCAAATCATTTAATTCAATTATTGCTGAAATATTTTTCATTTTTCAAAAACAAACGAACTGCACAGACACTCATACACACTCAATTTTCTTCGGTTAGATTACATTTATCTATATGGATTTTTTTTTGGAAAATATTGAAAATCCAAAACTATATGAGCATACAGATATTAATAACAATATTAATAATAATAAAAAAAAGTATAAATGGTGATGTTTAGTGAATTGAAACAAGTCTGTCAACATAATACTCGACGTATATATGGTTGTGTTTTTGGGTTGGAAAATTCGTAAACATATCGCATATAATTTTCGATTAGATAAATGTATATGCGAAGTAGTAGTCTTCGCTGATATAAACCTATCTACAAAATTTATATAAAGGGGTTGAAACGTTTCAACAACCCTCAAAATATATATATTTACCAATATAATATCCAAATGACTTTTGTCTTAGAAAATAAATCAAATTGGATTGTGTAAAGGTTTTCAACTGATTAAGTTTTGGAGAGAGACTAACCGCGGTATATATATACAGATGATTTATACGTTTATTATGAACAAAATTCCGCATCTTACCTTTTTTGTATACAACACAGTCTGTATTCTTTTAAATTGATACTCATTAAATCAAGTGTCGTCTCAATAACCCCCCAATATAAATCAAATCTCGTCTTTAGTTTAACCACAAAGTGCATTTTACAATAACATGAATTTTCCAATATATTCGAAAATAAGGGAAATTTAATATTTGTAGACAAATTTTATTTTATTTTTCAGGATACGAAAAAAAAATAGAAATCAACTCCTTACGCGGTGTGTGACATTGCAATATTATCACATCGGGTGATTTATTTATTGAAATTGACGCGGTGTGAAAATCAAATATTTTCCTAACAATTTCCGTTAATATGTATCCCTTATATATACATAAACACTAATATGTACTATGCATGTATGTACAAAGATCAATCGCGATGATTGATAAATTTGGAATTTTTGGTTTCGATGTGGGGCGCACCAAATCATACAAAATATTAAGAATTAACGGTTGAATTGTAGTTGCATGCATGATCGTTTTAGAGAAATTAGATTTGAAAGAAACGCGCAGAGATCACATAAAAATTCCCTCCCAAAACCAAAACAAAAGTGATATCATCTTAAACGAAATTTGTATGAAATAATCTAATAACTCTAACAAACTTTGTATATCAAATATGTAAGATTTGTGTTTTTTGTTTAGTATATAACCACATTCCTTATACTCGATTTATTGTGGAACAAATCTAAACTAAAAATTTTGTACAATAAATCAATCGTTAAAAATTTGTACTCTTTCGAGGATTGTTTACATAGTAGTGGTGCCCACTAAATCTCGAAACAATTAAATTATTTATGAATCAACTAATTATTTTTGTTCTTAAAAACAAAAGACGACAAAACAATCCACAATAAAATACAAGAGTTTGAATCGCTTTACTAATGGTTTCTGGGTAGTTGATCACCACTTCGCTATATCGCATGAACTTACAAGTTCTCTACCAAAACAAATTTCATTAACATATCGACATATCAGTTCTAACTTTCCAACTTAATCCAATTGGGAGTAAGTTTGGCTGAGAAAGATTATGGCCCGCCGGTTAGTTTGAAATTTCGCTTTCCGACTAAATTGTAAAGTAGGGCATTTTTACAAAATGAGTTCTAGCAAGAGTGGTTTTGACGATACCTCACTACGAACATACATCCAATTCAACTTTTTACGTTTTTTCGAAACTTTCCTATTTTCAAATTTATAATTTGAAGATGCATAATATAAAGACCGTGACGACGCATCAGATACTAAGCCAAATTTACCTTTTCGGTATTTAAGATCAAATCGATATTGCAAGACTTTAAGGGTACAATGTCTTTATTCATCAAATTATTTTATCATTTGCATCGGGTTTCGCTACTGAATTTAATTTTCTAGATTCTAGAATCTAGGCAGATTCGTATTGCTCCATTGGATTTCGAGATACAGATTGACCATATAGCTAATAGAATTTTCTATTACGCCGAAACGCTATAATCTATTTATTTCAAGATCCAATTTTTCTTGTGTATTATCTATATGGTGAAACAGGATATTTCCTTGGTTTTATTGGTCTCGCTTTGTCAGGGTCAATAAAATGATGTTTCAACTAAATTGTGCGCATTTTATCACAATTAGAAATTAAAAATTCATTAAAGACTAAAATTAGCTCTTGAGCTGATAAAATATGTGGAGCCTTCAATAATTTATCACTTAGCCGTCACCTAATTCCAACCTCGTTTATTTGTACTCCTCTTTTGGTGGAAGGCAATTGCTACAAGGTCGGACCAAAAATCCATCACCGCGTTCATAATTCCCTTTGTCTTATTTTATGATTTTTTCCCCTTAATGTTTATAAATTGCTTAATGGCTACATTGATTAATAACGGCGGGTGGTGCGGTTCGATTTTTTTTTTTTTTGTTTAGGCAATTTTGGACAATATGAAATCAGACTATAATTTAGATCAATATTTTAAATAACTAAATCCAAAATTCACTTATTAGCATTCTCCGTAAAATTTGGTTGATTAATGCCTATGAAATTAAGTGGCAACGGAAACTGAAGAGGCATTCAAATTATCAATTTTCCTCCAATTTAGCATTAGTAAATTAAAGTATTCGGCTAGGAGAAAATCAGCATTTTGTGTTTACAAAAAAAATAATTAAAGTAATTATGGTAATTATTTAGCTTAGCATTCGATTCGTACGTAACAATATAAAAAATAAATTTATTTATTTATTTCGAATTTCCATTCGGAGTTCTATCGACTTAAATTTCCTCAACAAAAACTTCCAATTCAATGACACGGAAGGAGTTCCGAGAAGCTCATATCTCCCCTATATACGATGTAGTAACGAGAAAATAACTCACCATCAAAAATATTGTCATTGAGAAACGTTTCAATAAATTGAAAATTTTCGGTTTCAGACTCAATAATTAATAGTGGAATGGTTGAATCATATTTTTTAATTCGAGTTCTTGGGTGACCAAAAAAGTCACAAATGATTGCGATACATACATATATGCTTGTTGATCATCAGTTTTACTAACGGCTCTTACTCGCTCTATCACTAGAAAGTGATATTAGTACATGGGCAGACAACAAAAATGGTAGGATTTCCTATCCATGTTCTTAGGAGGTGCAAGACAAATTTTCCAGGAAAATTTCCACTTTTTCTAAAAAAGGTTGGATTATAATTTTATTCAAAATCAGTGGTGTAACTAGGTACTCGCAGCATCCGCAGCCGCGGGAGGGCCCGCGGTTATTGGGGCCCAGGAAATTTATCAAGCAGTGGAATATTAGTTCAAAGTCAAGGTTAAATAGATGGTGTTCAGATTAAACTTAAAGTAGACCATGTTTTCAAATTTGCAAAACGAGTTATTTCTAGGAAATTAAGAAAAGGCGGTGGTCTAATTTTTAGAGAAAAAATAAATCGTTCCTGTTGCTATTAAATATTTTCTTAAGATAGACTTAACAATTTCTTCTTGGTCATAATCTGACTCTGGCATAGAAATACAAATGCATTTAGATTCCAACAGATATTTAGAGTTAGAAGAAAATTTACTAAGCTCGTTTGAACTCAAAGCTTTTGACATCAAAGGATAAAGATTTTAGTATTTGCTGGGTTCATTTATTTGTAGTATAGTTTTACAAATCAAATTAAGCATTTAGCCAAACAAATTCAACTTTTTACAGATCAAGTTTTGATTGGAAAAGGTTGTATTTGATTGCAAAAGTTTGATTGTGATTGACAACAGATTAAATTTCTTTTGCATAAGGTTAATTTGATTTGAAAAAGGGAGCAATTATTCATCTGCTTTGCTACTAAACATCTTGCGAAGTACCTTTTTGATGTTCATAAAAATCAAGAAGAAATTGTTGAATGTTTCTTCTTAGAAAAATATCTAACCGCAACTGAAAACCATTTCTTGTTTCCTTCATTAAGTGCGCCCCTGCCTTTAGAAAGCGAATCAACATATACTTATGAGCTAAACCAGTCACTCTCTATAATCAATTAGCGGTCGTTCGACTGATTGTTTCTCATTTACCGGATCTTTTGATTACCGGTAAATGGTAAATAAAAATAAACTCTGTAAAAATCGATTCATTTTGAAAAACTATTTTAAATAGATCTGTATAAGGAAAATGCAAATAAATAATAACTAAAATAAGCTAAACTAATTTTGAAATTAGTGAATGTGTTTTTTCAGTTGTTTTTGGCGGGGTTCTCCCGATTTTGGAAATTCCCGTCGCTTCCCGATTTAATATTCTTTTAACTTTTACTTTTGATCCTTTTTAAAATTTCTCGAGATTTTTGGAGTTTAGCATGGAAATGAGATGCGACATGTTCGAGCCTTAATTGGTGATTCGGTGTTCGAAACGAAGGTTATTCGAGTATGTTTGAGATTTTCAAGTGTATTTAATAGCTCGATGTTATTCAACAATCTTTGAGCCTATTCAAAGAAAATGATTGTTCGATATTTAACGGATTATCCGATATTATTTGAGGATTTCATTCTTATTGGATATCGTTTTGTTGAGCTTAGCCCTATGTTGCTTATTATAGCATTTTGCTTAGTAGTATTAGTAACATTAATAGCTACATTTACACGAATTTTCGGAACTTTTCGAGATTTTTGAGGGTTTTCTAAATTTGTACAGGCTTTCTGAAATTATTCGTTAATATCCAGATTTTTCGGTATTATTAAAATTGTTCACGTAATCTAGATTATTCCGCGGTATATTCTAGATTTCTTAAGTTTTTCGACATTTCTAGGATTATTCGAGATTATGTTAAAGAATTTCAAATTTATTCGAATTTTGAATGGCAATGTTCTGCGCTTAGCTTTGAGAACTTAATAAGTAATATTTAGTAAATTTTTCGAGATTATGCGAAAATTTCGATATTTCTCCGATTTTCTAGGTTATTTACGTTTTACATGGCAGTGATTAGCCCGTATAGGGTTCCCTTTGGTTTTGCACACTTACGGATAATCCGATATTTGAGAAGTTTCAATGATATTCAAGATATACGCTTAGAAAACTCGATATTTTTGAGATTATTTCGAAATTTGTGAAGCTTCATCGATATATTTAGAAAACGTCATAACACTGAGTTGCAAAACGTTTCGTTTTGTTTGAGGCTATTGAAATGAATCACATTCTGTTTTGTCGAAATCAGATACTTAATTAATACGAGGCTTGGTAAAAGGGAAAAAAAAATTTTTTAACTAGAAGCTTTACGAGTTCATAGGTACAACAAATATTTTTAGGGTCACAAGAAAAATTTTGCGGGCGGGGAGGGCCGAAATTTGTAGTTACGCCATTGTTCAAAATACGTAAAAATGTGTAACTTTTTAATAGATTTTGATGTTAGGATTGTGTATCAATAGTGTCTCGATGTTCCATGCAATTTTTCCGGGAAAATTTCACATTTTTCCAATTTGTTTTTATACTTAGTTTAAAATTATAAATAAAAATTGAAACAGGAACAATTATAAAAGTGCTGCTGCTTCTATCAGGATTCTTTAAAATGATATAAAATATCATAGAGGTTAGTTTGAGGATTTAGGCCTACGGCTAAATTTATTTGACAAAATATTCGAGCAAAATAAAAAATGTTAATCCTAATTCTTTTGTAAAAAGTTTAAAATTAAAAATAAATATAAATTTGATGGTAGTTGTTTGGCTATCAGTTTAGGTATTTTAAACCCAGTATTAGCGTGTTTCACCCAGACTCATTTAACTGTATGGAATAATTTCAAAGGTAATTTTCTAAAAGTAGCTCAGATACTTTCAAAGGCATTTTCAATCTTACTTACGAGTTTATAATAAATAGAGTGCCATACAAAACCAATTAAATTGCATCACATCGTTGTACATCATCTCTAATCTCATTTAAATCGCAAACAAGTGTTAACTATCTATTAATTATACACAAACACTGAATACAAAATATATAAATTATAAATACACGAATCCACTTGCGATATTCTTTTTTTTTTATTTATAAAATTCTACAGTGTTTTAGAGTAAAGTACATAAAAATTTTCAAAATACCACTGATATCATCCACTTAAAAATACACAAACATTAAACATAATAATACACAAACAACATACAATTATAAGAAATAATTTTTTTTTATTTGATGTCATTAAAATTCTTGAATATTTCAGTATCATAATTGATGTCAGTTCTAATTAATTTTTTTTTTTTTGTTCAAAAGTAAAATTAATGATCTATGTATTTGATTGATATAAAACATATATATGCGACGACTAGCATAAATTTTACGTCGACATATAAATTCCGAACAACCTGTTCCTTTAAAATATCAACCTGTTATCTAATTTTAATAATGTAAAAAATAACATTGAATCTAACCACTAATTTCATAAAGACAATGATTTCGTTTTTTTTATAGTTAAAAGCGTGAGAGCGGAATACTAGTAAATATCGAATAGTGTGTATCGTATGACGTAAATACACACGTTACATGCACGTCTCAAGTACAATCCAACACTAATTAATTACAAAAAAATTTTGGATACAAAAAATATGTACGGCAGTCACTTCAATGATATTAAAATACATTATATGGGGGAGGGGTCTTCTGATTGATTCATCATGCGTCAAAGTTAATAATTTTGGAAAGAAACCATTTGGGATCTGTTAGTGGTATATACTGGTGTGTGTCGAAATCATTTTGTTTAATTAATGTACACGAAAATACGCTAAAATCGACAGAACGTTCTGGGGTAGAATGAATCTGAAGTTTGTCAGACTTTATAAATAGACCATTTATAGTAGTTTGAAATTTTTGGTCTATTAGGTCGGTTAGTATCACTCACTCCTCTTCAATCGCACATCTAACATCGCATTTTATAATGGCCAAAATTCATCAAATACATTGTTTTGGCCGGTCAATTACAAAATCTCCGGCCAGAATCATGAACCATTAACTAACTCCTTTTAATTCGCCCCTGGCAATGGATCAATTTGTGGCCTTGTCTATTGATTAACTCTAATTTAACCTCTGCATCAACTTTCGATTTAACGAGGTAAAATTCGGGATGATCTTGGTGGTAGTTTTGCTGAATAATTCTTTAAGCATATCATAATGTACACCGGTAAGAACCAGCTCGATATGGAAAATTGTTCAATAACGGCTATTCAAGGAAAATTCTGAATTTAATTCGTTGCTGCCTTTCACACTTTCTCTGACAAGTACTAAATATATAATTTTCCAATTAAAATTCTCTAAATTCAACATCTCATTTAGTCACAAAAAGCACCTCTTACCGTACATTGCCGTAAATTGTTCTTGATCGTAAAAATTTGCCATAAATTGTGAAATATGTTCAGAATAAAAAGTTATTTGTTTCAAAAGCTATACCGTGATTTGTATCACGAAGCTCGGAAACTGTCATACGAATACACTACACCAGAATTAGTTGGCGTACGCACTATCCTGTGAGCCAAATTTTTATTTATCTCACTAAATTCTCTAATTTTATTACTTTTCGTAAGAGGGTGAGCTATTGTGCGTGCTTGGGTAGGTAGTCACATGAAATGATGATAAAAATTTCGAAAATTATTTTCGATCCTGTAACTCCGAAAAACTTGATTAATTTTTAAAATCTTAAATCATCTGGAGATCTCGGATCGATTTCGGATTTTTACGATAACGAAAAAAACGTTCACCGTTGGTGAATTTTCTATGGTTGAAGGTATTTTGTATATTTGAAGAAAATCATTTTTTTAAATGGTAAATTTAATTTTAAATAAATAAAATAATTTGTAAATGGAGTTTTGTGAAATTGTCGAAAACCTAGCCCCAGAAAACTGGGTATTATTCGAGTAAAATAACTTTACTTCATAACAAAAAATACTAAAATATCAAATTCGGAACATCGAGCTTTGAAATCACGACGCGATAGAATTCTTGCGAACTCGAGAGAGGAGAATCGGAACAAAGTATCCCCAAATCACGAAGTCCAAAGGAATTTGCATTTTTCTTACATTTATTATAGTTTTCCAAATAAATCGGATTTACCGAATTTACCGGTAAATTTCGTTTTTATTAACCTTTTACCAGTAATCAAAAATATTAGGAAATGAGGAACTGAAGTATAGGCAGACCTATCCGGGAGGAGCTTACAAGGAATTTGAACCTAGTGCGCCTATCTTGAAATAGTCGGAGATGTTCTAAAAGGTTCTAAGTAGCGGCATATTTGTTGTTCGTTCCAAATGGTTATTTTAAAATTAAATTTTTCTTTTCCAGAATATTTTACAATTTTCCAGAAACTATTTTTTTAATCTAAAATATTTTCCTTCCAGATTACATTAAATCATTAATTTTCCAGAGTATTTTAAAACTACGTCTCTCTGTTTCAGAATATTTTAAAATAAAATCTTTCATTTTTGCTTTCTGTTTTTAAAATTAAATCATCCATTTCCAGAATAGTTTAAAATTAAATTATCCTTCACCAGTAAATGCATTCTAATCTTAAAATTATATCTCACTGTCCCAGAATATTTTAAAATAAAATCTTCCATTTTCCAAAAATTCCTTCATTCTAAACAACCTGGAACATGTTTGTATTTGTATCCCAAGAGAGGTTTACATGATAAAGATAAAGTTAAATTTTACAGCCCTTCAATAGAGAAGGTGTTATGAGAGTAAGATGAAACATTGTTTCTACCTCTATTTTCACGATATAGACTCCAATTATTTGGGTTGATCAACTAATAGTATCAACCAAATAGGTGTCGTATCCATCGTTGCGAACAGAATGTCAAAACCACATTAAGTACAGGCTATTTCAAACCGATTTACTTAATAGAATTTTTCTTCACTTTTATGATAAAATTCCACATGTGTGGTAAAGTGGTTCTAAAACAATTTTTAGGTAGAGTTTCGGTACCTGCTTTGTTATTATTCCGTAAGTCGTTTAGTCCGGGGTCCGAAAATATTGTTCACGTTCTTGTCTTTACCCGTCCACCGTAATTTTTTATTTTTTTTTTATTTAAGCAAATCAAAATTGGCCATGAATTTTAATTGGTTTAATAATAAAGTAAAGAGTCAACATGATACAAGATTGTTAAAAAATTGTTAGGTTATATTGCTAGACCGATTTCCTTTTACATGGTATTGTATTTAAAAAATTATCTCACATAGAGATAATTTGCTACCCTCAAATAATTCTAATGTTCACACAATATTATCTCACCTAATTAATAAGATAATAATCCATCTCGCGCAGCATCTTTCTGGCATATAGTAATATCATTTCACGTATGTATAAAAAATTATTTTTATCTCATGTGAATATCAACACCTGTTTCACATATGATAGTTTTTATATTTTCTTACGTTTCACACGACAACAACAAAAACTATAAAATTATTATACATTTATATCACTTTAATGCAGACATTTATCTAAGAAATAACAAAAATAAAAAGAACGAGACTTAATATTGGAAAATATCGTCTTGCCGTATATCAAATTTTTACACTTGTCGGTTTCACAAAAAACATATAAAATTGGTTTGATGGGAACCCGAAATATAGAGCAGATCATGATACATGTATAAAAGGGGGAACTCAACGTAACTCTTTATGATCGAGCAAGGAAAGGGTTATATTTGTATATATACGAGTAAATATGTATTTGTATAATTGAGAAAACATATTGGACAATTTTTTTTTTTTTGGGGCGTATGTGTGTGTGTTTGTGATTAAGAAATTTTATTAATACTCTGAATCATTGTTTAAGATTAAATTTAATACACTTGAAAATCGTATGAATTTGGTTAGTTACAAGACGAAAATTATATTGCGATGAGGTAATCAAATTTCGACTCATTAAATGTTGTGTGTTTAGATTTATATATTTTTGAGATTAATTTATTTGTATAAAGTCAAGATGGGCGATTAAAAAATCGAGCGCAGCGAAATTCTATACTCTCACATATTGGTTAGTTATTCAAAACACGAAATTTATTTCAATTTTTTTTTTCTACTTCCAAGTTTTTCATTCGTCTTCGACCCATTTACAAATACATGGAATACGTATAATTCATGAAGCTTTTTCCTCAGTTTTATTTTTATTTTTTTTTACTTTAGAATTTATTTCGAGTGTATTTTTCAATGTCCAAGCTTTTATGAAAAAAAAAAAAAAAAAATGTTTATGTATGTTCTGTCTACGTACAATTGTACATACATACTTATTTTGTTGTTGTATTTGCTAGATGTTTTATTATTTGCATAAAATACAAAATAAAGTAAAAGAAGAAAAATGAAAAACAAGAAAATCATAAAATTTAATTCATGTATCATGAATTTTCATTGTTGAAATGTTTCTTGTACTGTAAGACAGTGTTTCTTAAACGCTTACTAAATATGGAATGCTAAACAGCAAATATGATACATTAATTGTTCTAAGCTTTTTTTTATAAGATGATGTACAAGTTTCGTTATTACAAATTTATTTAATTCAAATTGAAATAACAAAAATCTTGCTTAAGTTTATTTATTTTTATAGAACACATAGGGGCTATACTCTGATGATGCCTGAGCAAAACAGATCATTTTATAAAAACTGAAAAAGCATGTTCGATATGCTTTCGTACAATTGATTTTCCGAATTTTCTTGAGAAATTCTAGGAAGCGAACACCATAATGTTCTTCTTATATTCTAAGTTGTCATAAGCTTTTATCTATTCGTAAAATATTTCACTTTTGAAAAAAGTAGGGGATGAGGGTGCTTAGGACATACATGTTTGATATAATCGCATATAATATATTAAATATGAATATAAGCCATTTTCCGAATTTTCTTGAGAAAATCCTAGGAAGCGGGGACCAAAATGACCTACATTCTAAGTAGTTAATTCCCCACTCTTTCCAAGAGTGTAGTACTCCAAATTACTACGAACAAGACCGAAGTAAAGCTTATAAAAGTTTTAAAAAGAGAACTAGAACTACAGCCAGTTCTCATTATATATACAAGCTTCCTGTAAGCAGTGTTGATTATTTGGTTTTCGATGAATATTAAATGAAAAAATTGAGTCCATTATATTTCCCAAATCACTGACAAATGGACAAGCCGTGATAATCCTACATTTTGTAAGAATAACCATTGAACGCCTCTCTATTCACAACATTTTGTAATAATTAGTTCCATATTGTTCTTATGACATCGACTGAATAGAACGAAATAATTTTAAATCGTCCGCGAATAACAATAATTCACTATATTATGTCAACAACAATATCATTAATCAAGTATAGAGGCAGTAAAGGCCTAAGAATTGAATAAAGTTTTGATAATAAGATTGTGATTAAATTTATCGAAAGCTTTTGTAAAATTCGTGTAAATTACATCGACACCATGCCTTAAGTTCAATGAATTATGAACGAAGTTGACCTAGATTTGAAAAAACCGTACTGCTCGAATGAAATCAAATGTTTGTTTGTTTGTTTTTATCCCTGCAATCTGTTCTGGGGCTCGAGGCACTCCCAACTCTTTCGCAGTTCGCTTTTTACGTCCTACCTTACGCTTTTAGTAGCCAAATCGAGGATGTACGGCTATAGAGCCGTTTTCGTTTAAACCACCTGCACATTGCATTGCTTCATGCCAACCTATAGTGCTGACATTAAAGGTGGGTCGGTCCATGGATTCCGCACTCTCAACAGGGGGTCATAGATGTGTTCATTTTTATCACCGATCGTAATCAGATGATGACAAGTCCCTTTTGAATCCCGCCCCTATAGGGATTCGAACCCGGTACCTCCCGATCCAACCACCGTAGCTTTAACCACTGCGCCGTCTGCTCCGTAAATCAAATGTTTAGTTTTATCAAATAGTTCTTTGAATTAATTCTTTTCAAATACGTTGGCGATAGTATTCAATAGGGCTATCGGTCTATAATTAGATGGCCAGTTGCCATTTTTCAAATATCGGGAAATATACTCGTACTGATTATTGCAGCAATCGAGGAAGACTGAATATTATCCGATCCCCAACCCTTATTTAAATCCAATTAATTGTTGTTCCGGCCTAAATTCAACTCACAATCCCTTCTATACTCGATATAGTCATTGGTGAACCATCAAAAATGCTATCATTTAGTTTACTTTCGTAGTTACACGTCAACAGATCAATGCGAAAAATATTTTTCCACTTATACTCATAATCGATATATGTATTACATAATATGAGATTATGTCAAACATGGTTGTCCTAAGTACCCTAACACCTAACGGTTAAGACCTTATAACAACTTAGAATAAAGGGCATTTTGGTGGCTGCTTTCTAGAAAAAATTAGCGATAAATATCCGGATTGACAAACTCTTTAACCACTACACCCGCAGGCCACATATTTCCGTCTAACAATTTGAACACAATGTTTGCTGAAATATTCACTTCAAATGGAGTTGCGGCAACGAAAACCATCAATAAGCGTATTTTGTTGACCAAAACTGAATTCGAATTATTTTGGGTTAATTTGTTTTCCAAGAAAATAGCAAATTTGATTTAATTGACAAAAGCCAACCTTTCCAAATAAAATATAAATTTAATATGTATGTTTAATATGACTCTGGTGGCAGGTATTATAACCAAGAATCAAAATTATGCTTAAATAAACCCAATTTTTTTTTTTGGTTAATGTTATTCTTGTGGGGATTTATCCTATGCAATTGTTGTTGTAAATTTGTCAAGGAAATACGCTAAATGTCAAATTTACCTTTGATATATTCCATAAGTTCAACTTCCGTTATTCCCGAAAAACCATTTTCTTCCATCAGCTGCACAAATGACATTATCAATTTCAACTGATGAACAAATAATAACCAACTGATTGAAGATATTAGCCTTTCTTAAGACATAGCTGTACATTCTGTCAAACTTCAAATTTGTAAAACTTCTAAGACAATTCGCTAAATCTGAATAACCGTGAATGACAACTCCTATTATGCTATTATGCGAATTTCACGCGTAAATGGGAACAAGTCTTATATACAAAAAGTATTTGCTCGTGCCAGACGGAAACGAAAACTTTTATCCACGGAAGAAGCCAACGAAACGACACGGTGGTTTTGCATTCAAATTTATTTTAGGCGTCTATACTAAATATACTAAACAAAAGTTTTCTAAAACGAACAAATTGTACACCAATGTTCCGCAAAACTGAGATTGAGAAACACTGCCTTACCGGAATTCAAGGATACAGATAACAACAAACATTTTATTTTATATAATTTTTGGCTACTTTGCAACTTTGTTTATATTGTACGAATAACGCGAAGGTTAATGGACATAATGCAGTTTACAATTTTGAATGACAAATACCATTAAATAGTTTAAAAGGTTTTTCAAATGACTGAACGCAGTTAAAGGCATGATTTCAATTCCAAAACGATGATTTATAATTATCAAACCCGTCAAAACAATAATTTTGATTGAATAAAATACAAAACTATCAACAAAAAAACATACATAAATGAATCAACGCTATTTAGAAATGAAATTCTATAAATAGTAGTTTATAGTTGGATATCTAAACTAAACTACACAAAAAATGATGTAATTTCTATGTATGGCCACGATTTTATCATTTCTTAAGATAAACTTTTTTGCCCATAAAACTATACGGACTCCGACTTTATTATTTTTGATTAGTTTAGTAGTTTTTTGGTTTAATAATACATTGCTAATATACATAAGAAATTTAATTAAATTATCGTACGAATTTATATATCTGTATGCCCACATTATTTAAGAAATGGGATGGGTGTTTTGCAGGAAGTTTGATACATGTATACAATGCTCTGATTGATAACGCGGGATAACCGAACAAAATAGTTATTCCCCATAATTTTACAATCACACACAATATTGTCCCAAAATTGTTATCCACCTTGTGATTCTGATACATATACCATACATAATAAGGAGATTAAATATTTCATTCATATCAGATTTTGATTGAGTAGTCCAGTCCTTTCTTTATTATGATAAATTACACAGCCTATATGTAAAGAAGGGGTCCTTAAAATATTCGCAAGCAACACCTATTGTAAATAAATAAATGACGAAAATTATGCTACTTAGTTTTACATACACTCGCATATTTTATCCGCGCACATTCCCAATTATCTTAATAAATCTTAAACAATTTGGTATTTCTATTTTCGAAATGTATCCCAATAAATCTTCATTTACTAGATAAAATTTAATTAATTGAAATGTTTAACCACATTACGTAATTATAAAACCGAGAAATTTCATCTTAAATAATTTTAATTAGACGCATATGATACCACTATAACAAATATTTATAATTACTCACAATAAAACCAAACCACCATTGTGTTAATTATTTCATAATGTATCCACTGAACTCGAAATGGTATACATTCTAATACAACGGAAAAAATACTTACCGTGTCAACCCAGGTAAGCGTTGCAATCGCACCTTTTCATATTTTAATCGTAATGTATCCAGTATTCGTTTGTTTTTTCTTCCAATTTGTTTTCGTTTTTTCTGTTCCTTTGTTCGCACAACTTTGATTTTTAAAAATAACAAAATATTAAAAAATTATTTATAAAATATAGAGATTATTGTAATTTAAATAATAAATATAGTTTTAAAAAAATAATAATAATAATAGAATAAATAAAAGAGTTTTGTGTTCTTATTCAAAATAATTATTGATTTATATCGCAATAAAGGTAATTTTCAATGTTTGAGACATGAAAATTCAATATGGCGTAATATTTATTGGTCAAATTTTTGTAATATTCTCATTTATTAGATCGAAATTATGGACTCACGTGAATTATCCGATAATCTAAATTCATCGTACTTAAATATTTCTATGAATCAGTCGCAATTAAATGTTTCACAACGAGTGAATGGGTATCCGACAATGACACCAACAGGTGAGTAATTTAATATACAAGTAAAAATTATGAATCGAATGAATTTTATACTCTCGGTTTTTACAAATTTGGTACATTATGCGATAATAATTGTACCCCAAATTACCGCAAAAATAAATGGGTTGGCTATATAATTTTCGTTCTAGATTTTTTTATGCAATGGCCAACTTGTCATCAGCTAATCCATCCACCCGCTTTAACAATTCCATCATTGCATGTACACACGGCATGCGTACCTACTCAACCTGGTGTACAATCATTTGCAAATATATTACCAAGTATTCGGCCACCCCAACCTATTTCAGAAGCCAAAAATACCAATGATAGTCTCTCGATTGACGATAAATTAGGCGATGATTCGGACGCTAGTGATACGGACAGTAATATATATGATTTGTTTGATGTACCTGTAATGCCGGTATCATCCGAACCATCGTCCGATGATTTTGTAAAATTTACAACAATGGCGCTTCGTGGTTGTGATTTAGCCGAGAAACTTGCGTATGCGCATCGTTCGCGGCCTTGTTTTAAGAAAATTGATAGCCTTTGTGCAAGACTCAAACAAGATTTGGTTCGGCCCGATGGTGTTCTAGCAAATATAAATTCACAAGGTATTGCATGGGCCGTTAAAGATTTTATATTTGTATTCACCCGAATTATTAATGCATGGACTATAATCAAGGGATATGTACATAACACCCCAGATGGACTATCTAAGGTGAAATCCTCGTTCAGCAAAGAATTTATTGGTAGCTTCTTAAAATGGCAAGAAGCCACAACCGTCTTTGTCGATAATCTAATTCAATCGTATGTAAATCTCGATCAATTGGTACAAAATCAGCGTAACGTTTTCCAACGATACGATTCGAGGACAAATAATAAGCGAAATTCAAACGATAATAGCTCAGAAAATGGAAAATCTCATCAGAATCTTGATAGCGAGAGTGTTGAGAGTATGTTGAACGAATTGTCGCAGGAGGTTAAAAATTTGGCTCATGTCGTTGATAATTCAGAAGAAACACAACGGAAAGTATCGGAGAACGGAACATATTTACGCACAGGTCTTTATAATCCACTACAAAAGGAGAAAGTTCGTAGTGAACCGTCCCCTATAAAAGTGGTACCGAATCCACAAATGAAAACGTTTGTTACGTCAACCCCGAATAAATTCGTTGATACAAACCAAAAAAATGAGATACTCAACTGGATCGGAATTAACGCCAAGATGACCGAGCAATCAAAAAATTTGGCATTTCATGGCGAGAGTGGAGACGGGCGAAGTGAGAGTACTAGCGTAAAGCGAGAAAATAAAACGAATGCCGAAAAGGCCATAAACTATTCGGAATATGAACGAAAATTTGTTTATTTGATGGAAAAAGTTTGTTTGATCGATGAAACCAAATATTTCTTTTCGGCCCAGTTCACTAAAAACTATGTATGCGAGCGAGCAAATTATATATTATGAGTTGTTCATTTACATATTAACGGTTTTGATTAGTTTCCAGATTTTTTGAAGATAGTTCCAAATTATTTAGATCTACGCACAATTATATTGCGATCACAGGCGGGAAATTATAAAAATATTTACGAATTAGTTCATGATTTACGACAAATTGTGTATAGCGCCAAATTATATTTACATGTAAGTATTTTTGCATAACATTGGCAATTTATTTGCTTAAGGCCGGTATTCACGTACAATTAAATTGCGCAATATACTTCTGTGACGTCAGAACATTGCACAATATACTCAAATTGTATTCAAGATTTTTGAATTTTATTGTTCAATATTGACGTCACCAATTATGTATATAGCGCAATTTAATTGTACGTGAATACCGGCCTTTAACGAATTTTCTTACTATTTATTTCACAGAAAAATCCGCAAAATTTTCTCGCCAAACTAATCGCCGTAATTGAAAAGGAAATGGATAAAATTTTAGCAGAAGAAATCTTTCTGCCATGGAATTTCTCGACAATAACAGGCGATCCGAACGACAAAATACCACGCACTCATGAAAATTAATTTTAAGCACATTATGAATTTTCCAAAATTTCAACGTTTTATTTTATTTTATATACACAAAATTTTACACGAAAATACTAAAAAGTGAAAATTTATTAAACTTAAGTCGAAAACTAACGAAAAAAAAACTGTATAGGAAAAACTACTTACTTTAAAAATGGAATATTGAGCTTTAAGTCGACAAAAGTATGTGTTAATGCTTTTACACCAAATTGTGATTTTGAATGTTAAATATTTTGTTAAATTATTAAAAGTTTTGTAATTTTATGATTGTTAAACAAAAATTTGTAAGTAAATGAATTTAATATGTGTGTCTAAGAAAATTGTTTGTGTATATCTGTTTTGGTGGTGGTAGCAAGTTATTATTTTTGAGGGAAAGATTATAAACCAAAATCAGCCCCTTAGCTCATGATATACTATAAACAGCCGTATGAAAGAGCCGCAAAGTAAAAAAATCTAACAAACAGGTACACGGAATTAACATTTCAGTTAAAAAAGACGATGAGGTTCACGCTTCAATTTAGATTTGCGCAAGCGGTCGATCAAGCTGTAACGGTATGAAGTCAATCTGTAACAATTTTTTTTAAAGAGAATCCGTAATTTAGACTACCTGTTCATTACAATTTTTTGCTCTGCAGCTCCCGGTAACTTGCAGATTGGTAATTGGAGGGGGCATAAACAAAGATTTCAATTTCCGCCCAATTCGTCACTAAAATATTTCCTTGAAAGCACAAAGAAAACATCTTAAACAACCATTTTGATGGTTCTACAGTTAATTAGCAAGACAACAAAACCTTTTTATTTATTTATTTTTTTTATATTTTGATAAATGAATTCAGGAAATAAATTTCAACTTAAAGACAAATGATGCTGCGTTGTGCTTTGTGTATGTCTGTAAAAGAACCTAACATATCGTTTCAGCCTACAAACACATGAGTTCATTTAATATTATTTTCGATGTTTCTTACGATTTTGTTCGTCTTATACAACAAAATGTCTGTGTACCCATAGGATAATATATCTTTCTTACCTAAATCTTAGGCGAGGAAAACACATTAACAAAACACAAATCATCACAGGAGGTAGAAAAATGTGTAGTTAAAATACAAATTTGTATCCTTACCGACAAATGTATCAATTTTTTATGATACTAAAGATTTTTTTATGAAAGAAAATATTTTGACCTGTTTCGATTTAGGTATAAGAATCGGCTTGATTGGTTCGTCGTCTAGCACAACTAATTCTTATACAATTATAATGATTGAATTCTTAGAAAATACTTCAAGATGTTACCTATGTATGTTTCGTTTTTTTTGTTTTTTTTTTTTTTTGTTAACGAACACATTTCTACTTGTCTTGAAAGTATAACGATCGAAAACGTTTCTTATTAAAAAACATGTTAGATGTAAAATCATAAAAATCTCATTTTGCTGCTGATACATGGGATCATAAAATTGTTTTTGTTATATTTGTATGGATATGAAACTACCTGCTGTTAGCAATCTTCTGAATTACCCGTATCATCAAAAATATATATGATTACCAATATTATCATTTTCCCTTGGCCCGCACTCCCTTGAAAATTGAGTACAGAGGTAACCATGTTATATTATCCACACAAGGGTCGTTACTCGTGTTTTTAGACACAATATCCCGACTGATCATAAAAAAAAATTCACTTCAACGATGTGATTTTTATTTTACGACATTTTTAGCCATTAAAATCATCTTACGTTTTCCTTCGTTTGGAAATTTTTTTTTGTTTTTTTGCTTTAATGCATAATCTGAGATTCTCGCAGACAAAATGTTTTGATTTCATCGTATATAGCTTCTTCATTTCAACAGCACTTTATCATCATAAATTGGATACAAAAAAATAAAAAATTAAAGTATGTGATACTCTTGAAAACCATTAGAACGAATTTTTTTTATTACTACTTTTATACAACATTCTCGAAGTGGGATGAGACCTGACTAATCCTCCAGATACATATTTTATTTGATCCGTTATTCGACAATAAATTTATACAGGCTTTTACATACATGTATTATGTCCTGTATTTATTGGTTCACCGCAGGTGTAAATTTAATACTGGCAGGTAGATTTAGTTTTACAAACAGCAAAACGACCAATCAACATTAGAAAAATGTAATCACTAACTATAAACAAACCTGTGTTTAGTTACCACTAAATAGGTGGAGTTTAACATATTTTATATTGTTCAGGTACGACCACATTCATCACTTCACTAAACCAAATAAGTCTTTATATGTAAACAGATTATTCTTGTAATTATATTGGATACGGCATTCGTCTGGATGTTTTCTTCTCAAGTAAAACGTTTTATTCTTTTTATTTATGTTGTTTATTTAAGAAAAGAACAACAACTTGCAATAAAATACTGTGAAGCCAAGATGCGAAATAAGACAACAAAAAAAATAATAAGATTATGAAGGAAGACGAAAAGTAACACATTTTGGTTCTTAGGAGCTTGTCGTAAATTGGCAAACTATAGATTGAGAAACACACGTGTTATTTTTTGTTCTTTTTAGAAACGTTGTATTCAAACAAGGGCTGTGTGGTAGGTATACAGATGAATTGCATTCTTGGAATTGCTTGAATTGTATGAGAAAAAATGTTGAATGTCAAAATTTTTATGAAAAATTGATTGAGAGTTGAAAGGTTTTGCAATTATTGATGAAAACTTTATGCGACTTTGTGTCGTTTGTACTTTTAGATAAATAATGTAGTAAATTAACATTATTTGATGTTATGTAACATTTGTGTTAGTAATCAAACCAGCCTTTTTAAATCCATCCTTGAGAGAAATTTTTCCAAAAAGCAACCAGTTATCTAAAACACCTACAAAATAAAAATGTACATATACATTTTATACGATGATTAAATTTACCTGCATTTTGACCAACGTTGATCTTTTATTTGTTATAAGTAAGATACATCCTCTTGTTTCATGAGGATCGGGTTGAACGGGAAAGTGTTAATCGTGAAAACGTAAAATTTTAAAACAAAAAAATTCAATTAATTTTTCATAATGCGAATAATTAATTATACAGTTTTGAAAAATAATAAGAACAGAAGAACATACAGAGCACAACAAAACTTGGCGCCTTTTCTTATTGTTTATAGTGACAAAATTTCATAGTTTATTAACTCTCATAGCATATTTTACATATTGCTCATAACTTTTCGATTAAATTATACATAAAAATAATATAGAGCATAAATCATTTGATAAAGGTCGCGAAACAGTTCGTATGCACTAAATTATACACCAACATCCATATATTTATAATGACTCAATCATCTTGATTGATTTTATTAAAGTATAAAACTTTCCAATTATATTATTCTAAGATGAATCAGAATTATATGATATCATATTATCTGGGTGCTGATGGCGTAACACGCATCGCACACGGTAAATTCTCATCCTCTTAATGGAGCAACCAAAAAAAAAAAAAAAACCTTAAATACATCAATTTAATATCCCTGATTCTAAAAAAATATATGAAATCAACTTTAATAACGGTAACATGCAAGGTATGTGTGTGTACCCAGATATCAAATATATGCCATCGAAGCGAAGTATGTTGAAATAATATATGTACATTATTACATAACCCAAATATATGTATATTGTACATACATTGTTAACGTATTAAGGGAATATGACGATGATGATGATAACAACATTGGAAAATGGGAAAAATAACTAAACAAGAATGAAAAGTAGAAAAAAAAATTTCATCCCCTATATACACATATCTATATAAAAAAAATGTTTTCATTTTTTTTTTGTTACGTTTTTTTTTTTTTTTTTTTGCATAATACATAAAACATAAATCATAATCGACGTCATCTAAGTTACATTTTTATTAGATTGGAAAAAAATTAGTTTGTGATTTGAAATCCGGGATCTATTTAATTTATTAGAAATTCTTGTTGTTGTTGTTGTTGTTGTGTATTTGGGGATGTTCCGCGTGATTTATCTGTGTGTCTGATTTATTGAGTAGGCCCATTTTAAATATTAAATGTAAATAACTATTACGGTTGCTTTGTGTGCTTAGGATCTTTATTTTAAAAATATGCCTAATTCTGAAGATAAAGTTTTCTAATGGTTAATTCAAATATTCTAATGGTTGGTTCAGTCAAACAAAGAATAATTTCCTATCGTTAGACAAATTAATTGAAACCCATAGACGAAATCACTTGACACCATATAATTTGTATATACACAATTGAAACCCTTCAAGTACCCACTTTCACTGTACATATTTGTGAGACAGACACCATTTCTAATTGAATTAAAAAAAAAAATAAGAAAAGGGTGTCAAATTTAATACAATCACACGCACAAAGTAAAAGGATATGTGCACGACTAAAGGAAACTGAAACTACCAATCATGGATACAGAATTCCTATGACCTCTTGCTTAATATTTTTAAAGGTTTCTTTTGTAATAATAAAACATTTATTTATTTGTTACTTCAATTACTTCAAGTGTTTCGTCGTTTTAAGAAGAATATGTGTTTATAAAAAAAACAAAGATGAAGTCAAAAAACTAAAAGATAAGCTAGAATAGTGGCACAGACCGACTTAACGGGTTATATTCTCGTATATAATACGTATGATGACGGATTTGACCTGTGAATGATACAATTTTATTAGTTATGATAAATACAATTTTTTATCCAAGTTGGGTTTTTTTGTGTTTTAAAATAATAAGATTTCAGTTTTTGTTGTTAAGAAATCAAGCAGTACACAGAACGAACAAAAAACCGACAGTGCAGCTGAAATAACAGATAAGTTTTTTTATTTTGTTTCTTAGCTTCATCTTCTTGGTTTTATATATAATTCGAGCAGCTATATACACTGTGTATATTATATGAGATGAGATGAATGAATGGGTTTAAAGATACATTTTTAATGGGGAAGATTCATCAGTTTTAATTTGTTATTTTCGGTTTTTGTTATTTCGTTGAACCAAAGGGTTTTTAAAAATTGGATTTTTAATTTTTATTTTTTTTTTTTTTTTTGGTTGTTTTTGTTACTTTTGATTTAAAAAGTAATTAAAAGAAACAATTTAATGTTTTATGTATATAATGGTGGAAAAGATGGTGAAAAAATAAATTTAAATTAAATCGACGACAGTAAGACGGGTTGGAAATAACCGATTTAAGCTTATTAAGAACCAGGGTCGAGGTGGGTCCAAATTTCTTTAAAACAAAAAATGTTACAACGTTCACACGGTCATATAATTAATAATATGTACGTAATTAAAAAGCACCGCACAAATAAGTTTAAAATAAATAAAAATTAATTTATAACTCGATAGTGTTGTTTTAAATTGTTATGCTTTTATTGCGGAACAAATTAATACATAAAAAATAATAATATAAACGACTATGTGAAAGAGTTTTGCTCGCGTTCTCCCCCACTATATACAAACACCAAAAATTCTAAAATCTGTTTTTCTAATTTATCTTCAAACTTAATTCTAATTTATTTTGTAAAATGATATGAAAAATTATTTTTTAAATTAAAATTCGTTTCAGTACTGAGAAATTTTGTTTGTTAATTAATTTTAGTTTTTTTTCTATACATCAGACATGAGTGATTTAAGATTTTTTTTTCGTTACAAAAGAGTTATAAGAATTAGGACACATTAATCTTTGATTGAGTGAAACCGTATGTTGTTTTTTTATATGCTTTCTATAAAATGAATCTAGGAATAAAGTGATGTAAGTGTGCAGGCACAAGAAGATTATCTACCAACCTGAACAATTGTTAAAATAATAAAATTATTAAGATTATCTTGACTCCAATTTTAAGAAGGGAAGTATTATGAAGGCCGTTAAATTAATTTATTTCTCAGTTAAATCAGTTCGATTGAAGTATTATTAAGAATATTTCGGAAAATGTTACAACTGAAAAGGTTTCCTCTTCGAAAAATGTTACAACGTAAAAGGTCTCCTACTCTGAAGCGATAGTGGTATAGGGATTATGGTGCCGTGGTTCAGTTTGTTTTTCTATCCTATTCGTCAGAATTCGTGCATGTTCTAGATTGCGATAGCAATTATTCGAATTAAGTGAATTTAAAATGAAATATTGTCAATTCTTTTAATTAATTAATTTAGAGCTAAACGGTTTCTACGCTTAGTGCCGGAAACTCTTATTGCATGCAGCACGGCGCGCAGTTCCGCACCTACAAAATCGTACTAAATTTGTTTTTTTTCACGTAGTGTAACCTGCTGATTCGTAGCTAAACTATAAATACAGGGAATTCGCGTAATAATGCATGATGTGCGGTATACTTGTGTTTCGTTCCTAATAAAGTATTGTATTCTAATTTCGATGCAAGGTAAATTCCGCGCTTCTGTTTCTGTACCATAACAGAAAATATTATGTATGAAAAATTCGTTAGTTTTTGTGCAACGTGCTAGTTCTTCTCTCCAATTGGAGGATTTAGATCTTAAGCAATGGAAGGAATTTTATGCTTGACTTTTGCTGTTTATATTTTAGATTCCATCCGCTATTTGACCTAAGATACAATATCTCATCGTTTTCTAAAGGCGATACTTGCTTGCAGGGTTTTACGAGAAAATTTAAGATAGTCCGTTTCCCATTTCTCGAGGAAATACGATACGAGTTTTACGAATTTTACATAATTAAGAAAAAAATTGTTCTTAGAATTTCAAATGTTTCAATAAACAAAAATTATTTGTTGATACAAATTTAAAATGTTCTTCAATGATTTTACATAGGATTCTACCCTAAGCTTTTAAGATTTTCAACCATTACTTAAACACTTTTCTGATGCTCTGATTTTAGGGTTCTACGAAATTTAAAGCTTTACTGATTTTCAACTATTTCTTAAAGACATCTGTTGAACTAATAATCTAATCTAATCTATGAACTAATTTCAAATTTTAGGAATGCAAAGAATTTTTAAACATTAGAATTTCTAACACAGAATTATGAGAAAATTTAGAACATAATTTTTAAAATCAATGTTTTAAGATTAAAATTGGTTTCTATTTTCATTAATTTGCACCTTTACCATTTAATTATATTGAAGACAATTAATACACAATTAAATTATAAATCATTTAGGTGGCACTGGTAATCAAACTTTCACAACAAAACTTAATCAATGGCACACCTTTACATACAGCAAATTTAAACTTTGTGCCAATGTCAATTTCATGCAAAATTCCATTAATTCTCATAACATAACTAATTGAAAGTCTATCTTTATGCCCCGGAAAACAAACAGCCGGAAAAAACAGAACAGCATTACACGCAGATAGAAATCCAATGTATCAAATCATTTATCATTATTTCAAAAACAAAAAAATATTTAACAAATGTCAATTTTTTTTTGATTTTTATGTTTTTTATGTGTGTTATAATTCGGAGTCAGAGAGGCAAAAAATTTGGTGCGGTTATGTTTTGGGTTTATGCTTTTAGTGAATATTCAAATTTATAGTTGTTAGTTAATTGTTTTTTAGTTTACAACCCAGTAAATACTGTTGAATGGTTTTGTTGGTTTAAATATTTCGTGTTATCAGACAGGCTTTTTAGTTTTTTTTTTTGTTGCAGTAAGAATCTAAATTTAAATAAATCAAATTTAATCACATACCAACACAAATAAAAATTTTTTTCTACTTCTAATTGATTTTTGATTTAATTATCGAAATTTAAATTTACATTTTAGTTTTTCGGTTGCGCCGACTAAATGATGGCAGAATGATTTTAATGGATTTGGCTACGCCGATTTTTAATGCGATTTGAAGTATAGAAAATTGTGGGGAAAACAAAATTATTTATCATTAATTAATCATTTTTTGTGTCAATCATTTTATGATTTTATGTAACTTTGTGTTGTATACACGGAGGTGATGGTATCATCTCTCTAAGTGCATTAAATGTAATATGACATGTGATTGAGCAAAATTTTTATCGCACCAAATAAATTTTAATTTATTCGGGAAAAACGTTTTTATTTCTAAAACTCTTCGAATAATTTATGCACATATTATAGTTTTTCCTGAATATATATTTTTTTTTTTTACTTCTGTGGCCTGAAATTTTTATTTATTTTTTGTTTTGGGAAAATTAAAATAATATAAAATTAAACCGCACCTGTTTTTAATGGTAATATAATTAAATTAATTTACATATACAATAGAAATTTCAAATGAGCTTATTATATGTGAAAATTCTGGATTTCAAATCCTCTATCGTATTTTCTAATTAACATATATCTCCCATATATAAGAAAGAAGAAATTTTACGTTCACATTTATCTAACCATATATGTAGAGTGTGTGGTTTGAACTTTTTTTGAAAACAATATTTGTCAAATTGCATAAAAATAATTTTCTTATGTACATAACGAGGAAAATTGATTAATGAATTTTGGATGCTGTGTCTTATAAAATTATAAATGAATCGATATAGAATTGATGACAAATGTTTAAGTAATTATGTTAATTTTGAGTATACATATAGGAATGCAGTAAAGCAACAATATTCTTGTTTTGGGAATAAAAGGGAATATTTTGTGTTATTTCAGGTTTTTCTAAAAATATTTATTTAAATAATTATAAGGGAAAAGATGTGTATGTGTGATAAGAATTCGATGTGATTGATTAGAAAAGCAGATATATTCGAAAAAACATTCAGGAAGTAATTTGTAAAATATTAAGTCAAATCAATTTTATTTTTTTTGAAGAAGGATTGTTATTTTTCCTGTTGATTTGAATACTACACCAAATATTGGTTTGGTTATAAGATTTGTGTATTTCTGATGCGGGTACGATAGGGTAGATTTACAAGAAAATACATTTCTTATGGTTTGGCACTGATTTTTATTTTTAACGTACATACTATAGGGTACAATAATGATAAATTATATATGAATGTTTGGTTGAAACCTCCACGGGTATGTACAACAAAGCAGAATATCTTTAACGAAAATGACCAGTGCTTTCAAAATAACTTAAAATAGGAAAAACGGGCAAATTTTCAGAATTTTTCAATTGATTCACTTATTATCTATTCTAAAAAATAATAGTAATTTTAATAGTAACTTTAAACAAATTTATTGCAATTTATTTTCAGTTTTGTTGGCAATTAAATAAATCAACTTAATTTGGTGCAATAATGAAACAATGATTTAGGTGAGCATTCAACTTCAACGTAAAATAAATGTTCAGCATTTCGTTCAAAAGTATAATTCTAAAATGTATATTTTGCGAAGGCAGTCCTTGCGGTTTTTACAGTAAATATACTTAACAAACAAACAATACCAGCGTTGTTAGAAGTTGTCGACAACAATTTTCAACATGGAGTCCAGTAATGAATCTTGTAAAAGGTATTGTAATCATTTTATTTCAATAAAATTTAATAAAATACAATATTAAAAATTTGTAATAATGAAAAACATTTTTTTTTTAATTTGATATATTAGGCTTGCTCCAGGTTGCTTCGCAGTCGTTTAATAGTGGTAGATTACGCCGGATGAGACAACTTATCTTAAAAAAGTTGTCTCGCAAATAACTGCAGATAGTTAATTAGTTCACTTCAAAATTGATTTGATGTTATAGATGTGCTCTTAAATGAACCATAACAATGATGAATGTATGGGGATCATGTAATATATGGCATATACATATTAATGTTCTAATTATACACAAATTTAGTATTCTAGGTAAGTACCCGCCATATTATCCTACATCCTGTTTATTATACATAAATGCTCCCCGATTTTATAAAAATCTAATCTAATCTTTTCTAATATACGCGTATATGTATAAAGAAAGATATATGAAAAACGAGCGCGTCATATAGAAGAAAGAAATTAAAATTCTTCGTTATCAATGAAGAAGAAAAATAATTTAGTAATAAATTACTTAAAATACATACAAACATATTAGAAAATTTATTAATATTTTAGTTAGTTTTTTTACCATAATTTCCCATTTTTATCTTAAATATAGAAAATACAATTTATTTGTCATATAAATTCCACTAAAAATACAAGAACGAAATTCTTAAATCTTAATATAAAAGTAATAAAAAAATTTTTTCTCTTTAATATTATCTGGCTTGCTTTCTTAATGCCGCTCTGATAACATAATTTAGGTTATTTTGTATGGTATAATTTAAATATATGTAATACATATGTATGCTGTATACTGTATATATATATATATAATACTCGAAACAATCAAAATGTGGAAAATAATTTTATTAAAATTATTCAATTCTCGTATTTGTACTCGTACATTAGTTTTTTAAGCTTTGATTTTGGTTTCGAGAGTATCGTTTTTCACAAAGAACACATACTCGTAACAAAAAAATATTTGAAATTTCCCATGAATTTTATTAGACACATATCTAACGGAGTGTATAGATACATTAGAATTAGAAATCGTGTCGTCAGTATTCTGTGAGATACACACGCATTACGCATATACATAAGTATATATGTATATATATATAGATAATTTTTGGTGGATTACAACACCATGAACACTTGTCATTATGTTAAAGAAAAGAAAATAATTTTCATTTCCAACAACAAAAACTAATTAAAAATCGTAAAAATATTTGCTTTTTTTCCATTTTTTTAAGAGTTAATATTTACTTAACACTTTATATATGCGTTATAATTTCTTGTACATATGTAAATACAGATAAATATATTTTCATCTTTATTGTAATGAAAACATTGGTAATTGGAAAATGTGGAAGCAATTTATAACCGCAGAAACAAAAAAAAAATGTACATTAAAAATTATTATTTATATGTATTCAGGAGGTGTTAAAGGATTAGATGCTTGATTGATGCACTCGAATAACTTGTATATACGAGTGTAGAGGTACTTACTTTATAGCAAGCAGAGGCCTTGAGGCAAAACAGAAAAAAAAACAAAGCGACATATGTATGTTACCACGACAAATAATTTGTATTCAAAATGTATTTTTTTTTTATTTAATTAATTTTCTTTTTCAATTATATTTTACTCGTGGCAATTGGCAAAAAGGCTTTTAACAGTTCTTTGTTCAAGACGAAAATGTTTGTTTTTAATCTTTTTTATGTATAAGAGTAGAAATTAATATTAATAAGCTAATTACAAGATGTTTGTTAATTGGATTGTCAAACATATCCATTAATTTAAAAAGTGTTACTGGCTGATTACAATAACAGAATATTGGCATAAAGAATATCGGCACAACTTTATATGGGAAAGCTTTCCGAATAAAATTGTAACGCCGAAAAAAGGGTTGTAGATTTGGCGATGAACATTTGTTTATATTTTGTTCGAAATAAATTTCAAATTTACCTTGTTCTTTAGCATACAAACTACTTATAGTTAAAATGAAATATTAATCAAAATCTTCTACATTTTTATATATTGATTGAATATTTGTAAATTGACCATAAATAAATAAGATAAATTGATTCAGAGTTCAAACTTAAACCAAGATTGTTTGAATTGGTATTCGCTTTTGTCCAAAATAAATTCTAGATTGATTTTATTTTCCATCAAACAGTTTTAATTAAAAACAAAAATATTGGTCAAAAACAAAAATTTGATTTGATAAAAAAATTCGTTCATGTTTAATAATAATTGATTCTAATTCAGTTTTAAATTACTTTCAAATTACCCCTGAACAAGCAACATTTACTATTGGTTCATAAATTCCTATTATAAAACTCTCGTGATGTTGGAACAATTAAATTCTCCTCAATCAGTATCAGCATACGCTATTTCTGTACGATACTTTTGAAATATGACGAATCTTAAATTCAAAATTGAACCGTAGATGGAATTTCAATTAATTCAGTTCGTATTCGATTTCTAAACAAATTCCAAACCAATTCAGTTTTCCTGTAAAATTGCCATCAAACCTATTTAAATGTTTGGTCAATTTGAGTGAAATCTTAATAAAGTTTTTATTAGAATCAAACTTCTATCAAATTCGCTTCAATTTGAAATTCCGTTCAAAAATAATTCCTAAATTGCAGAAAATGTATAATTGAATTCCAAGCAGTATATGCCTGATTTTCAATTAAAATAGTAGCAACAGGTTGACATTTGGAAAGTTGTAGTTCAGAATCATACAAGTGTGAGGTATAATAAGTTTTATTGTCCTTCCATCAAAATCGTCAAAACCCAATTTCTAAAATTAAATTTGGGGCATTATTACGAGTATATGCAATTGATAAACCTTTCAATTTTAACAACAACCTGTTTATGTGTTCACCTCTTATTATAAACAAACCGCAACATTTCATTTCAACAGGTTGCCGTTTCCTCATACGATATTTTCCATGGAAAATAATTACTTATTTTCCCGTTCATATTTCCATAACAGATAATTATCATTAAATTTAATTTCAATAAACACCTAAAACAACACACACACACACTGTACAATAAAAAAACTTCCCTAATGAGCTGCTATCAAATCAAAAATAAAAATGTTTTCAAAATAAAAATAAATTTTCTCATAATAATTTTCCTTCTTTGTCGCAACATCCACATCTCATCATATGCTTTGTAAATTAATTTTATTATACAAACCCAACAAAAATAAATAGTTTTAGTTGGAATGACAATTAATTGTACAAAACTATAATATCAAAAGTGAAAGTTATGAGTGAAAAGTGTTTTTCTTCCTGTTTTATCGCCTAATAAAATTGGTATGTGTGAGAGAATTTTCTACACATATAACGGTTACATATAATAAAATACTTTGTTGATTAATATTAACCCTTTGTATATAGCGTATTTAAGTGTTTTGGGCTAAAACTACTTGAAAACAAAAGAACACACTATATGCACTAAATATATACAGAGTGATTGAACTTTTGTATATAATCTTCATGAATAATGTTAATTTACTATAAACAATCAATTATTGTTAGCAAATGTTGCACATATAAACACCAACTATACGTACGTACATACATACAAAGTATGCAGATTCGCGCATACAAATTTCCGCGAATCAATTTGATGTCTATTCCACCAATTAATACATAATTTAGCTACGTTTTCTTGTTATGCTACAACCGCCGCGATTCCCCTTTCATTTTCATCTTTGCTCGCATCATTTCTGTATTATAAATGCGTCATCGAATGTAAATGCATTTCTTGAGATGTAATAAAATGAAAAAAATAAAAATATATAAAAGACAATTATAAGACATTAAAAAATATTTTTTGTTACTTTTTTATTATTTTAATTCTCATAATGTAAATATTATTAAAAAAAAATGTTTAAGATAAATACACGCGAGATGAAAAGTAATGGAGTTTTCTTTTTCTAATATGCATTTCCCTCATTTTGTTGTTTTTTTTTTTTTTTTTGTTGATGATGATATACTCATGTAAACATTTTGTAAAATTACCGTACCCCGTAGAGCTTCTCCCAGGCTGATCGGAGCTTTGGAGTTTGATTAAATGCTTACATAATATTCATTTATAAGTGGACATTGGAAATATCCAACTTTAAGTGTTTCACTTGTTCCTTTCTATCGATGTCGTCTTCAATTGTCTTTCAATTAAAATTAGCTCTAGATACACCGAATATATGTAGTTCTGCGCATTTCTTCCAAAGAACAATGCAAACAATTCATCTGTTCGACTTCATTTTGTGTAACGGCTAGGATAATTGTTGAAAGATAGGCTTCTATATTCAGAAAATGTTTGGTCATTCAGTGCAGCACCTAAAAGAGATTGACTTTTTCAGAATTAGTGGTATTTACAAAATAACGCTTGATGTATGTGTATGTATGTATATTAGCCTAAATGATGAACTTTAAATGTGCAGTGTATAATTCCTATAAGCAATGTTCAAGGCCACTTTCTTTGGCTCCTGTCATAACTGAAACTTCACTTTCTTGTTTTAAATATCATTTAGCTAGCATCAATCGAGACCGTTGCCTACCAAAAAGTTTGAAAATTAAAACAGATTTAGCCTGACAAAACCACAGAGCAATTTACTAAAGTCGTTCGTTTAAATAAAAATTCGTTTAAATAATAATTTTACGGGCAGGAAACCTCCAACTATTTTAAACACGCTTACGTAATCTAGAAAGTAGTTTAGTTCGTGTCACAAGCAAAAGACCATTTAACAAAAAAAAAAATTATAACTCATTAATTAAAATGCTACTAAGAATCATCTGAATGTTTCCCAACAGAATAATTTATATAAATTTTTTTGAATTACATTTTCATTTTATTGTTGTTTTTTATTTTTTTAATTATACGGATTATTTGTTAAGAATTAATTAATTTAGTTTTTCTTTTGTGAGTAATTTAACTTAATTGGCTTTATTTTATCCAGACAAACTTTTGTTCATATTCTGTACAACCATACTACTTGTTCAACTCTGCATTCTTTGCTTTAGTCAGATATAGAGCCAAATTTCAGGTAAAGTAAAGAATTTGCTCCGAATTGTAAAGTTTAAAGTTTAATCAAAACTGCAATTTCTCATAAACTAATTGTCCTCCTTTAATGTTCCATGGTTCGTGCAAACAATTAATTCCTTCTCACAGAAATATTTATAGTATTCTTCCAGAATAATCTTGACAGTTTTTGCGTTAACAGAATTACACAATCACATACCAACTAAAATTATATCTTTATTGCCCAATTTTAGTGAAAATAAAACCATAATTGATCATACCACCATCGTGTACAATAGCAGGCGGGGGATGCAAGTCGCATAAAACCATCGTACAATAGAACAAAATTTGTCTCTTAATTTCATTCCTTTCGGGTGTGCGTCTTTTACATTTTTTTGTGCGGTTTAGTGTCACATTCTTTCTCTACCATAATAAAAATATAAAAATCTTAATGATATTCATAACTTTTGTGTATACCGTGGCAATGACTTTATATATGGAACGAGGGGTTTGAGTTATACAGATGATGATAATCTAATGATAACGACGAAAGTTATGAAAAAATATAAACGTAAAGTAATAATCATAAAATATTAAAGGAACGATGAAGAAAATTGAAAGGAAAATTTGTGTGTGCTTAAAAAAATAAAAAGTTTGACAAATTCCTACAGAATTACGACCGAAATCATATTGTTTGCACGTGTAATGCTTATTTATTTGTTATAATTTTATTTAAACCAAAAGCAAGAAAAAAAAATTGGGTGGGTCTTTAAGAAAATCAAATTAAGCACAAAGACGACAAAATATACACATTATTTATCCAGTACAGTTTACCCACACCGCATCACACATAAATAACATTTTTTATTGTCAAACGCACATACATAATATTGTTTATAATTTGAAATGTAATTAAAAACTATTCGGAAAATATTTAACGCAACATATACAACAAAAATAAAAAATATATCATTCATTATCATCAACATAATGTTGCATAACACAACATAAATATATAAAGTGTACAGTACATTACATCATTTTGTATATGAAAAAAAAACAAACTTTAAATTCATTAACGACGTTGTTTGAAAATTCATATGTGACAAAATAAAATATGTTTTTGTTTTTTGGAATTTTCCGACAAAGAATTTTTCTTTTATTTTGAAAATAACTGTATATTGGAATTTTCGAATTGGAAAATTTAGTGTTATTTTATTTATTTCGGGAGGGAGTGAAAAATAATTTATCTTAGTACTCTTTGTAATTTTTGTTAGTTCTTTGTTTCGATTTCGATATTTTTCTACCTGTTGTTATAATACACAAAAAATTTCCATTTGTGGGTGTAACTAAAATGTCACGTGTTTACCGGATATACCTACACATACAATTTTCCCTAAATTTTAGATTATGCGCACCTGTAGTTTTTACGCACCGTTCAAGGTATAAAAATGTATAGCTCCACCTCTATATTATTGTACAGGTGAGAGGAGTGTATGCTATTCAAAATTGGTAAACCAATAAACTATAGAGCTTTATGTTTTTTAGTAAAGTTTATGGAATTATGTAATTAGTTTTTATGTTAGAATGGTGTAATTAGCTTGGAAAGTATGAGCAAAGTAGTTATCAAAAAAATTAAAATAAAAAATTATTCCAACTATATCGTTCAGTTGGGCTGATAAAATTTGAACAATAATAAAAACATTCAACCTATTCCATTCGGATCGAGGAAAATAAAGTTCGGTATTTGCAGTTGATTTAAAAGCAAGTTCCTATAAAAGAAAGTATAGAACTATATCCTAATCTTACCCGAACTTTCCTTTAAATTTGCCAATTTTCTTATATGAAATAGAACACACACCCGACAGAAAATCATCTGACAAGAATACACAAACGCAGCATGATCATTTGTTTTGTTGTTCGGGCAGTTGGGTGAAATGTCCATCCGACACGAACCCATAAGACTTAATTTTATCGGATCGATATATGTGCAAACAATCCAATTGTATGACCAACTTCTTCCCTTTGTTGCAAACAATCCAATTGTATGACCAACTTCTTCCGTTGAACAACAATAAAAACATTCAACTTATTCCATTCGGATTGAGGAACATAAAGTTCGGTCTTTGCAGTTGACTTAAAAGCAAGTTCCTATAAAAGAAAGTATAGAACTATATCCTAATCTTACCCGAACTTTCCTTTAAATTTGCCAATTTTCTTATATAAAATAGAACACACACCCGACAGAAAATCTTCTGACAAGAATACACAAACGCAGCATGATCATTTGTTTTGTTGTTCGGGCAGTTGGGTGAAATGTCCATCCGACACGAACCCATAAGACTTAATTTTATCGGACCAATATATGTGCAAACAATCCAATTGTATGACCAACTTCTTCCCTTTGTTTACCTTTTGGCATAGTGCTGTGTGCTCGTTGATTATGCTGGAGAAGATCATAAAGGTAACAAATGATCTAAGCATTGCCCAACCGTTGTCTGTAGCGCTCTGTAAACAACAACACTCCAAGTGGTAATTTGTTGCCCGGTCCAATGGACTAAAATTAGTACTTTTCCAGTATGGTTGACGGACTATAGAAGTGCTAGTGAATTTAATAAAATAAGTTCTAATTTAGGCAAATGAAAATATTCTTTCACATTTCTCCATGATATTTCATCAATATTGTGAAAGTTTAACATATTTTTAAGAAATTTGAATAAAGCAACAAAAGTTTAATAACTGTGAACTTATTGTATAAGTTAATGTCGAATAAATATAATGTCGAATAAATAAAATAAATGAAAATAATTTACCCTTTAACCTATAGCATTTTGTGGCCAAATTTCATATTGACGGTCTCCACGGAGCTTCATATAATAACCGGTGACTCTTTAAATAGTTTGTGTTACTTTACGAATTTCTATTCACCCTATGATGTGGCCATTCTGCAGCCCGGCCCTTAAATCTATCGAGCACATATGGAACGAAATTCAAAAACCATTCACAGCGCCATTCAACCCCCCACCCATCACCCTTTAGGAATTAAGTCAACCTCTGCCACAAATCCACAAAATTAGAACTTTAGTTTTGAGCATCAACCGTCGCCGTGAAGCAGTATTTTGTAGTACAGGCGTAATACGCATTATTGATTATCGATAATTAAAAATGTTACTGTTATTAAATGAAATGAAGATTTTTCTGAAATGTATTGATATTTGTCTAACACAACACCTAAATATGTACATACTTAGAATTATCGGTAATGGTCTAACACAACATCTAAATATGTAATTAGAATTGAATAATTCCTTGGAAGAATAAAATGTTCAACTTATTTATGTGCATGAATAGGTTTTACAGTAACATTGAAATAACGATTACAAATTACTGGATCGTAGTCTTCGAAGGAATCACTCAAGACTATGTTTTGGCATTACGAGCTAATTTGTTATCAAATGCAGATGTGATAAATGAAAATAATCGCATTTTCTCATCTCTGTGGTTTAGTTTGCGATTCTTAAACAATAATTTAATGAATTTGGTTCAGCCAAATTTCACTTTCAAACACGAAGTTATTAGAATATTGATCATATATCTCTTGCAGGTCGCAATCCTGCTCAACTACTGGCACAATTTAAATAGTTGTGTTTGAACAAATTATCGCAAATATTATTGCTGCTAGTCTTCCATCTAGTTCAAATATTTTGAATTTTTTTATGTTTTCAATAAGAAAAACAGTGATTTCAGACCATAGGGTGGTGACTGCTGATGTTTCATACAAATGAGATGATTTTAACATATTTTTGACATTTATCTCGACAATGTCACGAAATAACCATTGAAATGATACAACTAGCTGACTGCTACCTCCACACTTTTTATCTGTTCGAATTGACCAGAATGACATCCGTGATTAGAATTACTGCCCAATCGTTTCATCATTTAATTCGTTCCATCCTATTTGGCTTAGATTTTTATTAATTTATTTAGATGATGCAGATAAGTTTGGGCTTTAAATCGTATACTATTTAGCCGCTAATCGGACATCACAAAATTTGTTCTGAAAAATTTTCGGGATTATAGGTTTGGCCATTAATATTTATTGTAGTATTTTAGATAGGAAAGATATATATTTATTGGAACACACGATTAAAAGAACAGTAAATGTATCATATGTATGCGTGCGCATTAAGAAATTTGAAAAGGTAATTTATGTGAAGTGTATCCTTCTTCTTCCGCAAAATCGATAATTCTAGTGATTTATTGGATATTGCAATTTAATCTGTAAATCAACAATTTATTTCTAATTCGTGTTGACCTCTCAGTATCTACTCACGACACACAATGGAGATAAAACGCTTACAATAGAGAACCCTTAATAGATTATTATATCATAAACCATTAGTATATAAGTATAAGCAGCTGGTCAAAATCGGAACAAAATGTCCCCAAGTTAGTTCAAACATGTCGATTCTATCAGTCAGTTCATAACAAATATTCAATAAATCTCCTGCAGATGCATTTACGCACATTAAACAAATGTATATTCCTGAAAGCATGAATTAAGCGACACTAGCAATACGGGATGAAAATGTTTACAATTCTTATTTGCGCTCATACAAATTGTTCTATTGGCTATTGGCGCTGCAAATAATCGGCCAAAAATCAAATCGGCCAAATTTCAAAAATGAGGAATTGCCCAAAAATTTCATCAGTCATTGTTAGTTTTAAATTTAGACGACTGTCAATATCGGTAAATAAAGAAAGACCCAAAAGCTTTAGGGTTTTTGGGAAAATTGTATTTCTTTTATGTTTTAAAGTAGTGCTTGCAGACTTAAATTTTTACAATCGTTTCTAAATTCTGAGAAAGGTTAAATTTAACTTTAGACCTTCGAATATAAATAATCCCCCAAAAAGTTGTAGGTGATCCTTCATTTTAGGTTTATTATTTGAGTGATTTGGAATGTTTTTTGAGCAAAAAACCCAATTTCACCGACCAAACGGCGCAGTGGTTAAAGCTGCGGCGGTTGGATCGGGAGCTACCGGTTCGAATCCCGATAGGGGCGGGATGCAAAAGGGATTTTTCATCATCTGATTACGATCGGGGATGAAGATGAACACAACTATGACCCCTGTTTGGGAGTGCAGAATCCATGGGCCGACCCACTTTTCATGTCAGCACCCTATAGGTTGGCATGAAGCAATGTAATGTGCAGGTGGTTTATACAAAACGGGTCTCTAGCCGTACATCCTCGATTTGGCTAATAATGCGTAAAGTAGGACGGTAAAATAAACTGCGAAAGCATGTGAGTTCTATTTGGATTTTTACCAGATTTACTAACATTTTTAAAACTGAGAATATTCGAAATTATTGAAGATTTTCGGGTACGAGTTTTGGAAATTTTCGACGTTTTTAAAGATTCTACGATTATTTGAGATTTATTGAGAAATTTATGTTTTCGGGTCTATTGAGCTTTGAGTTTTTTGGTATCAAGATTCTTTGAGATTTTCAATTTTTTTCAAAACATGTAAACATAATATTTTGCCCCCAATTCAAAAGCTATTTCAATCAATGCGAGCAATTTACAATTAAATCGTCTTGTGTCTCTCATTCAATAAAACAAATTACATTTGTGCACAGCAATATACTTGAAAAATCTATCTGTATATTTAAGATTTGTATCTTCCCGCTCACTCTCAGTACACTATAGTAAAACTATAAACAACATCTTTATACAGTTGATACAAATAACCACAAAACACAAATAAACTGTATTATATACAAACAGTAATTGAAGTAATTTATTTTATTTACTTTAAATGCATTTTATTTATCAAGAAGTTTTGTGCAAACTATCTCCTATTATACGTATACGTATTGTAGGAGAAACTATTCTATTACATATATACGGTTAATACTTCTCTAAAGTATTTTAAGAGTATAATTTATTTTTATTGGACGTTACGTTAGAACGAATAGAAACAAGGAAAAGTTATTGGTTGGACAATAATTATTGTCTTAATTTTTCACGTATCCAACATTCATAATCTGTTTGACATTTTCCTCTACATGTTGTTCTGGCTCCTACTCCCTCCATATATAATAAGATTTATTTTATTAATTTATGATATTTTGCGTTTATGTCTTACTGGAAAGGTTAAATCTTTTCTCCAACCCCGCACTTTTACTACCCTTTGTTGTAGAGATCTTATAATCCTTCTAATAGTTTGGATTAAGATATTTCTAATTATTTAAATATAAAAATTAATTTTTGTTTTTTTTTTGCTTTTATTTTATCGTCTCTTAAAAATAATTGTTTGTATATAAGAACATTTTCTTTAATGAGTTCACATATATTATGTAACTATGTCTGTGTATGTATATGTTAGATCTTATATAAGAGTATCTATATGGTTGTGCGGTTTGTTGACCAACAATTTAGACATCATAAAATTTTATGAATTTTCTTTTAAAAATTAAAAAAGAAACGTTTTTATGGATTAATAACTCAAGGAATTTAAGTTTAAATTGTTGTGCTTAAGAAAAAGTCGTTTCGGTATTATTTTTGGGTCGTATTATGTATGGATATACGTTTTGGGTGAGTATTACATCCATAGGGTAAGCAAATATATTTAAACTTTAAAAGGATGTACATATCCTAATGTGTGTGTGTATGTTTCTTAAATTATGGGATTTATTTTAATAATCAAATTCCAGATATTTTAGTAAAGATTGTGTAACGTTCTTATTCCTAGCCTAATTTCCTATGATTCATCCAACACTGCCCTTATGCCAGAGTACATCAAACTTCTTTTACTTATTAACTTAGCTTTTCTTTATATATAGAGTGAGCTACGGTTGAGAAAAAAATTAGATATTTTATTTATACCAATTATGTTCTTTTCTAGCTTTATTTTGCATTTGGTTTTTAAATCTCCTCTTAAGCCACTTTCAATTCGTTATATTTCTTTGGGGTTCCGATCGAAACAACTTTGGCTAATTGGAAGGAATTGGCTTTGACTTTTGAGTCAATTGGGCCTGTTTGTTTTTAAGTTTTTTCAAAAAAAAAAATTTTATATTATTTTTAAATTTGCGAATTGTTCTTGATGGCTGACCCCTCTTGAAACATTTGGAAAAGAAATTGCCAACAAGCAACGGGCAATTCGTTAATTGACCTTTAGGTACGGGAGCACTAAGGTCTAAACGAAATTGCAGAAAAAATTGGACAGTGGGCATTGTATAGCCTCTTGTGGCACTTTCAAGGCATATGGATCTATTAATAAATACTCGTTCAGGTATAATGACAAGTGCTGCTTCAAGATTTGCTGAAGTGATGCTTCAAGATATGTTCAAAAACAGCGTGTCCAGCACAAGAAGATTATGGATCAAATAAAGCAAATGGAGAGTGAAATCTTTCATCCAAGAGGGGAGGAGCAGAGGTTTAGCGGCCTCGATGTAATTTTGGCGTCAGTTTATTTTTATATATTTGACCTCATCAGGGACACTGTATTATGAATGAGACCTTGCTCAAGATACAGTATGTCAAAATTAATTTATATATAAATAAAAATAAAATTAATTTATATACAAATAAAAAAATGTATTTCAAACCTCATCTGGTAGATAGTAATATTCGATTTCTTTATCGAATTCAATGGAATTCGACATTTTCGATGATGGAAATTGAATTCTAAAATATTTTGGTATAAAGTTCTGATCCGATCCTAACACGACGACAGCCTAAACCATGTGATTTTTTTCAAAAACAAAAATGCTGAATTTGCAATAAGATGATTTTGATAAATTAACCATTTTTATTAACGAAAAACTTTGTCACTACAAAATGGATTTAGCCCATTGCTTCAACTTGGGATAGCTAGTTATGATATTAGGTGCAATTGGCACATTTTTTGATGGATGTAGATGTTTATTTTATACCCAATATAATTAAGTCACTTGACATCAGTAAGACTCATGACCAAAAATTTGGAAGCGCTGGCATTGGAACTTACTATAACGGCCAATCCCTCAATTTATTCATGTTTGCTTATTGTGGAAGGTTAGAGCTATTCCTAATGCTCCAACTTAGACGAACAATTATTAAATATTTAAAGATTATTTGTAATTCTACCAGTTGCTTCATAAATATTTATTTTTTACACCAAAGAGTGGAAAGCACCAAAAATCGCTGTCTGAAATCACAAGCTTCCACTTGCAAGGTTTTCCTGATTAATAGAAACATTTCATGTTTTGGAGTTCGGATTTGATCATTTGCAGTTTACTTTCCATGACTTAAAAAATTAAGCTCCATATTTTAAAAAATTATGATCATGACCTAAAATATTATCTTCATTCCCTAAACAATTTTTTTTAAATCTAAATAATTAGGCCAGGCGTTTTGGTGAGGTTGCTATATCTATTTTTCCTGAATTACCATTGGACTTAGTGGTTTTAGGAAAGATTTAAATGATAATCCCACCCGTTACCAATCTTAGTTGCCAAATATAGGACTAATTAAAATTGCTAGGACGAATAATGTGTTATGCGATAAAGTGTTCGATGTGAAAATGTTGAAATAATTTGAAAATCCTAATAAGCAAATTTTATATGCTTCCGTAACCTCAAGTGCACATAAGCCACGTATTTCTCAGCCTATAGATTTTTTATTACCGCCATTAGTTATTCCTGCACGGAAATATCGAGGCCCTAAAACTTGTGGCCGGTAATTTCAAGAAACTTCCTCTTGTTTCCAATATGAGTTCTCAGGCACAGCTTCATTCATTAAGAGCCCAGACTAATCTGAATTTCTGACATGTTAGTAAAAAAAATTTAAATTGAGTACAAAAAATATCAAAAGGAAGCCGATCCTTCTTTAAGTATAATGTAAACTAAACGGCACAATGAGGTTACACTTAAACTTTCTTTATATTTTGTATTGATAGCCTAATGATTTATCATGGTTTATTTTGTTTCTGATAACTATAGCATCTTATATTGTTCCAGTCGTCAATAAAATAAATAAATAAGCGGTCATTGGTCGCTTTCGTTCTCTCAACAAATTGGAATTTGAAATTTCCTGAATTAAAGCAGTATCACGTTGCCGTAAAATCTTAGTAAATCACATTTATCATCTTAAAAAAAAATCTTTTGGCTATTATGTAAACCAGTTCTACATTATTGAAATTTATTTTCATGTCAGAGATGCGCTTTATAGTTTATACGGAGGCTGTACAATTGAGCAGAGCTCTTGCGTATAGGCGGCAATGCTCATAATCATGACCGCAAAGTACATGGACAAATTATATACTTTTATAATGCAAAATGAAAATTTGGTTGGTAAATTGATTAAGTAGTTATATTTATCGACTTGCGAATTGCTATAGTTTATCGAGTATTTGTATTATTAAGGTCAGAGTATCTTAATTACCTAAATTAAGCATAAGAGATTATTAAAAGCTCGTTTAGTATATAAACTTAAAGTGATACGAATTTTACCATATATTAAGTATGAACCGTTATTAAAGCATATTTTTTCTTCATCTTAGTGTTAGAAGCAATTCAGATCTCTCCAAAAAGTCATTCAACTTTAATTTTAAAATCATCCCGAGATAATTAAAATGAAATCAAACATATTTTTTATCTGTTTCTAATTGATAATATCATGGGAATTTTGGTTATCAAAACACAACTTCAAGATGTTTCGAATGTACTTAAACAAAACTAAATCATGTTTCCACTTTTCATTTGTTTTATAAAGACTCATACAAGAAAATGTCAATTTTTTTTTTTTGACAACTAAAAATCAATAAAACCATATCATAAACAAAAAGTCGCATCTCATCCCAAATTTCAAAGGCAGATGAATTTTTGTTTTGTTTTTGCTCTTTAAAAACAATTTCCCTAAACTTCTTCGTTATTATAAAGTTAAATTTTATGTTACGTTAATAACTATATATTTGATTGACATGACAGACATAACATTTTTATGTCAATTTTAATCATTAGTAACAGTTAAATTTTTTTTTCTCGTTTTTTGGGAGATACACTATTTAACCAAAAAAAAAAATGTTGTGATCTTTTTAAATTGATTTTAAATTTTAAAAAAATGAGGGTTTGTAGAAATTTAAATTCCATAAATTAGTAAAGTTCGATATAGGAGAACCTTGATACGCCAAATTTCATCAACTTTCCTATACTTGTAGAATCTTTCGATTGATACAAAAAAAAAAATTAAAAATATTCCTTCAATAGTTCAGAGCAGTAAATCAGGATATCCGGTCGTTGTGCATCCAAATTTATCCGTTTCATAAAAACTTTTACCAATACAATATTCAAAAAAATTCAATTAAAAAAAAAATGTGGAATATTTTAATTGGACAATAACCGTGAAGATGAATAGATGAAAAAATCGTATTGTTGTTAAAACTCCCTCTCGATATACTTTCCGTACATTATGGAAAATATAATTAATAGTTTAATGTTCAATACATATAGTTAGACGGTTAGTTTTAATTTTGTTTATAGTTGACTGCATCATAAGGATATCCTTATCGGAAATACTTTTTTACTATCAATCTATCGTCGTTTATATTATAAATAATGAACAGAACTCGTTGATTTTATTAAAACTAAGCTAAATTATTGCTCATGATGATGGGAAAATGATTTTCATAAATATTTCGTGATTCGAATTCGAAGTGAATTCTATTTAAATTGCAAGCTCCTACATCCCCCGCTATACAAAAACAGAATATCTGAACTAAAGAGTAAGATTTCCTAACAACAAATAATTCCAATAATTAAATTAACCTGAACTAATCTTTAAATTTCGACATTTTCACTCGATACACAGAAAAAATTTGCCCTTTAGATTCGCCACCAATAATGATTGTTTTTCTCTTTCACCCCCACCCATACACACGTTTTTTTTCCTAAACCAACCACTGGTAGTCCTATATATAATTTGATTAAACACAAATCAGATCGTGTGTGCGAGATGTTCCACAGTGTAGTCGTAGCGGTTTTCACAAGAGTTGGAAAATTATATATTTTCAGAGATGCGTAAATATGTCATAAAAATATTAAATTTTTTGAAAATGTATTTATATTTTATTGTTGTTGTACAAAGTGTTGTTACAATCTAACTAAAAGTTTTTTTTTTATTCTTGTATATTATACGATGGGGTGATTCTCAATTGCGATGAAAGACCGAAATGCAATTGAATTAATGAAATGATAGATGATAATCCCTCGTCTTCTTGTGTGTACTTGACGATGACGTTTATATATTGATGAATTTTAATATTTTGTGATGTGTTCTAATGTTGAATATGAAGATTGGTTGTCATTGTCATGACGTATTATATGGTTTTGACTTTAAGTGATTTGTATATTTATCACTATGTAGTTTAGTACAATATATAAATACTGTTACTACTAAAAATTAATTGCACACAAAATACCATAAGGAGAATGTAATTGGAAAACCGATAAATTTTCACCGTTAAAATTCAGTTAAAATGTAATAAATGTCAAGAGCTAAACAGTGATATTAACCAAATAAAAAAAAAAAAATAGATTCAATATGGATATGTTAACTACCTACTATAAAAATAGTCGGTAATGTTAAACACAGGACACCAACCATACACATAATTGACATTATTCATCTTCTCTCAAACTATATAATAATAGTTATTTTAGTAGTAATAACAATAATAATAAAAAAAAAAGTGTTATAGAGTAGATATTGGGTAGTTAAATGTCTGGAAAATGATATTCAAAAGGAAAAATGGCGAAAATAAGGAAAATTAATTACGGAAATTGTTTTTATTATACGTATTATAATTACGTTATAAATTTTATCGAATTTCCAGTTTGGTCTTATCTATAAAATCATCGGCGCTGAAAATATTTAATACCCGCACTTAATTAAAATTTAACCATATGACACAAACATTAAAAACTATAAAGTTTAAATTAAACTGTCATTATCTAGTTACAAAAGAGAATAAAAAAAAATGCACCCACCATTCATAATAATAAAATATTTAAAAGGAAGTCAACCAAAAATATTTAATGTCACTCTGTACATGATACATTTTTCTAATCCAATAGGTTGTAATTTAATTTAAAGACGGTTGATTTAATTATAAAGTGAAAAATTGTCGAAATGAGGTATACGATTTACGATTTTAAAAATTCAGGATCAGAAATAATTTTGAGAGATGGCATGTAATCGAATACAGATAAGTAGAGCAAGCAAGCAAATGACAGACAGGTTGATGTTCGAAAAATTCGAACATAAAACAAAATGAATGAAAACACTGTTCTCTTTGACTTTTCTGTGTCAAATGTTAGCTTAACTTACTTAACTTTGCAAATCCTACTCTCAAAAATTATAAATATTAATTAAATACCCTGAACTTTCATTTAAAAAAAAAAAAATTTAAAGGGCTAATTTAAGATTTCATTCTTATAAACGTTTTATTAACATTTACCCAGTTTTCAGTTGTCTTACAGGCAAGTATTCAAGAAAAAACCGTAGGTTTCTAAACAAGTGTTGATTTATTCTTTTTTATCCGTGGTTATGTTTTATTTGTTAGGATTTGATGAATTTTGATTATAAAAACAAACACAAAAATGAAGGAAAAAAGAGGTTTTTGGAATAAAACAAAATTCTTTTCAAACCTAGGTAGATAGAAGCCAAAAATTTGAGTTTCCAATTTCGTTAAACTAAATGTAACAGCAATGGCCGAACTATGCATATGTTGGTATTATTGCTACAGTTGTCATTTAGGTTTAGCATTGCTAACTTAGCTGTGGTATAATATGGTAATATTTAGTATTTGGTTAAAACTTTTTTTAAGGAATAACCTACTCGTATTAGGAAATAAATTAAAGGTCTTCTGCGCAAAGCAGTTTCAATTTTCGAATAAAATGACGTAATTTACTAGAAGATCACCGGTGACCTTTTTAATTGAGTTCAAGAATAGGAGCCCTGATTCTCTAAAACGTGAATTTTCTTATGTCGAGTTCTTTGAGAGCAAAAAAAAAACGAAACTCGACATATTAGAAAATTATTAATTTCAGTTTTGTATTTGATATGGTTCAGTTTTTTGGCCGGACAGAGCTCGACATTAGTTTAGAGAATCATGATTCTGAGCATGGTAAACGATTTGTAAAAAATAAACCTTTAGTAAAACCAAATTACAAAAGCAATTTTTATGTTGTAAGATGAGTAATAAATTTTATTATTTGTAAGCACACTTTGCTTAAAAATAATAACCTTAAAAATAAAAATAATAATAATTTAACCAGTTGGTTGAAGGCAAATCCGTTTAATGTTTATAAAAAATAAAGAACCAAAAACTCGAGTAACAATCTTTCAAGGAATAGAAATCGCGACTTCGATTGCAAAATTCGTTACGATTCGGCAACTTAATATTCGCTCAAATAGATAAATGAAGTTGCTTGTTCCGGTGTGCCTCGACATCGGACAGCACACGTTCAACAAAAACAGTTAAAAATATTTACACAAAACAAAATCATCCCTTCTTCTTCTACGAGTACCATATATCCACAAAATTATAAAAAAATATTCAACCATAAATCACTTTATTTCCAATTCTTCTATACACACATAAAACGAGTACATAACAATAGTGATCCACTGCACGGAAGATGATGATGATGATGATGACGATGACTATTACAAATATTATTTTTATCCCGTGCTCTATTGTGTCGCCGATCCCAAAGTAAATTTGTCAAACAAAAAAGGTAAAATATAATAAATGGATGGATATTTTGCACACGTGCCATAAATTATATGTTTTATAATATTTTTATGGTGCACACTTTTTTTTATGATGCGATCGCGTACTTAATTGTTTTTGTTATCCGGTTCAATATTTTTGATTCTCAAGTATCTCGTGTGTATAGAGGGATAGGGTTCATAATACACTTATTACATATTTCTTAAGCGCAAGCAATACTGATATTTCCTGTTCTAGAAAAATGCGTGCATGATCTCTACACAATGTAATCTGATATGCACCAAAACTTTATAAACACAACTAATCGTTAAGATAAATTAAAAACGAAACAATAATTTTGTAATCAAAAAATGTGAAACATAAAACAAAGAACATGATTGTTTTGTTTGTACCATCGATTCCATAATCATAATCAAAATATTTTATGTTACAAATACATTTGTAGAGAGCGCGCGAGTAAATGATATTTTATAGTATAAAGACAAAATCTACTTTACGTTTCTTTATAACTCATAAAATTTATAAGAAATAAGTCACCACATATGGAATTTTTTTCGTTTCTTTTAATTACTTATGTTGTATATGTATAACATATCTTAAAAGTCATTTAAATAAAATTATGTTGTTGCTGCGAGTTTGATTGGAGTCAAATATTAAACCCGAAAAAAGTTAATTTATGACGATTTTGACAGCAAATAAAAAAGTTTTTTTTTTGTTCTGTATTATGAAAATTCAACTTTAAAATAAAAATAATTTAATAACTTTTCTTATATAATCCGAATATACATATGTTCACGTTCTAATTATGTTCAAGAAGTAATATATATTGTGTATAGGAACTAAGGGTTCATAAATAAATTTCAATGATTTCTTATTTTTATACGGTCAATAACACTGTATTTTAGTGAGAAAAGTATTAAAAACTTTGTCTAACCTTTAGAGCCATGGGTCATGAATCTAAATCGGTAAAATCAAATATTAAAAGCATCATTGTGTTCCCACGTTTTCTTCAAAATTGATAAGCTTTTGTAAAAAATATGGAAATATAGACAAAGCCGCTTATCGAGCTGAAGTTTATTTATGAATAAAGATTTGATTGGTAAATGAAAATTTAGAAAACTTTTGAACAAAGTTCGTATAAGTTTCTGAAAATTGTTAAAGTTACGAACTATAACTAAAGGTAAAAAACCCGTTGCAAGACATACACAAGACAAAGCCCAATATCTTAAATATCATAATAATCTCAAAAATGTATAGACATCGCAACACTTAAGTGCCCTAATGAATTTGTTTCAAACATTTGTTTTTGTTAATATTATAAAAAAAAATTATTAAATTTTCTTAATTCTGAAAGTTTTGATTTTTAGCACTTTACCTTTAAATTCAAACTACTAAAAAAGTTCGCTTAGTAATAACAATGAATTGTTATACAATTAAGTGGCTGAACAGAGTATAACGATTCATGCAGAGAGAGAATCGGAATAAAATACAACCAGTAATATCGTTCATTTATCGAAAAGATGGTCATGGCTTGGAATAATATAGTTTGCTGCCAGAAAATACCTTAATTAAACTGTGGAATGGTTTGCTTTATGACTATATTGCTGGAAAGTTTGAAACTAATCAAATTAACATATAATTACAATAAAACTCAAATCAAATTACAGAGAAATAAAAAATCGAAATAAAATAAAATTTCAATTAATTAACGATATCATCAACCGCAAGGATATATACTCATATGTGTGTACTGGAGATGAAGTTGAAATTTATATAAATATAAACCACCCTAATTTATAACCCTCCAAGGGGCAGTTAATTACTCAATTTTTATATTTTATTGCCTTTAATGATCATCAAGATTGTCTTTACTTTTCTCTTACGTATTTGTAACGAAAGGAAAATAATTAGAAAATTTTTGGTAAAATGACCACTTGTTATCATCAGGTCAAATTTTTTTTAAATTGCGTGATATAGAATACCAATTAATTTTATTGTTTAGTTTGAAAATTTTTTTTGCTTGTTTTTGTTGCAAAACTATAAAATTAGAATTTTAGATTTTTTTGAAATAAAATATAAAATAAAAGGAAATCTGATAAGTGAAATTTAATTAAAAATGTATTTGGGGTTATGTATGTGTGTAATGTAGATTGGTCATTTGATCTTTTAGTTTTGTGTTTTGGGTCATTGCATTGATTTATTGAGTGGTAAATATAGAATTTTGGATAGCTAAGGGGTATAGTAGAAACCATACACATGATGTCCACTTAATTTTCGAAACACTATACATACATATGTTTATGTTGTTTAAGAGAGATATAAAATCTAAAACAATTACTTTATGCGTTATCATTGCTTGGCTCCATATTGACTAATTTGGACACTCGACTAAAATACCAATTGGTTATTAGTCTTAAAAATAATTTTTCAATTTTCATAAATTTTTGTCTTTTTTGTTCTCGGAATATATGTGTTTAGAGTAATATAGTTCAAGTCAACTAACTACAAAAATACTAACAGCAAAAGTAGATGTGATGGGTACATCCAATCGTTTTATCTTAACTCATCATATACTGTGTGTATATGAAAGACTCAAAGACATAAGAACAAAAGCAAAACAAAAAAAGGAATTGATGTGGTGACATAGTGAAATAAAAAAAAGAAAGAACCAGAACGTGTCTTTGAATATATATGGGAAAATTACATTGATTCCAAAGCAGCAGCAAAGTACGAAAATTATTTTATTCTTCTCTATATACAACACACACATATAATGTTGTTGTATATACATAAGATTATGTAACATGGAAAATTTGTCAAAAAAAAAAAAAAAATAGAAAAAATTGGCAAAAAGAAGAAAATTTTAATATACTCAACACGGATGAAAAATAAATTTTCGTAAATGTTCAGTTAATATTGTTGTACATAGAGAGAGAAAGAGGCAGTTTTGCACAAATTTCTTGTTTAATTTTACTAATTGAATCGTGTTTCAGGCTTACGACTATAAAGTAGATCATAAATATTAACTAGAAGAATTCTGCAGGATTATAAATAGGCTATAAAAAAACTGCTGACATAAAATGATTGGATGGGATAAGCGAAGTAAGGTCGAGATGAGTGAAGTGGATTGGCGAAATATTCAAAAAAAAACTCAAGAAAAGGATTATCTATGTTTTACTGAAGAAATCAAAAAATTTAGTCATATTTTTTTGTCTTCTAACATTTGCAGTTGACTAAAATTGAAAATTAACCCTAAATTGTTTATTGCATGTCAATAAGATAAGAATATCTACACCGCAAACTTTTTCAATTCAATTAATAAATAGTGTTACTTAACCTGTTTTTGTTTATGAGCTTTACAGCGGTCTAGGCTTTCTGAATTTTTGTAATCTCCACGATACGCACAACTCAATACAACACACTTATATTGCTCGAGTAATTTAGAAAATTTCAAGTTTTTGTAAGTGGCCTCGAATAATTTCGAAAATGTCATGAAAAATCTATGTTGTACCTTGAGAGCCGTTTTACTTTATAGATTATCATTGTTACCGTGGCTTGTCTTTCGCAATTCAATCCCTTTAAAAGAGATATCTAAAACGGAGCTCTTTTTAGCAAGGTGTCAATCCGTGGATGTAAATCTATCCTATTTGTAGACTGAATAACTCTAATAAATACGTTACCTGAACGAAATCTGAGACCTGAGAATTGCGATTTCGTCGTTGGAATTTGTATTCGTGACATTTGAAAAAATTATTGATAATACGTGTGCCACTATAGTTACATTACTTAAGAAAATAAAGTCATTATTGTAGGAACGAAATTGAAATTTTTATTTTAAATATTGTGGTTGATCATGATTCGAGAAACACCAGTTAAGAATCACTGAGTTAAATGCTGGTTAAAAATATCGGTTAGAGCTATTTTTTTTTGTTTTTTTTTTGGTATTAGGGTTTATTTTAATTAATACCTTCTTCTTATTTCTTTACTTTCGATTTATAAAGTAAAAATTAAACGATAAAAAACAATTCAACAGAACATTGAATTTAAGTTAAATGGGTGACACAAAAATCGAATGATCTCATTATTGCGTTTATAAATTTTGTACAAATTTGTCACCCGTTCCCAAGAAACCTCAACATAAAAATAATTAAAGAAAACAGAATTTTTTTTGTTATATACTGGTAATTTGTGTATTTTCAAGAAAATTAAAAATATATAGGATTAAATAGGATCGAAATTGAATTTTTAATTTCTTAAGTATTACGAAATAAAAGAAAAGAAAAAAACGGTAAAAGATTCTGAGATTAAAAATATTTAATTGCGGCCATAGAAAAAAGACAAATTTGCTTATTTTTAGGTCATACCAAACACAAAAAAAAAAAAAAAAAAACAAAAAAGAAATCTCTCCAACTGTCAAAGAACTAACTCTTTAAAATCCGGAACAAATCTCTACAACACACCAAAACTATAAAACTATATCATGTAACTAACATCACCCTTGGAATTATCATAATCCAAACATAATTTCAAACAATTTAACGACATTTGTTTTACATTTAAATGAATTTATCTCCAAAAAATTCACAATCAGCAAGATAAAAGAGCAGAAACAAAAAAAAAAAACAAAAAAAATCGGGAAATTTATGTGAATTCGTATATCGCATGTGGAAAATTTGTAATAAAAATTTTTGCAACATCCCTGCTGTGTATGTACAAGTATGTACATATATATATATGTAGTGTGTGTAGTGTATAAGAATTAAAGTGGAAAATCTTATTTTTTATCAAAAACATTTATCATTCGGCTTTTCTCTTTTATAATTTTCATGCATAATAATTTTAATACGTAATGTTTCGATATATTTCAAATATGTAGAATATGGATATACGATTTTAACTGCTGCCAAAGTCTTTACATAATAAAGACATACTCATATAGTGTTTCGAGGTAAAATGTGTATGCTCTCAAATTTCTGAATGCGGTAATAGTTGGGCGAACGAGAGCCTTTCGGGAGTCATAATTTTATCAATGTCCAACCACAAATGTCCTATTTTTTTTTAATAATGACCATATAATCTCGTATTGCAATTAAATTTCAGATGCTCCTCTGTATATGTACACTGATGATGATGGGATGATTTCAACATCTTAAATCATATTTTGTGTGTGCGCTCCATGGATAAATGAACAGTAAATGGAGATACGATATAACTGAAATTTAAGATAAAATTTTTATTTATTATGGTACAGCTAAATAAAAAGATTGCAAGATTTTGTATAAATTATTATTTATGAGTTTGGATTGTTTTTCCCCTATCTCATAAGTATAGAGGGATGCGAGGGCAGATTGATTTGTAGAAAGTTGCTAAAAAATAATATTTTATTACCGGTCACACTTCGTAAGTGATTCAGTAACTTAAACTGAAAATCGAAAGCTTTCGAAACCGCGTGCATTTTTAGACCTTCAAACTGTGATTATATTAGTAATTATTTCACGGTTATTTAAACGTATAAATTGCTTTTCAGTAAATTAATTGACATTAGGAAACAACCCAACATTGATCACTTATATTATAGCTTAAATATTTTTCAATTACTTTTCAACTTTTCGCAACTCATTTTGGTCATTTCCCTAAACATATTAAACATTAATTAAGTAGAATTTGTCACGTTTTGCAAATTGAATTGGACCAAATTTTTAATATTGAACTCTTTTCGACAAATTGGACACAATTTTTAATTTAAATCACATTTTTTTGTTTTGCTCGGACATTTTTGCATATATGTATATGTTTTTAGATGGTTTTCAATTCAATTTGAATTGAATACAATTTTCAAATAAAATTAGACAGAAGTTTTAATTAAAATTCAAAATCCCCATTTTTCTAGGATTTTAATGAGAAAAGCTTTTACGAATCTTTAAATTCACGGTCATTTAAAATTATGAATTTTCAATGAAAGCTGTTTGTTAATTAGTTCCAATAAAATTAATCAAACTTTCGGACTTGGAAAATAATTTATTTTAAAAATGTAACCTGAAAGCTTTTATAAGTAAAAGTACAAGTAAAGTAAATATGCAAGAGCGAAAATTTTAGACTAGAACGATTTTTTTTATTCTAATTCTGATAAGATTTTGTTTGCAAACCATTAAGCTCTGGTTTAGGTAAACGAATTGCCAAAACCACTTACGTTTACTGGAAAATAAAACCGCAAAGTTTAAAACAGTGGCTGCTTTAAGATATATAACCTACATATGTAAATTCATGAAGCTTTTAGTAAGTTCCAATTTTAAAAGATTAGTTCTGTGGCTAAGCCAAAAAAAAACTCTCCACAATTATAATAAACGACGTTTTAAATAATAAAGGTTTGAAAGCTGTTAAGGCTAAAAGTGTAATTTTCTTAAACCTCTTCAAATAAAGGTTCATTCTTCATGGTAAAATTTTAAAAATATTTAAAGGGGACAAGTTCTAAAAATTTAAGTGCCTATTTAGATCCCACAAATAGAGAAAAAAAGGCTCGAGTTTCTTCCATTTTGATGTATTTTTCAAATAATTTCTAGTTGGAACTCTGTTATTTTTTAAGATGATTGTTCAATTTATCTAATTTTTCGGTGACATTCAGGTCATATCCATGAATTTTAGATCCAAAGCCCAGACGAAGAATTCTACGAATGATTACGAGGCTAAGATTGCAAAGCATTTGTTTAATTAATATGTGAATTTTCTAAACGCGCTCGTTAATCAGTATTTTCAGTAGTCAGTTTGTTGTAGTTGTAGTACTCCTGACAATTGTATCTTTTACACGGTTTAATTTATTTTTTACCTTGAAATTTTATCTCTTTGGAAAAATTTGAACTAATTCTGTATGTAGCCGATCGATCCTCTCACTAAACGAGTATAACGAACATAAGATCTATAAATTTAATTTAATTTAACTTTTTTTGGAAAATCTAACCAACAATTTGTTTTGTTTTGTTTTTCATAAATTATTTATGTTCTCGATTCACAACAAGGATGACACAATAAACAACCATAAATAACTGTTGTTATGTATAGAGAAACTTGTTAAACTTATAAATTGGCATCGATTTGAAAAATTAAAAAAAAAAAATTTGAAGAAATAATATTAGCAAGGCTTAATTTGAACAAAAATTCATTACTATTGAACCGGAAGTAATTTAAAATTATTGTGTTCCACTTAGATCAAATGCATAATATATATGAAAATGAGTGGTTATGTGGGATTTCATTTTATGTTGGCAAACATAGCTCATAAATAAACACCCACACTTAAACTACATGTATGTATATGCTCAAATTGGATTATTTTTGGAATAGTGTAATACACTAGATTCATTATTCCTTTTAACATAGAGATAAGACAATCGCCTTACAAGAATGTGTAGAGACATGAAAAATATTTTCTTTATTTGATTAAAATTTATTTTCAATTTACAAAATAAAAAAAATACGCCTTTATTTTTCTTCGACGACAACGTGAACTCTATAGTCGAACCAAAACGTCTTATAAAAATGTATAAATTAGAAAATATTGTCATTTTCGGGTATGTAAATCTACTAGTTTTTGGATAGTTTTTCGTTTCAGTTAATTTATTGTTTTTTATGTTGTACGAGCGAGTAACAGTAACAAAAGATTAAAAAAAAAAAGTGGGATGGGAAACTATTTTGGTTATAACATGATGCCTTTTATAATAATAATACGGTAACGTACCAAACATTATTTTTAATTGCACGACATAAACCGAAAACTAAACAAATTTTTTAATATTAAAAATTTCCCTGCGTACCAAAGAAAAATGAATATTATATCCAAAAGGTATAACCACCGGTCAGTTTTATATATTATTACCATGTTTAATGAAAAAAAAAAAAAAAAACGGCAAAAATTCTTACCGTAATAAAATCCCTTACATAAGGATTTCATTAAATATATTATTATTTATTTTGTACATTTTACATTTTATGTAAATTAAATAATTTTGATGACATGTTTATAGTGATGAAAATGGACCAACGAATCCGATTTTTTCACATGAAGAGGTAGACAATTTTTTATGAATTTTAAATTTTTAATTAAAATTATGGGTAAATATAATATATCCTTTCCTCGTCGGTGTATTTAAATACTCAAACTCCACAAAAAAAAAAGGTTAAAACAAGAATCAGGATCAAAAACAAAAAAGTTGTATTAATTAACTATGAAAATGGCCAGAATATCCATTACACAATTATATTCGAGAACAATCAATTATTCTTATCATGAAATTATTTAAAACAATAAATAAAATAATTTATTTTTTTTTTATTTTTAATTAAAATTTTAATATAATTTTATTAAATTTAAATTAAAATAAAAAAAGTTTTTTTGAAAGAAAATTTCTTAAATCAAATAAATTTAATTATTTAAAATTCAGTAACAATTTTTTTTTTGTTACAAAATAAATAAATAAATTAATTTGACCATATATATAATAAAATGGTAAACCCTTTTTTCTGAAAAAAAAAAAAAATAAATAAATAAATAAATAAAAGTTTTTTCTTAAGAATATGAAAACCTAATTTTCTTAAGGATGGAAACTCTGTATAAAGAAAATACTAAAATTGAATAAACTTTAGTTAGTTGTTATTGTTTGCGAAAGTGGTCGAATATCTAGGAGTTTAAAAGCTTCTCGTCTCATTTAAGGAATACAAATAATTTAGACAGATTTACAATTTATTTGATCCATCGTATTTAAATTTATTTAATGCATATTTCTGGCTTATTCTTCAAAACCGTTAAATTACAAAAATATTATAAACTACGTGGTCATAGAAAAAAAGAGTCTCATTTTTCCAAAATAAATACTGTTAAAATACTATTTAGTTCTATATACATATGAATAGCAAGTAGATCTCGCTGCGACATTTCTGTAAATGGCCACAGCACCCGACTTCAAGAAACTGATTTTTAGAAGAAGTTGGAAGGACTTCGGGTAGAAGAAAATATTATCGAGTGGTTTTAATCACAAAGAGAGTACAGTTTTTGCTTTAGCATAATTTAGGTTATGTTGCGCTTCATGACTATCGTTTACCTTCTTTGTTTTCAAATATTCTGATTTCGGCATCTGTACTGCCACCTGTTAATTTTGAATATCTCACGTTATTGATAAAGGAAGCATTTCTGTGAAGAAAAAATTCTATGGAATTAAACAAAAACAGGATAACTGCAAAAAATCACTTTTCCAGTATTTCCTGCCATTCGTTCCAGAATTTGAAGTATTACCTTATAAACTAATTAATTTTCCAAAACCTAGGTATTCATGCAAAATTGATAATCAAATTCAAACATATGGAAATTCGTACAACAATTCAAAATATTCAACGTTTTAGTTTATGCAGGTAGCCCGTTTTTGTTTGGCTCCATAGATTAAATCTCTTTGTAGGTTATTCCCATCAAAGCTGTTCAGCAAACTTAAGCAACCGAACTCCTTGGTGGAGCTGGTGACTTCAGCAAGCCTAAATTTCATCGACAATCTTGTTATTTATAGTTGATCCTTGATGTGTATTATATTAGATGCACAAGGAAATTCGGCTCTTTTTTGGCCAAATTCAACTTTATTGGAAAAATACTTGTTACAAAGATTAATAATCGAAATATTCGCCATTACTATTTACAGTCTTTTGCTATTTATCGGGTAGATGATGAATGCCTTCGCGACAGAAACTTGATGATTTCGAAGGAAATAGTCATCGAGCCATTACGTACATCTTCAACTTTCCTGAACCGCTGGTCTTTCAAATATGATGACATCGATCTAAATATGTGGATCATGTAGGTACATGCTGCACAACTTCTCAACCTAAGGAGAAGATGAATTCCTGGGTTGATTTTGCTGTATGTGGATGAGCGGTGTCATGCAGCAATATCACCTTCCGCCTTCCTTGGCCCATAAATGGTGTTTTTTCCTACAGAGAAACACTTAATTTGATGAATTGGGCCTGGTATAACGTTCAGCTGTAGCAGTTTGACCAAGTTCCAGAAGCTCGTAGTAAATGACTCCTGTTCAATCCCACCAGACACACAGTAACACTTTCTTTTCATGAATATACTGTTCTGCAAGCTCGTTTTGAGTTTGACACGTATTTTCACTCAGTAAAACTTTTCTTCAAAATTTTTTACTACACCTGGACGTGGATCGTCCTCAAGACTAAAATTGTTATCACGAAATCTTGCAAACAATTTTTTACTATTGAATGACTCACAGATTGTTCACCTAAAGTCTTGTTAATCAATTCCATAGCTTGAACAGTGTTTTTTTTTTTCATTCTAAACAGAATAGAATGCAACGGCGTAAATTTTGCTTATCGACATCCATTTCTTAAATTGATGCACACGGAATGAAAGCTTGTACATGACTTAAACTTATGTCATAAAAGCCGCAATGGCTAAGCTGCATATGTACATATATCCAAAATGGCGGGCAATTTGGATGCGTTCAAGTATGTTTTTAATGCAACTTCAGAGCCGAGTTTTTACTTGCTCACCTAATAAATATGTGAAGCATGATTTCTTACTGAAATATTCTAATTTGTGGCTTCAGAACGGCTTATGTGTAAGACGAACAGAGACTCGTTTAAATAGTCGAATATATTTAGACGATTTTCAAACTTCTCGGAAATATGTAATGTTCTTAAAATGTATTATCCACATTTGAATACATTACAAAAAATTGTGATATTAAATCTTTTTGTCTACTGGTAGACACAAAAAATTTCTATTATTTGAGTGTGTAGGAAAATGTTCAGGAAATTAAATTTAAGGAAAAATAGAAAATCAGGAAATGCACTGAAGGAAAATTTATAAATTTTCTCTCTATGTACTCGAATAGCATTGGTCTAATGTCCCTTAGGCTTTGTGATACATTTTTTTTTGTATGTGTGCACATACATAGTAAGATATTTTCCAAGACAATACATTTTTCGATTAAAGAGAAATATTTTGGATGCAATAGAAAAAAATCCTGCCTTAAGATTAAAATTTAATTAATTATTTTTAAAAACTTAGTTGCTTATATCGTGTATTTATATACAGATTTTTTTAATCTAATCCTCAAACCACGTATTTTTATATATTTTTGGAGAAAAAAAAATCATTGGTAAAATATTTAAATATAGAGGCCTTCGAACGGTGCCAATATTTCAATGTAATAAAATTTATTGATAACAATCAACAATAGAAAATTGCTGCCTGCAAAAAAATCTCATAAATAAGGGCTGATTTAAATTAAATTCATATACAATATATAATATGAAGTAGTAGAGGTATTCTTAAACGATATTTATATAAAAACAATAATATTTTTTGCCCCTCATCCTTTATTACATTATGCCTGTAAACAGTATGAAGGGATGAATATAGCGAAAAATTCCCATTTTTACATTACTTTTCTCAAATAAATAAAAATAAAAATCTTTTTATCGAATAGATATATTATAAGTATGTATCGAGGTTGGGGGATGAAAACATTCCAAAAATTATTGGTAAGTTAAAGTTGGGTATATATCAGGGTATTGATTAAGATAAGAATTGATATTACTTTAGGATAACAAATAAACAACATTTTTATATTTTAGAGTGGAGTGGGTACAGTGGCTCATACACATTGAGTTAATTTGCAAAATTACTATCTCCTCGATATCTCTGTAAAACGACGGTTAATGGTCTTGGTTCAATTAATCGATTATTTTACAATAAATATTTATAAAGACCCTTCATGTATTAAAAAATGTTAGTCCTGTTTATATACTCGGATATTATGTAATAATTTATTAACTATAACATTATATGTTTTAGAAAAAGTGATTCTTAATTTAATTGTATTTTGGTTTGGTTTAAATTAATTAGTATTATTCTTAATATTAGTCATAATGTAAACTTAGATAATTAAGTAAAAAAATATTAGTTGAGTTCAGTCGAGTACAACTCGATACGTGCTGGCACAATTTCTTCATTCTCTTTTATATTATGGCGTTCAATAACTTCAGCTACCACTGAAGGGTTAGGCGATTTGGAGTAAAATTCACTGGGACCCCCCAATTTATTAAAAAAGCTTAAATCAAAAGTTTCAGTTCGATTGGTTAAACCAGCTGGGCTGTAGAGAGGACACAGACTGATGCGCTTGCGCCTTACACCAATTCCGAGACGAGACTAATTAATTTAGCTTAATTTTGTTTTGTGTGTTGTGTCATTGTGTGTCTTCGTCGTGCTGCGATTGGTCCAGCCAGACACGAAGGAGAAACCAACCAATACGCATTTGATTTGGAATGTGTGCCGCCAAGTTTGTAGTGGTTAATTTGGGTGAATCGCTGAAGTTACAGAAAAACTAGGCGATTTGATTCGAAAAAAAAATTGGTTTTAGAAGAATTAACAAAACAAAAAAAAAATATTCACGAGATCAAGCCTCCATGCTACTTACCGTTCACCTCTGCACAAATAAAATGCGAACAGCAGGTATGAACCTTAGCCAATCCGATAAACCTTGTTTTAGAAGTTTTCGCTAAGCTTTGAAAAGTTTAGTTTACTGGTTCTACTTTATAAAGATCGTTCTAGTTAAGCACATTAAGTCACTGTAGACTATTGCTTCAAAAACAGCATTTTATTTTGCAGGTAATTTGCACCAATAAAATTTAAAGTGTTGCACGTAACTTTTAATTTGTATTTTTTTTTAATTAATTTTAATTTTAAGAACAATCTATATCGAAGAATATAATCTTCGATTAATTAACTAGAAGCTTTTCTACTAAAAAAACCATATGCAACCGGCATATCAACGGAACCACAAACACAAATATATTGTGCCCCAACCTCTTTAAAAAAACACTTGTTTCCATATCTTCAAAACATTCAAAGTCACCAAACAAATTTCATTCCAGTTTTCCAATGGGTATTCCTCTGTATCTCTAGCCATTTTCGAAAAAAAGTGGTGCGTTTCTTTACCATATTTCCAGCGTTATCACCATAATGTAAAATGTCAAGAATTTTCTTTATTTCCTTCGAAGAAATAGTTTTGACAAAATAGTTTTTAATTCTTTCCTTAAATTATACGATAATTAGAACATCATTCGAGTTTTTTGAAAATGTAAGATTTTGCCTATCGTTAGTTGAGTCCTAGGTTCGATAGTGCCATATACTTTATAAATTTTAAGATTTTTCGCCTGGAATATTTAAACCAAAGAACCTGTCGGGTTATTCAAGATTATTGAACTTGATTCTAAATTTTCCAATTTAGTGTAGCGCGTTGAGTTGCACACAAGTAGTGCCTATTTCCAGACGTTTTGACTAACACCGATCAACACACCGGAATTTAGTAACACGGTTTTAATGAATTTTTTGTGTTTATTCGCAAATTCACATTTTCATAAATTCATTCCAATGAAATTCCAATATAGCGAACTAATTTCTGTGGTCCCTTTGGCATCGTTATATCGGGATTTCACTCTATCTTATTTAAATCATTTCAAAAATTATTCTTTGTAAAAGTTGTTGAATTTTTTACTGAACCAGAGGTTATTTTATCCGAAGATATCCGATATTTGAGGAAAACTTTCTTAACGAAATTAGTCCGAAACTTAATTTTAAAATATTCTGTTTTTCTGTTATTTCCATAAATGTTATTATCCAGTTTCCGCCAGTGGAATCTATAGAGTTTGATAAAAACTGAAGTTGAAGTAACTTCTCAAAATAATTTTTAGAATGTCATTTCATTTCTGATATTAGAGAAATTCTTTTAAACGAAATAACTCCGCTGATCAAATGAGCAAAGTCCCCGAAATAAATCCACAAATTTTGTGGATTAATTTCATTTTATTAGGGAATTATTTCATTAATGATTTGGGGAGTTATTTCCTGGAGTCAACAAATATTTTATTGCTAACGTTACTCCCAGTTGGTGGCGTTTTAGACCAACCAATAAGGTCAATATTTTTTTGTTCCGATTACTTTGTTCCATGTGTGCTTTTTTTTTAATACTAAATAATTAGTATATATGTAATAAATTAAGTTTGAATAATAATCAAAAACCGAGGATTTATCGCGATTTATTCAGCCATTATTATAACCAAAATGTGACCTTAGAAACGTAAAACAATCCCTGGCTTATACTTATAAAAGTTTTAACACTGCAATATATAAAGTTCCTAGTAAGAAGAGTAAATCACAACACTCAAGTCGCATTGTTGGTTTGATCTCAGTTAGTTTGAACATTTTTATTTTCCTAAAATTTTCCTCCATCCTGGCCACCAATATGTTAACAAAAAATTTGCCAATAAAATATTTCTCATGTTTTTTGTGTCTTTTGACAAATATATTAGGTGAATGCTGATGAATATAGTACGATTATCTCGTGGTACTTCACGATGATGATGATAATGCGATGATTATGATGCAGATATTACGAATTGTCGTCATTTTTTATGCTTTTCAAAAATATTTTTTTATGATTTTATAATTTAATTTAACCGTAGTAAATAATAAAAAAAAAAAAAATACTCACAACAAAAAGGAACATATACGTATCATCACGTAGAAAAGCCATTACAAAGTGTTTTTCTCATATAAACGAGTAGTATAAAGTGAGTAGAGTGAATGGAAATTTAATTTATTAAATTGTATTTATGTTAATTTAACTTTTTTAATGTTGATTTTTTATGCGTATGTACAAAGGGGATTAGATTCCAAATTTTTTATTTTTATAGTTTGATAAATATTTAAATGGTCGCGCGCGTACATAAGCATATAACCGCCCAAAAGCAAAAATTTAATTATGACATTTTGTACGTAGCATAACCTAAATGGTATCCTCATCAATTGTAAAAAAAATTCTAACCCTCATATATATGGATATTTCTTCATTTTCTTCGGTTGTCGGAAAGCTCATTTGACCACACAACCATTTCAGGAACCTTAAAAAGCATTACGGTAAACTTTCTCATACCCATACACGACGAGTACAAAATAAAATTCACCTCACGAACAAATAAAACAACTAACTGTATAGATAAATATTGTCAAGTTAAACTAAGATTTTATTACATTTTGTTGTTTAGTTTGACGTAAAAAAAAATTGCTTACAATTTTGCCATGAACAAGAAAATTGGAAAAATGAATTGTTTTTGTATGTGTGTCTGTTTACTCGTGTATACCCGAACAAGATTTGTTTTTTGTTATTTTTTTTTTTAGTTTTTGTGAAATGAAAAATTAAATTTGAAATGAACGTGGTCGAACGACTCTTTGTTTGTTTGCTAAACAATTTTCCGCCAAATTTCATACGTCAGTCATCGTTAAGAAGTTTTGTTTTAGGTATAAGAAGGTATATGTACGAGTAAATAACGAATCTTATATTTATTGTGGGCTGGGTTAATTGTTTTGTTCTTTCTGCACCAACCACGACTTACTATACCAAATAGACCATCTTTGTAAGCCAAAGAAGAATTAAAAAGCCAATGTTTTTGTTTATTTTTTGTGTCTTTCTTGATTTCGTCTTCTTATTTTCAATTAAGTTTTCTTAATCCTCCCAAATGAACAAAACATAAAATGAATTCTTACATCTTAAAACGTTGTACATAAAGCTACAGTTTTATAGTTAAATAGTTTGGAATTTTTAATTGTATGAGACATGTTTTGTCTGTATCGAGGTTTAAGCCTATTTAAGTGTACATAATGTGAATGAGTTGGGGTTTGTAGGTCTACTTAAATCGATCCGCTGTTTATGCAAATATTTACCGATTTATAAGATCTATAATCAAATCATTTTCTATAAATAAAATCCAATTAAATTTTGATGCAAAATTCGAAAAATTCGGTTAGATTAAGAAATTTTTCTCATCAATCCTCCCCTATTTTCCATTTTCCTTATTATACTGATTTGAAATATGTTGTAGGTATTCAATTTTGATTTATTCCTTTTAAATTAACACGATATGTTTACATTTTTCCGAATTTTCTCCTTCTCGTTGCGGGGGGAAATCAACAAGTTTATTTTGAGATTAATTAAAAATTCCTGTTGATATTTGAGATGGAAAAATGAGTATACGATTGAATTGAAATGTTTGAAACCAAATTAATAATTTTATTCAGAGATTGAACTTGCACGTGCTTCTTAAAATATTGAATAGTCTTTAGATGTTGAAATTGCCATCGTCGCTGATAACGAGATCTTTGCCAGTTACAGCAAAAAGTGGGTTTTTGGTTATACAATTAATGAGCAATCGATCGAATTATCTGATTTTCCAATATTAGCTCTCATTCAAGGGAGGTTTAAATTGTAGAAGCCCTTTCAAATGTCTTTTGTTTTTTTTTTAGAATTCAAATTTGCAGGATCATGAGAAGACCCTTTTTAATATATAGTTATGCAGGGACTGTAGTAGACACTACATGTGCTAGTCATAAGAGATAGGATAAAAAATTCGTAACTTTAAAGAAACAAAGAAAAATAACGCACAAACGGTAGGGAATGTCAACACACTTGAACTTTCTTCAAGGTTTCTTCAGATTCCTGCAGAAAGCAAACAGCTTATTTCCCATTCCACATTTGTTCATTTCAAATCCTGTTAAATAAATCCCTGCTAAAGTATTTTTGAGGATTCGATCACCTTCGGCAAGATCATAAACCATATTAGTTTGTAACATAATCCTTTTACTCTTGTTCGCCAGACACAATTTAATAATTTATGTACGTTATGATTGACATCTTTAAGATGATTTACAAAAGACATAAGATACTATTATATACACATTCTTGATCTTTACTTCGATCCCCTTCTCCCATTTTTTTTTAGAGTCTTGACTTATTTATGATATAATGAGATAATTTGGAATTTTTAATTCATATCGCCTAGTAAACGAAAAAAAAACTAATCCTAATCTGGATGATACACACACATACTCACACAAAATATTGAATAACATTTAAGAAAATAATTTTATTGCTTTTTTGGTGCGCAGTGGTAGTACGTTACCGAAAAAACGTTTTTTATTGCCAGAAAGATATTTAAATTGTATATTTGACAGGGAATAGCATTTACTCGTACATATCGGATTAGGATCATATTAATGTGTTTTTGGTAATAAATTACAGATGTTTTCTTCTTCGGGGTTTTGTTTTACATTTTTTAAGCGACTCATCAAAATCGTTCATATACGCGTATTTTGTTCTTGCGGCTTTGTGTTTATATATCTCATTTTTAGGCAAAAATGTACCTATTATGTGTACACAGATAAAGTGTAATGATCACCAATTAAAAAAATTTACGATCAGTCGTAAAAAATACTTCCCATCTTTAGACTACAACTTTAAATGCGCCCACCTTCAAAGATGATCGTAAACAATTCTAATCCTGTGCCTTGTTTTAACTGAAATAATTGTAAATAACAAAGATTTGGTTTGTTTCGATCTTTGAGTTTGACATCTTGTTTACTGAGAAATGTAATAAAAATATTAGATATTTAATAATTATTTTTATTAAAACCGGATGAATGCACTTAACATTTTATTTTTCCATAAAATAAATTTCCTAATCCATATCCAAGACGAAATAAAAAAAAATAACAAATACGCCCGTTCGTTTGTAACATAAACATCTTTAATGACATGACAATCAATTATTTGTGTATAGTTTTTAGTTTTTCATTTTTCAATCGGGGGGATGATGTAGAAGGATAAATCATAATATATAAGAAATTATTCGACCTTCTGTATTTTGTAATTGATCCGCACAAACCAATCATAGAAATCATGTTGATGATTAATTGTTTTGGGTAATGGAATTGTTTTTCTCGTGGGGATCACATTTACTTAAGTATAGTTGGTTTTTGGTTGGTATTATTTGTTCTGTAGTTTAAATAAATATAGAAAATTACGAAGATGATGTATCTATATTATTGTTATAAGAACTTTAATTTTGGGTGTGTACGATTATACAGAAATATTTTTTTTTTGTTGGCCTTAAGGAAGAAGCTCTGTTTATTTTCAACTCTGACTCGGATTCAATTTTTTCCTATAAAATTATGCCAATATTGACGTTCCAATAATTAAAATCGAGTTTGGAGTCTTTTGTCAAATATTAGTGAAGCCAATTTCATTCATACAACAAAATCGTTAGAAATTTATGCAGGGCAAATAAATAGTCAGAATTCATGAAAATAGGCAGGTTAGACTTCAGATTAAGAGAAGTTACTACTGCTGGGAAGGATCAATTGGTGAGCAATAGTACATAGATAGTGCTTTCAAAGGGTCAAATTGATCTTAAAAAAAAACAATAAAGCTTTTAACAACTTACTTTAAAACATTTTAAAAGTTGTTTTTCTAATTTAAAAATAATAACGGTTGAAAGAAGGTGAAATCAATGAATAAAGACCAAGAAAGTTAACCGCGATGCGTATCGCAACGATGAATGAGAGACAAAATTATTAAATTAAAGGAACACCTAAATCTTTCGCAAAACTTACCAAAATTCAAATGTCTGCATAACTTGGTCAAATTTTGACTTTTTGATTTTCTTTTTGTAATTAAAAATTTATTTTCAAAAAAGAAAAAAAAAATTATCTTGGACATAACCGAAGGCGTATACTTTTTTGCAATATTCATCTTTAAATTTTACATTATGTAGATTGCGGCGAATAATTGCCGTGAAAATATCTAAACAAAATTTTGGTTGCACGAGAGAAATAAAAACTGCAAATTATTGTCTAGATTAATCTAATTTAGCATTTAAATAATAACTATAGACGACTTAAATGCATTTTCAAATTATATTTATCATAATCAGATCACTTATAAAAATCTTTTGGTAATTCTGGAAAACACAAATTCAATTATATCTATCCAGCTTTCGTTGTATAGGAAGTTACTTTATTTCTTGAACACTATAGGTTTGATTGTTGGCCGTCTAATCTAGTGACAGAGGTAATGATCGGATCCGATGGTCGTATTAGTAAAATGTAATATAATTCCACGGGTATACAAACGATAATATTCCAATCAAATCTTAGAGAATGCCTTCATATTAATTTTAAGCAAGCAAATTAATTTACAGCAGCCATTAAATTTATCAGCGATCCTATTATCGTCTATGAATGTTGTATACAAGACGATGAAAAACACACAAAAATAATAAACGAAAATCATCTCTAAATTGCATATACACATACATACATATAAATCTAGATAAACTAAAAGAAAATTCATCTTATCACAAAATTATAATCTTCATGAACGTATATATGAGTATGAGTATACGAGTACATAATAAAAATAAAAGAACCAAAAATTTGATTCAATTCTGTTTTAATTTTACTTCAGATAATTAAAGAAAGACAAGAAATTTTATTACCGCTCCTTCTATATAAAATTCGTTCGGTTGGGTTTGATGATTTTTAATTAATTTATACTACGACGATGTATATATATATATACAAATTTCTTCTGTAAACGCGTACACAGTTATCAGTCAAGTCAATCAAGTGGTCGCACAAAATAATTCAAGTGGATTTTAGCTGCTGTCTTAACATTTCCTTTTTCTTAAACTCTCTCTCTCGAAGGAAAAAAACAAATTCTGTATCCTCTAATTCAAAATTAATTATAACTTTTTGTAATAAATTTACAAAACACACTTTTCAGATAAATAATATTAAGAAAATGCCGCGAAAAAGTTGAGATTTTTGTTTTTTTATTTTCAATTAAAATGACAACATTTGGTCTTATATAAAATCGTAACGTTTTGCTTAAGAACCAAATTTTTTTTTGTGATGTAATCTATTTCACCCCTTTTACGATTTTTTTTTTGTATATTCAGGCAATCATATTTATTTTCTTAAATACAAAAAAAAACTGAAAAAATTAAATTTTTATTCTTCAATTCATTTTAAATTAGAAAATACAAATTCTAAGGATTTTAACGGGTAATTAAATTATTTTTATTCACTCAAAATTATTTTAATTTTTTATTTTTTTATTATTTTCCACTGTGCGTATTTTTATTTTTATTTTTTTGTAACGGATGGAAAAGATTTGTCAATTTTCTTTAAAAAAAAAAACACAAATCTTCTTTTACGTTTAGCTGCTACCAATCTCATCATAACTTTCCTTTATAAGTTATATAACCTTAACTTTGCGATTCCCTTTATCATTGAATTGTCCAAAAATTAAATAAGGAAGCAAAACAAAAGATATTATTGCGTTGATTGGGTGCGAGACAAATTTGTGGATTGATGGTACATTTTCAACACCATTTTCATTGAGTTTACAATTTCTTAAATTTCAATTTTGTTTGTAGGTAGCTCACTATAATAACTTGGTTTTAATACTGCTACCAAAGTCAGTAAAAATTATCTCTAAAAAATATTCAAAATTTTATAAAGGCTAAACATTTTTCCGTAAACCAATTCCCTTGAATCACCGGCTGGTGCGCTTACGGTAAAGTTCTGTGAATCCCATGTTTAGGACACGGACATGTGCTTTTGTAGCTGCTTAAAATCACGTGCCTGCTCAAGAACACACTCAAGAATAAAGTCTCGTGGTCCCGTTTTTCAATCTTCTTGCGAATAACTTCTTACAAGAGCTTCGGAACTTTAGTTAAAGTTAAAAAAAAAATGTGAAGCTTTTTGAGAATTCTGAAATGCTAGTAGGCTCACAATTTAATTATTTAGAAATATTGAATGGTTTTTAGACAATTTTGAGTTCAGCTAAATTTTAAGTGATGTAGTTGGTATAAAAAACTTTCTTTTTTAAGTTCGTACGACTTTAAGCTTATCAATTTTTGTTGTAAAAGCATTTTATACTGAGTTAAATTTTAAAAGCTTTTCGTCATTTAATTCGTCTTGTCAGACCTATGATAAAATTTAGAAAGGTTCTGAATTCATCTGGGCTTAAGTGTAGTTGAACGCCGGTGCTACAATTTTTGAAATTCAACACATTACAATGTTATCGTAATGAAATCGTAGAGCGATTCAGACGCATTGGCAGAGTATTATTGTTTGTATTTCAAATAAGGTGATCATCTGCAATAATCATTTCAAAATGCGAAAGTGTGAAGCTAATAATTTGGTTTTATTCGATAATAAACATTTTCTGTAAATCTCACAGTCACTTAAACTGATCAAGCTTTCATGCGCAGTACTTGTTAAAACCTCGAAGAAAACTTAATTTATTGTGACTAATTCATTATTTTTTCTAATATAGCAATTTAATTGTGTTGAAATTAACTCTTCTTGAGTCGAAAGGCATAATAATCGATACAAAAAAAACTGGATGAGACTTGAACACACTTTTGTGCTTCGATACAAAATACAAACGCTAAGTTAGCTTTACAAGAAAGGTACAAATTACGAAGGGACTCAAATCGATTTCCGACATTACTTAAAATTTCAGTTGTAGTTTGGCTTTAAATTTAGGTTAGAATTAAGCGCAGAATTTACACTAGAAAATGCTTAGAATTTGGGCATATTATGGATTTTTGCAACGCTTCAAGCGCCTACTTTTCGGGACATAAAAATCTAATGTCTCAATTTTGAGTTGCAAATCATACTTTAAACAAAGATGCTCCCTAAGTAAGGGTACTAAGGGTTTTACGGCCTGATGGTCTAATTTCTGATGTGATAGTCATATAGGAAACTTTTATAAAATATAATTTCTGATGTGGTACACTCCACCGCTGTACCCCTGTCTAAAACTAATCGATAAATGCACTATCAAGTCAAAATTTCTAAAATCTTGTTTCACTCGCAGTATGAGTCAGATATAAACTAAACTGTAAAAAAAACTGAAATACAATAATTTTCTTATGAAAACTGTTTTTCTTGATTTTTCCCAACTTCCTATATCGCCAACAAAAAAAACATAAAACAGAATAAAAAGGATTTTACTTCCTGACATAATTTACAAACGAAAAAAAGGGTTTCCATTTCTTTTCACTTTTTTTCTTCCAACAATAACACCCAGCCTACGAGGAAAACAGTCATCACGACAATTTTTTTCTCAAATCTCCTCATCTTATATGTAATAATCAAACGAATAAAAAAAATTATAAAGGGGTCCGTCATGTAACAATAAAATAACACAAACAACACACAGTAAGAATGCTCTACTGTGGCGAGAATAATTAGGATGATGATTATTATTGTAGGATAATAATTTTGTATTGTAAGGATTTTTTTTTTATTTAAGAATATTCTGTCACGAAATCGTAATAAAAAATAAAACTAAAAAAAATAAACAAATACATAATTGAAAATAATCAAAAGAACCGAATTTTTTTTTCGCGAATTGAGATACAAATAAATTTTTTTTTTTCAATAATAAATTATCACACAATTTTCTTTTTATTTGTAATAATTAAATTACATGGAAATGGTTTCGGTTATTATTATACGAGGACAATACCAATTGAAAATTAAATCCTTAATGATGATTTCATCGTTGTAATATAATAAATTGATTATATTGGTTTACGGCATGAATGGTTTTGTGGTATTTCCGCGCGTTGCATTTCGAGCAATTAAGTAAAGGCTATTCTAGATGCGGGAGTAATTATATTTATATTGGTCAACTATGTACATCTGTTTGGTTGTCTGTTTCTAATGAATATTTAATTACGCAATTAACAATTATCGCATTAGTTCCAGTTAACTGATATAAATAAGGTGACCATTTCTGAGTTCTTTAATCGGATTTTTGCTATTGCATGAAGTATTGTATGTGTATGTCCAAATATAAATGCCGCATTTCTGAACGAAGAAGTTTAGATATTTCTTACTTGTAGAAATTGAACATTTGCAAGAAGATTCATTTCCACCGACGTTCCTTAAATATTTAATAATTATATTAGAAACTATTGCACAAAAGGTGTCGGGATAAAATTTAATGGAAATGACTCCACCTTGCAGTTCTTTAACAAACCTAACTCGACGGGTTCAAAAATATATGGTCGGCAATTGTGCTCCAAATACAATGGTTGATATTACTTAAAATAGGTTTCGTGACTCGATTAATTTCTGCAGGTCACAAACAAAAATCCTACATTCGAAGAGATGACAACGCTACTAATTCAAATAGAGTCACCCCGAAGTTCAAAACAATTAAGCAGACTGATAGATGTTCCAGCTGATTCACAAGTTTAACTTACGCTCATTTCTGTGTTCTCATAAGGGCAGATAATTTAAGCGAAATAGAACTGCCAGTTAATAAGCTAAAAATTCCTTAAGGTGAGGGATTATATTGATGAAAATTAAAACAAATAAGTTCAATTACTGCCGCACTACCAAATCCAGCTGCCACTACACAAAAATGCGACTTGTTTTATGAACTACCACACTCAGAGAGAGAGAGACAGTCCATATAAAACACCATATCAGCGATTACTTGAAATGGAAAGAAGAATTTTTAAAAATTTTTCGAAGCATACCACTCAATTCTGATCAAATTAGGACTCGCCTTTGACGCTTCATGAAGAACTACCACGGGACAGTTTGGCTCAAACAAATCTAGAGTACAAATGTATGCTAGGGAAAAACTACATAAAGTCACTTCTCTCAATGTGCAATGGTATAAACTAAAATCGTGAAAAAATCAACCGACAGTGCTGCTTAACTCGACCCAACAGCTGCGGATGTAATTAATCATAATTTGTATAGAACCGATTTGCTTCCCAAATGTGAAAATATTCAACCTAAGGAACAACTAACCAAATTATTATCATATTTTGAGAAAAAATAGCTGAAGTAGTCCAATCCAATCATACGCGGGCTAGTAATTCATAATTCATAAGAAGCAAATATTAAATAAAAATGTTACATGCCGCCCAAGCAGACCCTTTCTAAACACGAGACTAAGTTATAATGACCACTTTATATCAAGAGAATTCATTATTAATATCTGAATTTGTCTTACCTTTCTTCAAACGTTTTTGGACTCGTCATTGTTTTACCAACTTGAATTTGGATGGCTCGGAACACGTAGTTAACTGCTACAACAACTGTGATTGTGTGTAGAAAATATTTTTAGAAACTTTGACATTTTTCGATTCATGTATGTAAATACAGTACTTCCACAATTTGTTCAAACACTACCAAGAATATTTCGCATACTGTATCTTCTTCGCCTAAGGATTCTTCAACTACTTGCTGATAGTAAGCTTTTCATATTTATGGTATATTCTAATATTTTATATACATCATAATTTTTACTAGATGATTCAGCTGAAAATAGAGCAAAGTGTTGCAGAATATTACTACATGAGTAGTATATAGTGCTATTTATGTATAGCATGTTTATAGAACCTCTATCCTCTATATCCACATACATAATAATCTTAAATTTGAAAATATTCTATTATTAGTTCCTGAGGGCAATTTTTATACATCAAGATGAAGAAATGTACACAAAGTACATGGATTTTCCCATTTTCTTCAAATATTATTTTCTACAACAATAGAATCTATCGAATATATAGATAGATAGATACCCGGGGAGGGGTGGTAAATATGAAGGTAAACTTAATATTTTCTTCTCTTTGGTTAATCTTTTTTGTTTCGTCTTCGTTTTCTTTTTTGTTTTCAATGCTAGACAAATATTTGAGCAAAATATTCGAGATTTTATGTTTTTTTTTATATTAAAAACTGTGTATAAAGTAAATATATTTGAATATTAAGGTATTATATTGTACTATTTAACTATTATTAACCCAATCGCGCGTAGTTTTTATATAAAGTACGCGAGTAAAATATAAACGCAATACTTGACAGGTTTTAAGTCAAAACACTTGTATCGTGTAGAAAGGTTGATGGAAAATTGAAAATAAATAAATTTGTTTCCTCTTCGATTGTAGATACCGAAATATCCCAAATTCTTTAAATATTGTTTAAGTATATGTACATCTATTATAAAATATATATATATATATATATATATATATATATATATATATATATATATATATATATATATATATACACGGATTAGATTTGATTGTGTGTACTAAATTAAAAGAAATTAAAAATAAAATTTGGATTTTTAGGAGATTTTGTACATAAGAAGATCAATTGATTGAAGCTTACGGTGTTTTAGGGAAGGGGTGAATGAGGAGTTCTTTCAAAGTTGTATATTTCGAAATCGTTACGAATTAAACAAATTTATAGGGAAGCAGCTTTTAAAAATAGCGCCCTGCTAATAAAGGGCGGCTCAGTAACTCTGTGAAAACTGCCGATGACGACACATCGAACGAAGATTTCAGTACACGTTTATTAAGACTCGATCAAATTATGACAGAATCCACGATTCTCATTACTTCTCAAGGAAGATTCCAATAATCCCCATGGAGAAAATTTTTCCGTCGTTATTACGAACTTTAATACATTTATTCGGTTAAAAACAATTATCTTAGATATATGTACATATAAGACACAATCATTGGCAATAAGTTCAATTCCCTTTTGATAAACAATATAAGTACTAAAATAAATTCTGAGTTTCTACTACTTAACTTTAATAAAGAAAAACGTTATTTGATAAAACACATTATGTGTGAGTAGAAAGATTTTATTAAATTGAGAAGCAAAGTAAGGTTTAGCTCAGCAAGCCCGTCCTCTTACATCTTCTACAAATCTAGACAGACTTAAACAGGCTCACAAGAAAACATAATTCCCCCCGTAACAGTTTTCATGTGGACTGGGTATTCAAAACAATCTCAATAAATTTGGTCAAAACAATTATATTTAATGGATCTCACTACGACAATTTAGATATCAAATTTCACCTTATTTTCCCGCATCGCGTAATTTTTGAACGATTTTTTATTTTATTTTATTAATATTGTTGTACATCATCACCACCGCACAACAACAATAATAATAATAATCAAATTAATAATTTCCCAATAAAATTTATCGCTTTAAATGTCAAAAAAGTAATAAAGCAATTAACTATTTAAAACCAGTATAAAGGAAAATAAATTTTCCCGAATATGGCGGGTGATGGCGGTTTTTCTATTAATACTATATATCAAGAGTGAGAGACTGAATAATGGTAATAAAACAATAATCGTTAAATTATTATTGTAACAACAACTATGGAGATGAAAAATAAAAGAAAATTGTAGTAATAATAATTAGAATGATTACTAACAAAAAAAAAAATAATTGACGATTAATAATAAAAAAATTAATGAAAATGGCTCAAGGGGATAATGTATTAAAAAAAATATATTTTCTTTGCTCTGTGTGGTGATGTGACAACCGGGATGAAAAACTCGGTAGGTAGAAATGAAAAATAAAAATTTGAATTGAATCATTTTTCCATTAGTTAATAATGCTGACAGATTTTTGAATGTTTTAGTATTGCATACTAAAGACAGAGATGGGATACATTATTCGTTTATACATCAAACCCGCAAAATAACTTAATGCCGAATATAATACAGAATATAATAAAATTAAATTTTTTATTACTCGTCCAGTGTATTTATGTTTTCATATATGCAACTGACCAAAGCATAAATCCCATTTAAAATGTGTACATAAAATTAAATATAATTTGACCACTAAAACTAAAAATTAGATTTTGGTTCCCAAACAATAGCCATAAAAAGGAATAAAAACTATACATATGTATACAACTCACAACAATATACGCATTCGATGAACTAAGTTTATACCAACCAGAAAACTATCTTATCATTTTATCTCTTATATAGTATGTGTACAGCAATTTGAATCTAATGCCTTGTTTTTATATAAATAAAATTAGAAACAATATAAGTTGGAAAATTATTATCTTTGGAAAAATTACATTTTCTTTTCTATACATGAAAATATATATACAAATACAAATTGAATTTTCATTGAATATGTTAATTGAAAGCACAAAAAAGTTCATATCACAAGATGCTATCTAAATGTTAAAATTATCTTGGAAAACTTATTTTCTCTCGAATTGTTTAATTTTTGGTTAATTAACATTAAATGATTTGATGGTTATCGTTCTGGCAAACTTAGTGTGTGGGATCGATTCAAGCAACAAAAAAAAGTTTTTTTTAATTAATTATAAAACGTACTCATATAATACAATATTATAGTATTTATTTTCAATAGTTGAACTTTGTACCACACTACTATTGTAATTCAAACTTGCATTTGAATCACGCGATTACTGCTACACTAAAACCCACATAATTGTGCTCCGACTGCGATAATTCATATACCACATTTCGTCGAACCCTGTAATTGATGTGCCGACTTCCATTTGGATCGTTCGGATTTTTGTACACAATTTATAGAAAATACAATTTTATTGAAAATAAACTGTACCCATAGGCCACAAATTTTAAGCCAAAAATCTAAAACCTGCAATAAAATAAAGGGTCGTCTATTTATGCTCCGATTGTGATCTCTTTACACATCTTACAAATAGGTTTCGGGGCCTGTAATACCAACTGGACCCAAAATATATTTTCCTAAGGGTCCTAAAATATTTTGTGAAGTATAATTTTAAATGATTTGTTTTGCTCTACAAAGAATCAGATATTTACTGTCTCCTTGATTTATATCCGCTTGAGCAGGACATACAAATATCATAAATAAACAGCGAAAAAATTAATTAAAGGATATTTTCTGTTTTATTACAACAAACATAAGATGAAATGGACCATTAAAAAATAATAAGCAAAGAATACATAATGGACCGGTCCACACGATATATAAAGTAATACATATCTTATGTATATCTAAATTGACCATTTTGATTGATAATTAATTTCTAATTAAAAATTATTGCTCGTATATATCGCTTTAAGCTAATATTAAAATTTATCTATCTACCAATAAAAATAAAAATAAAAAAAAACTTTGGCGAGTTGAGTGTTTCTTATATAAGATATGATTAACCGTTAAATTAAAATCATTATAAACATTAATTTTAGCGTATTTTATTCGTTAATTAAAAAAAATTAAAACGAAAATATCTGGTGTTCTCGCGCGATATAATACATAAGAACATACCATATAGACTGTACAACAATAAAAAATATAAAAAAAAATGTTGTAATGGATCATTACTTACATATCGCATTTTAACTGTCTCTTCTAATGAAAATCATTATCATTTTTATTGGTTTCAATGAACTTTTCCACTTCTTACTTTTTTTTGTAATAATAAACGTTAACGACTCTCTACGATTATTATTATTACTATTACTATACTATTATTATACGACTACTGTCAACTTAATTGTTTTAATTTGTGTTTTTATTTTATTTGTGCTCTCTAGACGTAAGCAAATTTATGTGTTTACTAAATTAAAGCAATTTAATTGAATGATTAAATATCACATACAGTGCTGGTGATCACGGTGCCTTTCGCGACCTCAGAATAACAAGGTTCTATCTGACATTTTCATTTTTTGAAGTTAGTATCGAATTTTGCATTTTACGTGGCTTTAAATTCGTAAATGTCATTGTAAATTCATTGAATTTTTTAGTTTAGAACATAATCTCTAGATTAAATTAAATTACAAAGACATTTTTTAATTCTACGATCACGAAAAATGCGAAAATCGAAAGTTACTTCCAAAAAATTGAAATTTCAGATAGAACCTTGTTATTCTGAGGTCGCGTTATGGCTGTGTAAGTAGGTATCGATATGTACGGAAAGGAACCTCTGATCAGCAGGCGCTTCTCGCAAAATTTTGATTGGCCGGATGATACATGGTGGAAGCATATTTAAAACCACACGTTAACAATTATTTTTTATCGAACTTTTCTTCATATTTATTCAAAATTTCTAACCCCTTCGAGGCGAGTTTAATCTTACTTGCGGTCAATAGTGACTAAACTATCTAAATGAGCAGAGTTTAAAATCTTTTTTAAACTCTAGTTAGCTCTAGATTGTTTGAAACAGACGCGAAGAACAAGTTTATTTTGATTTTTTAAAAAAACCCAACCCCATTTAGCAATGTTAAATTAAACAGATCTGTCTTACTCGACTCGACTCGGCTGGCCGAACAATTTATTGGCGGCAAGTATTCGTCAACGAAATTATTTTCGATATCTTCTTTGAAATGGCTTACAACTGACGTTCCAGGTTTCATTCAGAAAGGTTTTATTCAATTCCAAGTAAGTTAAATTTCGTCGTTTTGTTAAATTGTAAAGTATTTTGTTAGAAATTTATTTTGCCAACTCTATTCGAGAAACTTGCCGCCCTAGGGCCCGGTTCTATAGGACCTACACGTAAATCCGGCCCTGGTTCGATCCTCGTCTTGGAAGTAGTTTTTAAATAAAATGTGTTCGAAAATGGTTCATGTGAACATTTTTGATCCTACATGTAAGTTCGATGCTCTTGTAAACAAACAGATATTGATGCTATCTGAAAGATGTACAATTAGCGATATGATTATGTAACTTATCACATTCATAACATGGTAAGTTTTATGCCCGCCCATACCTAAATCAAAATGCCTTTTTTCAATGGTTGTTATATCGGTTAAATCAGCATCGACATAAACTTCCCCTGGAAAAGGTTGGCCCGGATTCAAGACTATACTAATATCCGATGTGACGTTTGCACTGCAGGGAGCCATAATATACATGCTTGAAATGTTGATAGCTATCCTCGGCTTGTCTCGTTCCTGCAACATAGCATATAAATGGAATGATAAAATGAAGCCAGCTGTCATGAAGGCTCCACCGATTTCTGTCATAATTCGCGGTTTGGTTACGGCACAATTAGAGTACATATATAAAAACAATGAATATTTACCCACATAAAACCAGGGGGTCAACAAAAAAATTTACAAAAAAAATTAATATTAATTTATTAATTAGGCGAAAAATTAAAAAAAATATTCAAAATTAAAATATACGTTAATAACTGAATAACTGAAATTTTATTATCTTACGATTTATTATTGACATTTTTGTCAGCTCAAGAGCAGTCGCATATTGTTCGACTTTATCGAAAACAAAGCGCCTAATAGTATATAGCCTAGTGGAAGCTAGATTGCAATCTAGATTGCAGATTTTGAAATATTGGAAAGGAAGTGGTAACATTGAAACAGATGATGATCAATGTTTAAGTAAATTACGGAGTCAAAATATGACTGGGGTGTGGGGTTAGATTCAAAGTGTTGTCTCCAAAGGGCTCAATAATTTCTATCTAAAGAACTTTTCAGTTATATATATATCGAGAAATGTTCAACAATTATCAAAACAATGTAAATCGGTTCAACTGACAAGTCGTGGTAAATCACAAAGTTTATTCAGATTGATCGATAGTTAAACCGTTTTAAAGAATTCAAATTATCTCCTTCATTTATTTCCGAAGGCAAGAGTTTCTGATAGTTATTGATGCTTACAGTAAATGGTTAGAGGTTATTCTTATGAATCGGATGAATATGATAGAATAAATTATGGTAGAATCAATTTTTAGAGTATTCGGTTTGTCAGAAGAGTTATCTCAAATAGAGGCTCTGCATTTGGAAGTGAAGGTTTTAAGAAATATTGTTATGAAAATGATATTAATTTAACGTATAGTCTATCTTATCACCTTGCTAGTAATGTTCATGTCGAAATGGCAGTGTACAAAGAACAAATTCAGTACTAAAAAAATTTGTTCTGGACAGTAAACATTTTTTTTAAATTATAATAATTCACCCTGCACAGAAGAACATTTGATTCCAGCAGAACGAATATTCAGTTTTTTAACCAAGAACTTTATTGAATCTTGTAAAACTAAGGAATTCAGCGTTGATCGTCTGTACATTTGACTGCATTTTGATCATCTATATCTTTGACATAACCGTATGATAAACTTTGAATTTTTAAAAGGCGTTTAAAAATCGGGCGGACCGTCTTAATTCAGTGGCCCGTTCCATTGTTTGCCCTTCCATACCTCGTCTGCCGGAGTTGTTGGGAGATCTGAAAAGTGTAATTTTGTTTTTCCTGCCCAGTTCTATAGATAAAGCTCTGAAGGAGGGTCGTTTACGTCTCCAGGAAAATAAATGTTGCGATATATTATAGTAATTCTGAATTCTCCCGATAAAATCGTTTATATTAAGACCGCTAGTTATCTCTGGAAATAAATTGATTAACAGAAAAGACGAGCGACAGAGAATTGTTGTCCCCTGCCCCATATTTTCGTATTGTAAAATAACCTACCTGTTTTGTTTTGGCAAACCTTTAAATTTTTCGTTATTGATCCAAGGCTCTTTTAAATAAGCAAATGCGCATGTCCCAGAACTTATAGTTTCACAAAAGCGATTTTTGTTAGAACCGCGGCGGCCTTCGATCAATTTAAGATGATTTGCCCAATGATGTCTGCCTGACTTAATTGGTTTTAGATTACTCAGCCTCTAGCCCGGTCTGTCTTCCATTATATAGTGGCCTTCTCTCCATGGCCAGTTTTTTAGTTAATTTCTAAAATTTGTTATGTTATGTAGCCATTTTTTACCTCCGCGCAACTGTAGTGAATGCAGCAGGACCCATAGTTAAAAACTATTCTGCAAAGAAAAAAATTCAATGAATCAGATTAACTATTAACTATTTCATATTAACTATATTGTCAACTTTATAAATAAAAAAACAACTAAAATTAAACTGTGATGATATGTACGTTGATGATATCATCATCGCGGCACGCAAGCATATTTATACATACATATACGAGTATATGTAATACAAGACAATAATAATTTTATATAAACATAAATTAAATGCTACAGTTTATGTTTTTTATTTTTTTTTTAAACAATTTAATTTATAAAAGTGTTAAAAAAAATATTTTTAATTGACCACATGACAAACACTGTATATATCTGTTTAAATACGTACAGTGCAACATATAAATTAATTTTCTTTATAAATTTTGCAGCATTATGTGGAATTCTGTAGACACACGTATATGTAGCATAATTTTCACATATAGCCCAGATTTATTATAAATTACTCGAGTATATAAGAATATAAGGTGCAAGTAAACAACAAAGATTTTCCATATGCTTTCAATTATATCGTACATAATATATTTACGGTTCCCATGCATAATACCATAAAACTTAACAAAAAAAAAAAAAAAAACGATAAAAAATTGGATAATGTTTAATTTCAACTGGGTAATAAAAATCAGGCGACCCTTTATTTGTTTTAAGAACTGTATGGGATGCCGTTAGGCAAGTCATCAATATAATCATCGTAAAATGTCACTAATGATTAAATTTTGTGTTGTAAGCATATTTAACTCGTTCAAAGTGCTCCCAAATTTTGAAGAGTTACTCAATATCAAACAGTAAAATTGTGAGTTCTTATTAAAACAAAAAATTTTATTCTGGTCCCAAAATATAGTGGCTTGAAATTTTTCAATTCCGGGCTTCGTGAAATATACGTTTCTTTTTATTTCTTAAAATGTTAGGAGAATTGTAAAAAAATAAAGTTTAAAGTTACAGCCAAATTCACACTTATCTGTAGTACAAATTTTCACCAATTTCAATTATTATCGATTTCTGTGTTAAGTTTTCTAAAGTCTTTTTCTGCTGAAGCTGGCATTTTTCACTATTCTTGTGGACGCTCCAAATTTTGCAAAGCACTTTTCGAAAAATAAATTCTCTTTGCAGACGCCTCTTTAGTTTGAAAAATTTCTATTCACTTGGAATGAGTGTCTACCAAAGAATCAATACCTTTGTACCTTAAATTGTTGTTTACAAAGATTTAAGTTAACTCTTTGAAAAAGTTAACGAAATCAGATCGACTTTTGGAGAGTCGCTTTGGTTTGACCTATAAAAAAGGCATTCCCTAATTATTCTTTCAATACTTACATCAATTCTTGGTGATCAGAAACATGATCATATATACTCGGCTTAGAATAACAATACCCTGATGAATGGAATGAGCCTTTCCTAGCAATATACTTTTAAACCGTGTTCTTCTAAATTTCATATGTTTTCTCTCTAATAACGGTTTTAATTCACTCCCGCATTGACCGGAACCACTATGTTCAATAAACTGAATTACCCATTTCAATGTTAGACCAAACACTAACAAATAGGCTTCAACAAAATTTACGAAAAAATCCGTATAATTTTTACACAAACACCAATTGGTCTAAAAAAAAGTCTTCTCCTTTTTATTTTGTTTTAGTTCTTTTATACAAAAAAGGGAATTGCAAAATAAAAAGTAGGCGTCGACTTTTAGAAAAAGAAAATAGAGGGGAAATTCACTAGTCACGTAGCCACAAAATATAAGTACATATATGTATAAGTAGTTTTTTAATATATGTAAATTAATTAAAGCATTTTTTTTACATTTTAATTGTTCTGGAATACAAATAGTAAGTACCTGAGTTTATACCATTATCCGATAACTGAACAGCCTCATTCTGGCCATATTATATTTTTTCTTGTTCTGTTTGTAACAAATTTCATTAAATTCAGTGATTCGACCATAGATGGCGCTTTTGTAAAACTGTTTTTGTTCAGTACGAAGAAAGTTTAAAAATATACTTTTTTTACATTTACATCACAAAAATTACCAGTTTTTCGATTTACTTTTTTAAATTCCAACTTTTTACTATTATTTTTTTAATTTGCAACAAAGTCATGGTTGTCATTCAAATGTGTAATAAATTTAAGGTAAATAATTCACACTATAGGTGAAGTGATTTCAGTGCCATATCTCATCAAATTTTCGAAACTTTATTTTAAGACAAAATATCTGATAGCCAAAGGCTATCAAGGTATCCTAAATTATTCGATTTTGAGAATCACAGACCAAATTAGCCTCTAAGAAAATAAACATTACACATTTTACGTACCGAAAGCGAACTTTTACGTGCCGCTAATTCACTAACCCATTCATGAAAAGCTATTAAATGTTGTTTCAAAAGAAGCGGTGCAAAAGTGAACCCAAAACCAACCGATTTCCAATCACAACATTGCAAACTAGGACGAGCTCTTTTGTTTCCGTAAGTACGAAAACATATCATGAGGCTTCACGTGAATTTTTGGAAATAGAGGCTGATTTCGCCCTCGTATATTTGTGATCAATAAATTAACTTATAAAATGGAATCGAGACTATCTTGTTTTATGAAAACCTATACCCAAACAATAACAGATCTTACATGAATCCTTCCAAAGGTAATCGTATATCCTTGAAAAATTTTCAATTTCCACTAAAACGATTTCGAATATTTTTTATGGTATTTTCATACATAACCAATAAAACGTAATGATGTAGAATTAATTTTCCAAAAAAGAAAATTCTTATGAATTTCAATTGTTTTATATAAAATTTTAGTATTTTCATTTTGATTTTTGACGATAGTATTACTATTATTGTTATTATTATTATACAAGTGTTTTGTTGCTTCTCAACAATGTTCTTGTAATACATTAGTATAAATATAAAATATTGTATTGTAAACGTAAAAGATCGAGATATATTTTCCAAACAATTAAATGGTAAAAAGACGCATAATAAAAAATAAAAGAAAAACGTTTAGTTTTTCCTTATCCCACATATTATATTGTATTGTAATAGAAACGTATATGGCGTGTATCTCTGGTATGCGACATTCAAGAACCCTCTTTATCCAAATAATTAAATTCGTTATAATATGTGCCAAAAACAGCAGCAGCACAATAGAACGATTATCAATCATTCTGAAATCAATAAAAAGGTAACAAACACAACTTCACAATTTTTAAAAAGCAAGCCCACAAAAACAGTATCATTTTTCATGTCACATGTATTAAAATAATTTTCCATAATTTTCCCGCATAATTTGAATACTTAAATATAAGGATACGAAAATCATTCCTCTGTTTTATACAAAAACAGAAACACCTTTTCCGTGTTCAACAGTCACGAACAAAATTTATGTCCTTTGTTATTGTATTTGGTAAAATTTTTGTCGAGAGGGAAATCGAATTTTCCATTGTTTCAACAAAAATATTTCCCCTACATCATTTGAATTCAATCAATCAACAACATACCGATTATAAAACTATAAAATTGGAAAGGAACGAAAATATCAAACAAAATTCAATTTTTTGTTTTTTTGTGGTTGATGTTGTTGTTAAACAAACAACTTTTCTTAAACGGTATGATATACAAAGACATTGTTATATTTACCTTTCGATTTCCTTTGGAAGTTGAGAAAAATCAAACGAAAATTTTTATTAATCTGTTTGTTGTTCGTGTGTGTGTGTGTGCTTATGTTTACCGAAAATATTTTCATAAATTTATGATTTTTAATGCTACCTTATGTACTTATTTATAACAAACATTGTTTGATTTGGTTTTGTATCATCTTTAATAGAAACTGTGAGCATTCATTATGGAAATTAGATATAGTACGGGAACTAATTATGTATTTACATAGCACTGTGATTTTTCGATAAAATTAAATTTTCTGTAAAATGTGTAGAAATGCCAAACCGTAAATAAAATATGACAAAAAATAAATTAAACCTTTAAAGCAATTCTAAACAAACCTCTTGACATGTTAAAATAAAAAACATTGAAAACATGATTGTAGCGACGCGACGGGTTCAAGACAAATTGAGAAAAGTCAATATCTCGCCGCTACCAATAAGCTACCTCTGAACGCTCTCGATTTTGTCGAATGCCATTGATAGAATAGTGACTGAACTTGAGAGGTTTACTCTGTCAACTGTCTTGCTATATAGAAAGTAATGCTGCAGTCACAGAGAACGGATTGGCAAAATGAAAGTGTCTTTTTATACATTTGCTATGTTCAAATTAACTGGTTTTCGGTCGTCTAAAAATTCAATTATGCGGTCAAACACGTCGATTTTGAACAACGACAAAATTAGTGATGCTTTGTATATACTCCACAAAAGTGTAAAAGGTAACCGGCACAATTTGAATAAAAATTCTTTATTTCTGCATTACTATTCTGTGTTACCTCTAAATTCTACAGTCAATTTTGCTCACCAGATAAATTTAAAAGCTAATCATAAGGAATTCCAAAGCCACAAATTGTTAACACAAAATTTTAATGTCCATGCATAAACAATCTTAAAATAAATCCTGATCAAATAAACAAAAATAAGAACCATTCAAATACACTTCATCAAAGATTGACGTAATCAATACACAAAATATATACACTGGGGAAAAATTAGGGTGATTTCTATTTGTAATACATAACAAACATAAATACCTAATTTTCCAATTTAAGAAAACCGAAAAAAAATGTTTTCAATGGAAGAACCAAAATACAAGAAAATTTTTTTTGATTGAATTTTAATTTTGAATACAAAAAAATTAAAAAAAAAAAAGTTTCCCAATCCGGAAAATCTCGATAAAAAAATATGGACGGTAAATAAATTGACTTTTCACAATTGAATTTTAATTAAAAAAAAAAATTGTGCATAGATTCGAACAAGACCCAAATAACACGCGCGCAACACAGTGGTTGATTACTTATGTACGGTGCTGAATATTCATGCCTAAAAGGTATTTACGTCATTTAGAAACATTTTTTTTATTTTGTATTGTATTTGCTAAATATTCAACTGTAAAACAACAAATTGAAAATATAAAAATACCTTAACAGTAGTCATCGCAGACACTTCTCCTTCCCTGTGTGTGACACAAAAAATAAAATCCCACAATAGAAAGTGAAAATTTTGTTTTTCCTGTTTGTTAGAGAACTTTCATTAAAAAAAAAAAAAAAAAATGAAAATGAAAATTAACCGCGGGCTAAAATATTTTATTATTTATCAGTCACAGATAACAAAACACAGCACACACACACACACAAAAATACTCCAGACGAAGAAAGAAAATTATTTTCTCGATGTATCTCAAGTATTTTCCTTTCTTATGTACATATTGGATGCGGTTTATTGTGTATTTGTTTGTTTTTCCTGGAAAAATAGAAAAACAACGCGTGGCGAATGACACCTTAGAGTGACATGTAATTTCCTTTACCACGTTTTATTATTGTTTTGGTATAATTTAAATTGTATACGGGGACATTTGAGATACAGACGAAAATTAACTCAAAAAAATTACATCCACTCCAAATACAAAAAAGTTCGAATTGAGCTTAAATTTTAATTTTTCCAAATTTCATTTGACAAAAACTACAGGTCCGCGGCTTTTATTTAAAAAAAATAATCTAATCATGATAAAACTATAAAACTATTGGGATGTAGTTTATCGTCTCGTTGTATATACTCGTAATAAAAATAAAAACGGAATCTAATTTTTTCCACAATCAAAGTGAAAGCAGCAAGTAATTTGAGTTTATTTTTTTATTTTTTTATGATCCTTGTGTCTTATTACGACGATTCCTTATATTCATATCTCATATAATGTATAAGAGCACAGAACTATACATCTCTATGCTTATCCTTATATTTTATTCATGGAAGTGTTCAATTTCTTCATTACGTAAACAGCAGCAAAAAACATTTTTTTTATTAGAATAGAAAATTTAATAATAAAAATTGAGGTCAAAATCATTTTCCTAATAAAAAGTCGTCGAAAGAAAATCTAATTTTCCATTCTTGTTTCAATTTATTCAACAATCAACCAACCCATCCCGAACTATTATCATATCTGTTTTGTGTATATCGCGTGTATTCGCGATTTAGTTTTGTTTTTTTTTTCTCTTTGCCATGTCTTGATTTAGAATCATTTCATTTGGTGAAATGGAAATTTTTTGTGTGTACGGCAAGATATACGATTAACTCCATATATAATAAAGATGTAAATCATAGCACGATGCGTGCGGTTGCGGGACAAATTTTATAGTTAAGCAATTTTATTTTATGGCTATTTTGAGTGCATATTTTTATTATGGTGATCTCATTAAGCCGCGGTATGATTTGTGTTTATTATTTAAATGTACAACTAGCCACAAGCTATATAGTCATAAATTTTAAAGATGAGTTGTTTATTGGCTTGGTACATGCATGTACATATGTAAATATGTTAGAGCGCGTGGTTGTCTTGCCTTACATAGATTAAATGTGGTTGCGGATAAGTCAGCGCATGTAACATTTAAATGAATCAATACAGAAGTTGCATAATTTCTACCAAACTGATCAAAAAAATAATTTTTTTCACACTTTTCTATGATTTTCGTCGGTGTCTACTTTGCTGCTTAAATTTTTTTGCACCTCGAGTTTTCGTTAAACTTCGCCGCAATTTGTTTACGAGGTTTCGTCAACTCTCGAAAATTACTAAAATATTTCAGATTTCGAGATTACATTTTATGTGATAGTTGTCCGGATAATTGTTTGTAAACTCCGATTGATCGAACCAATTGGGTTGCTCGTGTATAATGAGGTATCCAGAAATCACTCCTCTCGACCGATTCAAGAAAATAATGTTTAGTGTACATAATCCCGGTAGGTCGAATAATTGTGCAATGTCACAAAAAATTGTGTGGGCAGCTAAACACCCAACTGGCAGAATTCAAATTCATTCCAAGGACGATCAAGACATGAAGACTTGTTGGTATATTTTGGCTTCATCGCGATCTAGTGTTTTCGGAATCTGTTTATAATCGAATATAAATCACTTTTAATAGATGGTCCTACACCATCTGGCAATCGTATTTCAACCACATTTTAGAATCCATTTTTAATTTGCGCTCTGGGTGTTTTATTTAAAACGCTTAGTAGGTGCGCTATTCGTTTAAAACGCCTAGGCGTTATTTACGTGGAGGACCGATGTCGAAATAAAAAAGCAAGCATTTTCTTATTCTCTGGTGTTGATCTAATGCCGGGTCTGCACAACGCCAACAAAACTGAAACTAAATAAAATTAGTCTTATACGACAAACTGTTTTTTGTTGATTTTTTTATTTTGCCTTCGGTTTTACAAAATTTTTAATGTAAATCGCAAAGTTAAGTAAGTTGTTTGTAGCGCTTTGGTGTAAATTTAATTTTTTTGTTTCTCTATTACTATTGCCGCAAGTGTTTTGTGATACTTACAGCATTTTTAAAATTTGTATTTTGTTTGTAAATTGAAGGCAACATTAACAACAAAAGGAAAAATTGAAACTAGAACGCAATATGGAACTCTCCACTCAGCTTAACATGAAATTTCGTATCGAGATTAGTGATGTGCTAAATCGATCTTTTTTGTTCTGTTTCGTTTATTTTCTCCTATGATTTTTAACAAAAAAGATCGATTTAGCCCATCACTAATCGAGATGTGTCTCATAAAGGTACAAATACTAATGTTTTTTATTAGAACACGATAGCTTATGTCTGCAAATTTAATTTGGTTGTTTTATTCGTATTCCACTGTCCTGCACATTTGTTGATAGTCCTAAGTTGTTTATATTTTTGCAGCCGTGTCTAATTCTACCAGTATAAAATTCAGATTCCAGATTTTCATTTGTGTAAACCGGTATAATTGTGCTAAGTAATATTTCATTGGCATTTAATATCTATAGAAGTTACCACAACTTTTTCTCTCTTAGAACTTCAACATTGGTCCTTGGAGCAACTAAAACTGAGATGTTGCCCTGTCCCAGCAGTGATAAAATAAAAAAGGAGCAAAACTTTTAGTTCATAGGCAGACTAACTGTATCCTTTTACACAATTTACTTAGATGGAACTATTGAGTTCACTAAATCAATGCCAAGTAGAACTCATTATACAATTTCTTAATTAAATTTTCAGTCGATGCTACATCTCTATACGAATTATAGATCATTTTAAGAAGTACGAAAAAATCCTGTTAATGTTGCTATCCCAAAAATACAATCCTTCCGTTATTTATACGCTGAATTCCATTTTAAATTTTATGAATTACGGAAGTAAGATATCGTTAATCTTTTTTTTTTTTTTCGACCGGTTGCCGTTAAAAAGCACAAACAAATAAGAAATCTACAATAAAAAAATATATGTAAAGCCGTCTTTCCTAGGCAGGATAACCCTTGAATATATTATCATCCACGTTAAGAACTTTATGAAAAGAAAATGAATTTCCAAAAAAAAAGGAAAATGTTAAATGACCCATGCTTGTTTCTACCAAGAAAATGTATACACATAATATGAAAACAACTTAATCATGTGCATTTTTGTACAACATTGAAACGAAAATGATTATTATGTTTATATGTTGAATTTGGAATCAACATGCATGTTTTTCAGGTTCAAACAGGGGTACGTAAAATCCTATTTCCAGACATAACAATAAAAAAATCAAAAAAAAAAAAAGATTCTTTTAAATATTTACAATATATTTTATGCGATTCATATACATAAGACGAATAAATAAAGGATATTTTATACATCCGTCTTATATGCTGATGCTGTGGAAATTTAAAACGGAAAAAATGCATGAAGGCGCGTGGCATTTTTTTTACATAAAATATAAACCAACAAAGTTTTGATATCCCTTATTGCTGCAAAATCAATTTTTGTGATGGAAATCTAATTTGTTGATATATTGATACAAATCGGATGCATTTTATTGATATTACAAGCACAATAAAATTGACAGTAGATTTAATTATGTGGCCGTAAACTCCATCATTTTTTTAGACGATTCTGAAAACCCATATTTGCACTGAAGCAAAATTACAAACGAGGAGGATAAAATGAGAAGGAAAAGTGTCAGATAAATTTAGAATATCTCTCCATGAGGAGAAAAATGATAATTTTTTGATTAACGTCAATCCGAATCACTTTTTCATTAACTTTTAAAAATCAACTAATTCCGACCGTTCCTGTTACTATCTTTGATAAAAAAAATAAAAAACACACGGTAAATTTACTAAATTCATTAGTGTTCAACCTTTAATAATTGTTTCGTATTTTTTTTTCAAGTAACCCGTTTTTTTAACGCCATTTTCTCAAAAACTATTAATTGTATTTTTTGTAGTAACCAAAATTAAAAAATTGTAAACTTAATTATGATAAGGTTTAACCATTTGCTTTCATTGGCATTTTCTTTCAAGGTGCCTACAGAAAGTGTACCACGAAGCTAGCGAGTTGAATTATTCAACACTCGAACAAAAATTGAATCAGTTTAACAAACACAACGTAACCAAACTGGTTCACAGGGCCCACAGGGGAATTTGACTCACAGCGTTACGAACATAGTAACCAATTCTTTAATTATTCAATTTTAATAGCTAACTTGTATATCAAGTAATGTATATCAAGTACGCACTTTCAAGTCGCTAGAATTAGCAAAAACCAGTACCCTAATTCCCTAAGCATTATGCTAGTGTGTTAATGAGTAAACGATAAGTTTGCTTGCTGTTTTTGTTTTTTCGTATTCTCTAATTATTTGTGATGGTAACTGTTAACTATAATGTTAAATAAATGTCAAAATTTAACACAACAATTTTACTGTGGATAAGTGTGGTGATAAACCTACTTTACTCAATTAATACAAAAATATATATATTTTATTTAGTTATTACTAATATTATTCCATTGGAATCTATAAATTAATTACTAAACAATTCCCATTAGGTTTGTTGAATATAATTTTAGAAATAAACAAACTAAAGGAAAACGTGGAAGCCGGGAGCAAAAATATATTTTAATTTCTTTTATGGAAGGAAATATTGAATTTCTATGTGGGTGCAATCGATCGCTCCAATTATACCTAGAAATCCAAAATTCTCGTAAAATCTAAAAAAAAATGAGAAGGTAATGTTCATTATTAGGGTTTCAAAATGTTATTAATATTTATATATTTACACAGATTTTACTCCATTAACTTCCACTTCCGTTTGTGAAAATTTTATGTATCGATCGCCTAATTGATCGACTGCCCTCGAAATACGATCAAAACACCGCGATAAAGTCATTTAATTAAAAAAAAGATTGTAATTTTATTTAATTTTTCCACACATCACAAACAGTTTATCTTTCATCCTGCATAAAGGACACAAATTTGAAGTTCGAGAATTGCTGAATAAATTCTATGTTTGCTGACAATAACTTTATCTTCCGTTTTAAATTTTTTAGAGAATTCGAATTAAAGTGTAAGATAAATTTATGTGTTAAACTTTTGTTATGTTAAACTTAACACGTTAACACTTTATAATTTAACGAGATTTTTACGGAATCAGGTTACAGGCTCACAATTTATTAGTCCGCCCCGCCCGCCTGCATGTATTAAATAATAGAATATCATGTTTTGTTTGAAATACTTTATTTTTCTACTGGTACTTACGTAAGATAGAATCCTCTCACATTACCCTTAACATTCACACGGATTACACTCTGATAAGCCTAACGGTTGGATTTCATAAGAATTCGAAGTAAAATATCAAATTTTTAAAATGCGTTTTCAAAAATTAGGGTAATTATAATTCGAAAATTTAAATTGAAAAAAAATTGAAAAAAATTCTTATTGTGGAACTTATTATGCATCAACTTATTTTGGAAAAACTAAGGCGATAGATAAGTGGATGAAATAAGAAAACGATTAGGTAATTAAGGGATCGAAGCAAGCTTGTAATGTAAAATGCCATCCAATTTTCTTGGAGATTAACCTTTTCAAGCCGCTCAAAAAATAGCATACAAAATCACTTCGGCCGAGCATCAGTAATCAACACAACAATCAAATCAAGGATATTACAATGTGAGGTATGTTCTTAAAACAAATTTGGAGTGAGAAAGCCTCGACCCCGACGAAGGTCAAGTCACGCTGGAAGAGATTGATCCAATGGACTTAAAAGCTCTCCTAATAATTAATTGTATTTCAGAGTTTGATGTATTTACAATTATCAAAACCTAAAATATCGATGAATAGAGCTTTCAGAAATTTAAATTCCACAAAATTTGAAAATTCGCTAAAATTCTAAGCTAAATTTTTATAAAGTTATGGTTTCCTATATGCCATATTATGCACGTTACAATCTCAAAAATGCATTCAACAGTGTGTTGTATATTTTTCAGGTCCATTTACGCTTCCATTTTTTTTTTGTACATATTTCAAAGTATCTTGAAACTTTAAACGAAAAAAAAGTTAAGGTATTTTATGTCGAATGATTTATACTGCAAAAAAAATACTTTGCTACAAAATCTCACCAATATTTTCTTCGTATACAATTTAACGGAAAAATTCTTATTTATTTTATGTTTAGTTTTTTTTTTTGTTTTGTTTTTCAAGGAGTTGGAAGAATATCGAGAGATTCCTTTTCATATGTGAAAAACGAAAAACATATTTTACCATTTTCTTGTTCGGATTTTTTTTTGTCTTCTTGTTAGCTTTTCGTTTTCTATGAAAAGCTTAAGTCTTTTTTACGGATAATTTATTGGTAGTGGATGCATTTTTATTTTTCGTATATGTGTATAGAGTATGTTGTGGCTTTTAAGTTATACTTTATAAAAATTTTGCAACATATATACTACATACGAAAGTTGAAGTGTAATAAATTTAAAGAATGTAATTTAATATTTAATGGACTTTTATTTATTTTTATTATTTTTTATGGGTATTTTAACATTTTACAAAGATACATGATACATATAAGTATGTATGTATATATAAGGTAATTGATGTGGAATTGAATGTGAGAAAACTATTTGACTTCAGCCAATCGTGATAACACAAATCAAATACCAATTTAAATTCCATATTTTTTTATGGCCTATGTATAAATTAGCGGAATTTTATATAACCATGGCTCCGCACTATGTGCATATACATGTTGTAAGACAAACGGGATAAATTAAATCTTTTATAAGCAAAAAAAAAAAAAATTCTCTTAATAGAGTAATTTCTTGTTTCAACATTGTGAGCGCTCCTTCAAGAAATAAATGCAAATATAGGATTTTTTTTTTATTTCTTAGAGGCAAATAAAATAAACTTGTTATATGTTAAAATTGGTATGTATATAAGGATAATAAAAACAGTTAAATTTGTCATATTTTCAGAGCAGTTTATACTTACGAGTAGATATCTTTACAAATGTATATGTTTAAGCATATATTTGAAAATTAAATAAAAATATTAAAAAGTGCTGAGCTTTTATATTTTACATACGAGTATAATATACAGATATTTGAAGGAGTCACATATTCTTATTGACTTTATGCCATTTTTACATTGCCTCAGGATATAAATTTAAATTACGTTAAGTGGATCTCTCACCCCCAGTTCAGTTTGATAAATACGGCAAAAATACCAAATATAATTTCTTGTGTGCCTCTGAATTTGAATAAAATAAATGGGATTTATTCAGCCATCAAAATTGTTGATTGCTCCTTTTCAAGATTGCTAATTAAACATCTAACAACCAATCACATATAATGTTGGAAATATTGCTATGTTAATACTAAAGCTAGCTTCTGAACTTTAGAGACTGCCTGCAAAAGTTTAATTTGAAAATTTAGAATTTTCAAATCATGAAAAATTTGGATTTATCGTTTTGAAAACCAATTGAATTATTTAAGCTAGCTTCTATTTGTGTTATTATATGTTTTATGGTTTTCGTAAACCTTTTGCTTTTTCAGTATTACGGCCATATTTTTACAGTTAACTGTAAATAAAAATATCATCTCAAGACCGTTTTTCCAGGTGACACCTGATGGTGATTTGTTCTTAGATAAGGGAGCCAAAATGAAAAAATTACGCTATGCGGTTCCGGAAACAAAGAAAATTAACTAATTAAATGTTGAACTACCCGAAAGAATCCATTGTGTTCGTAATTAATTTAGCATATTAGTAAAGAGCAACAAAAAAAGAAATTGATACATCACTTTGAGTTAATTTTATCAACCGGCGGTGAGTCCCACTATTGTGTTTACTTAGAAAGATAAGATTGATTAATGAATGAATCCAAATACACCAGTCTTCATCTCTTCTAGAAAAGTTTCAAATCCGTTCCTTAATTCATAGACTATCTTCTCAGTCTCCAACAGCAAACGGAATACACCCATTTATTGATGGATTTTATTGAAATTATATATCTGAAATATTTTGTATATAAGTAGTTCCTAATACCTACTAATTCGATGGTTCGAAGAAACTTTTGGCCAGCGGTTGGGCTAAAAGAAGCATTTTGGAACACTTCGTGTTAATGACATTATGCTTATGTCCGAAAAGGCAACAAACGTATTGGTAAATTTTTAAAAGTTCACGTCTTCTAGTGGTGATGCATATTTATTTAATTTATTCGATCAGTTCGTTACAAACATTTATTGCAATATTTTTCAAGGACTCTATGGGTTTCTTAAGTTCACTTCATTCTGGAAATAGTTTTACCTGCATAAAATCGAAAATAAAATCTCGTGCCGCCGCCATTTTACATTGCTGGTGGTAAATTTAGCGATCTGAGTGAATAATATATTATAACCAGAATAATGTAAAAAACTTTCCTAAACGGCCGCAGATATTTGAAAACCCAGAACATGTCCTGTGAACCAACACATCTGGTCGTCAAATCTTAAGTGTTAAAACGGCTAATTGGTTTAGAATCGGTGTGAATATGTTACGGGTATTTTCAGAAAATATAGCCTAGGCCTGAATACAAATTTAAATATCGCGAAAAGACCAAAATATTCCAACTAAGCGTTAAGCTAACCCTCAAGACTCATCTCAACTGTAATTAATATTTACGAAATTCATATATTTTAAGATTTCTGAACAACCGCGGATTTATCCAGCACTTTCCATAATTTTAATGCAGAGTTATGCGCCTAAATTAGCAGTTGGAATGGTTAGGGTTGGGGTTGGTTTTGGAATGGTTAGGGTTGTTGTAGCATTCTTGGTTGGGATGTTTACTTTTAATCTAATTGAACTTCTTTGCCTCCATTGTTATTCCGTTAACTTTGTTACTTGACACTTAAACCGTGTTTGGAAAAACACGGGTACACGGGTTCTTGGTTACAATATGTAGTAAACAGATTGCAAAACTGCAATGCCGGCGCTTAATCTATTTATTAACGATCCGATTTATATTAAAAACTGTTTTTATTAGACATAACTAAAAAGACTCGAGCAGGATTCTTCAGTCATTTTCACAAAGCGAACGCGAATTTCGTAATCGATCCTTCTAAAATTTTAGGCAACGGGGAGATATTTTAATACTCGTTCTACGATTATGTATTTCATTGAATAAAATTTTAGACATTAAAATTTTGGCTTCTTCAGTAACACCAAATTGATTTGGTTCTGAATTAGGGTCAATTTTAACACGTTTGAACACTTGTTTGACAGACCAATCAAAACTTAAGTTGTCTGCTATGGGAAGCTTTAAGTTTTTTAAATAGTTAACCCACGAATAAAGACTTTACGTACTTTACCATAAACTAATTTTACTATAAAGCCATAACCAATAATTCTTCATCATCATCATACGGATATAACTAGCCTTGTTATATGAAGAAATGAAACAAAAAAAATGAAAATCCTTCTTTCAGACATCACGTTCTACTTGTCATGAAGAAGCAATAAATAATTCGCGGTAACCACCATATTCATACAATCTCTTAAACTGTGTGTTTCAGAGTTTGGATATTTTTTTTGTAATTCTGTCCATGCTATAATCTACTTTGAATGTTCTCCTTGTATTTTTTTTACTTTTTTTTTTGTTATTCTTCTGCGCTGGCTGAGGATTGTCCTTTTTTTTGTGTAACGCAAGAAGAATTTATTTTATCGCGGATATAAATAATATATTTTTATAATTTTATTATTTATTTATTTATTTTGCATAACAACAGCAGAAAAAAGGGATCAAATCCAACATGATATTATGTTATATATATATATATATATATATATATATATATATATATATATATATATATATATATATGTATATATATATATATATATATATATATATATATATATATATATATATATATATATATATAGAGAGAGAGAGAGAGAGAAAGAGACAAAGAGGATAAAAATCATGAATTTATATTTCAAATTCAGTACCACATGGAAATTATTTGTGTGTTTTGTGTGTATCCGGACTATAAAGGGTAACACGAAATGTACACATCCTTAACCAAACACATATTGTTTTTATATCACCCGTTATATATATTATTCTGTAAAATATAAAGAAAAGTTTTAAAAAGATTTTCATGGAGATGTAACATAAAAAAATTGTACAACAAAATATTGTATGTGTTGTTGTTGGGAAAAGTTTGATTTTTAACAAATATAATCAGTTTAATATACAACAATAACAAAACTGGCATAAAGCTGTTATTATAAAATTGGAATTAATTTTTTGGCAGGAATTTTCTTTTCTTTTTTTTTTTTGGGTTGTAATTTATGATGGTACGTTTTTTTTGTGCGCGCGATACTTTGGGATTCCAGAATATAATCTGATGTTTTTTTTTGTGTGAGTACTTATCGTGAATAAATTTTTATTGGATTTACACTTAAATATAATGGGCGAGCAACAAATGAATGGATGAATAATTGGCTCGAGTGAATTATGATGTGCACAGCAGAAAAGGTATGGCAATTTTTTTATTTTTGCCCACGATATACATATGTACATATACGTAGATAAATTTATCAAAATTGACAAGTGATAAAAATCGTGTTATTCAATTTTCAACAAGAATTTTCACACACACATATCTTTTTCATGATCATAAACCGTTTACTCCCGCACAAATGTATTTGGTAAAAGTACAATGGGTGGTTTGATTTTCGTAGTAAATTACAAAAAAAAAAAAAAAAAAAAAATTAAAATTCAAGTTTGAGGTATGACTGGTGTATAGTCGGAAAACCACATCATCGAGAAATTTTATTCAAAAAATGTTGTTGGTGTTATTGGCAATGATATTTAACTTAACAAACGCGAGCCAACGCGCACGTTAATTTAAACAATCAAAGCTTTTAACATTGCCATGTAAAATATTATTTGGTGTAAGTTATATAGGATCATAAACGAACTAAATTGTAAAAACTTAACCTTTTATACCATTATATTTCCTTCTAATATCATTATATTTAGAACAGAAAGTTTCAAGGCTAATTTTATTAGATTTAAGTTAAACTTACAATCGTAAGCTTACAACTAAAAAAACCTTTGCTCTTAGCAAATTCTACCTCAATTTAATATTTTCAAATTAATTATATTTTGTTGACATGTTTTGTTGATATATAATTTAGCACAATTTTGTTCAGCACAATTATAGCAAAAAAGAATGAACTCTAATTGTAAAAAAGTGGAGAGCAACTAAAATGCTAATCTCAAATTTGCAGCTCGAATTAAATAAATTATAATTAATTCAAGTTAATTCTCACATTAATAGTTGTAAAATGTTGAAAAGCTTTTTTATAAATGAGCTTTACACAAATTTTGTTTTTAAAGCTTAGATAATTATATAATTTTTTCTTATATGTTTTACGGACTTTCAACTCTTAAAGATTTCTAAGCAAAACTAAACAATTTTTATAAATGGGCTTTCACAATAAAATTATACAAATTGGTTCAAAATAAATTATTTGTAGTATTTTTAACATGAACTGAATGCAATTCAGCTTTAGCCGTGTTTTCCATGAGAACTGCACTAGAACTCGATAAACTTTAAATTCCTTTTATTCTATGTAAAACGAAAAAAATAAATTCATAAAGCGCGAATGTGTAGTGTATTTGATATAATTACTTATTTTAAGTTTAAAATTTCCCCCCTTCAGTTATTTCATCCACATTTTCTTATTTCTTGCTGACGTCATTACACGCAACTACACTCGATAAATTCATGGGTTTATCCAGTGTAACTAAAAAATAAGCTATAATTGTCATTATTTATTGCTGTAACAACTTAAAATGTGTATTTATGTGAAATGCACTACACATTATCACTTTATGAATTTAATTTTTTTTCTGTTTACATAGAATACAAGGAATTTAAAATTTATCGAGTTCTAGTGCAGTTCTCATGGAAAACACGACTTTTAATATGGTCAACTAAAAGAATAATTTAGAAATTAATTTCTTAAAACTGTAAAACTGAGTACTGAGTAATTTTATTCATGTATACTTAATTAATAAATCATTAAAGTATTTACAAGCTTTGAAAGCTGAAATTTATTGAAGCAAAAAGTTTATTAAAATTAAAATTTTAAATAATTTATCTTGGCTGTTTTACTCCTAAATTTGACATATTTTACAACTTTGAAAGATCAATTATTATCAGGGTGTTTTTTAGAGTTCCACGTTGATTTATACCAAATAAAATTGTATTACTTGTCGCTGTTCGAGCTCTCATATACATATAATGTCAAAGTGTAAACAGGTCTGCTTTATGATGTAGTAAAATCCATTATTTCAAAATACCGAGAGATACGAGAACATACGTATGTGCTCTGGTTGGATTTTTATTTTATGCTGCTACCAAGTAAAAGTTAGATGATGTTAGTTGTGTGTTATCTATAATGTAATATTTTATATTTTGTACATAGTACCGACGACTATATACTAAACTACACATATCTATTTCCTTTTTATAACTATTAAACTGGGAATTTTTTTTTTTTCGTCTTCTCGAGTCCGACTACCCATAAATATTCTATATAATAAATATGAACAATTGGCACCTCACACACAACACATATAGAGGCACCTCTATGAGAGAAAGAAAATTAAATAAATAAAAAATCCTGTGGAAATGGTAGATGACATGTCATTAATATTCATTTTATGTATCAACGGGTTTTCTCTCGGTGCGTGTGTTGGTGTGTGTTAAAAAAAACACTTTGGATCTATGTAAAATGGATGTGATAATTGAATTACCTTTAAAACATTTGTAAATTATAATCTAATAAAAACGTGCTTGAGCACGTGGCTAAAGGAAAATGAATGTAAATCATATGGAATTATTGTGTATCTGGATTTGAAATAATTTTTTTTTGTGAATAGAAAAGGATTTAGGATTATGTACATATGGTATGATGTGCGATGTGCGTTTTAAGAAAAATGTAGCGATTGTTTCTGATGTGTGGTAACGAATTTTAATTGGTGACAAAAACATGACGTGATCGTAAATGACACCTAAAAATCAAAATAAATTTACCTAGAAGAGAAAATTCTGTGCATACTACATTTGGTTATAATGTGGCAGTAGTGTCTGATATCTTAAATCAAAATTAACTTCAGTTCGCAAAGACCAAAGTTATTGTAATCCTTTCAAAAAACATCAAAAATGGTTTTTGGTCAAAATCACATTTTTCGACGTTACCGATCCACAGTATCTCGAGATCAGCTAGTTCTATGATCAATACTTGAGTTAGCTGTTGAGCTCTTGAGTTGAGCGTTGAATTGGGTATTGAGTTAAGGTTCGAGTTGAGGGTTGAGTTAGGGTTGAGCTAGGAGGATTAGTTTAGGGTTGAGTTGAGGTTGCGCCTGCGGTTCAGTTAGGTATTTATTTGAAGTTGTGTGGGCTTAACTTGAGATGTATGAGATGACTGTGTTCCAGCTTTTATATTAGAAAATTATATAACAAACATGAAATGTATAGGACTGTGCTAACTGTAGTAACATTTTAGTTAAAGAATATTGTTCAGAGATTTTGAGTTACCATTTTGATATCTTGTTGTTCTTAAATTTATGTAATATAACTTCAAATACTCGTGATTTTCGAGGTTGAGCTTAAATCATCTCAAAGGTTAGTTCGAGTCAAAGGTTAGTCGAAAAAAAATGTCTAGATAGCCTCAATTTTTGAAAATATTGCAGAGTCGAACGTTAAATTCTGATTGAAAAATTCGAAATTTTGTATCTTCTCAGGAAATATGATAAACAGAGCGAGCATTCGTTTTCTTGCTTTTCAATTTGTAACGAAATTTCATTTACTTTGTTCCCAATTTTTCTTTGGTAGGGTGGTGTTTTTTAGAATGTGTTCGGATGTCTTCCAACATTTAAATTACCAATAAGTATTGCTTGTGAATTATTGTTTGTCAAACTCTGAGCCCAATAGAGTGGCGTTTATTTTAAAGATTGGGCTATGCTACAAATCAAGGAAAATCATAAACATCTTAAAAAATGTAGTAGTGTTTAAATTGTCAACTAAAAGTTAAAATTACTTATGAAACAAACATTTGAGAATGAATTAGGGATATTACAGATTTTGGAAATTAAAACCAGATTGCGATAAGTGAAGATTATCTGGAACCAAAGAAAGCAGTTATGCATTACTTGGGAATTTTACTAAGTAACATTACGATGCTAGTATAGAAAATATAATTGAAGGTAAGTTTCTTAAAAAACAAAAAATTGCCACATAAAACAAAGGAAACTGAATAAAATTTTATTCCTCCCAGAAAATAGATAAGACACAAAGAACTTTTTCTTAATATCCAAAAGTTTTTTCCTAGTTTAAAAATTATATAAAACTTAGTTATATCAACTGTAACAATCACAATGATCATCATCATCATCATGAAGAACATCATCATTTTTAATGAAAAGTGTTTATGTATTTTAAGAAAATTTACTTTTTAATCATAAACTTTAATCTATTTAGATTAGAAAATTTCCAAAAGTGTTTTTCCTACTTTTACTTTTTTGTATACGTACTTAACAAAAACAAAAAAAAAAAAAAGTTTTCCACACACAAGGAAAACTAAATTTTTCAGTTGAAGTTGAGATAAAGACATCAATTCTATATTATAAAAGTAAATTTTCTTTTGTTGTTTTTAATGAATTTCTTTCTTGTTACATATTTTGACTTTATTTACCCTCCTATTGTTTAAATTTTATACAATATATTTGTGGTGTATAATGGGGTGTTTTGGTTGTTAACACATGTTTAAATGTTCCCGCAGAAATCATTAAAAAATATCGTTAAGGTGTTTGTATTGTTTATATTATATGAAGAATAGTGTTTAGATAAGACGAACATGACGAATATTCAGTCAAATTTGCTGACACGACACACACACACACAATCCATGCCTAACGTTATTTCTATACTCCTTTGTTACTCATTATTATTATTTATTTTAATATCAATATCTTACTTAGTATTATAAACTAACGTACGTGGCAATTCACCTCTATTATATAGAACCAATATTTATATCTAATATCAAATTACAATCGTAAACTTCCGACACATACACAAAACAACAATCTATTATTAAAAAACGAAAAAAAAAATAATTTTGTTTATAAGAAAATATAAACGTAAAGTAATTTTTCTTAGAAATATGAATCGTCTTATGCACGCGAAGAAAAAATATAGAAGAAACATAATATAAAATGCATTATGCATTGTTATGGTGCATTATAGAAGAAAAGGTAATTTATATTTTTTTTAAAAGCAATCAAATGTAAACAAATTTAATTTTTAATTTTAATAAACAATCGTTAAATTGACTCTGGGCATGTAAACTATAAATATAAAGTATGTGTATGAATGCTCTCTCGGACCAGACGTATACTGTTCAAGTGTTATATGAATTTTTTATTAGAATTGTGTATTTGGTTTGCTGAGTTGTGGCGTTACGGCTGAATTGTCTAAACGGTACGAGTATATGTAAATTGTTGAAGCTATAAATTTGGTTTAAATCTAGACATTCTTATTTTTACCTTGCTTGGCCAAAGTTTGGCTAATTCATAAAGTCACAAATATTAAGGCCTATATGTAATTGTATTACTTGAAATTCATTGAAAAAATCCATGGAATCCATGGTGCAGTATTTCCACCTACCTCTAAAAAAACCGAGTCTAAACATTTTATTGAAATTAAAAATGTTTTAGAAATTGAATTAAGTTTTCTATAACTTCGTAAAAATTATTTTTATGTTTTTCTGCAAAATTCTTCATTTGCCGCTATGGAGTGACTCATCGCTATCAATATTGGGAACAGGAAGTAATTAATAGGTGCCATATCTGTGCTGTTTCGTCGCATGACCTGATGGAATTCATAGCAATTCTGGCCTTGTGAACCAGTACTTTTTGGGGTTGAGTTGAAGGTTAAGTTAGAGGTCAATTCGCAGGTTGAGTTGGAGTTGAGTTGGGGTTGGTTTAAGATATTGTGAGCAGTTGAACAATTTTTTAAATATATTGGTTTGAGGATTGAGAGCTTTATCGAAGCTTTTATAAAGGAATTAGAAACGAGGAAAAAACCAAACTTTCCATGGTAAAACAAACAAAACATATGGGAAATCACTATTTTTCCTACGACAAATTTTTAAACGAAAACGTTACAAATTCTTAATTATGATTTCTGAAATATTTGCATAAATGCTTGAATTTCAATATATTTAAATGTCGTTTAAGTAAATCGTTTTCATTTTGTTGTAATAATTGATTTATTTAAACCGAAACTTATAAAATTTTCATAAAAGTAACATTCTGGTTAAATTGAAATAAAAGCTTATTACGGATCGTGTGGTCACTAAGTCAATATACATTAACATAGAGATGGCAGTGATGTCAATATAAATTTCGTAAAATCGAACCAAAAATTACCACCTGAATTACCACCTAAACGTTTTATAATATTTTTATTTTTTTCTTTGAAAAACTTGAAGCTGAAAAATTTAATTTTTACTATGGATTCCTATGGTGAAGAATGAAAAGTTATACTCGTTAGGCATACCTAAGAGTTTATATAAACACAACGTTCTCTTATCTTAATGGGCTTAGGATTTAATATTATCCAATCATTGGAGCACAATTAAACTTTTCAGATTCTTGGCGCAGAATTTGTCCGCCAAAGCTCTGGGATTTTTTTAATAAAGTTGAATTTGTTGGCACAACAAGTTGGTTTGTCTATATATGAAGGTGATCACAGATCATTTCAATGTTGAATTAATAAGCCGTAAGAAATTTTCATTTCTTGGTATATAAACAGAATACACACACATAAACACAAAACCATATATTATAATTCATTTAATTTTCGTTTTTAATTAATTTAAATTAATACTAAATGCGGGCTTAATCCTTTCGTGTATATGAATTTTGAATTTTTTATTTTTTATAAATATTTATCACAATCTTTTAATCTTTTTGTAACAATAAAAAAAATTTATTTTAATTTAAATTAATTTTTATAAATGTGTATGGACGAATATCAAATAGATTTAAAATTAAGATAACTACATATTATTTGTGTTGTGTATGATGATATATTAAGAAAAGATCTTTGACCAGCATAAAACATTGACTCGTTTACATTAAAGTTAAAGAAATTTTTGCGATACCCTTAATTGGGTCATAAATATATATAAAGGTTTTGAAAAGGGTGCTCGTTTGATCTCGTACAAATGTACGTAAGAAGGGATAGAAAAAAAAATCTGAAACATTTCTAAACAATAGATATTTACTGTATTCACTGTTTAAATACACACACACTGTATGTATACCTAATCGACCAGCCAGACATACACACAATTTGGATCCATCTGTTGTATTATTTTTAAATGGTATTTAATTTAAACATTGAAACCTTTATATTCCATTTTTGTATTAGTTTATATTTAAAACATTTAAAAATAAAAAGTTATCTTCACCTTTTGTTTATATAAACAATAAACTATAAAAATAAAAATTTTATATTTATAGTTTTTTATATATTGTAATGTAAACAAATTTTAATGCAATTTTGCATTTGCTGTGTGTGTTTGCATGCATACGAAGTACACGTTTTTATATTTCTTGTCTGTTGGTACATTTAACCGCCGACCATTAAATTATGATTACATTGCAAAATGTTTCATATTTCCTTCCGATAAATTCAAGGTCAAACTAATTAGAGATTACATTGAAAATATTTTTCAAATTTTAATTATTTATATGAAGTTAATATTTATGAAAATTGTAAGGGAATTAATCTAGTTTCGTTCTGATAAGCAAACGATTATAAAAAAATTAACTCTGATCAGGACAAGACGACTGGAATCATTATATCACAATTTATATTATATAGAGAATGTATACTGTACAGGTGATATAGACATTAGCGAATTTTACTACCAACTAAAAAAATACAATTTTCACCAAACTTTGAAATTTTGAATGTTTACAGCCAATTTAATTTTCGTCTCTTTTCCCTGCTCAAAATCAAAAATTCAAATTGAAGCCTTTAAGGTTTTAGTGAGTTGCCAAACTTAACAAAAAATAATATAACTTCGAAAACTGCAGGCGTGCATTAACTTAACTTAATCTAACATGCAAGTTAACAACTAACTCGATCACAACTCAACCATACAGTTAAATAACTCCCAGCTCAATCGTCAATTAATCCCCAATCCTCAATCGCCAGCTCAATCCACAATGAAATCAAAATGGTCCTTAATGCTAAAATATAATTAGAATTTTATTTTCCAAAGTCCCAAATCAATTTGTGTTTAAGATAAATTTGCTTAACAAATTTAAGATTTATTGCATGTCGCCACCAGCCGCCACTAGTTTAAAGCCAACACGTTTGCCTTTGTGCAAACAAATGCTTAAGCGCGGACTGGAATTATATTTCGAGCTTAACAGAGATTTTACCACCACAACATTCTTGGCCACATTGAACCGGTTGTTTGCGACACGATTATTGGTCGAATGATAGTTATTGCATTTGTTTAAGTCAATAATATTGAAATGTAGGCGCAAGCGAGAACTAAAATATCAAGAAGATTTTACTTCATCAATAATGGGTCCTTCTCTCTTCACATAGTAGATAGAGAGCTTGTGATCATGAGGGAGATACTGTTAATTCTGATTAACATGACATAAAGAACTTTCATTGGCGGATCCAAGGGAGGGGTTATAGTAAAAAGTATCAAAAGAGAATAACTGCTACAAAGACTGTGCTGGGAAATTCTCAGAGTAACAACATTGTCAGCATTATTTTGTGTGTGATAAAAAAGACAGACGTCTTTGTCACAATATGGCGGAACCATTTGATGGTGACACGTTTTGATTACACGGGTATTTAGTACGGGTAATAAATACCGAATTGTTAGAAGGGGACTTTTCGAGATACTGAGATAACAGGAAAATGGGAAATTAGTTCCAAATAAAAACATTTCTAAAGTTGCTAAAAATTCTAACGATACGATTAAACCGGGTAATCGATTAAACTTTCTATTGAATCTATGTTATCTTAAAATATATACGGGATCGATTCATATTTTTGTAAACAGGCTCCGCTGAAAAAATTGGAAACGTCTGAAAAAGCTATTATCAATTTGTCTTTGTGATTATTGTCAGAATCGTCAGATTAAGCAATAAATTAAATATTATACGCACAATGTAATAATTTTTTTTCTTCATCTTTTCAATTCAGTTTTAGTCCTGTTTAAACTTGGTCTACTTCTCTCTTGCCTCTCCTACATTTCAAAAATGGTACCCCTCTAAATTTCGAAAATGGCCCCTTTTATAGAAACCGTTGGATCGTTCACAGAACGTTTCTAACAAGGGCAATTTTCCTAGGAAGAATAAGGCTGCTGGTTGATTGTTTGTAGAAACCGGACGGCCGAGGTTTAGTTATTTACATACATAATAATTTAGCAGACCATCTAAGCAGCCAGGAATTAATTGTTCAGTTTTGCTCCTATAAAATTAGGGATCCCCATTCTTAGAAAAATGCCAAATAGCGTCGAAAACAATCTTTAATTTCCTTTTTCGGAAGCGTCGCTTTGTCTGTAGAAATGGAACCGCACCGAGGTCAAATAAAACAGTTTCAATAGATAATGGCTCCAAAATATTCTTCCCAATTTAATCATTCTATTACGTTCGATTGCGGTGAATTGAACACGTTTCTTTGCGAATGTGGTCGAACCTCAAATGACTTGTTTCATAAAAAAATGTAACCGTCCCGTTTTCCAAATTTCCAAAGGTAGCAAGTTATTTGACTGCGCACCGTTGCCTTGGTAGCAAGTTATTTTAATGTGATAACTCTCGTCAAAACAAGTTTAAACGAAATATGTTATGATTAGGCAACCGCTAACTTCGAGAAAAAGATGGCAAGTTTCAAATTGTTTTCTTATCCCCTCAACTAATTTTACTAAAACACTTAAAACCAATATAATTATCCGAATTAATAAAGCTCTTCATGGTTTCTAACCATAGAGAGAAAAGCTTATTTACACAATAAATAAATTATCTTTTTCCCAAAAACAAATTCTAAAAACAGACATAATCAACTCATCCATTAAATATTTATTTAAAATAATTAACTCGAAAAAAAGAAGTCAACACTAATCTCTCCACTAAATTACAAAAACAAATAAAATTGTCATAATACGTACAACTAAATATTATAAATAAAATACTAAACCTACAAATCCGAAAAAACTAAACTCTCCCCATCACACTCCAGGAAAATTTTAAAAAATTTTAAAAAAAAATTGGGGGGGGGGGGGATTCCTAAAAGGGAAAATATTTTAGTACGATATATACTTCTTATATGAGGTTAAAACTTTGTCATCACATATATAGAGATTTTTGTGCACTGTACAAAACTAAACTAAATAATAGTTTTTTGTGTTTATGAAACTATAAGTACATGGTCGAGCTATAAATCTTACTATCTTCAATCCATCCAAAAAAAAAAAAATGTTAATGTAATTCCATCCATTTTGTTATGTTGTATAAATGTTTTTATGTTTCACTTAGATAACTAGACTACCAAATAAAAAATAGTTTTAAATCATAAAAAACTACATAAAGATGTTACATTATCTGGTTAATTCCTTGTTTGATATAAGCTTTTTGATAAGATTCTATTTATATGACCAATTCACCTCAAATACCCATTTTTATATATTTTCCGATGAGAGTTCAAACTTTTTTTTTCCCTCATACTTGGGTTTCTTCTAGTTTTTCGAACTGTGCAACAAAGATTTTTGGTCGACCACATAAACTTATATCCAAATGTATTTAGTTTGTTAGAAAATCCAATATATGTAACTATAAAATTTAATAAAACTTAAAATTGTATTTAATTTTTGTATTTTACGATAGATGAAAAAAAAAATTGGTTTTGTGGTATTTAGTGCGGTCCATCATTATATTATGTTGAATAGAGGAGTGAATCATGCAGCTGATTCGCAAACCTTATCTCAAGTATGTTTATACAGAAGTTACAAATCACATTTTCGTATTTATAGATAAAACACTTTTCTACCCTTAAATTTTTCCATTACTAATTTCACCGATTTTCCCCTTTTCTCTCATAATGTGTGTTTGTGTAAGCAATATGAAATTGCATTAAAATTTAAAGCGAGTAACGTTTTTTTTTTAATTTTTTTTTTCGTTTTGTTTGAAATCACAAGTGGTTTTTCTTCATTCACTGTGAAACAGTTGAAAACAAAAATATCAAAATGCGTGGGAAAATCTTCTGTTTATATTGCATGTGCGACAATTAAAATATTATTGTTAAATGAATTAAATGTAGAGAATAACAACAAAGAGTATTAAACAGAAAAAAAAAAATCCAAAGTGACAAAGAGTGGTTGTAATATATGGGAATGGAGGATGCTTTATGATGACTAAAAGATCTGTAATTTTAATTTTTTTTTATGTTTTCCTGTAATTGGTGTTGTTGTTGTCAAATTTATGTTGAGTAATTAGTTAAACATTTATAAATATAATAAAAATCTAATTGATAAAACAAATACTAAGCGCGGCAATTGTAAGTATTCTTATAAAAAGTGATCGTAATAAAAGGCTTACTGTGAGGCTTTCTCACTTTGAAAGAGACCATATTTACATAATTCACAAAAATTTCAGAGATTGGCAGGAATTTCGTGGTTTTTTGTACCTGTGGTTTTATTATTACTCCTCCTTTTTTTTTAATATACTAACTTGAAGTGGTGCTTGCTTAATTTGCGGCCAAAGGCGGTTGGTCCATGAAAGCTAAGCTTCCATTACATGCGTAAAGAAATTCAAATTTGTTTAGGACAAAATAAACACGCTGGGCAAAAATTTGTATTTAGGAGTATTTCCCCATCAACTCGTTGAGCGAAACTTAACCAATTGGAATCAATCTCATTGTCTCGTTCTTTCTCTTCCTCTAATTTTCAATTTAGATAGTTACCAACAACTTTTAGACAATATACACTTTTCGTTCCCATTTTCTTACATCATACTACCAAAACGTATTTTTGCAATATTTAGACTTTTAGAGTATAAAATAAAACAAAAAAAGATTTTTGGTCCAAAAACCACTTTACTTTTTTGATTTATTTTGTTTTTGTGAAATCTAGGATCAATCAGCTCGATATTTGATGAAAAAAACAAAATTTTAGATTCAACACATAAAAATAGTTTAGCAAACAATTTTTATAGAGTATTACATCCAAAAATATGACTGAAATCAAATTTTAAATACCTTCGATGATAAAACTATTCAATTCCGGAAATCTAGATTAATCCAAAATTCTCAAAATCTGGAATTTCGTTCACTTCATCCCAAACAAACCTCAAATAATCTTAATAAAATCCCATAAAATATCGAAAATATCAACATAACACTAATTCTCTAGTATCACGTAACTACAACGCTTTATAAATTTAGAGTAACATCGCGAAACTCACTATAGGCTCGAGAAATCTCAAATCATTTTGTAGAATATATAATTCTCAAAAAATTTTAGATCGTCCCTCAATTCTCGAAAGAATAAACTTGAAAAATGTCAATTCTAATCGCGAAGCAAAAAACATATTCTAGAATTTTGCAAGACTAAACTAAACTCGAATAATCTCAAAAAATCCCGCATAATATATACATATGGTATGTATGTATCACTGGTAGGTGCAAATACTTGATAGTCTGTCAAATCGCATTTCGTGAGTCGAAAAATGTACCAGCAAATTTTAATTTTTTCCCCAGTTTCACAGTTAGAGTCGGACAAAAAACAGACCCCTGGCGAACACCAGAATCAATTAAATTGGAGCAAAAAATTGGTCCATTCACAAAACAAAGACTTGGATATTAACGTTAGTTACGAAATCCTCAATATAATGGAATATAAAATCCAAATGCCCTCAATGTAATCAACAGGTCGAAGATTAGACTGTTCTTCTCAAGATAATTTGTTAAATTAAAATGTATTATTGTTTTCAACGTTTGACAGAACTGAGACCAAAGCTCATGGTAGCTGACGTCTACAAATGAAACAGCTTGCTAGAGAATTATATCATTTTTTGAGAGCGATGTGGACCTGATTCTTGCGAAGATACCTGTTTGTTCTTGTTCATCTAGTTCTGATTGCGATTCAAGACAGTCACTTTTACGCTTTATACCTTTAGCTATAGATATTAGCTCGATGTGAGAATTGGCGAGCCCGCTTGAAATTAGTTTGAAATCAGCTTGGGCTGATTTACAAGTATACCTTAGATTCAAGTCACAAATCAAAAAATTTAACAAAAAGGAGATTATCCGAAAAAATAATGATTTCTTAGGACATACCTTAGGAGGCCTAGTATCGTGACGAACATACATATTTAACGTTGTAAAACACCATTTTAGGCGTAGAATATAAGCTATAAATTAGAGAGAGTTGGATCTTTCACTGGAACCATCATGGAAGAGTATCTCCCATAATTTATGCTCGTATTAGATCAACTAGTCCGAAAAAAAACAAAGTCAAAACACGACTCAACAAATACATTAATGCTGTATCGAGAGGACTCTTGTCAACCATCGATGGTATCGTTAAACATTGCCAGAAAAACGTTAAAACCGTTACATAGATTGAAATCGAGTTGGATCAATGCGCAGGAGTGACCTACCACTTGATGAGAGTCTGTGATAACGCTAAAAAGCTACTTCATAATTCGCCGTACAATGGAATACGAATTGTATACTTTCTTTTGCCCTTGTCGACATTTTGTAAATCAGCCTTTTGTTCAGATACTGCCCTGGGCTATTGAGAAGATATTACGACAAGATTTGTTAAATTTTCTCAATCCATCAGATCCATCACAATTAGGAGAACCAAGAACAGTTGTTTGATATCCTTTTAGAACATATCCTGATGAGCTCCTTCAGAATACGATACGAATACGAAACTCGTGTTTGATTTAAATAAGAAACGAGCGAATCTGTTCAAATGAAAATCTTACGAATTCATATCGTATGTAGAGAAATAGCATTTTTGAACATAAAATTTATAAGCATAAAATAATTTTGAAAATTGGCAGGTATTCTGACTCTTTTTCCCCGACAATATACACTTTCAATTATCCAATATGTTTTTTAAGGCCAAAGTTTCATATCCAAATGTTCGGTTAAATTTTACTAAAAAATTCCGCCGCTAACAACGTTTCTGCTGCAAACATGACCGGAAGTTAATCTCTGCCCGCCTTTTTGACATAATACATATCGCGCACCAGTAAAGCTTGCATCCCAGCAGAAAAACCATTTCTTCTTCGGATCATAGTGGAGCCAGCTTTCATTATGACCGAGAGGTTCTTGTATATAAATTTATATGAAGTTCCAAGTTCAGTCGATATTACATAGGAAATAATTTCTCGAATAACTAGTAATTACGTTACCATATTGATGGCATGACTCCAATTAATATTGAATAAAAAATCTTCTCATAATCATTTCCATCTACAATGTATTCATTAGCAAAAATGCTGTTACAAAAAATTGCAGAATTGCTAGTCGCAACTTTCAAAATAAGAAATTACATTCTCGCAGTATTATTTTGATTAAGCGTGATGCTATACTATTTAGTTTATTTACTTTACAAATTACTATTTAGGACAAAGTAAATTGAATAATTTGAGTATTCTAGCCATAGAATTAGATCTCTTGGAAACTACTGATCATATTCAGTAAGTGCCGCAAAAAGTATTTGACAGTATAAGAATTTTGTACTTCCGTTTCTTTAATTTAATTCATTTTTAAATAAATTTAAAAAAATAAAAATGTTCTTCTTACACAGGTACGTAATTCAAAATTAATATTGTATTTTCGTACTTCCTTCTTTTGAGGGCGCCAATTTTTGAATATCCCAGGGCGCTCAAATTAGTTCTTAACACTCGAAATTCATAAACGAACATCGTTCGACGAAGGGATCATTATCGGGACCAAATCTCGAATCATTGCGATAGTCCGAAAAAATTCTACAATTTACCAGATTACCGATTAGAGTTAAACAATAATTACGGATGCAATAAGAAAAAAACTGAGTTAAACAAATATTTGACAAATGAATCGATTCTACCTGAATAATCAAAATACATGTATAGGACCAGTATGTCGATCAAATCGAAGCGAAACATGAAACGCACACATATTTATACAATTATTAGTCATCCCCCCAAAAAAATAAAAAATCTGTGAGAAAAACGGTTAAGAAGATGTCACCCATAATTAAGATAGTAAATCAATCGTAAGTCTATATAAAATTTCATAAAATTTTTGTTTTTAGTATTCGTTCGTACAATATTCACAATCAGCCAAGCCAACATATAAAAACCATGTGGCAACATATTAACAAAAACATTAAAAAAAAAAAAAAAATTCACAAGTAAATTTAAGAGAACTTCAAAGTAAAACACAAAAATTATGTGTGTTAACCCCAAAAATAGAAATGACTGCAAAAAAAAAAAAAAATTTAAAGTAATTTAAATTTATAATTTACAACAAAAATATGCATTGAATAGTTATATATAGAATCTAAATCAATTGACCCTTTTGTATGTACGTATGTACACATGAGTATAAGGAAATTGTTGGAGGGTTTGTTTATATGCCGCTGCTGCGCTTGCTTTCATATTACACTCCAATCAACAACAACGTAAATGAATATTTATTGATAAAAATTCTGTACAAAGAGTATGAAGAAGCTTACTCGTACTAATAATTTAAGGGTCCCGCATCTGATCACATTCTGTTGTTGCTCCTCATCAAATTCAATTTAATCTTGTGAATTTTTTATTTTTTTATTGACGGTGAGTTAAATTATACTCAATAAACGTATCCATCTATGTATAAACATTGTCTTACAATTTATTGTGGCTATGTGTGGTATTTTGGTCGTCTCATCTGTACGTATATTGATGTATTGTATACGTAAACAATTTCAGACATGAATATTCAACAAATTGTCTGCGTACCAATAGCTTTATACTGAACATATTTACAATTCGGTAGATTCTTCAAATTATTAAATCGTTTAACAGATTTATCGAATTTTAAAAGTACGGAGGAGTCAATCCTGCACTCGAATTCCAATTAAATGTTTATGTCATTTGTCTTTAAACCGGAATTCGGGTGCCGATGATGGATAAACTTCAAGAAGCATGTACCAACAGGACATAAAGAACGATTGCCATTTCGTCATTTTTATGAAATGGATAATCAAATACGGACCTTACAATACTCAATCTATGTTTACTAAGGTGATTAAGTTAATAGTGCTTTCCAGGCAGTTAAACGTCTTTGTGTTGGCGAATTTTTTTTTCAGGTAAAATAGATTTTGAAGGTATGGGATATACAAACGGTTTAAAGCGTAAAAGTGGTTGAACAAATTGGCACAACAATTATAGATCACTGACTGAATCTTGAGCACAACTACAGATTTTAGATATTTAGCCCACTAGAGACATTTTTCACTGGGCCACTGAATGTTGTGTGTGCAGCAAACAAACTAGCACTGTGTATTGCTTTCATTCCAAATATCAAGTGCGCTGACGAAGAATCAGTGATCAGTGACTCATAACGAGATCGAATTATTAAGTTACGATTTTTTTTAGGATTATTCGAAACTTTTGGGAATATTCGTCAGAATATCGAAATTATATGAAATTGGGGAATTTTAGATTTTTTGACACTTTATCGAAGTTACCCGACATCAATTGCATAGCATTGAGGTAACTTAGCGCTTTTTCGAAATTTTACATTTCAATATTATTTGAGATCATTTAATAATTCTAACATTATTCGAGATTATTTACGTATTTAAGAATTTTATTGATTTCTACGATATATTTCGAAATTATGTGAGATCGTTTCAGAATATCGAGATTATGTGAGATTTTCCAACTTATTCAAATTTGGCTTAGTTTGAATTAAGCGTAGCATTGAGTAGTTTAGCGAGTTTTAAGTTATATGATTTGATCTTAAAGGATATTTGATTTCGGTTTAGTGGCCGGAGACTGTCTCATTCAAATATTTCGTTTCAAATTTTATTTATAATTCAATTACTAAAATACAGAACTCTTTAAAGCCGCTTAGCATCGGAACCTATTTCCGCAAGGAGAATTTCAGGCAAAGAATTGTGCCCATAATTATTAGAAAGTGGTCTAAGTCATATATTTCTTGTTTCGAGATATTTAATGAATTGCGTTTGAACGAATTAAAAAATATTTTTATATTATGCGTCACTTTAATTTATAATTTTCTTAGTCTTGATTAATGGAAATTTATTATGAATAACAAAATTATGGATGTGAAATAAGCGATAAACTTATTTTTTTGAATTTTGACTTAGACCCACTTTCATAATTATGGGCACAATTTTAAAAATTATTGTTTTTCGCTTTTTATAATAATTAATATAACTACTATAAAAGAGTAAGGTGAAATAAAAATAATAATTTGGGGCTAGTATTTGCATTTCTTAATTTAGGAATTTATTTCATTTTGCAATAAACGCCCAGTAATGGGGAGTTATTTCTTGAAGCTGCATGCGAAGTTATAATTTCGAGAATGTCGGAAGATTATTCAAGAGTATTGAGATTATTCGATTATACTAGGTTAAAATTATTCCAGATTTTTGAGATTACTCGTTGATTTGCAGCGGAGAACTTAAACATAAATATTTGGAGGCCCCGCCCTCCTAGGTGGCAATGTCCAACATGCTTAGTAGTAAATTCACTATTTTTGGATAACATTTTTGGAGTGTTTCTGAATTTTTCCGGATTTCAAAGGCCAGTATTAAAAAGTTTAAGAAGCACTACATTAGACGATAAGTTTAAATTTCGTGTTGATTTGCCGAACTGTATATTTTACTATATGGTTTAAAGATCTCTTTTTTCAACGCTTTGGCTCCTTAAAATGAATTGTGAGATCCACTAGCAAATTGTGTTGGATGGTCGTACTTTCTTATATTCTCGTTGCTGGTCCACGTTTAGTAGAACTGATTCTTTAATATAAAAGAGCAATTTAATGAAGTTTCCCATTCTACTTCTAGAAAAGCAATTAATTGAAATTTTATAGCTCCAAATACCCCTTATTTTGGTGGCATGTGTGAATCATAGCCATCAAATAAAAATAAATCATTTGTCGCGAGTTATTTACGATTCCAGTCTCATAGATGATCGCAATGATCGTAACCGTAAAAACCAAAACCACCGGACTGAAAAGACCTAAGGTTCAACCCCGGCGAAATGTTCGAGACCACGTAGTGCCAACATGAATTTGAAAGAAAATTCACCACCATTATTGGAAAGAGCCAGGAAATAATACAAACCATCTAACCATCTACGCTCCTCAAAGCAACTCGAGCTAACTTCCAATTCAACCCTCAACACAATCCCAACTCAACTGCAACTCAGCCCTATTCCAACCGCAATTCAACATTAACTAGACCTGTAATCAACCCTAAAATCAATCCAAAACTCACGCCCAACTTGACCTCACAGATCAACATGTTCTATGTAGTTCTCAACTCAAGCGAACTCTTATCCAGCTGAAGGAACTTTCAAAACATTGAGGAAAGTCGTTTTTGAGCAACAAAATGTTTAGTCATTTTTGACAGGATTTCAAAAACTTTGGTTCTTTTGGACCGAAGTTAATTAAGAAATAGTTTGCTTTAGTAAAATGTATTTTCAACGTTTTGATACTCAAATACAAAATTATGTAATACTACGATGTTTTCTATGAACGTGGTTTATTATATCGGATTTTCACTGTAGCTTTATTATTCCAGTAATAATCGCGGAAATGATTGCACAAGTAATTGAAATAGAACAAGTCATTGACTTAAAATTTTAAAATTTACAGATTTTTTTAAGTCACAAATTCTAAATATGTTACCCATCCCTGTCTTATAGAAAATTCTGAATTCAATTAATATAAATTACATAAGTTTATTGAAAATAAAAAATAAAATAAAAATTGTTTGGTATTGTTACAAGAGAAGGTTATTACTTTTAATTTCGTTTGATTAAAATTTATTGTTATTTGATATCTTGGATACCATAAGAATGAACGAATGTGAAGTTTCTGACAAATTCCGACAAATTGAAAAACAAATATGTACACAAAATTTGTCGAAATAACAAAAAAATGTATATGTATTGGTAAAACAGTCGGCAAAAGCAATTTTAGATTTCAATGGTACTTAAAAAAGTATTTTAATAAATGTAATGATAAGATTATCTTTGAGTACCAGAATGGACTAAAAAAAAATTTCAAAACTGAATTTATAATTAAAAAAACTATATGATCAATTTATATAAAACACAGTTTTCTCATGGACTAGGCATACATGATTAGTTAAGTAAAGACATGCTCTACAAAATAAAATTAGCCCCATTTCTATACGATGGGGTTAGACCTTTTGTTATTGACTTGGTACTTAAGCGATTTTTATGAAATTAATCAATATTAGGGGTTCACTTTAACGCAGATTGGCCAGCTCACAGAAATTTCGCAAGAACAAGGCATACCTGATTAGTTAGGTAAAGACATGCTCTATAAAACAAAATAAGCCCCATTTCCATACGATGGGGTTAGACCTTTTGTTATTGACTTGGTACTTAAGCGATTTTTATGAAATTAATCAAAATTAGGGGTTCACTTTAACGCAGATTGGCCAGCTCACAGAGATTTCGCAAGAACAAGGCATACCTGATTAGTTAGGTAAAGGCATGCTCTATAAAACAAAATAGGCCCCATTTCCATACGATGGGATTAGACCTTTTGTTATTGACTTGGTACTTAAGCGATTTTTATGAAATTAATCAAAATTAGGGGTTCAATTTAACGCAGATTGGCCAGCTCACAGAGATTTCGCAAGAACAAGGCATACCTGATTAGTTAGGTAAAGGCATGCTGTATAAAACAAAATAGGCCCCATTTCCATACGATGGGGTTAGACCTTTTGTTATTGACTTGGTACTTAAGCGATTTTTATGAAATTAATCAAAATTAGGGGTTCACTTTAACGCAGATTGGCCAGCTCACAGAGATTTCGCAAGAACAACGCATACCTGATTAGTTAGGTAAAGGCATGCTCTACAAAATAAAATAAGCCCCATTTCCATACGATGGGGTTAGACCTTTTGTTATTGACTTGGTACTTAAGCGATTTTTATGAAATTAATCAAAATTAGGGGTTCACTTTAACGCAGATTGGCCCGCTCACACAGATTTCGCAAGAACAAGGCATACCTGATTAGTTAGGTAAAGGCATGCTCTATAAAACAAAATAGGCCCCATTTCCATACGATGGGGTTAGACCTTTTGTTATTGACTTGGTACTTAAGCGATTTTTATGAAATTAATCAAAATTAGGGGTACACTTTTACGCGGATTGGCCCGCTCACAGAGATTTCGCAAGGACAAGGCATACCTGATTAGTTAGGTAAAGGCATGCTCTATAAAACAAAATAGGCCCCATTTCCATACGATGGGATTAGACCTTTTGTTATTGACTTGGTACTTAAGCGATTTTTATGAAATTAATCAAAATTAGGGGTTCACTTTAACGCAGATTAGCCAGCTAACGGAGATTTCGCAAGAACAAGGCATACCTGATTAGTTAGGTAAAGGCATGCTCTATAAAACAAAATAGGCCCCATTTCCATACGATGGGATTAGACCTTTTGTTATTGACTTGGTACTTAAGCGATTTTTATGAAATTAATCAATATTAGGGGTTCACTTTAACGCAGATTGGCCAGCTCACGGAGATTTTGCAAGGACAAGGCATACCTGATTAGTTAGGTAAAGGCATGCTCTACAAAATCAAATTAGCCCCATTTCCATACGATGGGGTTAGACCTTTTGTTATTGACATGGTACATAAGCTATTTTTATGAAATTTCTCGCAGATGGTGAGAGGCGAGGAGACTCACATAAAATAAGCACCCCGTTGGTGAGAGGCGAGGGGACTCACATAAAATAACCACCCTGATGGTGAGAGACGAGGGGACTCACATAAAATAAGCACCCCGATGGTGAGAGGCGAGGTGACCCACCTAAAACAAGCACCCCGATGGTGAGAGGCGGGGGGCCCACCTAAAACAAGCACCCCGATGGTGAGAGGCGACGGGACTCACATAAAACTAGCACCTCGATGGTAAGAGGCGAGGGGACTCACATAAAATAAGCACCCCGATGGTGAGAGACGAGGGGACTTACCTAAAACAAGCACCCCGATGGTGAGAGGCGAGGGGACCCACCTAAAACAAGCACCCCGATGGTGAGAGACGAGGGAACTCACATAAAATAAGCACCCCGATGGTGAGAGGCGAGGGAACTCACCTAAAACAAGCACCGCGATGGTGAGAGGCGAAGGGACTCACTTAAAATAAGCACCCCGATTGTGAGAGGCGAGGGGACTTACCTAAAACAAGCACCCTGATGGTGAAAGGCGAGGGGACCCACCTAAAACAAGCACCCCGATGGTGAGAGGCGAGGGGACTCACATAAAATTAGCACCTCGATGGTAAGAGGCGAGGGGACTCACATAAAATAAGCGTATACCGATGGTGAGAGGCGAGGGGACTCCCATAAAATAAGCATCCCGATTGTGAGAGACGAGGGGACTCACATAAAATAAGCACCCCGATGGTGAGAGACGAGAGAACTTACCTAAAACAAGCACCCCGATGGTGAGAGGCGAGGGGACTCACATAAAATAAGCCTACCCCGATGGTGAGAGGCGAGGGGACTCACATAAAATAAGCACCAGGATGGTGAGAGGCGAGGGGACCCACCTTAAACAAGCACCCCAATGGTAAGAGGTGAGGGGCTTACCTAGAATATTCTAGATAAGTACCCTCACCTCTTACCATTGGGGTGCTTGTTTTAGGTGGGTCCCCTTGCCTCTCACCATCGGGTTGCTTGTTTTAGGTAAGTCCCTCTCCCCTAACCATCGGGGTGCTTATTCTAGGTAAGTCCCCTCACCTCTTACCATTGGGGTGCTTGTTTTAGGTGGGTCCCCTCGCCTCTCACCATCGGGTTGCTTGTTTTAGGTGAGTCCCCTCGCCTCTCACCATCGGGGTGCTTGTTTTAGGTAAGTCCCCTCGTCTCTCACCATCGAGGTGCTTGTTTTAGGTAAGTCCCCTAAACTCTCACCATCAGGGTGCTTATTTTATGTGAGTCCCCTCGCCTCTCACCATCTAATTTTGATTAATTTCATAAAAATCGCTTAAGTACCAAGTCAATAACAAAAGGTCTAGCCCCATCGTATGGAAATGGGGCTTATTTTATTTTGTAGAGCATGCCTTTACCTAACTAATCAGGTATGCCTTGTTCTTGCGAAATCTCTGTGAGCTGGCCAATCCGCGTTAAAGTGAACCCCTAATTTTGATTAATTTCATAAAAATCGCTTAAGTACCAAGTCAATAACAAAAGGTCTAACCCCATCGTATGGAAATGGGGCCTATTTTGTTTTATAGAGCATGCCTTTACCTAACTAATCAGGTATGCCTTGTTCTTGCGAAATCTCTGTGAGCTGGCCAATCCGCGTTAAAGTGAACCCCTAATTTTGATTAATTTCATAAAAATCGCTTAAGTACCAAGTCAATAACAAAAGGTCTAACCCCATCGTATGGAAATGGGGCCTATTTTGTTTTATAGAGCATGCCTTTACCTAACTAATCAGGTATGCCTTGTTCTTGCGAAATCTCTGTGAGCTGGCCAATCTGCGTTAAAGTGAACCCCTAGTTTTGATTAATTTCATAAAAATCGCTTAAGTACCAAGTCAATAACAAAAGGTCTAACCCCATCGTATGGAAATGGGGCTTATTTTATTTTGTAGAGCATGCCTTTACCTAACTAATCAGGTATGCCTTGTTCTTGCGAAATCTCTGTGAGCTGGCCAATCTGCGTTAAAGTGAACCCCTAATTTTAATTAATTTCATAAAAATCGCTTAAGTACCAAGTCAATAACAAAAAGTCTAACCCCATCGTATGGAAATGGGGCTTATTTTATTTTGTAGAGCATGCCTTTACCTAACTAATCAGGTATGCCTTGTTCTTGCGAAATCTCTGTAAGCTGGCCAATCTGCGTTAAAGTGAACCCCTAATTTTGATTAATTTCATAAAAATCGCTTAAGTACCAAGTCAATAACAAAAAGTCTAACCCCATCGTATGGAAATGGGGCTTATTTTATTTTGTAGAGCATGCCTTTACCTAACTAATCAGGTATGCCTTGTTCTTGCGAAATCTCTGTGAGCTGGCCAATCTGCGTTAAAGTGAACCCCTAATTTTGATTAATTTCATAAAAATCGCTTAAGTACCAAGTCAATAACAAAAGGTCTAACCCCATCGTATGGAAATGGGGCCTATTTTGTTTTATAGAGCATGCCTTTACCTAACTAATCAGGTATGCCTTGTTCTTGCGAAATCTCTGTGAGCTGGCCAATCTGCGTTAAAGTGAACCCCTAATTTTGATTAATTTCATAAAAATCGCTTAAGTACCAAGTCAATAACAAAAGGTCTAACCCCATCGTATGGAAATGGGGCTTATTTTATTTTGTAGAGCATGCCTTTACCTAACTAATCAGGTATGCCTTGTTCTTGCGAAATCTCTGTGAGCTGGCCAATCTGCGTTAAAGTGAACCCCTAATTTTGATTAATTTCATAAAAATCGCTTAAGTACCAAGTCAATAACAAAAGGTCTAACCCCATCGTATGGAAATGGGGCCTATTTTGTTTTATAGAGCATGCCTTTACCTAACTAATCAGGTATGCCTTGTTCTTGCGAAATCTCTGTGAGCTGGCCAATCTGCGTTAAAGTGAACCCCTAATTTTGATTAATTTCATAAAAATCGCTTAAGTACCAAGTCAATAACAAAAGGTCTAGCCCCATCGTATGGAAATGGGGCCTATTTTGTTTTATAGAGCATGCCTTTACCTAACTAATCAGGTATGCCTTGTTCTTGCGAAATCTCTGTGAGCTGGCCAATCTGCGTTAAAGTGAACCCCTAGTTTTGATTAATTTCATAAAAATCGCTTAAGTACCAAGTCAATAACAAAAGGTCTAACCCCATCGTATGGAAATGGGGCCTATTTTGTTTTATAGAGCATGCCTTTACCTAACTAATCAGGTATGCCTTGTTCTTGCGAAATCTCTGTGAGCTGGCCAATCTGCGTTAAAGTGAACCCCTAGTTTTGATTAATTTCATAAAAATCGCTTAAGTACCAAGTCAATAACAAAAGGTCTAACCCCATCGTATGGAAATGGGGCTTATTTTATTTTGTAGAGCATGCCTTTACCTAACTAATCAGGTATGCCTTGTTCTTGCGAAATCTCTGTGAGCTGGCCAATCTGCGTTAAAGTGAACCCCTAATTTTGATTAATTTCATAAAAATCGCTTAAGTACCAAGTCAATAACAAAAGGTCTAACCCCATCGTATGGAAATGGGGCTTATTTTATTTTGTAGAGCATGCCTTTACCTAACTAATCAGGTATGCCTTGTTCTTGCGAAATCTCTGAGAGCTGGCCAATCTGCGTTAAAGTGAACCCCTAATTTTGATTAATTTCATAAAAATCGCTTAAGTACCAAGTCAATAACAAAAGGTCTAACCCCATCGTATGGAAATGGGGCTTATTTTATTTTGTAGAGCATGCCTTTACCTAACTAATCAGGTATGCCTTGTTCTTGCGAAATCTCTGTGAGCTGGCCAATCTGCGTTAAAGTGAACCCCTAATTTTGATTAATTTCATAAAAATCGCTTAAGTACCAAGTCAATAACAAAAGGTCTAACCCCATCGTATGGAAATGGGGCCTATTTTGTTTTATAGAGCATGCCTTTACCTAACTAATCAGGTATGCCTTGTTCTTGCGAAATCTCTGTGAGCTGGCCAATCTGCGTTAACGTGAACCCCTAATTTTGATTAATTTCATAAAAATCGCTTAAGTACCAAGTCAATAACAAAAGGTCTAACCCCATCGTATGGAAATGGGGCCTATTTTGTTTTATAGAGCATGCCTTTACCTAACTAATCAGGTATGCCTTGTTCTTGCGAAATCTCTGTGAGCTGGCCAATCTGCGTTAAAGTGAACCCCTAATTTTGATTAATTTCATAAAAATCGCTTAAGTACCAAGTCAATAACAAAAGGTCTAACCCCATCGTATGGAAATGGGGCCTATTTTGTTTTATAGAGCATGCCTTTACCTAACTAATCAGGTATGCCTTGTTCTTGCGAAATCTCTGTGAGCTGGCCAATCTGCGTTAAAGTGAACCCCTAGTTTTGATTAATTTCATAAAAATCGCTTAAGTACCAAGTCAATAACAAAAGGTCTAACCCCATCGTATGGAAATGGGGCCTATTTTGTTTTATAGAGCATGCCTTTACCTAACTAATCAGGTATGCCTTGTTCTTGCGAAATCTCTGTGAGCTGGCCAATCTGCGTTAAAGTGAACCCCTAGTTTTGATTAATTTCATAAAAATCGCTTAAGTACCAAGTCAATAACAAAAGGTCTAACCCCATCGTATGGAAATGGGGCCTATTTTGTTTTATAGAGCATGCCTTTACCTAACTAATCAGGTATGCCTTGTTCTTGCGAAATCTCTGTGAGCTGGCCAATCTGCGTTAACGTGAACCCCTAATTTTGATTAATTTCATAAAAATCGCTTAAGTACCAAGTCAATAACAAAAGGTCTAACCCCATCGTATGGAAATGGGGTCTATTTTGTTTTATAGAGCATGCCTTTACCTAACTAATCAGGTATGCCTTGTTCTTGCGAAATCTCTGTGAGCTGGCCAATCTGCGTTAAAGTGAACCCCTAATTTTGATTAATTTCATAAAAATCGCTTAAGTACCAAGTCAATAACAAAAGGTCTAACCCCATCGTATGGAAATGGGGCTTATTTTATTTTGTAGAGCATGCCTTTACCTAACTAATCAGGTATGCCTTGTTCTTGCGAAATCTCTGTGAGCTGGCCAATCTGCGTTAAAGTGAACCCCTAATTTTGATTAATTTCATAAAAATCGCTTAAGTACCAAGTCAATAACAAAAGGTCTAACCCCATCGTATGGAAATGGGGCCTATTTTGTTTTATAGAGCATGCCTTTACCTAACTAATCAGGTATGCCTTGTTCTTGCGAAATCTCTGTGAGCTGGCCAATCTGCGTTAACGTGAACCCCTAATTTTGATTAATTTCATAAAAATCGCTTAAGTACCAAGTCAATAACAAAAGGTCTAACCCCATCGTATGGAAATGGGGCCTATTTTGTTTTATAGAGCATGCCTTTACCTAACTAATCAGGTATGCCTTGTTCTTGCGAAATCTCTGTGAGCTGGCCAATCTGCGTTAACGTGAACCCCTAATTTTGATTAATTTCATAAAAATCGCTTAAGTACCAAGTCAATAACAAAAGGTCTAACCCCATCGTATGGAAATGGGGCCTATTTTGTTTTATAGAGCATGCCTTTACCTAACTAATCAGGTATGCCTTGTTCTTGCGAAATCTCTGTGAGCTGGCCAATCTGCGTTAAAGTGAACCCCTAGTTTTGATTAATTTCATAAAAATCGCTTAAGTACCAAGTCAATAACAAAAGGTCTAACCCCATCGTATGGAAATGGGGCTTATTTTATTTTGTAGAGCATGCCTTTACCTAACTAATCAGGTATGCCTTGTTCTTGCGAAATCTCTGTGAGCTGGCCAATCTGCGTTAAAGTGAACCCCTAGTTTTGATTAATTTCATAAAAATCGCTTAAGTACCAAGTCAATAACAAAAGGTCTAACCCCATCGTATGGAAATGGGGCTTATTTTATTTTGTAGAGCATGCCTTTACCTAACTAATCAGGTATGCCTTGTTCTTGCGAAATCTCTGTGAGCTGGCCAATCTGCGTTAAAGTGAACCCCTAATTTTGATTAATTTCATAAAAATCGCTTAAGTACCAAGTCAATAACAAAAGGTCTAACCCCATCGTATGGAAATGGGGCCTATTTTGTTTTATAGAGCATGCCTTTACCTAACTAATCAGGTATGCCTTGTTCTTGCGAAATCTCTGTGAGCTGGCCAATCTGCGTTAACGTGAACCCCTAATTTTGATTAATTTCATAAAAATCGCTTAAGTACCAAGTCAATAACAAAAGGTCTAACCCCATCGTATGGAAATGGGGCCTATTTTGTTTTATAGAGCATGCCTTTACCTAACTAATCAGGTATGCCTTGTTCTTGCGAAATCTCTGTGAGCTGGCCAATCTGCGTTAAAGTGAACCCCTAATTTTGATTAATTTCATAAAAATCGCTTAAGTACCAAGTCAATAACAAAAGGTCTAACCCCATCGTATGGAAATGGGGCCTATTTTGTTTTATAGAGCATGCCTTTACCTAACTAATCAGGTATGCCTTGTTCTTGCGAAATCTCTGTGAGCTGGCCAATCTGCGTTAAAGTGAACCCCTAATTTTGATTAATTTCATAAAAATCGCTTAAGTACCAAGTCAATAACAAAAGGTCTAACCCCATCGTATGGAAATGGGGCTTATTTTATTTTGTAGAGCATGCCTTTACCTAACTAATCAGGTATGCCTTGTTCTTGCGAAATCTCTGTGAGCTGGCCAATCTGCGTTAAAGTGAACCCCTAATTTTGATTAATTTCATAAAAATCGCTTAAGTACCAAGTCAATAACAAAAGGTCTAACCCCATCGTATGGAAATGGGGCTTATTTTATTTTGTAGAGCATGCCTTTACCTAACTAATCAGGTATGCCTTGTTCTTGCGAAATCTCTGTGAGCTGGCCAATCTGCGTTAAAGTGAACCCCTAATTTTGATTAATTTCATAAAAATCGCTTAAGTACCAAGTCAATAACAAAAGGTCTAACCCCATCGTATGGAAATGGGGCTTATTTTATTTTGTAGAGCATGCCTTTACCTAACTAATCAGGTATGCCTTGTTCTTGCGAAATCTCTGTGAGCTGGCCAATCTGCGTTAAAGTGAACCCCTAATTTTGATTAATTTCATAAAAATCGCTTAAGTACCAAGTCAATAACAAAAGGTCTAACCCCATCGTATGGAAATGGGGCCTATTTTGTTTTATAGAGCATGCCTTTACCTAACTAATCAGGTATGCCTTGTTCTTGCGAAATCTCTGTGAGCTGGCCAATCTGCGTTAACGTGAACCCCTAATTTTGATTAATTTCATAAAAATCGCTTAAGTACCAAGTCAATAACAAAAGGTCTAACCCCATCGTATGGAAATGGGGCCTATTTTGTTTTATAGAGCATGCCTTTACCTAACTAATCAGGTATGCCTTGTTCTTGCGAAATCTCTGTGAGCTGGCCAATCTGCGTTAAAGTGAACCCCTAATTTTGATTAATTTCATAAAAATCGCTTAAGTACCAAGTCAATAACAAAAGGTCTAACCCCATCGTATGGAAATGGGGCCTATTTTGTTTTATAGAGCATGCCTTTACCTAACTAATCAGGTATGCCTTGTTCTTGCGAAATCTCTGTGAGCTGGCCAATCTGCGTTAAAGTGAACCCCTAGTTTTGATTAATTTCATAAAAATCGCTTAAGTACCAAGTCAATAACAAAAGGTCTAACCCCATCGTATGGAAATGGGGCTTATTTTATTTTGTAGAGCATGCCTTTACCTAACTAATCAGGTATACCTTGTTCTTGCGAAATCTCTGTGAGCTGGCCAATCATCGATACAGTTTACAACTATGATTTGTAAAACAAATTTTTTCTACCAATGCCGTTGATTTTACCGATTAATATTTAATTTTTGAGTCAATTTATTTACATACCATTTGTTTTATTAGCATAGCGAGGCTTCTTTGCAGTTTATTGAAACCTTACATATTTTAATCACACATTTCGATTTACCATATTATTTTAGTGAAATAACTATTTTTTTGTCTACTGTAAAACCAATTTACCAATACATATACAGTTTTTGTTATTTGTCGGAAACTACACATTCGTAAGAATGAATATATGGGGATTGATAATGGATGAAAGCGATCACCTCTGTAAGTAGATGTGTACATATATGTATATAATCCAGCATCTTATAAAATGCATCAAATTTTAATCGATTTAAAAAAAAAAAAAAAAAAAAAAAACAAGCCAAAACAGAAAAACAAAAATTGTATTTTCAACCCTTATCTACCTTACAATTTAATATTAACCCTTATTTTTATATTAAATATCATTATTATACATAATTTTCATTTTATAATCAACGACGATTATTTTATCCAGAAATTTATTATTGTTGCACGCGACGCACACCGACTTTTTTTTATGTATGTATATCCAGTTGGTCTATTGTTGCGGATTAGCAAGGTATTATTTATAAGGGTAGGTAATTCAACATATACATAAAATACACTGAGGGAACAATATAGTTTATAACACGTATTTTTACGGGAATTTTTTTTTTTTTTTTACTATAGTCTCTGATTTTCATTCATGTTGGTTTCGGTGTGTGCCTGTGTGTGTTGCTTTATGTTATCTTTAGAAATAAAAATATGAAATAAATTGAGATAGGTAAAACTTGTGCGTACATTTGAGGGCGAATAAATTTTCATGAAAATTTTTGGGTGAATTTTGCATTTAGAAAAGAGGGATGCTGGTTTTCTTTTATGTGTAAAGTGCGATTAAAGGTGCATTCATCAGTGGTGGATTTAGGTTTTGTTAGACTAATTTAATAAATACAATGTTTGCTCAGAAAATTTAAGTTAAATTTTAAAATTCTTCATAACACTTGTGTAAGTTAAAGGAGCAGAAACTGATAAAGCAATAAATACATTTGCTAGTCAGTCAGTCATAGCTCATGATATGTTAAAGTAAAACCTGCTAAGAGCTTAATTATTCTCACCTCGTATAAAACTTTGATGAACGATGATGAAGGCTTAGCAAAATTCTATATTTTAGGAGTAACTTTTCTAATTTCTGTTGTAAATTTAAAAAAAAATTTATTCTGACCCAGAGTTCAAAAAAAAATCTTCTCAACTATTTTTACTCTCAATTCCTCACACAAGTTTGATTTTGCTTTTTTTATTTCTTCCATATTTTACATCTGAGTAAAGAGTAAAAAATTATTACTCCTTGAATTAGGAATATTTTTCAACTCATTAATAAACTTATTCTGCATTAAATTTTTCGAATTAAAGTAACGATTTGCATTAAAAAATATTATACAAATTACAATACATTATATCAATCACAACGATCACATCAAGACTATAGAGAGTTAGAATAGTAAAATAAAGAATCGGCTCAGAGTATTGAGATTGAAACTTGTTATATCATCAAAGATTCATCACAAGTAAAAGAGTGAATAGAAAGAGTTAATAGAGCAATAGGTCTTGAAATTTCAACAACACACTTGTTTTGGAATGAATCTATAAATTTAAAGAGCGCTTTCAATTTGTTTCGCTGCTCTGACCAGTAAATTTTAGGTTCATTTATAAATAAATGAACCTACGAGTATATTTGTTTCTAACATATCTACATTAACATTGTAGGAAACTTATTGCTAAAGAAAAAACAAAAGTAGGAAGTAAAAAAGCGCTGTTATCTTACTCGATTTTTCGATTTAATATTCTTTCTAAACAGTCACTCAAAACAGCAAATAGCCACACCACCGTTTTAACCATAATTTTTGTATCGAAAACCGAGTGAACGTTTTACAAAATAATAATTATAATGGCGTCACTAATCCGTTCCGACCAAATGATTCGAAGCACGCTGTTACCGTACAGTACAAAAGCTGTAATCAATCATAAAAAATCCATTTAATATTACAATCGTTAAATCAAACACCGAATATTTAAAACTATTATCAGTCTTTCCCTTACGGATCATAGTATACTCCTGCTTTATATCCTTCATATACACAGGATAAAGGTATAATTATAGAAATATTTACCCTAACAATTTTCATCCTTTTTTTTTTTCTTACCTCGATTCCAGATTATTATTTATCCTTAAATAGAAAAAATGTACACATATGTGACAATAACGAACGCCGAGTAAATTTTTACTTTGGACCACAAAGTCTGACTTTTGTCACCCTGATTTTTTATTCCATCAGAATATTTAATTGTGTATATCTACATACACAGATATACCAGAAGATGTGTTTAGTAAGGGGGTGCGACATTGCTACGTTGGCTAAAATATATTATTTATATGAGGGTTGTGTCGAATGTCTATTTGTCTGGCAGGAGAACATTTCAAATATTTGATTTGAAATATTGAAAAGAATTCGGTTACCTGATGTGCGGTACTCTCTCTATCTCTTGCCTTCTTTACTGTTCGGAATAATATCAAGGGAGATGATTAACATTGTAAAAGATGTATCAAATGGTTTGCGCTATATTTAATTAAAAAAAAAATTAAGAATTAATTGTTTGTTAGTCAAAAATGATGATGACACTGTACAATACATATATAGAGATAAACATAAGGTTACATGTTGTGTATAAGTCAATTTAAATATTTATGAATATTTATTTACGCATCCCTTATATGGAGCGGCATGGTGTGTCCAAAAAATGCATTATCAACCCCTTTTAAATTATTTTTTTAATATATTTATTTAATTTTTAAACAAATAGTTTAGACAAACGTAGATATCATATGGTTCAATGTAATGTTTTCATTGGAATCATCATCATCACTGTGCCAAATGACAAAAATATCGGAATAATGAACAATACTTTAAAATAAATCATCAGACTAAATATACAGAGAAAGAGATTTTGTAATAGGTTTTTATATTTGTGCAGAGGTTTACTGTTTAGACAGCTGATGGGATGGAGAGTGAAATTAGAAACGGATATCGGTGATATGTTCCTTAAACGGTACAAAAAAAAATTATTATTGGGTTAATATAAGGGTGACTGACACCTTTGCCTTGTAGAATCAATAATTCAGTTATGTGGAGTGTTGTCTTTTAAGTCAACGTTTTGTTTGTCACATTAACGGTGAATTTTAAATTTTGTTGCGATTTGACATTTGAAAATAATACAGTCATTGCACAAAGTGTTTATATTCGTCGCCAGAAAAGGTTGAATTGTATAATACGCAGCTCAATCAAAAGCGCCTTTAATTCTTGTGTTGTTACAACCATTCTGTGAAATTCATGTGAATTTGGAGACGTAGTTGCATCAACAAGCTCCGCTGAAATTAATTGAAAAGCCTCTCGAATTGCCATTCATAGATTAAGAAGGGAGAGAATACACTTTTTATGTGTACATTATTTGTGAATTTGTATAGCAACACTTCATCGGTGATGAAGATGAACACATCTATGAACCCCTGTTGAGAGTGCCGAATCGATGGGCCGACCCGCCTTTCATGTCAGCACTATAGGTTGGCATGAAGCAATGCAATGTCCAGGTAGTTTATACAAAACGGGACTATAGCCATACGTCCTCGATTTGGCTACTACTGCGTAAAATATAGGACGGTAAAAGTGTAAACTGCGAAAGAGTTGGGAGTGCTTTGAGCCCCAGAACAGATTGCATACATTAAAACCAAAAAAAGAACAACAAAAAAAACACTTTTTGACAAATTGACCTTCATAAGGTGACTGAAGTGATCTGTTCGCGGAATGCAATGTTTTTCACTGAAAGTGTAGCTACATACGAGTATATTCATATAAAGTATAAACAAAAAAATTGTGAATTATAATAATATGATAGCCACGAACCTTGACTGACACAAACCAATTCTTATGAAATCACCTTATCATGATGTACGTTACCTTTGATAAATTTTGTAAGTCAGTTCGCAAGTTGTGATTGGGCACTATAGCCCCTTACTAGATGGTCCAAATTAGTCGATAAACGCTTTAATTAATGGTTTTCAGGAATATTCAGTGATGAAAATAAAATCTTATAAAATCATTTTACTATGGCTAGAGACGCATATGTGTAATGTGTTGGGCCCATTTTAGTTGTCAGAGATTTTAAGTAACGGTTCTCAAGAACCTTGTGTGATTGGTCTAAGTTCCTGTGCATTTAAATTGGCCTGGCGACTAAGGCTCCTTATTTATGGCCTAATTTATTTGATACCGATACGTTAATACCTAGTAGTACCCTTGCGTCTACAACGGTTCGCATGCGGTTCGCCATTGACCTTAATAAGGTTTTGACAAAGAATTGGGGATCGCGCTCCACTCCTCATCCAACGCAATCTTGAGGTGACTGATGTTAGATTGTATCGGATTTCTGGCTCGGACCCTCCGTTTTAGTTCGTCCCATAAATGCTCAATTGGTTTCATGTCTGGACTGAGGGCTGGCCACCTCATCTCATCGGCTCGAGTCCAACCTCATCCATGAACTGCCGAGTGGTTTGAGCTGTGTGACGCCGGGCATTGACCTGCATCAATATGAAATCTTCCCCTATATATTCTGCGTAGGGCACTACATGATTCAGGAGAATGACCTCGAAAGATCGTTTAGCGGTCAGACCTCCTCTACGGCCTCCACCAGGTATGAAAACAAGATCTGTTTTTCACTCACCGCCTGGTATGTGGTCTCCGATTGAAGGTACCAGTTTTCTGAAACCTTCTGGATACTCTTGAGACCGCAGATTGGCTCATATTATGATTGCGTCCTTCTTGCAATAAAGCCACAACTTGTGCGACTTTTTCTGGAATAGTACACATGATGTTGAGGAAACAACGAATGAAACTGGCAGAGATTTTTTCAGGTCAACGTCTGATAAGTGACTGATGGCAAATATCGGTCAACGTGGTATTATACATAAGATTGCAGCACGCAATTGTTTTGCACCGACACATCGCATTTTGCTACAATTGCTGTACTGTAAAGTACTGTATAGATTTTAATGATAAAGGTGTCTCTGTAAAGATAAAATACTAAGCTGTCAAAAAAATCAATTTAATTGCTCGGGAGTGTAGATAAGCTGTTTATCTGTTGTGGCCAAGCTGGTCAAATTATGATTTGGCAGAATTAAGGCATTTTAGTTATTTTGCGTGGCTTGCACCAAAAATCCTAGAGGGTAGTAGTATAGCTTAACCGAATGCTACTTTCTTTAGCCAAACCAAACTACAGTCTTTCAGGCTAAATCCAGCTGTGGTGAATTTTACTTGTTTTCACAGAATTTAAATATCAGAATGATTTAAAAAGTTTTACATCGCCAATTTTAGAGATGTCAGTATGGTTTCGGATAACTTTGGTGAAATATAGTCACAGGATTTAAAAATTTGGATAATTTTTAACAAATTTTGCACCATTGTCGGTCCTTGAAAAGTCAACCTGGTCTTGCCCACATTAACTGTTAGCTTGGCCAAATACAAGTCTCTGAGATCCAAATTTTACAAACTTTACTAATTTCACAGAATTATGAAATTTCAATGATTTAACAAATTATGCACTGTTGATCCTAGAGATGTCAACAGCGTCTTGTCCTTTTTTCTAATTTTAATAAACAATGGCATTCCAGATAAGTCAACAGCATCTTGTCCACATTTTCGGATAGTTGGGTCAAATGTGAATTGAATCTGCAAGTGGTTTTGTTCAAAAACTCTCTAGACAAATACTATATTATGGCCAAAATGGGATTTCTTGTATACCAATGTTTCGACGGCCTCATTTTAAAAAAAATGTCCTGATTTTATTTTAAATTATATATAATTTATTTAAGCCGAATAATGTAATTTAGAAAGCCAAAGCGGTAAACTTTGTTTTAGTTTATCAAAAACAAGCTATCTCAACGATATTTTCGACAGTAATTCCAACGCTTCGCGAACGCGGACTAATTCATCTCCATGTAAGATAATTCCGCTAATAATTTGGTTTAGTTCTGCATCCTGGGAAAGTGTCTCCATATATCTCATTTCATATTTTCGTAACCTTTCTAGTTGCTCTTGCATAAGTTGCGTCGTGGTAGCTAAGCGATCATCCAGTTCATCATCGTGTATTTGGCATGAGCATGTCGGTTTTCTCGATAAGTACTTTGTAAATTCAGGGGCCCGATAAAATAGGGCTTTTAATGAAACTGGTAGATCAATATCACACTTTGCTGGTTGCCGTTTACAAGCCATTCGACATATTTGTGGAGAGGGGGATAGTCTACATTCTTCGACTTCGGCATAATTGATAAAAAGTAATTCTTCTAAATGGCCTCGAATAGTTTCAACATCCACAAATGTGTCGTGGGTACCTTGGTGAAAAATGCCAGCTAGAAATTTTATGGCCCATTCAAGATGTGATATATTAAAATTCGCCCAATTTTGCCAATCACGGTAGAAATACCAAATAACAGCGATGACATGGTCCAATAGTATAGCGTATTGCGGACACTTGATCACAACGTTATCTTTAAATTTGTTCTCGTTCTCTTTCAATAAATCTTTAACGGCATCATAATCATCAAGCATGAAATCATAAAGTTTTGGGTGAAAATGTTTGCTTTGATAATCAGCAGGGCTGCTACATGTACAATGTGGACACACTTCATCATCATCCGATTCTGACCAACTTATGTTAGTATGGTTCCTTGTCCTTCGTTTGTCTACACAAAATGCACCACCCTTACAATGAGGATCGATACAATCTGAGCGGTGTGTTAGCGGTGACGATAGGGGTCGCATAGGCAAAAAATATTTACCCATTTTATCTGAAATTTTTTTTCGCTTTTTTTTTGGTTTTTCAGATCTACCTGGGCATACGTTTCGTACATCGTTAACTGATTCTAATAGTTGGGATATTTTCTGCATGGCAGCTATTCGGTCCGAATTTGAGCTGCTCATGTTTAATAAATAAAACAGGGATAAAATTTAGAAGCCAAAAAGGGGGAAAAAAGGTTAATTTCGGTTAAGCCAAAAAATTTAAATGATTTGATTTTTGTCTACATAATTGCGTTTCGAAAAATAAATTTTATGATTGGCCAACCATGATTGAACGATATTTATTTAAATTATTCCAATTTCGTAATGCACCGACCGGGGCTTGGGCCAAACTCAACCGTTGAAGGCTGTTTTGGAGGCAGAACAAACTCATTTTATGTTTTTAATATGCAATTCACACAAAGAGCTGTAAGAAGCAACAATGTGGCGTTGTGGAAATTAGATAAATTTATAATTTTGGCTTCTAAATTGTCTAATTTGGCGTCTAAATTTGTAAAAATGCATATGCGCCTTTAGCGCCAACCACCGGATAGTCTAAAATTTTTTACCACAGAAAGCAATAGATAGCAATAGAAGCAAGAATTTCTTTCCGGCACTTGCATTATGTTCCTCAGGATGATAAAGTATGTTTCAAATAAATTAGATCATACAAACTTAGGCGCCCTTAGTGCCATTGCCAAAGTACAGATTGACTTAAAATTTGGATCACGGTTATTGAGAATCATTAATTAAAATCTGTATCAGCTAAAATGGACCATACATGTATGCGCCTATAGTGGCAATTACAACACAAAGATAATTTTACAGATAAGATTCTTGAGAATAATTAACTTTCATTCGTGGCTGCATTTATTTAGTGTACGATTAACGTTTTTTATACACTTTTGTAGCTACACTTCCTTACGAAATCCATACGAATATATATGAAACTCCTGTGAAACGAAAACTCGTTCAAAATGTGTGAATATTTTTTCGAACTGGTAAATGTTCAATCGAATTGATTTTACTAATTAATAGAGCATTCTGTTTAGGAGAGGAAGTGCCAAAAGAAGCCAAAAGTAATACCAAAACACTACACTACCAAAACTGTTATTTGTTTTGTTTTGCAATTTTGAATCTATTGTACCACCGATCTATAAGCAGACAACAAGTTCTTTCCAAATTGTTGATCTAATTGTGGTAAACCTTACTACAGAATTAAGACATTTTTGTAATTTTGGTTGATTTAAGAAATGTCGTACCGCCGAACGCCACAAAGTAGGATGGATATCTTGGCCAAATGCTAGCCTATAAACTTTATTATAATTAGCTATATTCAGAAATTTAATAAATTTTGTCGGTCTGGCCCACATTTTTTAACCCTAAAAAGTCAGTCTCTGGTCAACCTTACTATTTTTATAGAGTTAGAAAACTTGGATGATTTAGAAGATGTTCACACGGTTTTGCTCACATTTTCGGCTAGGTAGCGTAGCCAAACTCTATAGTCTTTGAGAGTAAATCCGAGTATGATGAAGTTTGCTGTATTTCACAGATTTTAAATATTTGAATGATGTAAAAAGTTTTACATCGCCAATTTTAGAGATCTAACCAATTTTGCATCGTCGATTCTGGAAATGTCAATAGGGTTTTGTTCTAATTTTAATGAACTGAACGACATTCCAGATAAGTCAACAGGGTCTTTTCCACATTTTCGGATATTTGAGCCAAATGTGAATTGAATCTGCAAGTGTTATGCATCACTTATTAAAGAACTCTAGGCAAATATTATAGGCAAAGTGGAATTTCTTGGATAGCAATGTTTCGACCGCCTCATTTTAAATAATAATTATTTTTGATTTTATTTTAAATTATACAAAATTTCTTTAAACTTAATTATGTAATTTAAAAAACCAAACCGATAAACTTTGTTTCAGTTTATCAAAATCAAGCTATCTCAACGATATATTCGACAATAACTCCAGCGCTTCAAGAACGCGGACTAATACATCTTCATGTGAGATAATTCCCTCAATAATTTGGTTTAGTTCAGCTTCTTGACGAAGTGTCTCCGTATATCTCGTTTCATATTCTCGTAACCTGTTCAGCCCTTGTGTTTATACCAGACAAATTATATTCTAATATTACTCCCGACCCACCCGGGAGGCCAGATATATTTTTTCGTTTCCCACTGTGTTGTTGCATTTCATTTTTTGAAGTTCTGCAATTAAATTTGTGCAATTTTTAAGCACAAGTTTCTGATATTTAAAATGATAAGAATGTCCCAAATGAATCAGGTATACAAAAATTACACTTTAAACTACATATTAGTTTAATTCATATTTTCAATCATTACAGTTTTCACAAATAAAAATGTTAAATGTTATGTCCTACCTCAAGTAGGAAAGTGCTGGGTGTGTTTATCATTTGATCCGAAGAGACGTAGAAATACCAAAGGGCCGTGTAGTGTATATAAAGGTGATGCGTAGAATATACCAACTTAGCGATATAGTGTTTTAGGTGCAATTAGTTCATAATTGCATGCTAGCTTGGGAGAGTATCGAAATTTCGGTTTTCAAAATATCAGTTCTACATAATCTCGATTTTTCAAAAATCATAAATTAACAAATCTCGGTTTACAAAATCTCGATTTCAAAAATCTTGGGTTTTTATTTCTATTAGTAATAAAAATTTATTTTTCAAAACAGGGTTTTTGAGAACCGAGATTTTGAAAACCGAAATTTTAAAAACCGAGATTTTAATATCGAGATTTTGAAAACCGAGAATATGTAGCCAACTCGCTTAGCTTTGAATTATGTATTGTTTTCAAACCAAACTATTACTAAATGAAGGGAGCGTCACGAAATTGTGGTTTTCAAAATTTAGGTTTTACAAAATCTCGGTTTTAATCTTGCTTTTTCCAGAATTTATATTTTTAGTTAATTCCGTCTCGTAACCGAAATACCCATTTTCCAGACAGAATTTATAAAAACCAAGATTTAGTATACCCTAACCCCAACTTTTTTTTTTTTTTTTTAAATATTTATTAAGTTTTATTTTTTGTAATTGAAATGTCAATATTTTGTGATGAATTTATAATTTAAACGGTGATGAAATTTGTAATTTTATATAATTAAATAAATGTACAAAAACTTATATGAATTTTGCAAAAAAAAAACATAAAAACGTATTTCCCTCATATTTTGTACTGGCCATCCAGGTGGCCGGGCCGGGTAACAAATTATTTTCGTCAACAATTCGGCCAAAAAATAATTAATAATTAACTTTTCTGCACAAATCGATAAAATACATTCAAATCTATTCGTCAACCTTCGAGCAAATAGGACCTTGGGCACCGGGTATACACACAAAGCCTATTTCCTTCACTAAAGATTGTGTCGCCTTTCTTAAGCGATCATCCAGTTCATCATACTTTTGGCATGGACATGGCCGTTTTCTCGATAGGTACTTTGTAAATTCAGGGGCTCGATAAAATAGGGCTTTTAATGAAACTGGTAGGTCAATATCACACTTTGGTGTTGGTGATTTACATGCCATGGCACATATTTCTGAACAGGGGAATAATGTACTTCCTTCAACTTCGGCATAATTAATAAAAAGTAACTCTTCTAAATGGCCTCGTATAGTTTCAACATCCACAAATGTGTCGTGGGTACCTTGGTAAAAAATGCCGGCTAGAAATTTTATGGCCCATTCAAGTTGTGGTATATCAAAATTTTCCCAATTTTGCCAATCACGGTAGAAATACCAAATAACAGCGATGACATGGTCCAATAGTATAGCGTATTGCGGACACCTGATCACAACGTTATCTTTAAATTTGTTCTCGTTCTCTTTCAGTAAATCTTTAACGGCATCATAATCATCAAGCACGAAATCATAAAGTTTTGGTTGAAAATGTTTGAATTTATCATCAATAGGCCTACATGCACAAGTTGGGCATGATTCACCATCATCGTCCGATCCTGACCAACTTATGTTAGTAATATCCTCAGCCCTTCGATCGCCTATACAAGCTTCACCGCCTTTACAATTGGCATCGTTACAATCTGAGCGGTGTGTTAGCGGTGACAATACGGGTCGCATAGGAAGAAAATATTTACCCATTTTATCTGAAAATTTTCTTCGCATTTTTTTTGGCTTTTCAGATGCACCTTCGCCTACATCTCGTTCACAATTTACTGATGTTAATAGTTGGGTTATTCTTTCTTCGGCACTTTTTTGGCCGAAAATTGGGTCGTCCATGTTTTAATTTAAGTAAATAAAATAGGGATAAAATTTAGAAGCCAAAAAGGGAAATAAAACGATCAATTTCGGTGAAGCCAAAAAACTAAAATGGTTTAGTTTTTGTCTAATTGCGTTTCGAAAACAAAAATTTATGATTGGCCAACCATGATTGAATGATATTTTATTAAATTATTCTTTCGCAATGCACCGGGCTCCGGCCAAAAGATTTGTGTTAAACTGAACCGTGTCTAAACAATGAAGGCTGTTTTGAAGGCAGAACATTTTTTATTAGGAAACTTTTATTAAGAATTATTAAAGAATCATTTGTGATCATCTGTGATTCTGTGTTGCCTTTGATTTAGCAAGTTCCTACACAAAAAATCAGCAACCTGGCCAAATATTTTAGTTTTATGATTTTATATTCAAGTAACAAGCAACAATTTGGCGTTGTGGAAATTCGATAAATTTATAATTTTGGCATCTAAATTTTTTATTTGTAAATTTTACTTATTAAAGTAAATCCTATTTATTTCTAACTTATTTTAAAATGGGTGACAACCCCAATAACAAGACTAAGCGTTTAATTAAAACTCAACTAAATATCGATGATGATGATGACAATGATGATATTGTAATAATAACACAAAATCCTGAAAACAAAAATATTAATAATGATAAACAAACAACTGAGGTATTGGCAGAACCACTACCTATAACAATAAAAAATGGAAATGGTGAAAAAGCAACAAAATTCCAACAACCCAACAAAGGCGGGCGAGAAGCAATAATACGGCAACAACAACCTGTACCAGGAAACAACAAAGGCGGGCGAGAAGCAATAATACGGCAACAACGACCTGTACCAGGAAACAATAAAGGCGGGCGAGAAGCAATAATACGGCAACAACGACCTGTATCTGGAAACAACAAAGGCGGGCAAAATGTAACAACACGGCAACAACCAAATGTGCCTCCATACAACAAAGGCGGGCAAAATGCAACATTTCAACAACAACAAACACATGTACCACTAAACAAGGGAATGGGACAAAACGGAACTTTACAAGGACGAGACGAAAAAACAAAGTATTATATTCCTAAGAGGGAGCCAACCACCGCTCCAAAACAAAAACAACAACAACAACGACGTGTACCACTAAACACGTTAATCAGACAAAAAACAAATTTACAAGGACAAGACGAAAAACCCAAGTATTATATTCCTAAGAGGAAGCCAACCGGCGTTCCAAAACAACAACAACAACAACCACAACAACAACAACCACGTACATCACTAAACAACGGACAAGACGGTAAACCGAATATTTCTAGGCGGAACTCAACCGCCGCTCCAAAACGACAACCACTACTCGATAAAGATGGAACCGCTAAAGACCAGCAAGACACAACACATATTGTTTGGTCTGATACAGAAAGTGAAGAGGACAAAACTGAAGACGATAAATCTAAAACGTCAGACGATACGTCTTCTCGTAAAAAGAATGAACGAAGATTTAGGCCCAAGCTGTATGATTTCTTATTTGACGACTACGACAGCCTTCGAGAAATTTTAATTGAAAATGAACGAAAATTTAATGATAATGTTACTATACGCTGCCCTGAATTTGCCATCCTACTGGATCATGTTATCGCTGTGGTTTGGTATTTTTATCGCGATTGGAGAACGTGGAATTATTTGAATGTGTCGCAACTTGAATGGACGATTAAATTTCTAGATGGTATCTTATCTTGCCAAACATTTCCCCATGTGGAAATTATGAAACAGCAACTAGAAGAATTACTTATTATCAAGTATGCAGAGGTTCCGGAACGTTTCGTTTCCATACCAGAACCAAGGCCACCACAAATTTATCATCACGTACCTGAAATACCATTTTCGCTCCAAGCTATACTTGAACCAGCGCCCGATTTTCAGCAATATCTATCAACAGAAATGGAACCAGATGGGTTTTCTCGGATCACGAGCGAAACTGACCTAGCTGAGTATGCTGATGCCCGAATTCAACTAATGAAAAGTGAATTGGCAAAATTAAATGCGCTTAGGCGGGACGATGCTAACGTCGCCCCAGATACTACCGCGAGCGAAATTATCAAAAATATTTTGCTCCATGCAGATGAAGTTTTGCGGGTTCGAGAGCTTCAAAAACACTAAAAAAAAAAAAGTATAATCCATGTTGTAATGTTTACTCTCGTTATGTTTAAAATTTATTTATTTAAATTATTTATAAAAATAAAACTGCTGGCGTTCTTTATAATTAGAAAATTTTGCCTCATTCGTTTTATATCAGCTGCCTGTTTCTTCAAATCTTGAGCCAACCGGTTTATCTTGCTCGAACTTTTTAAAGTTTTCCGAATTTTTTCCCGACAAAACTTTATGTACGCCAACTCATCCGACAACTGTTTAATCATGTTTTCATTATCTTCCGAAGTTTTAATCGGCCTCAATCCTTCTTTTGCCGAAGCTGCCGGTAATCTTCGTACTTGAGGTTGAATATTAATTGTTTCAAGTATTTTTCTTGGATCGAACAAATCCATTTTTGTTTGCTCAACCACCGGCAATGCAGTTACCCTTCCTGTTTCGCCGCAAAATTTATTAACGTCCATCTCAGCATAGTACACAATCAGTAATTCTTCTAAATGTTTTTTCACAAGTGCCACATCATTGTGTTCCCCTTCTAAGGCCAATGATAAAACACCATCAATAAAACGAATAGCCCATTCTAAATGGGTTGTCGTCAACTTACACCAATTTTTGTGATCACTATAAAACATCCATAGAACAGCGAGGGTATGATCCAATTGTATATGAAAATCAGGACACTTTATAATCGGTTCTCCAATTGGTGTGTTACAATGAAGCAAATTTTTCATTTCCTCATAATCTTTGATTTCAAAGTTATACGGTTTTAGGTTTAGTGGATGTAGTGATGGAGGTTGTGTTGATTTTGGCAACTTTGGTGCAATACCACCTTCGTACGGATTTGACATGACACTCGAATATTATATAAAACACAACAATTTGGGTAATCTCGTAGTATTTAAAAATGTAAGTACACAAAAAAAGAATAAATAAATAAATGATTGTCAAATCATGGCAATGTTAGATCTCGTAAGTAATTCAGTTTACTTGTTCACGTTTTAACCATTCATCGAACCGCATAATCGATGATGATATTCAAAATGTACAAACACCAACTACGGCCCTTGGCGTTTTGCCCAGTTTTCCCATTCATTAATTAGACGTTTTAGTTTCTTGTTGGAGGTTACTCAACTCTCTAAAACGGATGAATTATTTTCGACGGCTGCGACAGAATGATTCTGGTAATTTTTATGGTTTTGGTAATACGTATATTGAGGAGTGTTCGAAAGCTTGCTAAAGCAAAGCCCATAAATCTGCCGCTGAATATCGACCATCAAATCGTCTTGTTCAGCTGCAACCGAAACGTGTTGACTTTCGGTTGACCAGTGAAGTAATTTTTAGTGAGATTCCCGAGAATTCGAATATTGGACCATCTTAATTTAAACTCGATTTAGAGAAAATTCCACTAAAGATATGTGATTTTAATTAATATTTAGAAAATTGAAAAAAACTTAAACAAATTGGATAAAATTAAATTTTTTAATTAAAAAATTTTAAAAAATTGGTAGAATGGGAAGAATTTTTTACAGAATTTTAATTAAGAATTTCCGGAAATTTAACAGCGTTTAAATTAAAACAATTAAAATTTACATAAATTGAAGAATTTAAGATAAAACAGTTCAAGGACATCAAAAAAATAATTTAAAAATTAAGAATTTAAAGAAATTACAAAATTTGAAAATGTTTTACGAATTTTAAATAGTAAACAGAATTTAAAGAAGTAAAAAAATTAAAAGTGTTCGAACGATTTGTAGAATTTTAAATTCACAAGGAGAACCATTTGAACTTTTTTATAGTCCAGCCCAGCAGTTAAGAATTTGAGAGTCCCGAAGTCGGCCGAATGGGAAAAGACGAAAAAGGGACTTTTCACCCCTTTTAGTGGGTTGTGGTTCCGTATTCACAAGAAACTCGGGTATTTTCCATTTTAAGACAAATATCAATTGTTTTACGGAAAATAAATAATTAGTTACTTGATTCTTTTTTACTAAAAAATTCGAGTAACAAATAGAAATTCGGTTTTCAGTAAATAACTATTTTAATATTGAATATTTACAGAATTTATAAAACCTAAAAATTTAAAGAAAAGAATTAAGAGAGGGAGGTATTGGAAAATAAAAGAATTTAGAAAATTTAAGATAAAAATTGTAAAATTTAAAGAATTTTAAATATTAAAAAAATTTGAAGGATCTACAGAATTCAAAGAATTTGAACTTTCAATTGTTTAAAGAATTTTAACCCAGTGTCAATTCGCACTTGACGATTGACCCAATCCAGCGAGCTGCCAGCTGCCCCGTTACTACAAGTTGTGCTGTTCTTAACCGAGGTAACGAGGGTGAGCTGGAAACACCACTTTAAATTAAAACAATTTTCAGAATAAAAAAAATTAAGAAATTTAAAATTTTCAAATTTCAAAAAATTCCATCAAAATTAAAATTCACGATTTAAAATAAATCAACAAAACCAAATTAAGATTTTCAAGATACAGAGCAGGAATTAAATGATATGAATTTCAAAAAATTTGTTAATTTATAAGAACACAAAAAAATTAACAAATTTATTTAAAAATTTTAATTTTTTTAAATCTTGAAAACTGTTTTTGAAGAATTACGAATTAAATTGGCATTTTTTTGGTCCTTAATTAGAAACTTAACTTGTATCCGGCTCGAAGAATTTTAATTCTAAAGCGATACTCAGACTCGACAACTTAGTGAAGGTGTACCTGCTATTATTATTAGAGATAGCATTACTAATTGCAAAAGAAACTCGCAGGTATACTTATACCGTCGAGAAAGGAACAAAGGATAAAAATTCAAAGAACCCGCCGAAATAAAATAAAACAACCAGACAATTTGCAGGCTATAAATGTACCCGAAAACTTGAAATATATTGGAGGGGAATTATTTATCCTGTGTAATGAAGGGACGATGAAAAAATCATAATAATGGAGACAGTTTCATCGTTAGTGTTACTAGCGGAATCGAGTTGCTGGATCATGTATGGAACTTTCGACGTAGTTCTAAGAATTTAATGAATTAAAACAAAATATACAGAATTTATTTTAAAACTTTCAGAATTTACAGAATTTAAAAAATTTTGAAATTTCTTATATGTACCTTAAGGCTCTAAAAGTAAAAAATATCTCTTAAAATGAGTTTTGTTTGGCCAAATTTCAACCTAAAGGAATTTACTTGGTACCCAATTCTTCTTATTTAACAAAATTTGGCCGAACTTTTTAATTTTAATACGTAAAGGCTACTTTTCATAAACACACAAACGGATAAATTTAGATAAACACTGAGAAAGGTTAATTATATTCTTTTTAAATAAAACCGAAGGAAATATTTACTTTTCCTGTCTAACATAGAAACCAACAACAACGGACGCAACACAAAACCCATTTCGGATGTATTTAAATTAAACGTTTCCGCTCTATAATATGTATGTATTTATGAATACGTAATAATTTCTGCTTTATGTACATATTTTTGCTCTCCACACAAACGTATGTATTCAAATAACACGAGGAGTTTTGAAAATATCCAAAATGTACCTTTTTTGTTGCTGTTGTTGTAATTAATTTAAAAGTCAACATATTACGTGGCGCAAGCCAATTAATTTTTTTTATGTTTTATGTTGCGTTATGATATAGGCCCATCGTCATCTTTTTACGTACATGAGATCATTATTATGGTATTTAAATATTATAAACGCGTTAATGGTTGGATAATAATTTAATTATTCCAAGGGGCTGGTGGGGTTTGTATAGGAGGGATATAAATCATATACGAACAGTCACAATATTAATATCGGGTCTCGTGTGCCACAAGACTATATAATATTTAAACGTGTTAGCTTGTTGATTCCGTTCCATTGGGATTCAATAGATGAATAATTTATTTTGGGAAAAAAATGAAAATCATGCTCATCCCTCCTTATTGGTGGAAATAAAACAGAATTTTCATAATTCAAATATAATCGAATTAGAAAATATTTATATCATTGTCATGTTGGGGAGGACGGTGTCAAAGACTTCTAATTAAATTAATCGCACGCACACACACCCATGCACATTAAAACGAAACCTAACTGAATGGAATAAAATCGAAATACAACTGCCGTGATTTAGCTTTAATTCAAACGAATTTTCCACCCCTTTTCCATCTAATTTATATTTTCTATTGTTATTATTACTGTTATTACTATGATGATGATCATCCCCCTTCGCATAAACTTACATACATGTACAATAGATTTTCTGTTTAACCATAACATCATCACAATGTATCACAATGGATTTAGAAATCAATGAAAAAAAAAAAAAACTTCTATATACACGCGATTATCCACAGTGAGTCGATGTATGATTCCCATGACCGAGGTGAAATCAAGTGAGGTAAATTCAATATAATTTAAAATAATGTCGAAATTTATTTTGAGTTAAATAGAATTTAAATGATTTTTTGAGGTTGAATCCAAACTATTTAACAATAACTTTTATGAATTATAGTCAAACGCGTGCAACAATATAATTTGATTTGACGTACAAATATATCGTCGGTAGTTTTCAAATCAAAACCAACTTTTATCAAATCATCTATACAAAATGTAAAATTTACTTTCGGACGATTTTTAGGCTGTTTTGTGTTGTTTGATTGTTTTCCAAATCATTTTATTTCCAGAGCAACCTACGAAATTGTAATTGCATCATTTGCAAAAATTGTTTAATAAGACCTAAATTTTGCCACAAATTATTTTAATGCTTATTACACATGTATACAAAATGTAAATAAAACTGTCCTGAATTAAAAATATGTACAAGAGGCGAGAAGAAAATGGATTGGAAAATGTAGAATGCACGTATAATGTTAAAATAAATTCGTGCTAGATTCTTCGCTATCATGTAAACATTTTTTTTTCTAGGTAGTGTAAATATTTACTACAAAATGTACAGAGTAATTGCGGATGATTTCATATATTCGTATTACAAACATATATTACACACACACACACATTATATTGAAAATCCAGTCACCCCGATCAATCAATTAAGTAATTCACATGTTTAGGTTTGAACTTATACATGTTTCGTATATCTATACAAAACATTTTTAATATTTTAAATGGTCTGAAAATAGTTGTAGATGGTAGGGTGGTAAAATTTGTTTTACCCAATTTAGCTAAATTAATAGAGATAATTTACTTCTTCGATAAATCATGTAAAATTATTCATTTTAGAATACGTGATCTACTTTCAAATGTAAATTGTTTATCTTCATTTAAAATCAGTCATGCCTAAACTATGACCTGCGCAACAAATCTAAAATTTTGTAGAATTTCAACACAGAGATAATCTTATAAATACAGTTTCATTATAAATAGTAATAGATAATCATAGTTTCCACAATCTAATGACTCGAAAGTTTCGAATATCTCGCAATGAATGCTGGCCAATCATTTACCTTCTGTACGTTTTTACTGGAGTGATGACTTATACCGATAATACATTTTTTAAGGACTCTTTAAAATAGGTAGCGGGCCCAATCATTCAATAAACGATTGGATTTGGTGCCAATTCTTAAAATGTGTTCTTACTAAACAACAACAAATGTAGTTGTGAGAGTAAATCACATAGAACAAGGTCTCTTCTGCAATTGACCTCATAAATTTAAAGCTATTTTTGCGTGAAATATTGACAATAAAAGTCAAAGATATAAATATACTACATCGTAAGCACTTGGAGCTAAAGTTATCAAATGGTATTTCCCATCGAGGAGACATTATCGCTGATCCTAAAAATCATTTGATTTTGGGATTTTGGATTTTTTAACAGCATAATGCAAAAATTTCTTTATTTCAATATGGCCGATCCCAGGGATAGGTCATTTGATAATTTTAGCATCAAGTGCCATACCACAGACGTTCGAGAAAAATCATTTGACTTTGGGACTTTTGATTTTTGTTAAACAAAATTGATTAGTTTAATATTTGATGCAAAAATTGCGCCCAAACCACATTCGAGAAAAATCGCTTAACTTTGAAACTTTTAATTTTTCTTGTAAAGGAATAAAAGAGATCTTTATATAATTATTCTAAATTTGAATGTCGGGCAGTATTTGGCACAACCACGGATGTAAAAACTGCAACCGCTCTAACTTGAGCAACTAAGCTAACATGAGAATCAAGCAAAGTGATTGAGACAAAAATTACAGAATCCGTTGCCAGTACGATTGAGGAAAACTTTAATTAATGTGACCACTGAACAATTAAACCGGTATACTCATCTGAAGCATCCCAATTAAAGGTTTGCTATGGAAGTTGTAGGCAATTGGCCTTCATAGTTCACCAATTTTATGAATTAAGGATTTTTTTTTCAACGTCTTCAAGGATCCGAGTTGGTTGTATATGTTCTGTGAGACCTGCAACGAAGTTATTGCGGCCTATTATATTTAGGCGTTAGTCTATTTGAACCTTGACATTTCGTTTGCGGTTGTTTTGTGCAAGCGTCTACGCTTATTTGTCATACCAATTTGGGTTGTAATGTATAGATAATGATTTAATGAAAGGCGTTCAAATTAAGTTGACCCTTTATCGACTTTGAACAAATCTTTAAACTTTTTGCCGGGTTACTCAGTATATCACAGGTTAATTTGATGCGGGCATTTATTAAGGCCTTTAACATTGGTCACAAAACATTTTTCAAGTAATCACGAACTTTCTGAAATTGATTTCTGATTTGACTTTTTTCCTAATTAGCCGATGATTTCGCATATCCATTTAGATGATATAATTATAAACCTCATACTAAGAGACCCACGCTTCTTACTAAGAGATCCACACTTAATGTGGGAAAATTTTGGAGGCAGATGTAAGTTAAGGTTTGCGCTATAGCCGGCCTGAATGAACAAGAGTCTTTGTAATGAACAATATTAAGCCTTTTTTAATTTTAACAAAATCCATTTTTCATGTCATTAATTGTGGAATGCAATATGATATTCATGCTTTTTTCAAGAGTTTGCCTTTCCAATTTTCCACTAGTACTTTCTATATATTTCGGGCTCATATTCATCATGACACCAAGACATGATGACAACTCGTATCCGGTGGCCAGTTTATATCCAGCCAGAGTATTTACTCTGATTGATTGTAAACCTGCAAGCGTTATTTTTAAACTACTTCGACCAAATTTTAGTCGTTTACACATTTATTGATAGGTTTCATCCCTGAAAGGACCTGCAAAACTGATATTAAGTTGCAAACGGTCTATGCATTATCCTCGTAACCGATACTTAGACTTTTAGAGCAGGTCGAATGTTGATGGGCATTGCTTGTTAAATGATAAAGTCTCAAAGAGTTTCACGAAATCTGGTCTATATTAATTCGATGATGGGAAAATACATACGATAATAAAGCAAATTTTAATTTCAACTTAATTTTTCCCAAATTTTATTTGGCTCGCAAATTCGCGAATATTTTGTTTCTTTCATATGAAAATTAATTGCTTGCTAGACGATTGAGTATTTGCCCCGATGCCAGCCAAAAACTTTATTAAAAAATATGTTAAAAATTTTGGAATTTCGACTAAGCCTGTCAATTCAAGCTTATCAATAGGTATAAAATTTGAGGAAATAATTCCCCCTCGCTCCCCACTACCTAGCAACATTTATTGCGCAATGAAAGTTTTTATTTTATCTACAGGATGTCGAAGGCTTGGGCAAAGGCTTAGTGATAGAAAAAAATGGAGTTTTCTCCTCTCCTCCCACCGTATTTTAATTAAACTTAAGAATATTCACTCGCCCCTTTCTAAATATTTTATTAAAAATACATTCACTTTGACCAAACATCAAATCACACAAATCCAATATATTAAATTCAGCTCCTTTGTGTACGGCTGTGGTGCGCCCATTGTATTTCAACCAGAAGAGGACTTAAAAAGGATATCGTATTGATGATGGTTTTCGTATACATGGATAATAATTGACAAGACCGACAGTTTATGGCATTAAGTTTTTGCCAAATATTTTATTTATAAATTTTCTTCGGTTTTTTCATTATACATTTTCCTCTCATATCGAAGCGGAAATGAAATTTTCTTTCATGATGGTGTTAATAAAAAATAAACTTTTCGATAAAAACTTTTATTTTCTTGTTATTTCCTACCTTTGTTAAATCCTTTCCGTTCAATATACATATTTTATGGTCTTCTGTACTAAACAGATTCACAATTTATAACGAGCTGACCGAATCGATACCTACTTCATCATTTTTTTTTATGTAAGACATCAATTTAATCTTGAAATTCTTCAAATCAATTAATAATTTACGTTACAGTTCCCCAAAAAAAAAAATTGTTCTGTTTCATCATTTCAAAGTTTATTTGTTTAATGAATTCACAACACTAAACACTCGAGTTTTCGTTTTAATGTGTCTACATCTATATAAACACGAGATCGCTATGTGTTCTGTGTATAGACATAAGACATAATCTAAGTTAATTGAAATCAATTAAAATCAATTTAAGACAAAAACGTTGGAAATACACAAAATAATGGTGAAGGTATACAAAACTGTTGATGGACTTGATGTAGAATATATGCGAAACCCGTATACGACATACGCGGTAGTTTAAATTTCCAGTCCCCCATAATGGTGCGATGAATCATAATTTGATTTTTTTTTATTAATAATTCCTCTGTATCTCTATGTATTATTTAATTTGTTAAAAGGTACGTATTAAATCGTATTTAACAGGATTAAAGCGAGCGGGCCGGAGGGGTTAAAAATTGTATGTCATATGGTGTAATTCGCAACAACGGTGGTTTACTCACTTTATCGTATAATTCTGTATTGGTGCCGATGATAATGAAATGAGTGTACGTCACATATGGTAATTTACAGACACACAGATATTATTATCGCGGGTATGCGGTTTATCGCGGCAAAAGCGTGAACAATAAATATATCGGGTGGGCTTCTATATTACATTATTTGAATCATTATAATTCATTACCGACTATGTTTTGTAAGCAATGCCAACGAATAAAATCTACCACGAATGACCACAATGCTACGTGCCAAGTATTAAAACCACCATCGCATGAGCAAAAATACAAAACTGATGATTCAACATATTTTGAATTTTTTATTTTATTTTCAATTAAATTATTTTTTTTTTTTTTTTTTAGTTTTCTTAATTCAAAATTATGTGTTTTAGATTTCAATTCCTAATGTTTTCAAAACAATTTAATAATAATCAATTTATAAATATAAAGTGAGTAAAGATGTACAGAAATTTGTTTATCCAGGGGCGTATCACCCTCCTAACTAGGCTCATTGATTCTGAATTTATTTAACTAACCCAATAATCACGTCGGCGGCGGCTATGTCTTCTTTAAAAACAGCTAATTACTTATTGGACATTTTTATAAAGGGTTATTGTACAATATAGGTATACACCATGTATAGTTGCATTTGCAAATGTAAATTTCAATATTTTACTATTGTCAGGTGGAATCTCTTTGGATATGGATAACATATTGGAAACTAACGAGTGACCAGAGATCTGGTAAATGGAATCTGGCCAGGTAGAGTGCTAAGAAAATAAAAGTAAAATATTCCCCTCTTTAATTTTAAGTCATTCGACGGATGTTAATGAGGTATAAGGGAAATTTCGAATATCTCTACGGAAAATGGGGAACACGATAAACTAAATCAGAAATTATTTTTCTCGCTAAAGCGAAATATAAAGTCCAAATGTACCACTCAACGCCTAAAGGTTTTGAAATCAGAAACTTCGATCCTTTTAAACATAATGTTTGATAATGAGAAGCTCGATGAGTACTTCCTCTCGAAACTGTGAAATTTCACATATTTGCGAAATTGATAGGATCCACAAAGGGCATTCGAAGTAGTAGATGATCGCTAATTGTCTGAAAATAGATTTATAATACGATCCAAATGCGAATTGCACCAAAAACTCAATAAGATATTTATGAAAATTCACACCTGAATAAATTATTCATGCTTTAAGAGCTTTCTTAAGATAATCCCACCATCGGTCTAACCAAAAATTGGCCAACGAAGTAGCAAATTTAGACAAATCATTTTACAATAAAATTCAAGTAAATTCATTACTAACTTCTTCGAGTGGGCCATAGATGACCGAATGGCATAAGTTCGAGAAAAAAAAAATCGCAAACTAAAATTGGTCGAAACTAAAAATGATCGATTTGTGCACAGATTTCAAAATCAAGAAACAGAAAATTTCAAAAAATAATCCAGAACAGCAAAATACACAAAGACAAGTTGTGTCAGTGTTTCTTAATCTATTGATCTTGAACTTCCTCCGATTTGTCTTCATGTGTATTTTTACAGCGACTGGTTTGACTTTCAAAGTTCCTATTACCAGTTGGTGGTCGCTGTAAATGTCCGCTCCTTACATTGTTCTAACATCTTGAAAGGAAGTTAGGAATTTGTTGGATTTGGTTTTTGGTTCTGCTATCTGGTGATGTCCAAGTGTATTTGTGTAAATCTTTGTGTGGTTTGTGACACAACAGTCGTTAAGTCTATCTCCATTGTTGTTTCGTGTAACAACTAATGCATTTTTAACGGTTCCAATGTTAGCGTTGAAATCCCCTTGAATGATTTTGATGTCGTTCCGGTGTGTACTAGATATTGTTGCTTGCAACTGTTCGTAGAACCCATCTTTTATTATGTCACACACCTCTTCGGTAGGTACACAGCATCGTTTGTTCGTATTTTTCAATGCAATCATGCTGTTATTATTCTGCTACTTATTGGTTTCTATTCGAGTAGTGAACAGAGTACATCAAATAATTATCCATGCTTGTTGTAAGTTCTCCACTATTTTTCCATCTTACTTTGCTGAGGCCTAGAATCTCGATGTTATACCGCCTTATTTCCTTTTATATTGGTGATGTTTCTGTTAGAGTTCCAGAAAGAAATACGAATTTATGTCCCAGGCCTAACATCCTTTAAGCCGTTTTTTTGTTAGATTTCATACAAAATGACTTCCAAGTCATAAAAGCAACATTTCATAAAATGTCGAAGCAATTTAATGTGTCGAGATTATTTCTTTCGAGATTCTGACTCGTTCCAGATTTTTTTTAATGATTTTCGAGATTTTGTCCAATTCAGATTTTATTCGTTCTAGAAAACGTGACGAACCCCCTCTAAAAATGGTGGACCGAATTCGTTCGCACGCCAAACCGTATGAATTTTTTTCGATAGGGGCTAGTACTGGTCATTTTCAGGGATTTCCTACCATTTGGGATATATTTAGGACGACCATAAACAATTTCTTTCTTAAACTTGATACTCCTAAGCGCGGATTTTGGTCGCAAAATTAGAGCAGAAAGTTGGTTTTTATTTTCTAAACTCGTTAGTTCACTATCAGTCACAATCACCTCGTTAGTTTTCAATTCGAATTCCAATCGAGCAAGGATAAGCTAAAGAAGCATTTTTTAATTGGCTCCTGTAGTTGCTGTGTTGTTGGTGCTGAGCGTGCATTATCGCCCACATCAGTTCATTGTATCAAGGACTAACTGGATTGGTTTGAATTAATTCTTACAAACATTTGAATGGATATTATGATTTTTATCCAGGATCGTAGGAATAGTGTCTGTATCTTAGAGATTTGATGAGCATCACTAGTAAATTATCAAAAAAAAACACTCTTGGTTCGATACACACTTGGGAAACAAATGTTGCCACACAAACTCTTTCGGTTGTGCAAAATTCGATGTTATCTAAAATTAAAGAAAGAAATGAGTCAAATTTTGAATAAAAACAGAAGTAAAATAAATTCAAAGGGTCTTCGAAGTCATCAATACGCAGTCTCCACAAACAAGAGAGTGTGGGCCCAACTAATTTCAGAATTTTTTAGTTGTATAGCTCAGGTGACTTTCAGTCAAACTGAATTTTCCACACAGACAGCAATTAATATCAATGAAATAATAGTCTGTTACTGTTTGTGTGGAGCCCACAATACTTTTAATTCCATTAAAACCATCCACACCACATTCGTATATCGTACCGTGGAGGTATTGAACTATAAAATATTTTGTAATGTAATCAACGCACAATTATTCATAAAATAGCACAAACTACATACTTTAATAATAATTTATAAATACAATTATTCTTGGGTGTAAAAAAAAACCTCTTTAATTAAATTTAACGAATCCATAAATTACACGTTTGTGTTCTTAATTCGCACAAAAAACCATGTCAACCATGGCATCATCGTTTATAAATTCGATGTAGTACTACTGTCTGTATACAGAGAGACGCGTACAGAAAGATAATCATATCAATGTGACATGCGGACAGGAAAGTCTGTATTAAAACACCTCGTTGGATTTTTTTTTTTATGATGGAATTAAATTAACGTTCTTATCTCGTACTTTACGGTAATAACTATGTACTTAAAGTATCATCGTAGACTCTTCACAAAAAAAAATTCTTCTTACGAAACGGAAATGATTAGATTAAAATTGAATGATATCATTTAAATTTTTTTACTTTTATTGGAACAAATTAACGTAAATTAGAGGTTAACATTTTTTTTTTAGTTTACTTCTCAAAATACAATGATTACGATAATATGATGTGAGATGCTGGTAAGGTTTGTTCGGGTAATTAATGGAATAATAGAATTACTTGATGTGTATAAGTAAATTGGTGCACTATCCGGGTACACGTTACGTTAAATTAATTAATTTAAATTAATGAATTTCAGTTTGTTGTGTAAAACCTGCATAATTTTGATTTTACATATATAGTATACATATATTGTGATCGATCATGTTTGTGTTATATAGAGGGAACCCACATTTATGAGTTAAGTATGTTTTATTCTTTATGTGAGAGACAGTGCCAAAAAAAAATGAATTTCCAATTGAAAAAATGTCACATCCTAATTAAGAAAATAATCCTTATGTATAGTATTTAGTTAGAGAACTAAAATTTCCACTTGTTTGCCCCAAAACACAAAATTACCATAAACAAAATTTTTGGTCGGATGGGACACTTACCAGAGAGAAAATCTTAAACTTTTATTTCCTGCCTAAGTGTTACAATGCTACTACATATATGTATATAGTTTGTAGAAAAGAGTGTGTCTTATGTTGTGGAAGCACAAAATATACAACATAATACAGTCAGTTTCCATAATAGAAAAACTTAGGTTTTTTTTGTGTTGTTTTGTGTTGAAGGAAATAGAATTTTCTCAAAATAAAAGAAAATTCTGTTTTACAGAAGAATGGACCGACAAACACAAAACATTTTTTTTTTTTTTTTTTTTTGAAAATTTATTTTTCTAAACAAAATTTTTTACTTTCCTGTTTAAAATTTTATACATGTACATGTTATAGTACAATATTACATACATAAAAATTATGTAAATACAAACTCAATTTAAACTTTATTTAATTAGTTTTTAAATTTTGATTCGTAAAACTACTGGAAATATAGTTATCGTTAAGCGTTAATAAATTATCCGGATATTATAATCGCATTTGTAGTGTTCACCTGAAATCATTATTATAACAATAGGTTTATGTTATCTAAAGTGTTTCATTCGGAAGTGTGTCAGTATATTGCTGATTAAATACAGGTCATCAATTAATTTGTACTATCACAATAAAGTGTAAATCAACAAAATATGTTCAAATTTCCCATAGATATTGGTATTCAACAATGCCACTATCAGGATAACATCCGTATAAAATATGCGCCATATATCGATAACAATTTATCGCGTTTGTAGTATTCAACTGAAATCATTTTGTTCGGAAACACAATCATATGTGACGTGCACTTTTAAACCATGTGCAATTGTCGACTCTCGAAAATCATAATAGCAATGCCAACATTCAAACCTGCCCATAAGATTTTTGTTGCCAGGAATATCCGGGTTATTATTGAGAGCCTCAAATCCATGAAGATTGCATCCCAGAATAATGCTTAAGCTTCCTTAGCAGGTCTTTGGTCTCAATTCAGGTTCAAGCAATCGAAGTTGCTCAAGTAAACTCTGCAAATTCAGCCAAAAAACGGCAAATTATCCTTAAATTTGTAAACCGGATTCCATCTCACAAATTATTGCTGAAAGTTAGACCATCATATTAAAAAATTTGGACCTACCAAAACTGTATATAACTTTTTAAAACCTACTATGAAGGCATTAAACGCTTGAGTCAATCACTTAAAGTTAAGGCTTAGGTTTGACAGTAAACCAGGGCCCGTATTTTTGAAATCCGCCCGAAATAGTCATCGGTGATTTTCTAGTAAAATTCGTCATTTCAGTCGATAATTAAAATTGCTTTATACTAAAGTCATGGAACTTGTACTGAAATTTTGCACTAAAGGCGTAAAGCGAGTTTATGTCTCTTTTCAAAAGAATACATTTTTATATGGTTTCATTCGTTCGATGTTGGATTTTATATAGCGATCTCAGCCAGTTTTATTATATAAGAACGGTGTCTCTTTTCTTCTTTTCGTTTATGTTAAATGATTGACAGACAAATACTTATTGAAATAGAAGGAGGTTTTATTCTAGCTAGCTGAAATCGCTTTAGACAAAAATATTTCTAAAAAGCGAAGTAGTGTTCAAACTCAGTGTTAATTAAAGAGATAAAAACTCCTTGCCTTAAGGGCAAAAATAATTGCTTTGGGTTCATATCCAGCAGACTCAGTATTAACTTTATTTGATAGCCACCAAATAGTTATAGCTATTTTGTTTTGCTATGGTAGGTCTTTAATTTCGAATTTTTTATTTTTGTGATTCTATTGCCCTATGGCCCATCATTAATGTTTTTGTATCTGGAGTAAGCCTTAAATGACTATGACTGGCGTGTGAAATTTTCTTGTTATTTGCGCATTTGGTTGATGCACACGATACGATAGATAAATTGGACGAATAAATGAATTGGATAAATTGGAACCTAAAAGGCGGACCTTTATATTTTTCGCAGTGGGAGTTAGCCTCAACTATTATGAGTGTCTTATTATGAGTAAAAACTTGAACCTTTTCGAACTCAAAATTAACACTGAGTTTGGTGGCTCGAAACTGTCGACTTAAAGGGCAAATCATTAGTGCAGTTTTAAACCTGAAGTTAGCCTCTAATAAGTATGAAAATTTCATGTAATTTGCGCATTTAATTGGCGCACACACGATACAAAGGCACTCGGCACGCTGCGGTCAAAGGTTTTCAATTTTGATTCAACACTGATTTTGGCAATCCATGACTCAGGAGTATAAATGCACAACAAGATATTGTAAATAATTTGCAATAATATAATTACGAAAATACAAGATTTTGCTGATTCGCTTGAAATATGACAGTTTTTTCGTTCCTCTGGTGTTAAACATTTGAACTAGTATTTTTTTCAAAAGAATTTATTACCCATTTACCGGAATACATTTTTAGGAAAGAGGGAATGAAAATTTGGGAGTTTTTGCAGTTTGGAGTTCAAGCAATATTATTCGCTAATTCCGCATTTCCCGGAAAAACCAAAATAGGGCCACTGATGTGATGAGAATGTAAATTAGCCAATTTTAGCCAACGTTTGACGTCAACATTAATTTTTGGTATCATTGGGCGCATCTAGCACACGTGGAGTCTACATTTGAGATAGTCTAAAATGTAGACTAATCTTATTTGTAGACTCTACATGTGCTGGATGTAAATATCTACATATCTATTTTGGTTTTTGTATTGGATAACTTGTTGAATTTTCGTAATAAATTAAATTGACATTTTTCTGTGAGTTGTTTTTAATTTTTACCAAATAATTAAATTGGAGGAAGTTTTAAAACAATTGAATCCTGTTAATCATCCTCCATGTTTATTTTTGGTTTATAAATATGAACTAGTAATACAAATGTCAAAAAAAAATATCCAAGTCTCAAACCAAAATAATCTACTTAAAAATGTAGACTAAAATTTTTAGTCTCACTAAAACTCGTAGAGTCTACATATTTTTACTGAGATTTTTTGCATCCAGCACATGTAGACTTGTAGAGTCTACGTATTTTCGGTAGACTCTACGTGTGCTAGATGCGCCCATTGATTCATTAACTGAGATTACCGATCATAAATTAATTTTTATTATCATCCACCAAAATAAAATGTTAATCAACTGGTTGATCCAACAAACAATGCTATCATCGCAGGTTAATATCCGGACGACAGAATACCGTTATTAACAACAGGTTTATTATCGAAAATGTTTTTTGGGAACTAAGACAAACATTTTGTCACAAATTTGTGGTACATTAAATCAGCTATATCGATCATGTAGTGCAGATAAATGAAATATCATAAAACCTCCCATTTGAAAATGTTGTTGATAAAACAATTGGCTACAGCTCACATAAAAACTCATAATCACATCATGTAATTCATAAAAAATCTGCGTTTTAATATCCAGCACCGATAAAATTATAACGTACCTGGAAAATAATTCACTAAATCGATATCGAGTTTTTGATACCGGGATCTGTTGAAATATATTGTAAACATTTGTCATATTTGACGTCAATGTTCTCATGTTATCGAATACATATTTGTATTCAATTATTTTACGTTTAATATTTATCTATACTAGCGTATGAATCAAAATAAAGCCAGAAATGGTGGCCAGTACTATTATGTATCATATCGCCTCAGTGTTGAAGAAGATTTTGCTACTTTAATAAATTCTAAACTTTAGCCGCTTGGTATATACATAGAAAAAACTTATTTTCGGATCACAGAGTCAACCAGTTAAATCACATAATCGTACCGAAAAATACCATCTCATTTGTTCAATAGATGCTCACCAATACCAGGTGAAAATTGATTCTTTAACAGCTAATAATCAGAAATCTCTACTAAATTCAAAGGTATGTTATGCAATGTGAATGGGGGCTTAATGGACTTCTTATGGATCCAAGAATATCAAAGGGTGCAAATAGTCAATATGAATATTATTAATAGTGATTATTGATGAGCCTTTCAAATTTTTTAAGTCTACCATTATGAAAGATCTGCTGATTCCTATAAGAACTCATTGTTGGAAATAGCGTGTTTCATAAAACATTCAGACAGTATCATAAAGAGCCACCTACAAAACTACTACAACAAATACATTCATCTGATGCCCTTTGAAGCTTCTTCTTTACTATCGGCAGACATGTTTATGCCTACTGTTAATCATCAAGATAGATTATTCGAAACGTACAACCATTTAAATATAATTTTTACTAAGGACAACATCAAGCGGCCTGTACAGTTATTTCCGTTTAAGGTGTTCCAGGCTGTGGAAAATCTACGTGTATTATAAACACTCATAAATTAGGCATTGATCTCGTCTTATGTGGCACTAAAGAAGTACTAGCTGATCTCAAACCTAAAATTACTGCTCGTTGCATTAACGAGAAGACTAATTTCAGTAAAATCGTATTAAACTGTAAAACGATTGCTTCGATGATGTATTGATAAATATATGATGATACATGCCGGTTATATTGGACTTGTCTTCATGCTCAGTATATGTTCAAAAATAGATCGTCTTGAGAATAAAAATCAAATTCCATGTATTGACAGATTACATCATGTTAATATGCAATTTTATGCAGCAATTAAATCTTACATGTTCTAATGATGTTACGTTAGAACTAAAATAATTTTATCCTGCTAAAAACTCTATAGATGTATCAATAGAATTCTTGAAATTACCACCAAATTTCGCAAAACTACCATTTCTAGATAATACGTATTATCTAACTTTCACCAAAGAGGATAAGCTTTTATTAATTGCTCAGCTTACCTTACCACCAACAAGTAAAGTCTTAACGATTCAAAGAACCTCCGAATGAACTATTTAGTAGTTTACCACATGCAACCATAGCGATATCGAGATATTGCACCTTTATTGCCTACAACTAAAACTAAACCATAGGAAAAGTCAGCAAGCAAACGAATTAAAGGGTTGTGTTCCATATATTATCAGAACGTTTACAAAATGACTTCAAAGGCATCTAAATTTTTAGCGTTTTGTTCTTCAAATAAACTACCTGATTTATGAAGTCAGCGAAAGTAACTTAACTCCGGAATTATCAGTTCTGAATATTTTGGGCTTACTCACTCCAAGATTAAGATTCAGAATTTTCAATTTTGAAATTTTACATCTTGTGGGAAATTATTATTCTGGAAATAGGAAAAGAATTTGGGAAATATAAAATTTTACAAGCAAATATTCTGCAGAAGGATATATTTTCAAACGACTGCACACCTAGATATTTTGGCAAAACAAATTTTGACGGCTTGTGCCCGCAGTAACCGAGGTAACGAAGATTTTAATCCACATACATCAGACTGCCCCAGCACCAAACCAAAACTGAGAGTTTAATTATCTCTGTTTGTCGTAAGAGTAAAAGTAACGGGATCGGTAGATATTCAACAGTTTCTAAACATTTTAAATCAGGATAAATTACTAAATTGCAATATAAACGGCATGAGATATTGATTAGTCTAATCGATTTGTTGTAAAGTTTTTAAAAAATGTTTATATCGGTGAGCTGTGATATAGTCCAATGAATATTTGTTGTCATGTGAGCCGGCCATTTTCTGGCTTCAAGGGACTATAAACACAGCTCACCGACATACCATATTCTACTTTCTAGTTTTCGGCGATATAATTTTGGGCTAACTGCACAAAGGTTAAATTTTCACTAATTTCAATTCTCTCAATCTGGAAGCCCAAGTCTCCGTCCGCACAGATTAGGATAGATCCTTACTGTTTACTAATACTACACTGTTTGCCCCGTTACGGATGTTTCTTATTTTAGTGTTTCATTTTAACAATTCTGCTTTACGTTTGATATCCATCTCTATTACGTGTGATATCCATCTCCTGCGTGAAGGCCATTCCTGTGCTATTGCGATTTATTAGAAATTTTCCAATTTTGAAAATTTTAAGAAATTGTTAGTTTTAGTGTGATTAAGCAACCCCACCTTGTAAATTAGAATACCTTGTAATGCGCTTGTCTAGGACTATCACCAACCATATTATTAAGTATCAAGGTTATACGACAAGTAAAAGCAATATATCACCTGAAATCCGGACAAAAAAAAAATTATTATCCGTATTATCCAGTATTATTTTACTTCTTACATATAATTCTAAATTACGCTTATCTTGTCTTATTTAGGAATAATTTATTTTATTACTTTCTTATTGTATATAAATACTGAATCTGATAACAATATAAAATCTATAAAAAAGAAAGTAATAAAATTTAGCAAAATTTATCGTCGTTTGTTCAAGTAATTCAATAATCAATAAATAAATTTATTATTAATTCTGTAATATAGTTTTATAAAAATTGATAGCCGAATACTGTAGTATTTTGCCATACATGATTTATGTCTTTAAATGCATGCATAAGTTCTTAATTCCTACTATTATGTTGTAATTCATATATATGAATTCACTTTGCATCCATTACACTAATTTCGCAAAAAAAATCTGACAAATCATTCCCTCCGCACATCCATATTTTATCTAATACACGCTATTTATTGTCAAATTTAATATTATGTGTATTGATAAACATCTCCAGATCATTAATTTTATTGCACAACAAAAAGTAGATTCATCTCTCCTACACGCTATTATTATCCTTGTACTACCGAGAAGAAATAAAATGTTGAATTTAAAAGTTAAATATTTTTTATTGAATTTTATTTAGTTTACCCTGACATAAAATTATGAATTTTTATATATTGTACATACATATATAGTTAACCCTCGAGAGGGGTCGGGTTTTTTTTTTTTGGATTATAATTAAAAATGACTACATCCCAATAACTCGAGACAAAGGCACGTTATGGCGACTAGGAGCATTAAATTTGTTAAATTTACCTGGTAATCTCTCTGTTGTACAAGGTAAAGACAAAACCAACAACTGCCTAGAGTTCGTAATTAAAAACAAATGAACAAATGTACCTTACTTGAATTTGAACCATCATTTTTGAAATTTTCTCAAATTTTCTCGGAAAAAGTGTTGAAATATTGAATTCTGTCCAGAAAATTTTGGTAAATTTACATAGTTACGCAAAACAATTCAGTTCCCGAAAAAACCGGTCCAAATCTAAAATATGTTGAGCTTTTGAGCCAAATCACCTGTTTAATTGAAAATTTCATTTTACTTAAAATTCTGAAATTTTGATTTGACAAAATAAATTTCTGAAATATGCATTCTTAATTTACTATCAAATTCACGAAAAATTTGAATCAACTGTACTAAATTACGGCAAAACCATTTAGGCAGTCAATATTATGTTTTAAGATTTCATCTAATTTTTTAAACGTCCCTATTTCAAAAATATAAAGTTCTTCCCGATCATAACCAGATTTTTTTACGAAGAGCGAAATTATCAAGAATTTTGTAAAATCAGTTTCGATCTGAATGAGAATTACGAAAAATTTATAGAAAGTATTGAAAGTAATCAGATCAAAACTGAACTTGCAAAATTCTTGATAATTTGGTTCTTCGTCTATATACTCGTATCACTTGTTCAGCATAAGAATAAAATATTTAAGAAAATAATTTAAAAGTTAAAATTAAAAGTTTGGGTCAGGGCGTTTTATGCCGTTCCTGTTGGCTATTAAATATTTTCTTAAGACAGCCCCAACAATTTCTTTTCGGTTGCTGAAGGTGAAGTGATTGTCAGAGTAACTACACGTAATCTGACTCCATAGAAATAAAAATGGCTTTAATTTCTGACAGATATTTATATTTAGAAAAAAACTGCTAAACTTGTTTGAAATTCAAGTTTTCGATATCAAATGATAACGATTTTAGTGTTTGATTCATGTATTTGTAATATACATTTTGCACTTCAAATTTACCTCTTTTGCACTTCAAATTCAACCTTTCTCAAATCAAATTAAGCCTTTTGTCAAACAAATCCTTTTACAAATCAAGTTTTGATTAGAAAAGGTTGAATTTAATTAAATTTCTTCTGCAAAAGGTTAAATAAGATTTGAAAAAGGATGATCTGATTTGTTAAAAGGAGCTAATACTAATAAAAATAGAACAAGAAATTGTTGAAGCGTTCTTCCTCGAAAAATACGTAACCGCGGCGGAAAACAATTTATTATTTCCCTCCTTTCCGTATCAATGGATACCTGAGCCAAACCAGTCAGTCTCTATAATGATTTCGTTCTATTTATAGTTTTTCATTTATCGAACTTTTTTTATTATCCGTAAACGGTAAATAAAATCTAAAATTACCGATAAACCCGGTTTATTTTGGAAAACTATTTTAAATACATATAAGGAAATTGCAAATTCCAAATTAAATTTGCAATTAGTGATGACGTTTTTTTTCGGTGGGTTCTCTTTTTTATCCCCTTGTCTTGGATTTCATTATTTAGTGGATTTTTCGAGATGATTATACGAAAATTTCGATATTTCTCAGTTTCCTAGGTTACTCGAAATTAATCAAAAATGACCAAGTTATTTACGTTTTACATGGTGTTGATTAGCGCGTATAACATTTCATTTGGTTTTACTACAGATAATTCGATATTTGAGAACTTTCTAGGATATTCAAGATATTTTGAAAATTCAAATTTTTTACGATTATTTCGAAATTCTTGATATTTTTCAAATTACATTCGAAATTTGTGATGTTTTATTGATACATGTATTTAGAAATCGTCATAGCATTGAGTTGATTGCAAGAAACGTCGGCTATATTCTCGAAGTTAGATAATTTTAATTAATGCGAGGCAGAACAATAGGAAGAAATAAGTTTTTAACTAAAATCTTTATTTGTTCATATAGGTACAAGTTGCATTTTAGAGACCCAGGAAAAATTTTGCGGGGTCCCGAAATGTGTAGTTACGCCACTGGAATTTTGTAATATCACCTTCGATCATTTTTGTGTCATGTTTGTCTAATATCGATAAAGTATCGCAAATCAAAGAAGTATAAAAATACAAGGTTGTTTATTCGAACAAGCTATCGCAACAGAAATAGCGAAATAGAGTACAATTTTATTCTTGAAACAAGAGGTAAAACTCCATCGAGAATGAATCGAAATCGAAAGTGATGTTACAAAATAATAAACCCCAGGCGGGGCTCGAAATGAAATTCTTACCCAAGACTCCGTTTTTATTTAGTAGGCGACTGCACACACCTTACCCCTAAAATTGTACAAGGAAAGCAAAAAAGTGCGAAACTTGTTAATTCTGTTTAACTTTACAAATTGAAGAACTATAAATGTTCTTGATGAATTTACTCCAAATAATATTAATGAATAAATAATCAAAATTGAGGAATTCGTACTTTTCGAGAAAACAGCGAAAACCCGAGCTTACCTAACCGGCCACGTTTTACAGATTCAAATGGAAAAATTATACGGTTAAGAAAGCTCTTGTTACCTGGATTTGGTGCTTAGTTTTATATAATGTCAACTGTCTTCATTTCACTTCAACTACATACTACTTAGGCTTTAAAGTAAAAGTGAATGATTTTACAAATTTTTTAAAACTTGGAAATATTTCGAAATTGAATCTGTTGTATTATAGTTTAGGATTATAGTATTTTATATTGCATATGTCTCATCGAGGGTTAATAATTTTCCATCTAAAATATTGTTGTGCGTTTATTATTTGCAACAATAGAACGCACCGAATGACAGGAAAATTAGTTACAGTATCTCATTTATCTCTCCCGATTTTAGATGTAAAAAAAAAATTTTCCGAGGGTGTTTTTATTTATGCGATTTTTTTTATATTTTTGCACAAACAATAACTTGCTACAAAACTATATGTACATTCATTTTTATTATATACATTTGGAAAAACTAAAATTTAAAATTTTATAATAGAATCACTTTTCGAAAATCAGCAAAAAAAATAAATATTATGTGTACAAAAGATTTTGTTATCGTAATTTGAATTAAATTTCGATAAAAAAAAAGAAAAGAAAACCAAAAAAAAAATATTTGTGCGGAAATTGATTTGTTAAAGATACGAAATTTGAAACGAATTTTTGTGTCTAATAAAAGTGCATTTTCCTAATTGAATGTATGTGTTTACTATGTACATGTATACATTGTGTGGGATGAGACTAATGGGGTGGAATAAAAACATATAAACATAAATTAGATTCGTTTCATTTGTGGTTGAGCTTGGGTGTGTACTATTCCCAAAAGTAAAGTAAGTATATGTAGTACATGTAATAGTTTATAGTAGATTAAGAAACAATTTTAATATTAAAATTATTTCTAGCGTAAAATTTAAAGGAAGTTGAACATGATTACAAGAACTACAACTAGTGTGCATCAAACAACAGAAACTAGAATAAAAAAAAAAATTAAAAAATTTCCAAACAAGAAAAACAATTTTCTTCTACACTATACATATAAACAAAATAAATAAAAAGACAAATAGTAATGATAATATTAATAATAATAGTAGTAGTAGTAATAATAATAAGGGAATAAAATTTTTAAATAATAGAAATTTTAGTTGTTTATTCATGCAATTTTTTAATTGAAAATTTGCATTTTATGTGCACGAAGAAAATTTTCTTAATTTAATTTTTCTTTTATTTTTGTTTTTTATTTTTCGAAGAAAATAAAGTTTTTCCTTTTATTTTTATTTAAAAGTTTTAGTATTATTTTTATTTCTAAGTAAATAGGAGATAGTTAATTTTTTTGTTTTTGCTATTTTATTCGATTCAAAAAAAAAAGAAATAACTATTTAGTAAATGCTTCTTTGATTTCTATATTTTCCTAACATTATTCAAGTTTGTTAATTTCCATTTTCCAAAAGCTTAATTTTTCGGTTTTAGTATTCTGAAACATTTTGCTCTGCGATATTTTGTCACAACTTTGAAAAATTCTTAAAGTACTTGAATTAAATGAAGTTGACGCAATATTCAATAAAGTCAATAAACTCTCTACGTTAATAATGTTTAAACTTAAAGGACAAAGAAGACACATTCTTAATAGTAATAATTCCTGAACATATAGGACTGTTCGTACAATGTAGCCTGTATGTAATTAGTATTCACAAACTTGTTTAACGATGTGGGATAAGTGACAGAACCTCCGTTTTTTGCAGCTAAGTTCTTTTTAAGCTTGTACAAAAGAGATTTCGAAAGTATTTACTTGCTTGGTCCATTCAATTTCTTTCGCGCTCATCGTTAAAAAGCTAGTTTCCCGGCCTGACTTTTCATGGCAAAGAGGTTACCTCTTAATTTTCTCATTTGTTTCTAATTATTCTCAGTTTTTTTTTTTTTCAATTTCCATTCTTACTTCTTAATTATCTTCCTCATGTTTCTCATTTTTTGTTCTTTATTATATTTCTCATTTAGCATATTTTTCTCATCAATTCCATCGTTTCATAACCGGTTTCTCATCTATCTGGACTTTCCTACAATAATTTTATGTCATTATCAAGTTCGTGTCACCTAGACTCTTATTTATCACTTTTCTCGTCTTTCTGATCACTCTGAACTTTAACAAATTTTTTTTTTATTTAATTTATCATGATTTCTTAAGCACAAACATTACAATATTATAAATATTTCTATGATAATTATCTTATAAACAGAAATAAAAATATAAAAGATCAATTATTCAAATTAAATATAAGGAAAATTGATAGTAGCAGTAACAAATGTTCAAGACCAGAGTCTGTTACTCCTTCGACAGGTAGTAAAATCTCCAAACTCTTTAGCTGTTTTCAATTTTTCATGTTTCTCATCTCTCTCATTTTTCCATCTTTTTCATTTTTCTCATTTCATTAAGCTTTATTAAAATCTCAGTCATATTGGACAGTCTTCCATTGATCGGTAGTTCTAGATATCCTAGCTATACAGGGTGACCCATTTTCCAAGCACCCTTAAATAACTCACAGGGAAAGGCCTAAATCAAAAAAAAAAAAGTGTTGATACAAAAGTTGCACAATTTGTCGGGTGAAATCAAACGATAAACGTAAATTTGACCTTGAGATCAAATTTCAAGGTCAAGTCAGTTTTTTTAAATTGAAACACCTATTTTTAACTCTGGATTCTGAAAGCCAGTGAAATAATGCGTTCAGCCATACGGTATGATAGAGATCAAAGATCATTTCAAGGTCAGGTTATTTAATAATAATATCAATTAATTTTTTTATTTCCTATAAAAAATATAGAACCAAACGATCAACCTTTTTTAGTCAAAATATTTGTATTTGTTTTTTGATGTTCGAAGCTCAACAAATTTTTTACGTGGACTATTTTTCATGAAAAGATGATTTGGGATAGAGCAGCACTACTTGAGAACCCTTTCCTGCGTTCAGTCATCGGTGGACCGACATCCAAGACCCACGACGAGTAGTTAGCAGGATGGATTTGCCGGTGCCGTTTGGCAATCACTAAATGACGATATAGTTACATTCCACGAGAAACTACAAAGAACACTGTTCATCCATATCACTTAACTCTGACCCTAGAGCTAATGCAACCTGATTTTGAAAGAAGATTCCAATTTTGCCGATGAAGCCACTTTTCATAATACAGGTCAACTAAATCGACACAACTGTCATTATTGGCCTCCATAAAATCTTCATGGGGTTCGAGCAGTCGATCTTTGACAAATGCATTAACGGATGTTCTAGTTAAAATCGTTATACAAAACAAGAGCGTGGTGTATGTCGTTGCAGCATGATGGGGCACCTGTTCATAGAAGTTTAGTGGTTCAACAATTTTTAAATTAAAGATAGCCCAATCGCTGGATAAATATTGGACATGATAAGAATCATGTTGAATGACCCCAATCCCCAGATCTCACGAGGCCGGATTTTTTTTTGTGGGGATATTTGAAAAATACAATTTATGCAGAGGCTCCTACAACTAGAGAAAATATGATGCAGCGATTCACGAATGCTTGCAGAAGCATATTACAGCATATGCTCTGATCAACCGTTCGAGGCTTTGAACGAAGTATACAACTGTGTGCTGATTGGCCAGAATTTTTCGTGGCCCCTGGACATCGACTTTCTTACCGATGAATGAACGTAGGAAAGGGTTTTCAAGTAGTGCTGCTCTATATCCTAAATCATATTTTCATGAAAAAGAGTCCTCTTAAAAAATTTGTTGCGCTTCGAACCTCAAAAAACAAATACAAATCTTTTGATTAAGAGGGAAACATTTCATTAAAATTCTATTATTTATCTAATGGCTTTTGGAATAGCTTTTATAATAAGAATCTGAGTAAAAACCGCATATCGTTTGGTTATTTATTTGTTGTAAGCAATAACAAATTAAATGTAATTATTATTAAATAACCTCCATTGATCCCTATCATGATACTGTATGACTGAACATAGAATTTCACTCGCTTTCAGAATCCAGAGTTGAAAATAGGTGTGTTCATTAAAAAAACAATCGACTTGACCTTGAAATGAGCTTTGATCGCTATCATGAAACTGTATGGCAAGAGTCAAAAATAGGTGTTTCCATTAAAAAAGCGGCGACTGAACCTTGAAATTTGGCTGCAAGGTCAAATTGCAAGATCAAATTCAAGATCATAAAAAATAGTACAACTTTTGTATCTACCTTACCTTATTATCTAACCAGATTCCATACATACCATATTTAAATTCCTTTGTGTACTTAAATCAAGTAGCGGCGTTTATTCAAGTACATATACAAATCATCATTATAGATATAAAATTATACATCCGTGCGCCATCAACCTTACAATATAACGGTGATTCACTCCTAAACCACCACCTACTACAACACCGTAAAAACGGAACGAAAAAACCTGATGATGGTTATGCAAATTTTATTATTTGTTAGAAATTAGAAGCAACATTTATTTTTTTTTCTTCCTTGATTACTTCATCTCGAGAAAATAGCAACAAAAAAAAAATCGACCGTGGTATCATCCCTTAAATTATATATAAAATGTTTTTTTGTTTTTTTTTTTAATGTTAGGCATAAGTACTTTCCGTCCATATTTACCGTTTATTTAATTTATTTATTTTTATTTATTTTATTTTTCATCCGGTACGTCTCTATACCAGAGAGAGGATATAATTAGGGGAATAAATTAGGATGAGATTTTTAATGCTTTCGAATTAATTTCGTTAATTAAACCGGTGTTAAATTAATTTCGCATATTTTAGGGAATAAAGAAATTTTTTTATCCTGTATCCTCGATCTGTTTATATTTATATTGTACGATGTCCTTTTTTTTGGTACTTGTAAATCCTGGTGTTTTTAATTTTTTTTTTTTTTTTATTTTAGGTTGATTAGAATAAAAGAGTAATAAAATCGTTCGGTGCGGTTTTTGATACGGTTACTCTAATTTATGGGTACAAAAAATTGTGTAATTAAGACATTTTCTCGGGAGTTGATGATTGTTAAGTCAATATTTTCGGTGTGTGCTGTATCACAGTAAATTTTATTTATTTATTTCATTTTGTAATTAACTTTTAAGAAATAATTAAAATAATAATAAAAACGTAAAGTTCAATTAAATATATTTAATTTTCTTCATCACCGCGCGACTTGACATTATTTCGGTATTTTTAATTTTATTTCGTATATTTAAAATGAAAATTAGTCTCAAAACAATTTGGATTTTTTTTTTCTTTTTAATGTTTTTTCTACTTTTCTACGCTTTAAAGTTTTATTTTTTATTTTTTTTTCTTGTAATAAATATTTCTTGGCTCGTTTTTAATTATTTCGCGTTCTTCTTATACTTTCTTAGTGCTACAATATGTACATGAAAAACGGAATTTTTCTGTTTTATTATTTTGGTTCCTGGCGGTGTACTAATTTTTATTTTATGAGGATTTAAGTCATTTATGGGTCATTTGATTTTAAAAATTAAATAGAAAAGTTTTTTTTATAGGAAATAAGTACCTTCGTGTAACTATATATTATGGCTACATATAAATAGCGAGCGGCAGGGGATTTTCATAAATATTATATAACAGAGCTTTCATTGTGTTCGCTTATTTTTTAAACAAGTTAATTTTTGCCTTAAAACGGAGCCAACATTTAATTTTGGTGCACGATTATCAGGTCTAAATAAAATGCTCTCTCACTGAATACAAAAAAAAAAAAATCAAACCAACGGTCTAGTCGTCTCCTAATATAGAAAATGTACATTTTCCAAAAAACCAGAAAAATAATAAAATGTTACATTTCTTAGTTTATGTTTAATTTTTAAAACAATTTTTAATTAAAAAAACATTTTTTTTTTTTGCCTTTTTGGTATTTATTTGAAAGTTTTTATTTAAATAATGTCGAAAAAAAATGTAAAATTTAAATTTATTCATAGAAATATAAATTAAAAATTAAGGAACAAAGTCAAGATATTTTTCTTGACAAAAGTTAAAAAAAAAAAAAAACAAAGTTTTGCACAATTCGGGTTTAGGATATATGGGGGTTAAAAGGACATGTGTAATAGTTTTTAGGTAGAAATTTAATTGTGCCCAACAATTTGGATTTTAGAAAAATCAACAACAATTTGTTTGGATTTTAGAAAAATCAACAACAACAAAGTTAATGATTTCCAGAAAGAGCTAATTAAATTTCTATGTAAATATCGAAATGTCTGCAGCACATTTTGAGATGCGTATACATATTTAATTTATCACTTTCTTGGTGTCATACCTCGTATGGTGGTATCATTAAACAAACATAAAAAAAATATTTTGTTTGCGTCTTATGACGCAATGACATATTGTTTATCCTCAATTTTCCTTTTTTCTTGTCTCACACTTTTATTCCCCGAGCATCTTACATTTATATATGATGATCCATTATAATGACGAGGCCAACAAAAGAAGGAAGAACATAATAATAAAAAACGGTTATAAGGAAAATTGTCTTAAACGGAAATTAAGGAGGAGATGAAAATTTAAATATTATCATCAATTTTCCAAAGAAATCAGGTGATGGTTGCTGCGCTTATCCATTTTTTTGTATATATACCATTTAGCGTATTTGTTATGCGTCATAAAAAACAAATATACAAAAGTCGCTCGAATCTTGTTGTGCTTTAACGGGTGTGATTTTTTGTCATCATGCTACGTCAAAAATGATACAGCACACAAATACGAAGAATATTACAGATGTATGTATATGGAATTGATGGTTAAAGGCGTGTGTATAAAAATTGTGTATCCCTTTTATTTCCTGCGTGTCTCCTTGAACCGTTTAAAATGTGTCATCAATCGTGTATCATCTATCTCTGTGTATCTGCAATTTAAAGGATATTGAAAAATTTGCATAAGAAATTATTTTAAGATGAAAATAATAAATCATGTACACAAACTGAAAAATTGCAGTGTGAAAAATTAACACTCGAGGAAGAAACGGTCGTTTTAATATTGATTAAAATTTTAAGCTAACCAAGCTTTTCCGTGGAATTTCAAGTAAGATGTACAAAGGATTATTCATTGGCCTTTTTTACTCACATTCGGATATTAGTTGACACTCCGTTGGACAAAATTTACCGTGTATTTTCAACTTAATGTGTCATATTTAACCATAATTTCATTACAATATTCGCTTTGTTACATTTTAGTGCAGAATGTGCTGTAATTGCTTACTATATTCTCTACCAAATTTCAATTTGTATATTTTCTAACTGCTAATTCAATTTTCTCTCCAATCAATCTTAAAATTTTTCCAAACAATATCTCAGCAAAAGTATAATGAGAACCGTGAGAAAAAAGGCGATACTTCAAATAAAAATGTTAATAAAATTTTAGACCTGTCAAGTCGATCGTGACAGACTATTGCGGTGCGGGTATTACTTTGCGAGTTTTCTAAACAATTCGGACTCGAATTGTCGTCCATATGGGCCATGGCTCCCAATCAACAAACGCTACGGTGTTCACCGTCATAAAAGACAAAGGAATGACACCCGTAAAACGCGAAAATATGTCTACGATAGTGAGACAACGTTAGTCTCAGAGAGAAATTTGTGGTCCTCGAAATGTATGACTTGTCAAACATTTAAAATGTATACCGGAAGCGTTTGACAGAAGAATATGCAGCTAGCAAATACTTTTGACAATATCTGTGAGTTAAAAAATTGAATATTCTATGAAATATATGGAAATAATCAAGCAATCTAAATGTGCGTTTGCACAACAATTACAGGTCCTGGAAGAATCCCGAATTTGTATTTCACTAAACGTTAAGCACGCGAAAACGATATTTAAATACTCCCTTTTCTCGATTTAATCATCAGCCACAAACACAAATGGCAATTCTGTTGTTTCATTTGAAATTTTACATGGTGGGGTAAATTTAATATTCTTCCATCGCTGTTGCGTTTCCTTCAGCATCAGTAACTGCTTGTAATAAAATTGAATAAAATTGTTTGTAGTTGTAATAATCGAAGCCAGCAAATTGGGACGCTGATTATTTATATGCTATCCGTTAACAGCTCCCAAACAGTTGGGGAAGTTCCAATATTTTTTAAACCCTTCATTTAATTCGATTTTTTCATATATGTTTATATATATCGGCGAAACGAGATCCATTTAATTGCACAGGTTCTTCGCAATGCACTATAATGATGCCCAGTCGCGAGAAACCTGCAAAATATAATTTAATAATATCATTAAATAATTATTATTATCTAATTTTCATAATTTTTGTTTTTATTTATTTACAGTTTGCAAATCAAAATGGACCAGCTTGAGAAACATCTACGCAAGGAAAGAAAACGTAGGAAGCGGTACCTGGAAGGTTCGATGGCCAACATTATCAAACTTCCTAAACAGCGACGAATTACCCGTTGAACAAGACTTCGAATCATGGTCAAATGACATCGAGCCATGTCCTCCATCCTAACAAAAAACAAAAAAAGCAATTTATTCGATAAATTAGTTGAAATCAATGATTAAATATGTTAAAACGAAATGCAGACAAAAAAATCTAATGTTGCTTTTAAATCACTACAGCCTGATACTGCAAAGTTAGATTGATAGTTTTTTATTGATGGGATGCACCTAAAATTTCCTTATTTTGCTCACTACACTTCATAAAATAATAGTAACATAAAGCATATTTTCCATATTTTCTACAATTCACACCAACGTACAAAGCAACACGGAACAATTTGACTTGAAACAATTCGTCTGATTGTGTGTGGATTACGTCACAGTCTGCTCTCGACCCTCAAGGTGGCGACATGTTGCCCACATCATGCCGTGGTAAAAATAAATTAAATTTATGTTAAAATAATAAATACATTATAAAAAATTAAATTGTGTGTACATATTTATTTATATTGAACAACAATACCAAGAACCGGTTTTGGATTTTTTGACTCAGAATTCGTTGATTAAAGGTAAGATGATTTTAAAAAAAATTAAATTTATGAAAATAATCAAGCAATCCAATTGCGTGTTGGCGCAACAATTACAGGCCGCAAAACCTACCTTTGCAGAGGTTCAAAATTTTTATTGATTTATTACGAAAACATTATGTAGATGAGTTTAAAAAAAATCTCTGAAAGGTTTCTAAATTTTAAATAAATTGTCCAATTCAACCCTACCTAGTTTTATAATCGATTTTTTTTTTAATAAAAATCAAATTTAGGTTATCGGTAAAGGAAATAAAATGTTAATTTATAAAATTACTTTTCTTAGATATTTTCAATCAAATTACAGAGAAAAACGAAACTCGCATGGAATTATACTACTGTTAGTATTTTAGATACTTTGAAATGGTTTGTTGTTAAACAAAAAGTGGTTAACACCAATGAGTTCTTGAGATGTTACCACTATAACTTCAACAGCCCTAACCTAATTAAAATGCTCTAACCGTGTTTTTATTTCGAATTAATTTGAGAATTTTGAGAAGTGGCGATATGGGTAAGTATAAATATTGTTGCTGTCATCGATCTAAATCTCATTGTTGCTGTCATCTTGTCATTGTTTTTAAATTTTGATAGCATAAAATATAGAAATTTATTGTATGAGGCATAACATGTGATGGCAGAAGTAGTAACAAGAAATGCTGTAGAATGCAAGGTACCGAGTTCGATCCTCTGTGATGTATTCCGCGGAAAATTAAAAATGTAATTTTTCATTGACCACTGATCAAATTTTTGAATTGTCAACTTTGCGAATCGCAAAAATAATAACGGATAAAATTATCACAAATATTGAGAAAAAAAATAATTTTTGGAAATTTTAATGCAATAATAATGTTAAGCAATTATTTACAAAAAACGCGCTAGTTCTTAAAATCGAACCTCAGACATTTTGCACAAAAGCACAACACACGCCATCTTTTAAGCTAAACCAAATATTTCAGCACTTTTAGCAGAATGAGTCTGTACTAAATGAAGTAAGTATGCCCAAACAGAGATGTCACCATATCCATATTACAGAGAAATATATTTTGCTCTGCACGATTGCATAAAACAAACAAATATATGTTGAATAGTATATGATGTGATAGCTGATGTGGTAAGGCGGTAGACTTGGGAGATGGAGGTACGGAGTTCGATTCCAACGAAAGCGTTTGATGTTTATTTTTAGATGAGAAATATATGAATTGAGAAAATATATGAATCCGAGAAAATCTGGCGATCTAGTGATCTGGAGATCACCACAAAAAAAATTGGTCAAATTCGAATAAATTCTTGAAAATAAAAAAAAAATCAAATTTTTGCTTAAAAGAAAAAAATAAAGTCGGAAGTTTCAAGAATCGAACTCTAGACCTTTCCCACACCACTCCTTCATCTTACCACCCAACCACTCATCTCTATAAAATTACTACTCAGTTTCTCGTTTAAATACTGACAAATTCGGACTTAGCGAAAAATCGCAAAAATTTTTTGTTACTTTACCAAGCGAAAAGAATTTAAAAAACAACATAATTGTCAGCAACGTGACATTATTTTGTATCAAAGCGTGCCACTTCAAGTTATGTGACACTTGAACATACAAAATAAAGTCATATTGCTGACAATTCTACCTTCTTGTAATTTCTGTTCGCCTGTTAAAATGACAAAATTTTTTTGCGATTTTTGATGAAAAAAAAAAAATTTTTTTTTTTAATTTCTGGCTCACCTGGTAAATAAAAATTATTTTTTTTAATTAAAAAGGCAATCATAACTCAATAGCAACCACCCAAATAGAAAATTTGAGTGCGATCCTCGCGGCAGAAGGATTTTTTTTGTTTGTAATAAAAAGCTCCAAATTTTCTATTTGGATGGTTGCTATTGAGTTATTAGAGCCTTTTTAATTAAAAAAAATAATTTTTATTTACCAGGTGAGCCAGAAATTAAAAAAAAAAATTTTTTTTTTTTTATCAAAAATCGCAAAAAAATTTTGTCATTTTAACAGGCGAACAAAAATTACAAGAAGGTAGAATTGTCAGCAATATGACTTTATTTTGTATGTTTATGTGTCACATAACTTGAAGTGGCACGCTATGATACAAAATAATGTCACGTTGATGACAAATGTGTTGTTTTTTAAATTCTGTTCGCCTGGTAAAATAACAAAAAATTTTATGCGATTTTTCGCTAAGTCCAAATTTATCAGTACTTAAACGAAAAACTGAGTAGTAATTATATAGAGATGAGTGGTTGGGTGGTAAGATGAAGGAGTGGTGTGCGAAAGGTCTGAAGTTCGATTCTTGAACTTCCGACTTTTTTTTTTTTAAGCAAAAATTGGATTTTTTTTTTATTTCCACGAATTTTACCAAATTTTTTTTTGAGCGATCTCGATCCCGATAATCTTCTCGGATTATCCCCAATTCAACATTTTCCATCTAAAAACAAATTTTTTCGTTGGCTTTGCTTGGAATCGAACTCCAGACCTTCTTCACTCCACTCCGTCACCTTACTACCTCGGCTATCTAGTCATATACAAATAACTATACATTTGTTTGTTTTATACAATCAAAACAAATGTGTCTATAATATGTCGATATGGTGACATCTCTGTTAGGGCATATGTACTACATTTACTACATATGCCCTAACAGAGATGTCACCATATCGACATATTATTGGCACATTTGTTTTGATTGCATAAAACACGCTGTTTTTTCGTTTAAATACTCGGTACAATCGCACATGGCCGAAATAATGTTAAATATGCGTCTCGAACATGCCAAAAACTTCAAAATAATTTTTCAATTCTCGGATTATCCCCAATTCAAAACTTTTCATCTAAAAACAAATTTTTTCGTTGGCCTTGGCTTGGAATCGAACTCCAGACCTTCTTCACTCCACTCCGTCACCTTACTACCTCGGCTACTCATCATATACACGTTAATATACATTTGTTTGTTTTATGCAATCAAAACAAATTTGTCGATATGGTGACATCTCTGTTAGCGCATATGTACTACATTCACTACATAGTTTTTGTGCTGTGTTGAAATATTTGGTTTTGCTTAAAAGAGGGCGTGTGTTTTACTTTTGTAAAAATGTGTGAGGCTCGATTTTTTAAATAATTAATTAATTACGTAACATTATTATTGCATTAAAATAATATGGATTAGTGGTACTAAATATTCTGGTAAGAAGTCGCCATAAATTCAAAAAGCAAACTACTCATAAAATTTAACAAGAGTAGCTGCATGCAGTCAGAAGTTCTTGTGTGTACTTTGCCCCGTTAAATCGATATTTGTGATAACTTTATCCGGTTTTTTTTGTGATTCTCAGAAATTTGACCGTTGGCCGGATTGAAATAATTTGTGTATTATAAATATTAAAAATAACATTTTTAATTTTTTGCGCCATACCACTACCGAGGATTGAACTCGGTACCTTGCATTCTATAGCATTTCATGTTAATACTTCTGCCAACACATGTTATGTTGATTAGAATACATTGCTACGCTTTAAACAATCAAGTTAAAAAAACAGTGTCAATGGTGTTAGATCGATGACAACAACAATTTTTGTACTTACCCACATCGCAATTTCTCAAAGTTCTCAAATTAATTCTAAATAAAAACACAGTTAAGGATGTTGAAGTAATTGTCTGGTGTTAACCACCTTTTGTTTAACAACAGGATACTAAGAGTGGGAAATTTCCCATTTTTCAAAATAATAAATGTTTTTATAGTCAGTTAAGTCTTGCATCTGGATCCTCGTTTTTAAAAATTTCAAGTTTATCTAATATAAATTTTATTGCTTTACCAAGGCTTCTCATTGTTATAATTTGTGAATTGAAATTAATCACCAAGACAATAGCCCACAAAACCGGGTGCAAAAAATCTAAAATCTGCGTTTGTGCTCCGAATACGGTGTCCATACCACTAAGAATCGGTTTTGGAACCTGTAATAACTGTTCCAATAGGCGCTAGAATCGCTCGATTAATTCAACACATTTCATAGAAAATTCGTTTTTTTAGAAAATCACTTACCATAAATCAGCAAATTCTAAGCCAAAAAAAAAACAGCAAAAAAATTGTTGTGCAGACGCGCATTTGTATTGTTTGTTTATTTCCTTACATTTTATAGAATAATCGATTTATTTTTAATATCACTTACCCATAGATCAGCAAATTGAGCCAAAAAATCCAAAATTTGCAATTGTGCTCCGATTGTCGTTCTGTATACCTCTAAAGGCAGGCTTCATGACCTGTAATTTACCATAAAATTCGATTTTTTTGAATATCACTTACCTATAAATTAGCAAATTGAGCCAAAAAGCCGATTGCCATTCTTGGTACCTCTACAGATAGGTTTCAGCACCTGTAATTGTTGCGACAACCGCATTTAGATTGTTTGATTATTTCCAAACATTTCGTAGAATATTCGCTTTTTCTTTAGTATCACTTACCTATGGATCAGCAAGAGCCAAGAAAATCCGAAATCTGCAATTGTGCTCCGATTGATATTTTATTTGTAGTGGTAAAATAAATGAACTAGATAAATAGTGAATGAATGAAACGTTGAATGAATACTTTTTACGTGAAATTGCCCATATATGCATACCAATATTGTATTTCAAAAATCGACAGGCGTGTTATTCTCAGTCGCACCGCGGAATGCCGCACTTAACACTTCGATTAGCTGTTTACTTGGTTCATCTAATTAGGACAGAACTCGACTGATTCTTTAACTGATTTTGATGAAATTCAACAAGTGTGATGTAAATGGAATTCTAAAATGATTTTTAGATGAAGTTCTGGAATCTGCTCATTGCTAAATGATGTTAAAATGATTTTTTGATAAAATTCTAGAATTTTAAACAATTTTGGTGAAATTTAATAAATTTGAGATTCGAAAAAAAATTTTAAAGTTCTGGAATTTGGCTTATTAGAATGAAACTTTGGCGTGCTATAAAAAATTTGCTGTTTAGCCAAAATTGTATGTAAACATCTATCGAGGGAAACTATAATTAACCAAATATTCTGGCACCATAAAGGGCACAGATTTGCCGGTACTATGCACAAAAATTACCTTTCGGAAATTCGAGAAATTTGAGAAGCAGTAACAAAAGCATTTTAAAGCAAACTAGATTTAATGTACCTATGTATATACGCTTATATTGAAAATTCTGAAGAAAGTGCGTATCACGGAAGTTCAGATCAATGAAAGAAAATCAAAAGAAAATATTTCTATTTTTATAAACTAATAAAAATGAGTTATTCAAAATATTTTTATTATGCCAATAAATTATAAATACTGACCAGCATATTATATTATTAATTAATTAATGGACATTTTTATTTATTTTTAAATAAATCAAATCGTAAATTAATTAATTAAAAACTAATATTTAATTTTTATTTAATACAAATAAATGTAATTTATGTTTTGGAACACAGTCAAATATCGTAATGTCTTATAATTGTATACTCGAATAATGTTTGTATGTAGGTATAAAATATTTCGACCTATATACAAAACTATAAACTATTTTCTTTTTATTATAATTGTATAATTAAAATTTTAATTGATATCGGGAATAAAATTATTTTTAATCTTAATACCACCGCGATGAATAATACTCGTAAATATTTATGTATACACGTATGTTTTATGTACATACATATGGTAAGTAGTTAGAGGTGAAATCTGAATCATATATAATTCAAGCAGCGATAAAACAGCACAAAATCAACCGCAAAACTTGTATCACACATAATTTAATATCTAAAATTGATTTGCTTTTAATTGCGGTCTACGGACCAGCCAAAGCATTCAAGACCGATATAAGTATGTATGTTTATATAATGATTAATACGAGTTGAGTTACTATATTTAGTATGGTTGCAACTCCATTCCAGCCTATATTTATATATAAATTCTGCATTTGGTAATTTATATGTATGTACATAATATTTTGGTATTAAATACTACTCGTTATCTCCGTACACAAAATACGAGTATTCAGAAACACATGGATGTAAGAATCATATGTATATACGTTCATTATACTTCAATTTTCTTATCAACGTAGGAAGTAAGTTCACTTTTCATGGGTCATTTTAGTCATAGTGAATTGTATAAAAATTTATACATGAAGAGTTTTTGTGTTTCAATCATTATTGTTGACTGTAAACATAAAATTTATTATAGAGACGCGCAAACGTATTTTCATATAAAATAAAGTGATAACGATTGATAATGTTTTGGGCACGAAAACACGTTCATTTTATAATAAACACGAGGAGATGTTTAATTTATCTGTCAACAAAATCTACTTCGACGTAATTTTTTCATTGATAATTCATTCATAATATTTAAAATTAATTTAACTCATCGTGGCCGTTCGTACACGAACATATAATTTAATTAGGCGACTTGATAACGTTTTCATTTTTAAAATTATTTTTAGAAATTATATATTAAAGTCTGTGCTGTACATATACATATACCTGATAACCGGTGTGAAAGTTGACGGATGTTCGTTACGATGAAGTTTTGTTTATATAGTACAATGATAAGTTTGGTAATTTTGTATTTCATTTTGAGCCGGTGCGACCCGCGATTAAATCAAATCCCTTTGTAATATTTTTTGAAGCAAAAGAATGGCCCTTTTCTTATAAGATCCTTCAATTAATCTTTAACACTTGTCTTATTCTTATAATTATCAATTGATTGCTTTGTTGGAAACACAAAAAAAGGACAAACAAAAAATTAAAACAATAATTAAGGAATTTTGTGTAATTCCTATAAAAAGTTGTAGAAAAAACAAATCACCTCCCTTTGTGGGCACGAGGCGGAAACAATGCGGGAATTATGTCGCATAGAAATGTACGGATGATTATTTTAAAGTTAATTAATTATGATTAACAGATGACTAAAATGTCGAGTCAGCAATTTTGGAATATCATTCACTAGCAAGGGATGTTCGAGTACATAAGGGATGAATGATTGGTGTATAGCCGCTTTTTTAATTTCAAAGTCTTACAAAATTAAAGATTATTCAAGATCAGCAAATTTCTGTATTTTAACTCTCAAAATCATCAAAAAATTGTATATTATTAAAGATTGGTCAGATGTACTAACACAACTGCACAAAATTGAATCGAACTAAAAATTTAATTTTGTCGTCAGTTTCTGAACACCTTTTGGAATTTAGTTCTGAATCTAAAAAAAATTGGAAAGGTGGAGGCGCGGGCAAAGCTTTGGCAACCTGAATCCCTATAAACAAACTATCCAACACTCTGTTGTTCGGCAGAACAATGTTGTTGAGCCGGCACCCGTAAAACTGTAACTCTATTGTTCGAACAAAGAAGATTAATGAAATGTTTACAGTCCTTGTCAACTTTGCAAATTGTCAAGGGATTGTTCAATGACTTGGTTACAGCTATAACATCCATACAGAAAAAAATATTTTAGTCATTAACAGCTAGAATCAAAGCCTTAACGACACTATGTGTCAGCGCTATTAATTCCGCCTGAAAAATAGTTCAATGCGAACCTAGACTACCAAACGATCTTAACTGAGAGCAGTAAGCTCCAAATCCAGCACTTAGTTCAGAGCAAAAGGATTCAAGCCCCACGATTTCCCAAAAGCTCTCTTACACTGCCAAAATATGGCTGTAGTTTTCTGAATTTTACAATCAAGGCACCAAGATGCTTTACATGCTAGGATCTAGAAATCATTTTCCCAAAAAAAGAGAGGGAACAGATAGAGCTTCAATATATCTACACCTAGTAAAGACAATTAGATTGGACTTATGTAAACACTATAAGTAGGGCTTGTTGCATTAAGTCGGATAAAATATTCAGGAATTTACCTGAAACTGTAACAACCAGATCATCAGTTTAGCAGAGAAGAGAGAACATCTCACTGTGGACAACCAATGGCAACCTTGATAGAAACCGATAGATTCGATTCATTTAACAATTGAGCGATCAATACAAAAATTAGTACAGGCAAACGAAGTACTATCAAAACCCCAGCAATATTCAGAAAATTGCTCACAAGAAACTCTTTATTATTCAGGGATCTTTCAATCCTAGTATCAAGTTCATGAATATAGCAATTTCGCAGGACTTTGCCAACTCTATAAGCATGTTCTATGTTACTGAGTGGGAAGATAAGCAAATAATAATCTCTAATGCCTTAAGAAAGGCTGAAGACAGAGTAAAAAGACGGAATGACTTATAGGGTCAGTATAATAAGACCTACCGCAGCCTTCGGTATAAAAACAACTTTGGTGCTTGCGAGTCAAGTCCCAACCAGGCGTTTCAACAGAAAAATCAATGGGTTCGGAAGCAACTAAGTCAGAATTGATATAAAGTCACAACCAAGGAAATGAACAGAAAGAAGCAGCTCACCAACCATTTAGTAGACGAAGAGTATTAAGTCTACAAACATCATTTATTCCAAAGCTTTATCCAAAGCTTTATTAAATCTATCTACAGCCGACAGGCTATTAATATCCTCACCGAAATGAATCTGCCAAATTCTGCGAGTATGCCTTAAAATTATTTGATAAACCTTTTGAGCCACTAAGAAGTTAACCCAATCAGCCTGAAGTTACTACTGCTTAGCAAACAAACGATTTCACAATATATAGGTACGTGAATTCTAAATAAAATCTTGCTTTTGGGAAAATAGTAAACATAAACGGAAAATTTGAAGAGGAGTACAATAAATTATTTTAATTGGCATAAACAACGGCTGCAAGCTAATATCTCTATTTAACGCACCTTACATGTGAAATGTTCATTTCATTTAGTACCTGTAATAGCGATTTTATAATTCAAATAGAAAAAAAAAAATTTGTTAGAATTTTAAATCCGCATGTTCATCTGATTCCCGCTTCCACCAGGAATTGTTTCTTAAAGAACCTCAATCCCAATATATGAGAAGAATCTCGTTCATCTCGAAAATTAAAAATTCCACGTCAAAAAATTATTTTCGGGCATAGATCTGACTAAAATTTATATTTTAGTATTCTCTTCCTGCATGTAAAATACGTCTAAGCTCAACAATATGCTTCCGATGGACTTATCATCATTGAGACTTGTCTATTTGAATACTGGCAGCGATAAAGTACCCGCAAACCTCGCCATACGGAGTGGCATCTGGATCCTCGTTTTTAAAAATTTCAAATCCACCTAATATAAATGTTATTGCTTCATCAAGGCTTCTCATTGTTATAATTTGTGAATTGAAATTAATCACCAAGACAATAGCCCACAAAACCGGGTGCAAAAAATCTAAAATCTGCGTTTGTGCTCCGATTACGGTGTCCATACCACTAAGAATCGGTTTAGGAACCTGTAATAACTGTTCCAATAGGCGCTAGAATCGCTCGATTAATTCAACACATTTCATAGAAAATTCGTTTTTTTGGAAAAAAATTGTTGTGCAGACGCGCATTTGTATTGTTTGTTTATTTCCTTACATTTTATAGAAAAATCGATTTATTTTTAATATCACTTACCCATAAATCAGCAAATTGACCCAAAAAATCCAAAATCTGCAATTGTGCTCCGATTGCCGTTCTTGATACCTCTAAAGGCAGGCTTCATGACCTGTAATTGTTGTGTCAATGCGCATTTACCATAAAATTCGATTTTTTTTTGAATATCACTTACCTATAAATTAGCAAATTGAGCCAAAAAGCCGATTGCCATTCTTGGTACCTCTAAAGATAGGTTTCAGCACCTGTAATTGTTGCGACAACCGCATTTAGATTGTTTGATTATTTCCAAACATTTCGTAGAATATTCGCTTTTTCTTTAGTATCACTTACCTATAGATCAGCAAGAGTTAGAAGAATCTCGTTCATCTCGAAAATTAAAAATTCCACGTCCAAAAATTATTTTCGGGCATAGATCCGACTAAAATTTATATTTTTTGTATTCTTTATATATTTTAGTATTCTCTTCCTGCATGTAAAATACGTCTAAGCTCAACAATATGCTTCCGATGGACTTATTATCATTGAGACTTGTCTATTTGAATACTGGCGGCGATAAAGTACCCACAGACCTCGCCGTACGGAGTGGGAGGGGCACCAAGATGTTGGGACCACAAACAGAAATTTTAATTTTATACAAAACACGTTTAAAGTATCAAAAAAAAAATCCTAGTAACAATTGTTGATAAAATTAATTATAATTAATATTCGTTTTCATTAAATGTATGTCCGTGCTGGAAAATTCGGGTGCCCTGACAAACAAAAAGTGCAATAAAAAACAGACATTTTTTTCTAAAACTCACAGTATGCAGGATACCTGCAACCTACAAACAAGGGACACGTAGAACCTAAAAACATAATTGTAAATTTGGCAACATTGTAATTCAATAATTGGAGTCAGCACCAATGAAAGTAGGACCTCAAGTAAGGTGATCTCCCATCCAGCTCCTATACTTTCCGATTGATGAATGACGTTGAAAGAGAGCTAAACAAAATCGATTCCGCCTCTGGTTTGATCTTGCGGAAGATCAAATTGGCGCACTCAAAACAAAAAACAAATCTATTATATATCTATATCTATAGATCTTCTTGAAAAAAAATTTTAAATTTTGTATTGTTAAGAAGGCAGTACTCTCGGTCTGTCCCATGGAACTAACGTTTTAAATATAGGCAAAATCTTTGATATAAGAGAGGTCAAGTTTTTGACATTTACATACATATGTCTAGCGCCTCCTACAGCCTGTTGAAATAAAGTCACTTTTTTGACAAGATTGGATTTACATATCTGTTAAAATGGCCGGTTATTGTTTTCCATTTAAAAAATGGAGGTGTGGCCATCACACGACTTTCCTTTACGAACAGAGAATTTTGAGAAATTTTATTTTTTTTTATTACTTTTTTTTTTAATTTTTTATTTTTTATTTTTATTTGTTTTTAATTTTTGGAAACATTTTGTGTTAAGTAGTTTTTTGTAAACCTTATACTTTTTAAGATATTTGCAAAATAAATTTTCTGGACCAAGGGAGTGGCCACTTCCGATTAGCCAATTTGGAGTAAAATTCACTGGGACCTCCCAATTTATCAAAAAAGCTCAATTCTGAAGTTTCAATTCGATTGGTTAAACCATCCGGGCTGTAGAGAGGACACAGACAGACTGACAGACAGACACCATTTCGAAACCCACTTTTTCGGACTCAGGGGACCTCAAAACAAATAAATCTCTAAAAATCTCAAGGTTCAAAATTTTCATGATTACTATACTTTATTTTACTAGAGTAAAAGAAAGTAAAATCAAAAGGAAAACTGAAAATAAGCCTTGAGACAATTGTTGACGGAATAACCTGATACATATCTCGAAGATTAACATTTTTGACTAAAATTTTAAACAAAAATTTGGCATTGCATAATGATAAATAAATCCCTAAAGAAATTGCAGAGCAACCTGCACCTATCAAAAATTAAACAGAGCTCGTGTAAACACAACGGAGAATGATTAGAGAAGATCTACTCAAATACTATCTACCACACCATCACTTTCCGTAGAGCTCTACTAAATTTTGGTTAACTCTAAAGGTTTTGCTTTACTTGTTAAATCGAGGTTTTAGAACAAAATTTAACAAGGTATTTGTGAAGAATTTTTTTAGTGAAAGTCTCTAGTAATTTGAAAAGACGCGTGCGGACACAGACCATGAATGAAACATGATTTATTTGGTAATACATCATTTCATAACCTTTAACTAATCAACTTTGAACTTTTAATGTTTCGAATGGCCGCCCACTCTAACAATCTAAACATTTTTCAAAATTATTTATATTTCAATGTAGGAAGAAGTTCGCTGACAATGTTATAATAATCTAATATTTAAAATTAAATTATGTAACCATTTCACTTGTAATTTATTTTTATTAATTTTGCAGCTTCACCGGAAGAAGAATAGCTGGATAATTGTAAAATAAAATATTGTTGAATAGTGAGTAAATTAAATCCTTTTTTGCAAAGATGTATTCGTATAATAAAATATTTCTTAATTCATTAACCCAAATCATTTATTTCTTCTTCATTTAGCTGATGTTGTTGTTGTCGCTGTTATTGTAAGTTAAGAAAAGTTATCATTTCCATTGAGCATAAATTCTATTTAACTAAACAATTTTCTAATTTAAATTAGAAATGAGGTAGTCATGTACATATCTACTAAACGACAAACTTTATTTTTGTTTACATATTTAAAGTCAATTTGTGAATGAAATTATGAATTGATCATTCTGCAAAATGAAAGTTTTTGAATTAAGATGATTATCTTGTATACATACATATACGAGTAAGTCCTTATATACATTAAAAAATACATCCCTCTAAGAATTAATTAAAGATAAAGATAAATGATATGGTGTTGTACACAGTATTTGCCCAGGACCCTTTTATATACTTATATACATACATATATATAAATGTACACAATTAAATCTTAAATATAGAGAATATTATCTCTTAAGTAAGGTATAATTTGTAATATACGTACATGGATATAAGTACATATCTAGAATTTGTATGTAATCCATTAAAATAGAAACAAAATTCTTAACTTTCTTTAAGAATATAATATAATTCTTATCTTTTTGTGTTTTTTTTAACACGTTGCGTGTCATGGATGCGGGTACGTATGGAGATTTGTATCAAATTACTTGATACTCATTGCGTTACTCTTATTATGAAATACCGAAAAGGTTTTGTTTTGTTTTTTTGTTTATCTCGTATATATGTCGGATATAATATTATATCCTTTATAATCCTTCTATAACAAAATAAAAAACCATGATTGGGCCAAAAATAAAAGAAAAATTTAAAATTAGAGGATGATAGAGGATTGTTAAAGGAAAATTATATTTTAACACATTTTAAATCGAAAATGTTTCGTATATTTATTGTTAATCTCAATCCTTTACCGCACGGAACATAAATCACGGCCCGTAATTCTTATTATATCTTATAGAGAGTAACTTTCTCATACTTTTCTTAAAAACCCATATATAAGTCTCATAAATAAATATTCTGACCTTAGATAAAATAAAAAAACTGAAAACTATCCATAAACAATCATATCCCAAATATTTATAATTTTTAATTAATTTCAAATAAAATTTTATCATCAATACATAATTCTAAGAAAAGTTAGACCAAAGTAAACAACAACGAATCGTTTCTTATCTCATTTTTGGAATTAATTACTTTTAAATATTTATTATTCTCAAACTGATAAGAGAAAGAAAAAAAAACGATGTTTGGTTACATACATGTAATGTTGTTCTAATCGAAAGTGTACATTATGCGGTGATTAAGGTTAGTAGTATACTACTTGAATAATAGACAAAAGTTATAAACGATTAAACTACGCTCAAAATAATCTTAGTTAGTTTTATTGGTAAAACAATTCTAAAGTTTATCGTCTAATCAGTCCAGGCTCGACATCCATCAATAGTGAAGTATTGTAATGTTTATACGTGTTTGATGGCAGGTCTGGTGAACAAAATTTGAAAAATATTTATTTAAATTTTAACAATAAAAAACTATTTATATTTATAGATAAACAGTTATTTAGAAAATCTATTGATCTATAGATGGCAGCACATTTAATAGCGAGATAAGAGTGTTTTGTTTTATTTTTATATTTTCTGGACATTGTAAATGTAATAAAATGATAGTAGTCAAATAATTTTGAACTCCTAGATTTGAATGATTAAGACCTTTTAACTAAATTGTAATGTCGCATAGAGTAGATGAGAAAAAAAAATGTCTTCTGTGGGTGCAGCGTTTGTCTCCTTCTTTTGTTGTCCTCGCCAAACCCATTGCTGATACCATGGATACCAAATTTCAGTGCCTAGGGTCCGTAAATTCCGAGCACATTTCTCGTAAAACTGGCTGATAATATTCGACAATGCCCTACTGGAATATTTTCCATATTTCCTTGATATAAATTAATAGCTCGTCTGAATTTCTATAGCTTTTCTCTTTTAATCTTTGATCAACTTCTCGCCATAAATTATCCCGATTGAGTGAGGTGATTCGCATCAAAACATCAATTTTTGGATCAGTAATGTAACACTACCAACTTTGCAGTGTGTTTAGAATCACTATCCAGTTGGAAAATAAATACCGTCAAACAACTCGCTAACAAAATCTTCCCAAACGATAAAGTTCTCTCCTACGCGCTTCACGGTCTTAACACTCGTATTGTCAGGGGTCCAATTCTTTATTTTTCACATAAACCTTGCCGCCCAACCCAAACCCATTTTTCTCAAAACACCAATGGTTTGGGCAGGTGTTGTTTTGCGAAATTTTTCCTTCATATTAAATTTTGTGTTCAAATAATTCGCTTTTCACGTGTAATATATACACGCAACCCAGACTCAAACAGCAGACGTCTAATAGTCCTAGTCTTGCAACCTCTTGAAACTAGGAAAACGGGACACCACATGTTTTAATTCAACATTTTTCAAAATATCCTGAATGTTAGATATTTTATCATTCAGTATGTTCCTTTTGCTCTTCTTAATTTCTTTACTAGTTAAACGTGCCCACTGTTACCGAACGATTGCTGAGGATACCGTGAAGAAACTTTTAATCTCATTATCTGGTGAAATCATATTTCTTTATAGACACAACGACAGCTCCTATAAGGAAAACGAGGGACGATTAGAAAGAAAGGATAAGCAACTTCTTCTCGGTTGCTTAAAGAGAGTGAACGCTAAACTCATTTAAAAAGAAAACTTTCAATATCCAAAGATAAAGATTTAGAGCGTTGGAGATATTACCTAAACTTTCGGTAACAATTCAGTGTTAAATAGTGTAGGGAATATAATAATATAATATAGAAAGATGTATTGGCTCATAGCAAGGAAGTCTAAGCTAACATTACATAATAAACTGCTCGGCAGATATTAAATCCTGTTTGGACGTATGGTATACAGATTTGGGGCTATAACAAGAAAACTAACGTAAGAGTAATTCAAAGTTTTCAAAATAAATTCTTGCGTAGTATGGTCAACGCACCATGGTACAAAAGAAATGATAACCTTCATAAGGATTTCAAAATAGAATACGTCCCAGAAGAAATTAAGAATTATGCCAAGAAACACGTACAGCGCCTTAGCCAACATGAAAATGTGGATTTCTGTCGTATGCTGATCAACCCAAATGCAGTAGGACGGCTTCGACAAACGAAGCCCTTAGAACTAGGGTAGCTAAATTAATGAAGCTACCAACTTGGAGCTAACCAATTAAACATTTAAATAGATAAATTACTAGACGAATTTGTATTCAGTTGTAATATTTGTTAAATAAAAAATTAAAAGATATTCTGGCAAGATGATTAACCCAATAGTTCAACTTATTAATCATAGTGTCAATAGTTTTCCCAATTGCCTAAAACGTGTCAAAGTTATAAAAGCAGCTCGGCTATTGAAAGACAAAATTGCAGACTATTTTCCTTGAATCGAATAATGTCATATTATCAAATCAATTCGGTTTCACCAAAAACTCTAGTACAACTGCGGCGTGTTTAAACCTCATTACTACTTTGAGCTTAGCAAAAGATAAAAAAAAAATTGTCTCTGTCATTTTTCTGGATATTAGTAAAGCGTTTGATGCCATAAACCATAAAATACTCACTACATAAGCTAAGCGGAACTAAAAGTGATTTAGAAGTAGTCAGCCTTGGAATACCATAAGTCTCCTTAATGGGGCCAATTCTCTTTAAAATATTTGCCAATGATTTAATAATAAAAGACCTTATTGCGAATGTTCAAGTCTATGCTGATGATATCGCCATAATATACCAACATTATAACTTGCAATATTTCATAAATGATATGCAGTCTGATTTAAATACTTTGAAAGATTGTGTTTCAAAATATAATATTAGATAATGACATTCTCCCAAGTTGAAGTGGAAAAATCATGTCGAAACCATTAGAAAAAAATCTTACTATATCTATGTTTTAGAAAAATCAAGATATATTTTACCATGTAAATTACTGACCAACATTTATTATGCATATATTTAAGTCATTTGTTATTTTTAAATCCAATATTAAGTGAAGCCATAAAAACATTACTAAGAGAACTTGTTATCTCAGAGAACGAGCTATACAATTTGGGTTAAATGTCCCAATAAAAACTCCGACTTGTCTAATATGTACTCACTTTCAAACATTATATGCGATCAATCTATTAGAATTGCTTATTTTATGTTAAAAAGTCATAAAATAATTGATTGTAGTGAGGTTCAAGAATATGATATTCGACGTCGTTCTTTTATTCGTTGCCCTATAAGTTTACAACTTCTGCGTCTAATGTATTGTTTCATGATTTAGTATCTTACAATGAATTGCCGGTTACTGTTCGGCAAGAAACTAATCTGAAACGTTTTAAACAATTAGATTTACAACATATTGTAAATACAGATATGAATTGATCAACAGGTGTTTATATACGTCATATTCTTCCATCTCCCTACCAATTATATACTTCATGCTTGTATAATTTGGAAATTTTCAATAGCAACGGCTTCTGATTATAAATTAAATTATATTAACAATTTAACAATAATCTTAAATCCATTCTTATTAACAATTAACCCGCCGGACCCGCCTTAATATAGTTCGTGTGTTTATATAACAAAGGGATTGACGCAGACATTGTTTTTATATTCAGTTGAAGTAAGCGCTAAATAGTAATATTAAAATTGTATTTTAAATAACGGAATTAAATAAAAAATAAAGTAAAATAAAAATTAAAAAAAAATAAATAAAAATTTAGTTTTCTTAAGATCAATTTGGATTAACAAGTAATCATCGTCGCAATTATCGAAAAACACTGAGAAAATAATTTCATGTCCTTCTTTATATTTAACTAACTGAAATACTCGGCATTACTCGGCTATAAAAATTCATTTTTATTATGAAGTAATTTAAACAATAAATAAGATCAAATTAAGCACAAATTGATTAATAAAATTCCCCGTTACGTACTTGAAGTCGGGAAGCACAATAATTCATTAACAACTGTCATTTTTGGGATTTGTTTATATAACAAACGATATTGAAAGCAATTGTAAGACTTGAGTGACGCGCTTATTCTAAAAGACCTCTTGTTTAGGTGTTGGCCCCAACAATAACAACTGCAACTTAATTTTAACTTTTTTTTCTGGCCTTCTGTAACCATCAGATTTTACCTTATGTGCTCTGTAAATTACAATAACAAAGGTAATTTAAATTATTGATATAAATACTAAGTTCGTGCGCCAACAAAAAAAAAATTAAAAACTATAAAAAGCAAAAACAGAGTAGCCTTAGTTTTTCAAAAAATAAACCACCAGCCAGTGCTGTCGCTCTGAAAACATTAAACAGAGTCCTTTTCTAATTTTCAGCGGAGTATTTTTAGTCAGATGGGAGTAAATACGAAATATAATAGTTAGACCTTATACGTACGTAATTGTTGGTGTTTTGGATTTTAAAAAATTAACGATCCAGCAAATTACCCAAAAACGGCTTTTAGTTTTTGAGCCAAATTTTAATATTGAATTAAAACTTGTCTTATTTATTGGTTTAGAGCTCTTTATCTATGTGAGAATTGAAGCGGTAAGCTCTGTATGTTGCTCGAGCTAAATAGTTTTTTAACGCGGCCACAACTCTCCACGAAATCACAGATATTTTTAGATGATCGTTTTAAGATTTTTAAATTTTTCTCGTAGAGAAGAGTACCGATCAGTGGAAATGTAAGTAAAATTTTGAATTGTTAGCTATTTTTACCTCAATTTTACGTGGTAAATTGAAAATTTGTTTTAAAGTAGCTGTCGCTTCGAAACCTTTTCATTTTCAAAAGCGCCAGATATGCCAATTCAAATATGTCAAAAATCCGAACATGTTCGTCATTTCCACAACGCTAATTTTTAAGAATTGGAAGATATTTTAGTGCAATTTAAAGAAATGTCATTGCCAGCCGATACCACAGTAGGTACCTAGGGTAATCAGGCCAAAAATGACTGTACCTGAAAGACGTCTGAAAAAAATCGCCTTATAAAAAACCGGACAATTATTGTCTCAAAATATGTTATGTGGCGACGACTGGTCACAAAAAATACACTTGGTGAAATCTCTTCTATAAAAGTTTTATACCCGTTAATTTGATTCATAATTTGGAGGTGCTAAAGTGATTCCTTGATCATCAAATATATTGCTTAAGTCAGATCATATCATTTCAATGGAATTTTTGCATAATCACAGCAGCTCCATTTAGGGCAGGGATGGAGTTTCTTAAATAAAACATAGCCAGAATTCAACAAATATTGCAAGTAGTACAAATACTCCTTAGAAAAAAAATTTGGGGAAATTATATTTGCCAAAGAAAAATTTGTTTAATAGGCCTTTACTAGATTTCTAGACAAAACCAAATTATTCACGCTCTGAAAATTTCTTGGGTCACCTCATTTAGTGTCGGATTTGTTAAATAAAATAAGAGCCAAATTATAGAAATATTATGGAAGACCAGTAATGAAATTTTGGTTGATGATATTTATCAGAAACATTGTTTCACCATTTTTTTTTTTACATAGCCAACTAATCCAGGCAGTGTATGTACTACGTCTCCACCTTCAAATGGAAATAAATGGCACGTTTGTGGATAGATTTTTTTAATAGAATTTATATCTGAGATTTGAGATTTTAAGTCGATTCTTTAAGTATCGCCTAATATAAAATTTATTAATTCCGGCTCTGGAAAATTCCTTCAGCCAATTTCTTTGTACACATTTAGCTAATTCAAAATATCTTCTCAGTCTCCAGCATCAAATGGATGGAAAACACACCTTTGTTGAAGGATTTTAGTAAAATATGCTGTCTGAAATATTTCCTAAATTCTATGAAAAATTCCTTTTATAAAACCTATTATTTCGTGGACTGAAAAAATTTTCGGCCATACGAAAACATCGCCCAACTTCAAGAAATAGTTTGGAACACTACTCGTACTAATGGCAACATGATCGATATCATATATCAAAAATTAGATTTGCCAATTTTAGTTTTTCATATACACCCAACTCAGACAATTTTTTTCGCCTCCCGAACCGACTGGAACACACACATTTGTAGATGTATTTTAGTGACCTTAAACATATTAAACCTTAAACACTCTTACCTTAAACATATTAAATCACGTCCTAAACAATTTTTTACGTCAGTCATTTGGGCTGGAGTTCGAAATAAATTTTGTTGAAATTAATTTTTTTCTGGCCCCTCCTAAATTTTGCTTGGCCGCTAAAAAATTTAACCATTTGAATGAATATTATCTAAAAACCAGGATAATGTAAGACATGTGCTAATGTGCTGGGTGCCCACAGAAGTTTGAAAACCCCCATGAGAGTCTGGATTTTATCCAAATTTAAACAAAGGATTTGAATATTGATGTCAAGGCGTATTGAACGAATTAAATTTTTCATATCACACATATCATATCACATATTCATACATATTTCTAGTTCTCACAAAGTGCCTTGATCTTTTTATAAGTTGTATAAAACTCGGAATTATCGTTTTGTAAGTTTTACCAACAAATCTTCAGATTTTGAAAAGAAAGGTTTATGAAGTTGAAATAATTTAGTTCGCAAATTTGATATGTTTAAATTGTGATTGGCTGCTAAAACTCATTACTGCAAGAAAACCGTGTTGTTATGGGTTTTTGCAGAGAATGACAGAAACCATTATAAAGTGGCTTTGAAAAGATGATTCATCAAAAACTCAGTTATCTACCAGAATAATATAATTATTGCGAAATATGTGTATAGCAGTTATTAGAACAGGGGACTACAAAATGAAATAGCGGAGTATAGGAGCAATCACTAGGCGAAAGTAGTACACATACTCCGATCGTACTCATTTCGACAGCACTGCCACCAGCACGTATCAAATCTCTAATGGCTGTATGATATTCACATTTTTTCCCACTTTTTCAGTGACTAGGAAAGACAAACGGAGTGAGAGAAAAAATATATGTATATAAAATATTTTGTGAGAGTGAGTGTATATACCATAGATTTGAAAAAAATATAGAAACGTCAAAAGAAAAGTGCTAGCTCAATTTTTCTAGCAGTTAACCTTAGAATCGTGTATGGAGTGCTGTGTTCCCCAAGTGTTATTCGACTTAGGCCGTGTTCAATCGGGTAAAAAGTTAAATTTTTTAAGTGTGGTAAATTATTAAATTTTCCTCACTTTCTAATCGTTTTGGTGTTTCAAATGAAATAAGTTAAAATTGTGACGTTTCATTTTTTTTTTGTTTTGCGTAGAGAAAATCAAAATACAAGCTACAAATGTTTAACTGGTCCGTAACCAGTTAAAATTGGTGAATAAACTTCCAAAAATTTAACTTTTTAACTTTTTATGCTGTTTTTATTTGTTTGAAACACAGCTTTATAGAATAAAATAAATTACTTGTTCCACACCACCATAATTTCTGTATATTTTGCGATGTATTATACCATTAGCTTCGTAAGGGAGCTGCATTCACCTGTATTTATGTCAGTAAATTTTGTATGTAATCCGCTATCTGAAACACTCTTATATTATTCTCACGTTTTTCTGTTATTTTGGATAGAGCTGCACGTGCAAATTTTTGGTTTCACTTTCAATTCAGTCGAGCTATTACGTGAAGTGGTTTAGTGTTATTTTGTGCCTTAATTTTTTCAAACTAAAACATGGATAGAATTGTTTATTTGGTAAATATTCATCGTGAATTGACTACAGAGAAAGAACAAGAGCTTGCTGATTATTTCGATGGAAACACCGACGATGATGGGGAAAATGTTATTGAAACGATTGGTAGCCGAGACCATCCTACCGCTGATTTGTTATCGGTTGATTTAGACTATTCTAGAGATTACGATTCTGATCAATTATATATGTATGAACCGGATTGCGATAATTTCGATTTAGATGGGCCATATTCAAATGATGAGGCTCTTCAAGACATTCATTTTGTAGAACCCGTTCAGGATATGGAAAATATTGATGGTAGCGTTAACGAAGAATCGAGGCAAATCGTGGCCAAAAGACACGGGTCAAGATAAAAACGACAAAACTATTTGGTGCGGAGAAAGCGAGAACTGAGGATTTGAAAAGGAAGAGATTGGACCCCATTCCCTGTAGTATTGAGACATTTACTGAAAATCACGAAGCCTTCAAGCGTCTTTTCGCAGCCGCAATTGTTGAATGCATTGTTTTGGAAACTAATAGAAAAGCCAAAAGGACGTATGAAGCGAATCAACGTGCACAGAATCCGAAAAAATTTACACATTGTCGAGATACTAATATGGATGAAAAGTGCGGGTTTATCGACATATCGCTTTACACTGTAGTGGCAGCTAAAGATTTTTTCCACAAGTCTCAAATGCCATTTTACAGAGGAGTGATATCATTAGAGAGATTCGAGCAAATCAGTCGATTTTTGCGTTTCGATGATTCAAGAGCGAGAAGATAAGTTGGCTCCAATCATCCATATTTAGACTCTCTTCAAATGAATTTAAATTTTCCTTTCGTTAAATCCAAAGAACTCACGGTCGATGAGGTGACTTTCAGAAACAGATGCAGCTTTCGCCAAAACGTACCATCCAAGCCAGGGAAGTATGGGATTAAAATTTGTTGGCTTTTAGAAGCAAAAACAAATTCCTGTATCAGGAGAATAATTCCGGCCAAGAATTTTCTGATGAGGATAACGTTCAAACCATATCAGGTCTCAGGTCCATCCACATCAGACCCAACAACACCAGGTCCATCCACACCAGATACACCCTCATCTGGATCATCGTTAGCCAATCGAGCACACACAACTCCTAGCTCACCAATACATTTATCAAATATATGATACAACAATAAAGAAAATGAATTCCTCATTTCAATGTCTTTTCTTAATATTGGGGAATTTAATTCCCCGAATACGGGATTAAGCTGGAAGAAGGATACACGATTCCAAGGTTAATCGACCAAATATGGTTTAGCAAAAAAGAATTGGATTTGATTCTTTTTTTGACATAGATATGTACTTTTTACTGACATTTCTACCAAAGAAAATTAATTATATGTGTACCAAAGAAAATAATGCGCGGGTCTCATATTTCTTACGTAAAAAATCAATTTAGAAGTCGAAGACGTAAATTTATATCGAAGAACTTTACGGATGACATCTGCATAATTTCAGAAAATATTGGAGATGATACAGCCATTTGTCAACACAAAAATATAATTACATATATAGTATATGGTATAACAAAAAAAAAATTTTTGATTGTATTTACATATTTTGTTTATCCGAAACTTCAAAATATTTGCATATAGTATTGCCTACACTACCCTTCTCTCTTTCGTTTTACTAGTTTGGCAGCACTTTATTGCACTTGAAATAAAATGAGTATCTTATAGCCATTAAACTAAACTATACAACCAATGTAGCTTAAAACCTCACGAAGCTGAAACCCTGGCAGTGGTGAAAGTGTCAATAAGATCACGGTTTCAGCAGTTTTTAAGATTATCCCGTACAAACAGGCAGACACATACATAAGTCACATAAGTTTATAAACTACAGTACACTTTGTTTGTAATGCAGTTTTGTAGATAAGGTTTAGAAATATTTTTTTTTTTTTTGGATATTATGACTCTTTATTTTGTTATCAAAACAACACTTGTTATATTCATGAATATTAGATAAAATTACGTAGGTATTAAATGAAGAATTGCGCCTAAAAACCCGAATATTACAGTGCAATTTTAAATAATTTCCATTCACCTGCAAACTTTCCGTTAAACTTCCAATAAGTTTCCGCATCACTCTTTCCTTTAGTTGCATTCCAAATTATTTTTTAATCTTAAGACAAAAAAAAATGTTCGCTATATTATTAAACAACAAAATGCGCGCTTATTTTAATAAAAATAAAAATTAATATTTGTTTTAAGAAAGCAAATATGAAAAACAAAAAAAAACATTTTCTTATAATTTTATTTATTTTTAAGGCTTATATACAATTTAAAATAGACACAAAAAAAAAATTGTGTACATAGATATTTTTTTTTTTTTTTTATTAAAATTCTTTTATTAAATTAATTTTAGATATATAAAATGATATTAAAAAAAGCGAAATTAATTTTCTTCGTTGGATATTAAAAAGTTAATATTGGTGAATTCCACGTCGCTAATATTTTAGCAAAATTTTTGAGCAAAACTTTGGTAATTCCTGTCTTGCAATGTACTAAAATTAAAATTATCCCTATTATATCATATCGCGGCGCGCTCCATATATTGATTTGACCTTTTATTATTAATAATAATAATTTTTGTTCATAAACAATTTAATTTTTATTATTAATTTCTCAATATTAATAAAAAATAAAATTGCGTTATCTTAATATCGATATATAATACGATATAAGGAATGGTGTGTGATGGACATAAAATAAAAATACTCTGATCCTTTTTTATTGCGTAACTTTTTTTTTTTTTTTTTTTTGTTCGGGATATGATTTTATTGAATTTAATTATTTTTATTATAAGTGAGTGTTGTTACTTTATCCCAAATATAGATATATTATTATGATAGATGAAAAATTTGGGACCATAACCATAATTCATAGCCGATATTATATACAAATCAAAATAAGATAACATCAGTAATTTGGCGAAAAACTGTAGTCAAAAGTTTTCCTTAATTAAAGCTAATTTATTATGGCTAAGGACATAAATAAATTTTTAATTAAATAATTTTGTATTCATAAGTGGTACATACATTTGGTGGTTGGAAAAATATTAGAAAAACATGTGGATAAATCATAATTATATATGTATGTAGATCTTTCTGATTAGATAGTAATTAATCGGTTGTGACGTTTTTAGGCTTACTAAAATGAAAGCCCATTAATTATGATCAGAAAGGTATAATTTGTTACAAAACAATTCCCTTACTTTAAGCCATTTAAATTATCATTGTCTTAATAGCATAAAAGATTGTTTATATACGTACTTACTCTTAAATTAACTTTCCCTCTTTTATTTGTGTACGAAAGAGTGTCTAAATATTTTTCAGCATTTTCTTTCATACACACCTTTTACACGACGTACTACATATGTATGTACATATGTATGTATATGGGAAATTCCAATATATTAAGTACATACACAATAGGGAAGAATTAAGAAATAAAAATAAGTCGTGTTTATATTTGCTTGGGAACACCGTGTATTTTAATTAGACGAAAGGGATACGTTTAAATATGGAAATGGGAAAATTTTTGTATGCATAGATGTACATACATTTAAAATACTTTTTTAATACTTTTATGGTACAAAGTATAAGCATATATGAGTAATTTATGAAGCTCATTAAAAATGAATAGAATTTATATTTTGTGTTAATTAACATTACAGGCAATAAAATTTATTGTATATACATAATATTGTATATATTGTAAAGTATGTGTACAGTGGCGGCTAATATGTTCTAAAATTACAAATTTGGCGTCACTATCTCATAAGTACATGAAACACAAAAATTCCTGGTTCTATCTGTGCGTACATATACAATATAATTTTATATACATTTATTGAAATATGGGCGGTGGTAGTATCTCTCTATACAGTAGAGTTTATTACTCTTAAAATAATCAGGCAAAACAATTCATAGTTTTATGGCCGCATTGAAATAATAGTTTTTCATGTTCACTATATATACCCATTTCCCATCAAGATTATATGATTTGTGTTTGGATATTGTATTATTATGTATATACATGTACAAACATTTTTATTATATAATTTTCCAGTCGACATACATATACACGAAATGGATTTTCTTTTTGTCTTGGACGAGAAAATTTATGAGATTCTGTGGGCCAATTTTCTTGCTCTTAGTTTTTGGATTTAAATAAATTGCTAAATAAATTACACGATTCTATAATATCGTACAATATTTTGTGTTTATACATTTTGATTATCTTAAGATGATTTGTGTCCGTTTGTGGGAAGGATTAAAATATTATTTTTTATTAGTCTTAAGTTTATGAGCCAATTCGATATAAACTGGATAATATTTATTTCATACATTTAGTTTTATATACTACCTTCATATGTAAGTATATATAAAATATGTACTAATAAGCTTGAGGGTAACGTGCATCCATCGAAATTACCATAAGAAAATTGGATTGGAAACATTCATTGCTGGCAAGTAGTAAAATTTTCCGACTTTTGAATTCCTGTATAAATGATTTTTAACTATTGATTGAAAAAAAAATTGCAGATTGTCCCTCCCTTGTTCCCAAAAACAGAACTTAACTAACGATTAAAACAATAGTGTTGTATACATGCATTGCTGCTTGATACGTTGACGATGAACTTAATAGCTTTAAGCTAATCTAACAACTGAATGTCTGTGTTCGTTAGTTCGCTTGCCTGGCATTCTTTAAGTGGACCAAAATATTCGGATCTTGAAGGAGAATATGGTGCTCACAGCCGCTTAGGTTTATGTTTTTGTAGTCAGGACTTACTGAGCGAAAATTTTAAAACCGTCCATTTTTAATTGCCCATTCTATTATGGTATCCTTGTATATTGTTGCAAGTTGTTCTTGATGCTCTGCTCTAATATTATCATTCTGCAATAACATTTGGTTATCTGAAGAATCAAATTTTAAATTGGTGAGCAAATTACCCAGTTTTCAAATTTCCGGTTGACATTAAAAATTTTAAAAATTTGCAATTTTGTACGGAAATTGAAATAACAATTTTATGGAAGTTTTAATATTTCAATAATTCAAAATAATTTACCGGCAGAGTACTTGAGTTTAAATATTTGTAATAATGCAAAGTTACTCAAATTCGTTAATTTAAAAATTTCAATGTTGAAACAGTTTAATTTTGATTAAATTTATCACAATAAAGCTTAAGTATTTGGAAATTTCAATTAGCATCAATTATTTAAAATTTAAAAATTTTGTGTATTTTAGGATTCGATTAGAAAAATTAAAAATCATACAAACTAGCTCAATTTGAAGTTGAAGAGACAGTTTTCGTCCAGGTTAGAGAAAAGAGGATTCGTTAAACATTACGATCAATAAATATGGCTTCAAAAATTCAAAATTTTAAAAATTTCGGATTTTTCCTGAACAATAACTTTTCTACAATTTTAACAAATTCTTAAATATTATGGAATTTAAAAGCCGAAATTCCGTGAGGTATATAACAATATACAAGAAATGTTTAAATTTCACAGGAACTGAATTTCAAAGTTTAGTCAAACCTTAAAAATATATGGGGTAGAGACATGGGCATATAACAACATCTGGGAATATTTCGGGAAAATAGGGCTTCACCTATTCGTTTCAAAATGTTTCACAAACGTATTCAAATACATCGACCTACTGTACTTCACATCGAATCAGTTACTCCTACGAGCTTCAATTATGAAGTGACGCTCTAATGGTTTAAACAAACAGAATTGATTTAATGAGACGTTCAAAATCAAAGGGCAATAGCTTACTGATTCCTTTCCAGATTCGCTAACAATGCTTCTGTGTCCTCAACTTACTTGTAGTAATTCAGTTCCTCCAACATTTGTTATCCTATTTTTCGAAAAGGTTTTTATCACAAAACGTTAAAACTAGAAGATGACAGACAAACAATTAGCCTAAAAGATGAGATCACTATTATAAATCACAATCTCTGAAATAGACTTGAAGTTTTTACAATTTTATGATTTTTAAAGCTAAATATAATATTTATAATTCTAGTCAAACTGGGTCAAAATGTGTGTTTGAGAAAATGTGTCTACAATTCTCAAACTTAAAAATCTCAACAAAAATTATTTAAAATTTGCTGCGAGTCTGCTTTCAATTTTTATGAGTGCAATAATATTTCGAGACCAATGTCTAGCGCTAAATGTCTTTTACAAAGAATTTGTTGGTGGGATTTTGGTTTTATTAAAGCTTTTTAAGCTTTAGCAGCAACATCAAAATTTGAAATTCTCTTATAAAACATGAAATATTATCCTGTACCGAAAATATTTTTTTAATTTGCTAAGCTTTTATGTGAGCATACATGCGTATTTCGAGTTAAAAGTTTCATTAAATTCAAAACTGTTTTCAGTTAATTTATAATTCTAAATTATTTTTGGAAAATAATTCAATCCAATCAAAGTTTTAACAAATTTTCATAAAGCTTCCAAAATGTAACAAAATAAATTTTATGAAAATGTATCTACAATTCTCAGACTTAAAATATGAACAAAAACTATTTCAAATTTGCTGGGAGCTTTCTTACAGGTTTTATATATGCAATAGTATTTCGAGACTAATGTTTAATTGATTTATTAGGGGGATTTTATTTTATTAAACCGTTTTAAGCTTTAGCGACAGTATGAAAATTTATAATTTTCAGACAAAAAGAGCTTAATAAAACTTGAAATATTATTCAGTACGTAAAATATTTTTATGATTTGCAAAGCTTTTATGCGAGTATACATATATGCGTATTTGGAGTTAATTTCATTACGTTCAAAAAAGTTTTGAAATTTTTTTAATTCTGATTAATTTTTGGAAGATACTAAAAGCTTCCAAAATATAACAATATATGTTTTAAGAAAATGTATCTTCAATTCGCAGATTTAAAAGCTCGAAAAAAATTATTTCAAATTTGCTGAGAGCTTTCTTACTGATTTTATGAGTACAATAGTTATTCGAGACCAATGTTGAGAGCAATGTCTTTTGTAAAGAATTTTTTTGGGGATGTTATTTTTATTAAAGCTTTTAAGCTTTAGCGACAGTATCAAAATTTGAAATTCTCAGACATATAGAGCTCAATCAAACTTAAAATATTATTCAGTACAGGAACTATTTTTATGGTTTGCTAAGCTTTCATGTGAGTATATATGCATATTTCGAGTTAAAAGCTTTATTCAATTTTTTTTTTTTTTTGAAAGTAATTCAATCCAATCAAAGTTTTTAACAGTTTTTCACATTTAGTTAAGATAACCAAAAGTTTGCTTCCAAAAGTAACAAAAGCTTCTTTAAAATTAATTTATTTTTGAAATAAATTAAATCGTATAAAACCTTTTCAATTTAATATTTCAGTGAACAAGTTTCCTTACTCAATCTAAATAAAGCTGATCAGTGATCACCAACTTTCTACTCAATCTGAACTAAAAGCATTCGCCACCAACAAGCCTTAGAATATTTTTAATAAAGAAAACTATAGGGTTTCTACATAAATGCGTACATAAACTAAATCAATCACTAAGAACCTTCAAAGTACAAAATTTTGCTTCAGTTTTTTTTTTAAAGAAAGGAGCAGCTTAATTTCAGTTGTACTTGAAGCATAAAGTTAAAATCCTAAAATAATACATAGCATATAACTGAAAAAATAAAGCCATTTAAAAAAATTAAAAGAATTGTTGAGCTGTTTGAAAGCTTATAAAATTTGAAAAGGCTTTTCGATATTTTTGAAAGCTACAAGTCGAAAAAAGAAGGTAGGAAGTTGAACTAAAGCACACATCTCGTTTAATAAACGATTTTAAACTTTGATATACTTTTAAGCCGAGAGACATTTTTTAATTCTGAAGCTTTCAGCCTTCACGGTCTTAGCGCCAATCAAAAAAAAATTTAAGGTATTGTCTACTTCTACGAATATATATTTGGGATAAATTCAAAGCTTTTATTAAGGTTTTATAAAGCTTTGTATTTAATTCTTGGGGGAACAAATCTTAATTTTTCATACACAAATTAAACTAAGCTTTGAATTAATTAAAAAAAAATTCAATTATTTACGGCTTCCCAAAAAGCTCACGAAATTCTGTGCGGCTCGCTTCGTTTTCCAAAACCTGATATTTTAAGTTTTAATAATTTGTAAACGGTGTACTCTTAAAGTTTATTCAACAATGTTAAAGCTTTATAATGTTCTAAAATCAAATTCGAAGCTTTTAGAAATTATGAATATTTCGAGTTAATTTTATTTGACTTTCACACACACACGTGGACGTTCAAAGCCAACTTTATGTTCGATTATTTCTTCTATTTTTTCAAGTTTGTGTTTTTTTTTTTTTTTGCTGATTTTATCTTGCCAAAGTAAGAAAAGGAAACATATTGATGATTGATGTTCTTAAAACCTTTGAATGATACAAAAAACTTGTATGTCATTTACGCATTAAATCATCAAAATATCTTAATTTTCCCAAATGAGCTTTAAAATCAGGTCAATTTCCATCCTAATTAAGGTAAATTGCTGATAATTTACTATATTCATATAAAAACTAATTGTTTGTCTTATAAAAAGTATAAATTTAAATTCAAATTAATTTTCATTATACGTGTATACACAAAGAAAAACTTCTTTCAACAATCCCTAAACGACCATTTCTTATGTCAAACTGTTATACTTTAGGTACGGTACATAATAAGTCATTTTTCTTGTTGTTTATTTAAGATTTCTCCTTAATAAATAGAAACATGTACATAGGTTTCAACCTAACTAAAAAAAAAAAAAGGTTTTGCTTTTGTGTATTTTCGGAAAAACTAACCTACACCCATCCTACCCAACGATGGGGAGGAAATTTTCATATAGAAATATAATAATACTTTGAACCCTTTCATTTTCTTATATTATTATATTCGTATTGCGTTCACCAACTTTTAATTTATATTAATTTATTGTCTTGTATGTATTACGTATGTATTTATATACATATTTTATACTCAATGGAGTTAAGAAACTATAAACGACCTTTTTCTGTTCATTTTCTTAATACGTATGTTTTAAAAATGGACTATTTGTAAAGTTAGGGAAAATCTACTCAAGTGTAATTTTATACAGCTTATGCGCTTAGCTTAATTGTTTTTCAGGTCAATATAAAAACATAGATCTTCCTTGTGATCTTTCATGTGGTTTTATGTTAGTCCCATGTATACAAAAAGTTGTATGTAATTAAAAAAAAAAAAAAAGCAAAAAAATGAAAGACAAAAATCTTCAAGATATAATAATGTCACCTAACTATACCCAATTGAAATATTTTACCACACAACAAGTACAATAAATTATAATTTTTCATCGTACATAACGAAAAGTAAAATAAATTATTACCACAGTTTTATGTCCAGGGAATTTTCATATAGTTTTTCATTTTTATTAACATTAATTGTTATTTTTTTGGTTTTTTTTTTATTTTGTAAGCGAACAAATTAAATATATTTAAGAAGAATAATAAGAAGAAAAAAGATAAGAAAATGACACGAGAATGCTCATAAGAGATATTAAGTTACTTAGTTTTTTAGATAATTTATCACTCTTTATATGTATATGTACGTATTCGTATAAACAATAAACATACAGTTTTGTTAGAACCTAGAGGTGAACTTTGTCAGGGTATATTGTCATTACCACAAAATGATTTTTTTTTTTTTGTTTATCAGAGAAAGAATGAAAAGATAAATTAAAATTATAAAAAGTCGTAATTTAAATTTACGGGATTTTATCGTAAGTCGAAATGATATAGTTTTCTACTTTTTTGTTGGTCGAACAGTTAACCACTTAGATAAAAGATAAATAAAATTTATTTAAGATAAGATATGCGATGATATAATAAAGGGGTTTATACTTTTGTAACCGCATAGCTGGGGAAAAAAATTTAATTTTTTGGCTTTGTGCGTTTTTATTTTAATAGGATCTTGATGATAGTGTGAATTGACGGTGGTGGTTTCAATAAATTAAATGAAATTTGAATTTTCAATGATGAAATTCAAACAAAAGTGATATTTGAGTCCATGTCTTTTTCTAAACTGGATCCTTTTATTAGATAAAGTTTTGTTCTCAAGAAGACCATCAATAATGAAAACAAAAAAGAATTTTGTTCATTTACTCGTACTAATTTCATTTATTACAACCGGCAAATTTTTTCCCAACAACTCTTTCTGCATAATCTGTCAGGACATCGATTAATATTTTCTGCATTTGTGATCAACCCCTGGTCTTATGAAGAAAACACCTTTAAACTGAATTTCTGTTTTCCCGTAATTATACATTAAATTTTAGCTCCAAAATATTATAAAAAATATGAAGCTGTTTCATCACCTCGCCAAGCGACTTTCTAAGCTCAAATTTGATAAAAAATTGATCTACAATTCGATGAGTGTATTTTTATTTATTTTTTGTTGTTCTGCATTTTATTCAGGGTAGAGCCACGACCAAACTAGGAGTATCGCATCAGCCAAAAATTTCATCTGCGACAATCCAGAAACCATTTAATGATTCGCGATAATATTATATGGATGAGTTTATATTTGAAACCTAAATTTTGAGAAAAACTTACGAGAAGAGGAACCTAAAATTTGAAAGTTCTGTTTGCAAAACTATGGTTTATCAATGTAAAATGAGTCGGTGTATTACAAGAAACCGTTCAGCTATGACAAAAGATGAACAGAAAATAAAAATATTTCCTTACCTCACCTACGGTGACATTATACATTAAAATTTAATGTATAATTAATGTTGTGCTGTAAATGTATAGTGCTACTAAAATTGTCCTTAAATCCATTGAAAAATAACAGATTAAAATTATTCAGAAAAAACAGAATTCAATGACATTTGGTCGCATAGACCTGAATGATTGATATTGATGGAATCACGGCCACATCTTCCAAGGGAAGGATCCAAGTTATCAGCCTACAAGAACTTCAAAAAACGAAAACTGAGTAAGACAGAATTATCGTATTCTTATGAACAAAAGTACGATACAATCGATAATCCGTAAATGCATCAGACTTTTGAGTTACCAAAGGAAGACCAAAAATCAAATGATATTTACCAGCAAGTATATAGTTAGCGGAAGGCAAAGAAGACAGCATACATATTAATTATTTAAAAAAAAAAACATCTCGCCAACTAAATTTCAATGTACAACAGTACACACATAGTAAGTAGCCCACCTCATCCGTGATTTATAATTTCATTAATTTCAAATTGTGTGTAACATCTATTTATTTCCACCGAAATACAAGGGAACACAATATACCGACCAAATGTACGTACATACCCAGATGTAAAAAATGGTTTTTCATGAAGCAAAAATGGAAAAGCAAGCAAGCAAAAAATTACCACATCTTTCAATTTTTTCCCGTTATGGTCATTTTTCATTTAACAATGTATAAGAAAAATTATTTCCTTTTTTTTTATGTTTTCTTCATTCGTCTTATTATTTTCTATTTAAAGGCAAAAATAAATGTTTTCGCTTTTCTTTTTCGGTTTGGTTGTGAATTTCCGCATTTCTTAAAAAATAATAATAATTGTAAAACATGTATAGTAACTCCTTTCAATTTACCATCATCATTTATTAAATTAACCCTTTGTCAGGCGTTTGTTCGTTATGTATTACTAAGTAAAAGAAAAATTTCCCGAGCACGGGGTTACTAAATACCATACCGAAGAAGTAAACTAAGGATTTTGTGTTTTCTTTTAATTTGTTTTATTTTTATTTTTTTAAACATCCACAACCCTTTTTAATTCCGCGGCTGAAACACAAAACAAAATTATTTAATTGAATGTTATGTTACTTACTTTTTGGTATCTTGAATTTGCGGTACAGCTCCTCACAATATTTATACCACGAGTAATATATAGGACACGAACAGTTTTCTTTGGTTTATCGTAAACCAAATGGCGTTATTAAAATTTTTAATTGTAATTATTTTAACATTTTTTTTTTTTTGTTTATTTTAATTAAAATTATTATTTTTTTGCTAACATTACAGGAGTGTGCTGATCTAAATGTAAAATGGATTTTTAATTTGTACCGGATGGCTTTTATTCTGCGTGTTATGACGATGGAGTGTTAGATATCGTTGTTGAAGGTTTATGAATTGATAAAAATATTCTAAATATTATTTTGGTTATTATTTTTTATTCACAACTGCCGCGTTGTCGGCAAGCCGGAAATGGTAATAAGTCCTAAAGGGATAGGTGTCAAAATACGCAAAAAAAAATGTTCATCCTGTGTGCCGCAAGTCGATTTTCAACTTTCAATGTTCGACTTTTCTAAATAGTTGATTAGTTCAAACCAGTCTACCGTTCGTTTTCTTAAATTGCGACATTTCGAACATCAAACGAATATCACCAAATGTTATTGCTATTTGAATAAAATAACCAGGGTTACTGCCGAAATTTCACTAGTTTTTTCTTCTTGTAATATCACTGAACCAACCAAACAGCACTTTGGCATTACACTGATAGTATGGGAGACGCCATTTTGATTTTAAAGTAAAGCTTTGACAGAAAGCATCGAACTTAACTTCCTTGCACATAAACATGAGTTAAACTAGGGTTAACTCCCCGGTTACAGGTTCGAATCTCGGTAGGGGTGGTATGCAAAAGTTTTTGTTTTATCTTTTGATTCTTAATTTTGGAGTTTTCCCGAACATCGACGCCTTCTATAAAATTTTGTTAAATTACAGAAACTCAACCGGGTTAGAAAATATCTGATCTAAGGTTTTAAAGAACATGATTCAATTAATTTTAGACAAATGGGAAGAAATAAGGAGAATTCCTTGCAAACACCATCAAGCTGAAGTTGTAAAAAGTGCCCATCAGGTGCGTTGTCACATTTGGGCTTGACTACGGTAGCTGAATAGGCAATTACAATCCAATGGATAAAAAATTTTTATTGACAAAGACAATTTAACTGTCGCAGAATTTCGATACACAATGGCTTATAATACCATTGTATCACCACATTACGTGGTACATAAAAAAAGAAAGTAGTGGATAAATATTCCAATTGATTTTAAGAATTGGGTATTTGCGGTACTGCGTTACTTTTGAATGGAGGATTCTTAAATCATTTGGAAATTGTTGGGTCTACGTTCTCGAATTCAACCTAATTTTTCATATGCGGAGATCTGTCAAAATTCCTCTTGAAATTCCCTTGGTAATGTCACTTATAATTTCCCCACACAATCAAATATCATATTCTCGAAACCATTCGGAATTTTTTATTCACCTTTCTGAAATATATTTAACTTGCATAGATGGTCTGTTTATGGTTCATTTGTCAAAGAGACAGAAAATTAATTAGAATTTCAATAAAATCTTTAAAATACCGTTTTTTCCCGTTTTGCTGTCCACGGTCACTTCATTTTTTAGGAACTATCACTTGATCACGAAAATAATGTCGCCTCTTCGTATTGCCGTAACTTTTGATATAGCTGTCCTGTTCATTCCGTGTTTTGTTTTTTATATTCGTTATTTATTGTTTTAAACGCATTTTACATGTTGCATCGTAGTTTATCATTATTTATCAAAATGACATCAACAAGGGAAGTGATTTCACATTGAGCACAAAAAAACTTGCAAAAATTTGGAATACAAGTATTAGAACAGTCCAAAGAAGGAATACAAGGAATACAAGTATTAGAACAGTCCACTGTTAATCAAAAACAGAGACCTGGTCGTCCGAGTGGTGTGATGAACAAAATAATTGCCAATAAAGATATTTGTCTTTATACGAATAATCCGTCACTATCGACCAATGAAGTTGCGAAAAAAGTTGGTGTTTGTAAAAAGATTGTTATAAAAATTAAAGAGAGAAGAAATTTAGAAACCAGAAAGAAGAAAAAAGTACCTCTTCGTGATGAGAAGCAACAAAAAACAGCAAAAATAAGGGGCAGAAAGTTGTATAATGAGTATCTAATAAATTTTCAAGGATGCATATTAATGGATGACGAAAGCTATATAAAGCTTGGTACAAAACCAATTCCTGGGCCCACAGTATTATACTAAGGTGAAAGGGCGGAGCATCGATGAAAAAAATGTACAATTGGCGTCGAAAAATTCTCAAAGAAGGAAGGGACAAGTGAAAGAAATTTATACTTGTGGAAAAAGGACCCGGCCATAATTCACACAGGGTACAATGAATGGGGATTGCTACACTGAAAATTTCATGAAAGCAAGAATTCTTCCTTTCACTCGAAAGCACGAAGGACCAGTGCTGTTTTGGGCAGACTTGGCTGCAATACACTATTCGGGTAAGGCGATGGACTTTTATGAAAATAACAATATTCGATTCGTACCTAAAAGTCACAACCCACCAAACTGTCCACAACTTCGCCCAATTGAAACATATTGGGCCAAAATAAAAGGATTTTCACGGAAGAAAGATAGAATGACTAGAACAATAGAAGATTTCTCCAAAATGTGGATGTCGACCCAAATAAAAATGACTGAAGGTGGTGTGCAGACTTTAATGCGGAGAGTTTCGAAAAAAGTTTGAGGAGTTTTACCGAAGTTCAGATTAGAATTATAAAATGTATTTTTTTTGTATGTGTTTTTGCTAATTTAATTCACTCCAATTTTGTTCAATTGTCCGAAATTATTTTGTAAATGCTTTGGCAGCATTTTAGATATTTCCTACCTATAGGCACCTTAGCTTCTAAATTGGTAGTATGTATAACTAAAAGTTGGGAACCCTTTCTTCTTGATTGCTGATTATTGATTTTAAACTAATCAGCCTTTATAATGTTGTCAAGGAAAATATTATCTGCCCAAGAAATAATAACATCAATTTGTATTTTGGCAGTAGTTAGGATCAGCTAGTTGAAGTTTCAGTTTTTACAGCTCTTCTACACATCGTAAGTTTTAGAATCGGAACATGATTTATTGAAATTCTAAAATCTTGTTCAGAAATTTAAACAAAAACTGCCTAATTTACTTTTCAGATTTTCTACCAACTATGTAATTTTGATTTCATCTAAGCGAAACTAGGAACTACACTCTCAAATTAAAGAATATCTGGGTAACTTGGTTTGTTTGTTTTGTTATGACTTTAAATCACTGCCAGGGATGGCTTTAGCACGTCCATCACATTACATACCATAATTTGCTAACCAGCAGATTAAATCAACAATTGACTTATTTTTACGTACAAACAATTTAGCGATTATTAAATTATCATTTTCTAAAACATCTAAGATTTATTATCTATTCAGGGTAGAAATCCCTTGGCTATAAATTTTCCACAGAATATACGGCTAAAGACTAACCCTTCTTCTTCCGATCGCCTACAACATTTTTTTTAACCCACTCCTACTAACTGAATCGTGACAGACTTACCGGAAAACCTTTCAACCGACAAAATAAAAAAAATTCTTATCATTAAAAAAAAACGAAACAAAAAAATCATTTCTTTTATCAATATACGTACGTTTAGTAAGTAGTTCATTTTCTTCATCACATTCCAAGAAATCTTTTATGTGTACATATATTTTATATAAGATAATTGAAATTGTTATTTTTTTTTTATCATTTACATTTTATTTAGGTACAGTATAAATTTAACTTTTTTAAGAAAATCGCAAAATAATAACAAAATAATAAAAATAAGAAGACGACGCGAAGTTAATTCTATTCTTCACTAAATAAATTTTCACAAAGTGTGTTCTTCTCTCTAGTAGTTATATACAGTAGTAAAAACACAAGGAAAAATTAAATCAAATTAAATCACTTTGAATTATTTTAGAAATTGAGATTTGTATATAAATATGTACTCGTCGCATAAGAAGAAGACATAAAGTAACAAAACGTAAATTTTATTTTATACGAAGAAGATTAAGTTTGGGAGTAATAAAAATAATGAATTTGCGCGCTTTCATTTGAATATATTCACTCAACACGATTTCAATTAGAGTGAAATTGTCTATTTCGTTCGAATTGATAACCTGTTATCTTACATATGTTGTATGTTGTATTGTATATTGTTCCATTTCAACACCCTGATCCTGAAACACTAAAATTTGATTAAAAAACAAAATAATAATAAAACGAAGAAAATCAAAAGATCTCATCAACTCAAGATTAAGGTATTACTGTATCCTTTTTCTCTAAAATCCCATATAATCTTTAGAGTCATCTAATTTATATAAACTAATGTACTATACAAATCAAGACACAAGCTAAGAAATTAATTAAATTTAATTTAATCCATTTAAAATGAAAAAAAAAAAAATTAACCTGACCAATAAACATATATTACGACGAGAGGAACAAAATCCTTACGAGAAAAAGATAAGAAACTAAGATAATTTCGTGTAATAAAATTAAAATCTACTTTCCTTAACGGGAAAATTTATTTTCCATTCATAACAATAATCTCACACATAAATAAACCGAATTTTCTTTTCTGTACTTCGGGAGGAAAATTATATTCACAATCACCGAAGAAAAACAATAGAAATGGAAATTTTCGGTTTGATTTCATTTTTGTTTAGGAAAATCTTTTAATTCAATTTTTGGGTTTTCCGTTTTTTTCTTTTTCAAAATGACTTTATAAGAATTATTTTATTTTATTTATTTATATTGAAAAGGGAAATTTTATTTTGCAAGTAACAAAATCATAAACCACAAAACAGAAAATAAGCGCCCGTCAAAATCGTGCCCATGCCACAGATTTATGATGCATTAATATAATCAGTCGTACAGGAGTGTCTTAAAAAAGTTATTATCTATTTCGGAATATTAATCGAAGTGACATCCACATTATGGATTTTCCCAATGATGCAAACCAAAAAAAAAAATTTAACTCGATTTAGGCCTTGGACGGATTCCTTAATTAGTGCTGACTGCTGACTTCAACTTGGTCAAAACTTAATTTCATCGTGGAAAAACAGGCCGGGTCTTATAAAATCACCTAATTGGGAACCCTATCCTAATCACCCTATCCTAGTTGAGAACTTAAAACCTTTATTCAAATCATCACAGAAACCTTAATTTGAGTTTCATATTTTTAAAGAATTATTAGAAAGCTTATAGACTGTCGTAGAATTCCTCGAAAACTTTTCAAAAAGAGTACTTCGGAAAATTGGTTTCATAATAAACTTAAGGGACAAACGGGTCTATTAACAAATTTGATTTAATAGTAAAATCCGCGTAACTAATTTTTTTAATATTGGTACGAAATGAATGGAGCTAAATATTTATTTATTTATTTACCAAACAGTGTGCAAAATGATTTGCCGTTCTCGAGATACCACGGTTACAAACAGACAGTTTTTGTACCAAAAAAGCTCAAAATCTGCAATTGTGCTCCGATTACGGTTCTTAATACCTCTAAAGATAGGTTTCGGAACCTGTAATTGTCGTGCTAACTTTCATAGAGGTTACTAGATTTTTCTGAAAAACACCTTACTATAAGTCAGCAGTTTCTGTACCAACGAAGCTCAAAATCTGCAATTGTGCTTCGATTACGGTTCTTAATACCTCTAAAGACAGGTTTTGGAACTTGTAATTGTCGTGCCAACTTTTATTGAAATTGCTTGATTTTTCAAAAAGGCACTTTACTATAAGTCAGCAGTTTCTGTACCAAAAAAGCTCAAAATCTGCAATTGTACTCCGATTACGGTTCCTTATATCTCTAAAGATAGGTTTCGGGACCTGTAATTGTCGTGCCAACTTTCATTGAGGTTGCTTGATTTTTCTGAAAAGCACCTTACTATAAGTCAGCAGTTTCTGTACCAAAAAGCTCAAAATCTGCAATTGTATTCCGATTATGGTTCTTAATACCTCTAAAGACAGGTTTCGGGACCTGTAATTGTCGTGCCAATGCGCATAGAGATTGCTCAATTATTTCCATACATTTCATAGAAAATTCGCTTTTTCTGAAAAGCACCTTACTATAAGTCAGCAGTTTCTGTACCAAAAAAGCTCAAAATCTGCAATTGAGCTCTGATTACGGTTCTTAATACCTCTAAAGATAGGTTTCGGAACCTGTAATTGTCGTGCCAACTTTCATTGAAATTGCTTGACTTTTCAAAAAGGCACCTTATTATAAGTCAGCAGTTTCTGTACCAAAAAAGCTCATAATCTGCAATTGTGCTACGATTGGGGTTCTTAATACTTCTAAAGATAGGTTTCGGAACTTGTAACTGTCGTGCCAACTTTCATTGAGATTGCTTGATTTTTCTGAAAAGTACCTTACTATAAGTCAGAAGTTTCTCTAACAAAAAAGCTCAAAATCTGCAATTGTGTTCCGATTACGGTTCTTAATACCTCTAAAGATAGGTTTCGGAACCTGAAATTGTCGTGCCAACTTTCATAGAGATTGTTTGATTTTTTTTAAAAGCACCTTACTATAAGTCAGCAGTTTCTGTACCCAAAAGCTCAAAATCTGCAATTGTGCTCCGATTACGGTTCTTAATACCTCTAAAGATAATTTTCGGGTCCTGTAATTGTCGTGCTAACTTTAATTGAGGTTGCTTGATTTTTCTGAAAAGCACTTTACTATGTCAGCAGTTTCTGTACCAAAAAAGCTCAAAATCTGCAATTGTGCTCTGATTATGGATTTTAATACCTCTAAATATAGGTTTCAGGACCTCTAATTGTCGTGCCAACTTTCATTGAGATGGCTTGATTTTTCTGAAAAGCACCTTATTGTAAGTCAGCAGTTTCTGTACCAAAAAAGCTCAAAATCTGCAACTGTGCTCCGATTACGGTTCTTAATACCTCTAAAGATAGGTTTCGGGACCTGTAATTGTCGTGCCAACTTTCATTGAAATTGCTTGATTTTTCTGAAAAGCACCTAACTATAAGTCAGCAGTTTCTGTAACAAAAAGCTCAAAATCTGCAATTGTGTTCCGATTATGGTTCTTAATACCTCTAAATATAGGTTTCGGGACCTGTAAGTGTCGTGCCAACGCATATTCGGATTGCTCGATTATTTTCATACATTTCATAGAAAATTCGTTTTTTCTGAAAATCACCCGAGCTCGAACAGCATACTAAGCTTTAGTGTTAATACTCGTAAGTTGATTTAAAAGAAAAATGTTTTGCAATTGAGATTAAACTGGTGCTAAACGGATTTAATGGACGATATCTATAATTGTTTAACACGATAAAGTTTTAGCTATTGTTTTCGAAGATAAAAAAAATATTGTAAAGGGCGTCCACAACCTAAATTAAAAACATTAGGGAGTCTTTTTCTTTACATCGGGCCACTAAAAGTCATATTGCAAGCTTGAGCTAAAACTTCACCGTACGCTTCTGAAATGTAGTTATTTGGTGGTATTTGTGGCTTCAAATAACGAATTTTAATCCTAAGCTTGAGCTTATTTCAATCAGGTTGTCATGCTCTATCTCCGTCAATTGATAAAGAAAATGAGAACAATTGAACAGGTGAAATTTTTTATGTGGATGTAGAAATGTACAAGCTTCCTCTCTTATTTACTTGAAGTAAGAAATACTTGTTGCTGACCGCGTTTAAAAAAAAAAAGCTCGATCTTGAATTTAATGCATTACATTTAACAAAATTTAAAAATTTCACTTTTTGAAACAGACTGCACCTACACCGCAGATAATTCTGAATTTTTTTTTTTTTTTGCCTAATTTTCTCGATGTAAAAATGAGTAAATATCATTTCATCCTCTGTTACTGTTGACTCATCAACAGGCAGTATATTTAATTGAGTTTTAAACCAAGAAGAACCTGCTGAGTTCAGAATAATAATTATACGTTGTTAGTAAGAAGCACTTTCTCTTCACAAGTTTAGATTTGACCTCATCAGTGGTAACTCAGCTAGCCATTTATATTATAAAAATCCAAATTTAAAAAAGTTTAAGGCGTTAATATTGACCTTTTGTGCCGGATAGCCCTTGGAATTTGAACAAATAAATAATTTCCAGCAATTAGATGCGAATTCGGAAATATTAATAAAAAGAGCCTACATGAAAATTAACGATATTAACAACCTAATGCAACAGGCTCAATTATGTTTAGACTAAAATTAGTCTAGTTCTTTTCAGTAGAAAACAGATAGATTTACTCCTTAGTTGTAAGAACAACGGTATGACATAATGAGTAAAAATGTGGATGAGGTGACGGAAGAATTTGAAAATGCTGTACAACAATAAGCGACACAAAAGGATGCCAAGCTCCCCTAAAACCATTTAGTAACCTGAAATAAAATTGCCACCAGTCGAAATACCATATTTCAACGACCATTACAAGTAGTGGACCGCATTTTATGATATGTAGATTCGGAAGGTTTCTAAATTCTTACTGATACTCATAAAATCAGCTACTTAAAACTAATATTAAAGGAGATGCAGCAAAAAACCATAACAACAACTGAGATCAATTTTTCGAATGCGTGGCACAATAATAGTAAATCATTTTAACAACAAGAGATTACTTGTCACCAACCATGTAGAATAGAACCAGAATTTCGAGTCAGCAACATCAATAAAAACTCTTCATAACACAAAAACGTAATCTATTGCTTTAAAATATTGATGATGACTGATTCATGATTAAATTTAAACAGAGTTGGATTATTTTACGTTTCGAGTCACAAAATAAGCGCAGAACCGTTCAATTTATTTACACCTAAATCTAAATCGTTTCCGTTACAAAGAAAATCCCATTTTATATATTCAGGGAGACTTTTAGGCTATTTATTTGCGTTTCATATAAATTATGCGGAGTCAGCTGGTACTGAAATTTTAAGTGAGTTGGACCAAATTTCAACCGCTATGCAGTTACGTAACCAAGTGAAATTTAATCCTGTCGGAGCAAAAATAATCTCCTGAAAATATGAAATGTATGTAATAATTTAGGGACATTACAATAATAATAATTTGTACAGCCTCATATTGCACAAAACAATGGTTATAATTTATTTCTTCGACTATCCTCTAGTAAAAGCACAAAAAACAAACAAAACAAATGTAGATTTTGGCAACATCATCTTCCAACTAATAAAAGTCCTCGTCAGTCAACCCAATTTATATATTTATGTTTTTATTTTTTTGGATAACAAACAATAAGATGATGAAATGAATGCAAAATAATATACAATAATACGGGCACAATAATAGTTTTTAAGAGCCAGGCGAATAATATAATAATTGTCATTATTAAATGAGCCAACGCGTTTCGGGAAGTTATACCAAATAATTATTAAAAATGTGAATGAGAATATTGCATGTAAAATTTTATTATTTCCTATTTTTTGTGCTTTCTTGGAACGATTTTGAAATTTAATTTTTTTTTTTTTTTTTGTATATTTTTATTTCAAATAATAACTAAAATATTAATAAATTACGCGGGATACAAAAAAAAACATATTACTATTATTTTTATGGTTATTGCTATTAGCACTATGGTAATAATGAGTTCTGCAGCGTACGGCGGGAGGAAGTTTTGGCGTTTTGGTGGAGTAAATTTCATAGTCACCCTACATATTTCTTCTATATTATGAATGTACACGTATAGTAGAGAGTATACTAACAATTGTTCAACTCAACACCCAATTTGAATAGAGCTAATAAAAAAAAACTTTAATTCATTTCAAATTGGATTAAAATGATTAATTGAAAGGCTGCAAAAATATTCTATTGTCAAATTTTAAATGTAATGCAGAGAACGAGAGGAAAAACAGGTAATATCAAATATTTGAGGGACTAAATGCACTCTATTGTCATTTTTGAGAGTCAGTGAAATAAATTATTATTACATACATCCCTCGTAAATAAATTTGTATATCGGGTACGTTCTCAATTTTTTTTATCCTAAAACTATTTTGTAAAGGGTTTCTATTCTACAGTGATTATTTTTCCGTATAACAACTACGAAATCAAATTAAAGAATTTTAGTTTTGGTTCTATAGTATTAGTACACACAGTGTAATTGTATACGGTGCACAGAGAGATTTAAAAGGACAACCGAAAAAAAAAATTAATTTTACGTTTCTGTACTTTGCCAGATGGTTACTTTAAAATTTATTTATACGTGGATAATAGGAAAATTGAAAATAATTTCATTTTCCAGTTTGCATATACATACATATATAGTATATCGTGGTGTTCAGTTGGCTTACAATTATTTTTAAATTATACGTAGCAACAAAAAAAATGTTAGTTAGTGTCGTTAGTAAATTCGAAAATTCGATAATAATTGAGTATTCAGAAGCCCTCACAAAAATACACCAAACTGTACTAATAACTAATCAACACATATGATTATGTTCAGTAGTGGTAGTTGATCAACATGTTTTGTACGAGGAAATAGAATTTTCTTCTGTATACCTTGGGGAAAATATAAAATAGAGCTATTGAGTTGATAGTCCGTTGGGACTTATGCCGTACATCACAAAAAAAATTAATCGTTATTTAGTTTATTGTCAAAAAATTGTTTGATGACAACTGACATAAACTGTCTTGTGGAGAAATTTACATATACAAAATAATTGTTAGTTTAAAAAAATTCTAATTAGGTTCACACATGTGCCAAAAAGATCATAAATACATTTGAAAGGTATATTCACCCCCTCTTATACGTAAATGTTGTAAAACTATTATATTCATTCATAACAAAAAAAATACGATCAAAGACAAAAATTGATTTTTCATTTGGTCAACAAATGTTTCCAACTTACATATTGTACATACATATCAAATTTTGCCACCATTGTTCTCCTATTTTAACTAAATCCAATTTAGGATACTGTAGTCCTAGGCACGAACTAAACGATAACACAATATACACAAAAAGAAATCTTTCGTAATTCTTAAAAAAAAAAAGTGGAAAAGAAATAAAAACAAAACCACATGATTTTGATCCTTAAAAATTATCCTTAAGAAGTGGCAAAACAAAAAGAAAACTATAAAGTTTTATTATTTTATTGAATTTTATTGTTTTGGCAAAAAAGGTATATTTTCGTAAATTATAATTATTTTGTTCCGTTCTTGGGATCGGAAGATGTGTATTTAGCTGTATTATAATATATGGAGATTATATAAAGTCCCTGGCGCTTTACTCTTGACGAAAAAAAAAAAAAAATTGTACAAAAATTATTGTCGATATGGCAGGAGGTCAGTTTTGTTTAATGTACAATATTTTTAAGGGGTTGTTTACCTACATCTGGTTTTCAGATGGTGTCGGTTAAAGGTATGTCTATGTGTTCATTGTGGATATTAACACTTATAAACCAACTTGTGATATTTTAAGATTTTTCTTTTTTAATCCTCTTCTCTTATGTACAGTGTTTGTTGTGTTTTTAATTAAGGGATTTATACATATCATGGGAGTTTGCAGTGCAGATTAGATTAGGATAATTGAAATTTCTCAACGCAATACTTTAAAGGAAGAATTTCCAAATTCAAAAATAAACACAAGTTAATTAGTAAAAAGTACACACAAATTTCACTATACTTTGGTAATTTCGTGGTGAATCATACCCAAAAATGAGTAAATTATTTGTATTTTTTTTCGTTAAATGAGATAAGAAAAGATAAGAAGCTGAATAGTAACACAAATTTACCCTGTCGTCCTGTTATGACTCTCTCATTATGCAGACGGTTTCTACCTAAACAACAAATTAAATGTGCATGGATGAATGTATTTATACATATATGTACGTACACAGAACACGGTGTATCATTTAACCCAAAGTAAACTGTTAAAATATCCATCCATATGTTACGTAAAATAAAAATAAAAACTTCATTTACTCTCGACAACCTTTTCGAAATTTTCGCCTTAAGTAATTCGAACATTTGCCAAAATAATTTCTAAAAATATAATTTTTTCAGTTAAAAATAAAATTATTTACTTTATGTACAAACATATTATATATACGCACGTTATGTAGGGGTTCATACCTTTTCATGATGATGAGGGTGAACCAAAAAAAAATAAATAAAAATAGTTTACGACTTGAATCACAGTACCACTTTTTAAACGAAATCCCACCATTTGTCCACAAAATATTTTTATCAACGTGCAAAATACAATTTTATTTTTATTTTTCTCCTGCGCTCGATTGAAAATCCTGTTTAGTACAAAAGTCTCAAATTACCATTTTTTCATCCCTAGTAAAATATTGTTTCATTCCCTTTTTATTTTTTTTTTTATTTTTGTAACTGAACTTTAGTTGGTTTTTATAGAACGCATCTTTTCATAGGTGTACCAAAATACTAACTGTACGCATATAGAGAGAGAGTTATAATCTTCATCATCGTCATCATTTCACCCTTAAATATCGTATAATTTTATTCCTCTTTTATTTTTACCTCGAATCCCTTTTAATTTATTATTTTATTTTATTTTTTTATTTTTTTTTTTTTTTTTTAGAATAAATATAAAAATCAAAGTCGCCACGCGACCCCTTGACGAATTTTATCCTGTGATGCATCATCAAATTTTATATTTTCATTTTGTTATAACGTGCATCATTGAACTTAAGGTGAGTTGTAGTGAATACAACTATTAAACAACTACTATGTACTAGCTCTCAGTCCCCTTTAGTTAAAATATTTACCTTACGTTTAATAGAAAAATTTGCAATCCAGCATCCGTACGCAGGAGAGTGTATATTTTATGTCATTTTATCCTTATCGATTAATTTTTTGTTTTTTTTTTCTTCCCGTATATCGGTATAAAATTATTCCCGTGCATATAGTTTCTCTTGATTATAATCCGTACCGTATATGGTTTGAACAATTGAACAAATGGCATTTAAATTTTAAATCGACACGCGGTAGTTTTACTCAGCTGTATTGTGTGTGTTTGTGTTATTTTATTTATTTGGTTAAGGGCTACAATAAGGTAGAATACGATTTATATTTTATGAATCCCCTTAAATCAGATTTGATTCAGTAGTTTTTTGTTGTACGCTTATAGAATGTAAATATTAACGTGGATTTTATTTAAATCAGATTTGTATACTAAAACCAAAATAGTGCAGTTTCTACCGTACAAATATTGCAAGGCTGAATATTTAAATTGAGAAATGTAAATTTGTCGGCAAAGGCATCTTTTGAAAATAAAGGTGTAAAAGGTGATTTTCTCACTGACTGCATTTCAGGCTCGCATATATGCACCTGTATAACGTGCAAAACCGATCGTAACTCCAAATTTTAAGATCCTTCAGAAAATTAAGATTCTCAATCTGCACAACGACAAACGAGTTTTCAAATTTTTCAAATTCTAATAAATATTTTGAATATTTTAACCATTTTTTGGTATCGACTTTTGAATGTTTTATTAACTTTTGATAAATCAAAACCAACAATGAAATTATAAAATTTGGTTTAAAATTTCCAAATTTTAAAAATTAAAAAATTGAAATGATCGATAAATTTACCAACTTCGTTAATTCGTATGGTTCAAAAGATGGCTACATGGGAGGGGCAGTCAGAGAAAAAGTCTGGTAACATAAACAGTTGAATTTTAATTAATGTTCTGTTCTTATTTAAAATTAAAATATTTAATTAAATTTGATTTCAAATAAAATAAATTCTAAACTCGTTAATTCGTTAATTTGAGTTAGCTAGATAGATTAACCTACTGATAAAAAGAGTACTTATCCTACAGAGCAATACAGCTCGAACCCAATAATTGTATACTTAATTAAAAAACAAAAATCTACACATGTATGGTAAATAAAATTGGAGAGTCTGTCTGTTTTTTCGAAATAAATGCCCCTTTGCGCTATTCATAGGATCCCTAAACATAAACGAACATTTTAAAAATTTACAACTGTCTGTCTGCACATTAGCGTTTGTCCGGTTTTCACGCCAGAACTGTACTCCTTATAGATCATTTCTCAATCGGTCTGCGAACCACTGGTGGTCCGTGATATATTTCTAATGGTTGGTATTGAATTTTTTAAATCTTCTTTTCTAAAGATGATTTTTTTCGAAAACTAGAACGTCTATTTTGGAAATTTCAGAAGGAATGAAATCTATGTGAATGCAAACATTTAAACTGTATTTTTTAAAGCATGGGTGCATGGTAATGGCAAGTGATACATAATTTGATGTTTCCATATGAAAAAAATAAAAATCCGTATTTTTAAACTGAAATTTTGGTTATTTTATAAAATAATAGTTAATCTGAAGACAAACAGTTTCAATAAGCCATGTCAACATAAATCTGGCGCCGCTGCAACAGAAAACGAGATGTCAGTAACTAGGTAGTTGCTGAGGAGTTATCATTAGTCCTTCGAACCGGATCAATGATAATGCCTCGTCTCAGCGTTCCAGTGAAGATTAATATTTTGTTCTTCAATTAGAATTTCCATATGGTTGGTATCGAGCTTAGATATCAGTATCCTGTTCATATTAATATCAGAATAATTAACAGTTTATTTTCCGGGGCTCATATTAATTGTTGGAATAAATGCAAATTGCTTACTTATGAAAGCAAGCTTTAAATTCACACCTACAGCTAAGTATTACTTCAAACATGAGTGTTGCAATCGTCTTCCTATTCATAATAATCCAAGCTTGTTTAGAAATGGATGTAACGAGAAGATGTTGCTCCTGCTGCCCATATAAATTAAAACTAGTTGCGACAAAACGTAATTATGTGTAAGGTATTTTGAGATCTTGTAACGCATACATACTCGCATTTTGATACAATTGCGAGTTTGTAAATTGAGTTCTCGATGTAAGGTTCAGGTTGATGTAGCAGGTGAAATTGAAATGTGAATTAGAATAACTAACAATTTGCTTGTTGGTTCTAATTCTTTTGAGAAATAATTCTTTTAAAATTAATATTATTTTCGGTAAAGATCGGTTACTATCGGATCGAAAAGTTAAATTAATTGGTTAACCTCAACCAGTTGTAATTTAGCCTATCTATTAGTCGATTGCGACCAAATCAAGTCATTTCTGCAGGAACGTTTTCAGCCACTGTTCAACAGGATCTAAGCGAGCTAATTAATTAATCAAAAAATAATAATTCGATTTAGTACATGCATGAAAATTTAAGTCAGTAGCCGCCACTGATTATATAATTAAGATTTTATTTTCCAGACGCAAAACGTCTAAATTCATTATATTCACTGCATTATCTGCTATATCACAATACTTCGTTCACGAATTTTCAGTTAAAAACTCTCAAAATTCTGTTTTTGACAACATAAAATATAAACTTATAGCCTTATTCAAAGATGTCGACTACAATTTTAAGACATTTATTATTTTTAATTTCAATTATCTTCTTTAAACCCTTCCCATGAAGGGATTTGGCCACCTCAACGATGTTTCTCCAAATAGTTCGATCCGCCGCAAGAGAATGCCAGATACGGTGACCGAGGGTTTTTAAGTCCCTTTCAACGTTGTACATCCATCGGGTAGGTGGTCTCCTACGAGGTCCTACTTTCGATGGTGCCGCCTTCAAGGCCTGTTTAGTGGTCCGATTTCCGTGGCTCCCTCTTTAATGAGACACAGAATTTTTGTTATGATCTTACGCTCAGTTTCGCTGCTGTTCGATGAAATGTCCACAGAAACGGAGTTTTGCCAAGTGATCAGTGATTCTAGGTATTTGAACTCAATCACCTTTTCATATTGTGTATCTATTAGTTGTTTTACCAAAAATTAAAAATATTTCTATGATATGTTTGAAAACAATCAGATGACATAAAGTGCATATAAAGTGCTACAAAAAGGAGATAATTGGTAATAAAACGGTAGGCTAGTGATTTCGACTACAACAAGATGGTTTTTGATTGGTTTCTTTAAAGAAATGAGAAACTATTATTAGAACAAAGTCTAAAAATTAAACAAGAAAAACTTCATTTCACTGCGGCGGGCTTAAATTTATTTTATCTTTTTAACCTATAAAATCGTATAATATTGTATGTATATATGAAACCACAGGAGGACAAAATAACTTTTCGAATATATACGGTTGACCACAATCTTATAGTTTTATCTCCTCGATTTCTTTATAATTAAGTATCTAAATAATCTGGTTTCTAAATTAATTACAAGAACCTCTATTCTGTCACCGTAGTGATGGTGGTATCCATATTTATTTTATGTATAATAGATAAAACGAAATTATGTATTAAATCACGCGCGTCAAACACAAAAAAAACACCACTAGTCGTAGATAAACTGGAACAATAACAATAACAAATTTCTTAGAAAACAATATTTCTACGATTGCATCATTAAAACCCGCGTAATCTATTTATTCCACTCGCAAAACTTTAGATTATTGTGTATACGAGTATTCGCGTGTCCAAGCTGATTATCCTTCACAAAAAAAAAAAAAAAAAAATTTGTATATTTTTAACTTCTTAATTGATAAAAACGTGCATATACGAAAGAGTTTTTTCCAGAGCTAAAATAAAAAACAAAAAATATCATCATAATCTCTGGGAGGAGGAAGCTTGCAAAGAACCGAAATACAAAAAAAAAAAAAAAATTATGTCTTAAGATTTCTTTATACTAAAAAAGAAGAATTTTTTTTTAATCTTAAAACTAAAAAAACACTTACATGTACATACTCGTATATATATGTACACTAAGTTTGTAGTTTTTGATAATTATTATAAGAAATAAAATTAATTATTTTTTAGATGCCTGATTTTTTTTTTTTTTTTATCTGTAATAAATACAATGTACATCCGTTAAAAATTATTTTATTTCTTAAATTGTGTGATTCATTTAACTTAAAGAAATAAGAAAGGAATATTGTGTTATATTATAAGTAAATAATAAGTGAATCATTTTTTTTTTGTAAAATGAATAATTATACAAAAAAAAATTAAAGAATTGTGTCTTATCGCTCTCTGTGTAAAGTATAATATGTTAAAAATTGATAAGAATTTTTTTTTTTTTATTTATTTATTGTGAAGTAAAAACGTATTTCATTTACTTGTTTATGACTTGTAAGTAAGATTTTGAACTTTTAACCGCAAATAATACATTGTTTTTGCTTTTTTTTTTTTTTTTTTTTTAATTTACCTATAGACCTTTCGCTGTTATCGATCGACAAATATGTTTTGTGGAATATATTTAACATGTGTTTAGGAATTTTTTTGAGCATTTACTCATTTCTGACGAAGAAAATTAGAAAATTTCATGAACTATAGTCACGCAGCTTGCATTTTATTACAAAACGATCTGCGCCTAGGTGAATTTTTGTAAGGTACTTAATGATGTGATAGCATATACACGATGGCAGACAAAATGGGCTACATGGCAAGTAATACAGAAATATCGTTAAACAATTTATTGTTTTTTTTTATTAAATTAATATAAATTTCCGAATAATTGTGGTGGATCGCTTAAATTATAATTGTAACATTGATATTAAAATCTACAACCAAATACATTGTATATTTTCACTTTGATTTCCTTCTAATCCTTTTTTAGTCCATTCTTTTATTTATTCAGAATATTCAGAATGTATTCTTTTTGTACTAAATCGAAAGGTAGAATAAAAGGAATATTTCATTTGACGTTTTGTAATTATGTTCGATGTTTACAATTTAAATGATTCAATTGAATTAAATCGTACATATTATGGAAAATGAAATTATAAATTATGATACAATTAAACGTTTAAGGCGTCAAATAAAAAAAATTTCGAAAATATTTTTTAAGATATATCAATTAAAATTAACATTACATTGTGTTTTCACGGACAAAATATTTGCAACTTCAATTAATGATAATGAAATTATTTATTTAATAAATTTAATTTGTTTCCTAATTTTAAAAATAAAAAAAAAATATGGAAAATGTAATCCATTTATTCCAATCCGTTCTTTTATTACATAACGTACGGAAGAAAATACACATTGAAGATTTTATCGAACCGTCTTACATTGTAAGAAAAAATAAGCCTATCCGAATTTACAGTTTACTATAACATTCCGTTATGTTGGGCAATAAAAGTCAAAATTGGTCAAGACAATATAACTCTCCTAAGTCCAAGGCGCGAAATCACAGACTCACAACTAATTATACATTTGTTGCGACTATGGATTATTGAACAGCAATCAATAAAGCAAGACCTCGACCTAGCTCCAATGATTTCCATATTATATACATCTGCGGCACTGTTAAAAATCCTTAAGAATTTAAATTACTTCATTTAGGAACATTCACAATGTTGAAAATTTATTTTCTGAAGATTTGTGTCATTTCTTTACTCAGTGCTTCAGTCTGAATCAACGTTGTAGTAGACAAAAATCAGTCAATTCACAAATAATTTATTGATCAACATGTCATTGAAATTTCAATCAATAAAACGTCACAGAAATAATTTAGATTTAAAAGCCTACTAGATAATTTATTTTTTGGAAATATTGGCGGTATTATTATTGCCATCAGCAAATTATTGTGGGTAAATTTAGGAAATATGTGAGTGATCTATGGAACAATTTATGGAATTTGCGAGATCTGTTAACAGTAAAAAATATTTCTTCCAAATGATTCTTCCCACGGAATTATTCCCCACGGAATGGTTCAATTGACTTCAAATTTTGGAAACAGGTAGATGCTGAAAAACTTTAAAAAAAATCATCGGTCCCGTTTTTAAGAAAAACTGTTTAGCAGTTTTCTCTTCTATTGCAACCTCTTCTATTTTAGGACCTCTGCTTGTTGCGAAGTTTTTCTTTTCTTCACATCGATAAAATATCGCAAAAAAAAAAATTGGATGATTAATGGAATTAGAAATAGAATACTGTTTTATTTGAGCAAGCTGAGATATCATCGAACAATTTTATTCTTGAAAGAAGAGATCGAACATCCCACAACAAGTAAGTGACCTACATCAATCTCTGCTCGACTAGCCATGCCTTAAAGTAAAAAATTTTCTGAAACTGGGTATTTCTGGAGTCATTTATTTAATTGTAAGTTGTTCACCTTTTAACTGTTTCAAACACCTTTTGTTAAAATTGTTAAATATTCTATCTGGACAATATTGTATTGTTTTAAAGGTTTTAGATATTATCATTGTTACTGTAAAGAAAATATATCGCCAACGTCTATACATTTTTGTATATGAGACTTGAGAAAATCTGGCAGTTCTGTAACACAACTGCGCGAGTATGTTGTGCCTCGAAGTATTTCTACTGACAGAAGAATAACTTTAAAAAAAAATAAATCAATTTTCTTTTAGTCGTTTACTCTTAAGATGACGTCCTTTAATTATCATTTTGTTAAGTATGTATACATATATACATATCTGCATATTTGGTTCTCTGAACACTACTGTAAAATTAGCCTTCTAATTATGCCATAACACTAAGATCACAAACCTATCTGATTTAATTAGAGGTCTTTAATTGGGTTAAGCTCACGTGCTCAAAAAAAATTGAGAAATTTCACACGTACTACATACTTTTCAAATAGAGATATCTCGAACTTTTTCGGATTGTTAATTCGTTTTGTACCAGAGAATAAATTCTTGTTTGTATTTAATTTAACACAAAACCATTTTATGCGATATGTTTCAAAATTCTAAGTTTCGTCTTTTGGAGGTTTTGAAGAAATTTTTCAATTCAATCTTCTCATGTTCTAATTCACTTTTAAAAAAGTTTGTCTGTGAGGCAATTCATGGACAATTTTTGTTAAATTAATTATTCTCGAAATTGATAACAAATTTCTTGGAATCAACTGTGTTGTAACAGCTGTTTCTTAAGCGCCAAATATTTCCAACATAATTTTCCAGCCCCACCAAAGAAACATGCTAACTGTAGTCACTCTGAACTTTGCTGACTCCATTAGAGTCATTATGATTCCCAGTGAATTAAGAAGCACCAGATTTTTAACAAATCCAAGATTGAAAATACGCGATCCGAGTAAAGCTCAATGAAACCTTATTTTAATCATCCTTCAAGCCTTGTAAACGTTATTTTAGTACAAATTTGGAGAAATAAGATAACAGTGCGGTAAAAAGAGATCTTTTAATTTTAAACTTAACTAGACAAGCAGTTGAACGTTAACATTCGACCTTATTAAACACAATCCTTAAACTTTTCTTCAAATTTTGCTAATCCGTCTCAATTTATTCAGACTCATTCAGTTTTGAGTACGCGGTAGCTTTATGTTACTTATATTTGTGATCAATTTTGAAAAAGTAGTTCAAACCAGTGGCCTTCCAAGTCGCTTAATTTTGAAGTTTTCAGAATTTGATGAATTTTAGCCACGAAACATTATCCAGTTCTTTAAAAAAAATTCCAACGGTTGTTGGGGCCCACGATTTATTAGTTCAAATTTTAGATTAGATAGCTCAGACTAAGCTTATAGTGCAAATTTGCAGAACGGTACATTTCTTGGAGATTTTTAAGAAAAGGCGGTGGTCTAATTAATTAGAAAAAGAAGAAATCGCTCTCCTGTTGCTATTAAACATTTTCTTAAGGCAGGGTCAATCATTTCTTCTCGGTTCTGACTCCATAGATATAAAAATGCCTTAAGGTTCTGACCGATATTTAGATGTAGAAGGAGATTAGCTAAACTCGTTTAAAATAAAAGCTTTCGACATGAAACTACAACGATTTTTGTGTTTGCTAGATTGATTTATTTGCATGATAGGTTTTGCGTAGTTCCAAGTTTACTACTTTTTCATTTATTAAAATTCAACCTTTTACAAAGCAAATTCAACCTTTGACAAATCAAGTTTTGATTAGAAAAGGTTGAATTTGATTTGAAAAAGGCAGCTTATAGTTTGCTGTTGTTTGCAGCTTGCGATGTATCATTGTGATGTTCATAAAAATTAAGAAGAAACTAGAAAATACATAAATGCGACTGAAAATAATTCTTGTTTCCCTCACTTGAGTCAAACCAGTCAGTCTCTATAATCAATTATCAGTAAACGGTAAATAAAAACGGAATTTACAGGTTTATTTTGAAAAACTATTTTAAATATAAGGAAAATGTAAGTGCCAACTTAATTTTGCAACTAGTGATGGTGTTTTTTTTGGTTATGTTTGGTAGGGTTCTCCTGATTTTGGAAATTCTTGCTTCCCGATTTATTATTTGCTAGTCTCCGGTTTCATCTTTTGATCACTTTTTTAAATTTCTCGAGATTTTTGGAGTTTATCGTCGAAATGAGTTGCGCGATGTTTGAAACTTAATTGCTGATTCGGTATTATGAAACAGTCATGTTATTCGAGATTTTCGAGATTATTCCAGTATGTTTGAGATTTTAGTAGAGTGTATTTGATAGTTCGAGGTTATTCGAGAATTGAATCGATACTTTTGAAAATGACCAAAGTAGCACTTTTAGAAATGCGACTTTGGTCGAAGAATACGTTTGTTCGATATTTAAAAAATTACCCGATAAGATCCGAGGGTTCTATTCTTATTGCATTTCGCTATGTTGAGGTTAGCCTTAACTTGCTTAGTTGTATTAGTAACATTAACTTACTTGACAAATAATTTCATATTTACACGAATTTAGATTTTTACAGTCTTTCCGATATTATTCAATAATATCCAGATTTTTCGGTATTTTTGAAATTGTTCGAGATCAATCGAGATTCACAGAATATAGAGATTATTCGAATTTTTCTGGGTTAATCATGATTGTTCCGCAGTTTATTCTAGATTTCTTAATTGTTTTGACATTTCTAGAATTATTAGAGATTTATAAAATTTTTGAATTTATTCGAATTTTGTAAGGCAAAGTTCTGCGGTTAGCTTTAGGTTGTAAGAACTTGCAGAGTTACACCAATAAATCTAAATGCTGATATTTAAAAGATCTTACGAGATTGTGCCAAAATTTCGATATTTAGGTTATTCAAAATTATTCAAGAATGTCCAGGTTATTTACGTTGTATAGTGTAACCCATTTTGGATGAAGGATATTTACATTGAGAACAAATATTCTGAATTTTTTACAAAAAATATCCTTTGTAATATCAAATTTCTGAATAAAATGATTTGAGTTGAAAAGCTTCGATAAATGAAAGCTCTCTCAAAGTTCTCGACATTTCTTCCAAATACATGATTTATGCTCATAAAATATTTTAACGAAAGACAGAATTTATGGAAATTCACAAAAATTATCGTGAAAGTATAAATAAATTATCAAGCTTAAAGCTCGTTGAAAACAAATACACTAAATTAATCCCAAAATACCACCTTCCTTTATAATATCAAATTTGAAAATCAAATGGTTTGATTTGAAAAGCCCTTAAAACTAAAAGCTCTTAATAGTTAACATTGAGCACAAATATTCTAAATCCTACCCAAAATTCCGTCATCACTTGCAGTATCAAATTTCGAAGTAAAGTGGTTTGTTTAAAGAGCTTCGATAAGTGAAATCTCGGAAAACTGAAGCTCTTGGCAATTTTTTCAAATACATAATTTATGCTCATCACACATTTGATTATAAACATGAAATTATTAAAAAGTTAAAAAAGGTTCAGTTCAAACTCCAAAAGGTAGGAATTAATTGTCAAGCTTAAAGCTTATTGAAACAAATATTCTAAATTTATTCCAAAATACCACCTTCCTTTAAAATATTAAATTTCAGAATAAAAAGTAAATGATTTTAAAAAACTGAAAGCTCCTAAAACTACATTTTCTGCAAATACATAATTTATGTTCATAAAACATTTTAACAAAAACCTCAAATTATGAAAATTCTCAAAAATGTTAAGTTCAAACCCAAAAAGTATAAATGAATTCTCAAGCTTAAAACTCATTGGAAAGAAATATTTTAAATTGTTTAAAAAGTTTCGATCAGTGAAAGCTCTTAAAACTTTTTGCAAATACATACTTTTGGAACCTAATACATTGTAACAAACCCCAGAAATTATTAAAAGGCTCAGAAATGTTAAGTTTAAACCCAAATACATAGTATAAATTAATTATCAAGCCTAAAGCTTATTGTTAACAAATATTTTAAATTTATCCCAAAATTTCGTCACCCATTTTAACACCAAATTTCGGAGTGAAATGATTTGATTCAAAAAGCTTCGATAAACAAAAGCTTATATTATAATAGCAAGTTTCCTAGTAAATTGGTTAGGTTTGACTAAAAGCTCTTGATAATTTACTTTAAGAAGAAATATACTAACTGTTCCCTTTGTAAAATCGAATTTCTGAGTAAATGGTTTGGTTCAGAAAACTTTTCTAATTGAAAGCTCTTAAAACTAATAGTTCTTGACATTTTTTGCAAAACATAATTTTTGCTCATAAAACATTTCAACAAAAACCTGAAATTATGAAAAGGCTCACAAATGTTAAGTTGACACCCAAAAAGTATAATTTAATTATCAAGCTTAATGCTCATTGAACACAAAAGTACCTTCATTTATAACAAATTTTAGAGTTAAAAGAGTTGGTTTGAAACCTCTAAAACTAAAAGCTTTTGATGGTTGACGTTTAACATTGAGAACAAATATTCTAAATGTCAGTCAAAATTCCGTAAAATGGTTTGGTTAAAAAAGCTTTGCAAATTGAAAGCTTATAAAATTAAAAGTTCATGATTTTTCTTGCAAATACATAAAACATTTAAATAAAAACTCGAACGATCTCTCGAATCATCTTAGAATTATATAATAGTCGATTCAAAAGCAATGATATATATTTCTGTTAGAAATTTTTAGCCGAAAGTTAATAATTTTGAGTCGGATTTCGAAAATTGTTCCTAACTCAAAGCTACGCTTAATGCAATCCAAAACTTCGAAAGCGAAAAAACTCAAAAATCGCATCATATATCGAAAATCCAGATGTTCGATATACTTAGAAATCGTCAGAGCATTGAGTTGCAAGATGCTTCGTGTCATCTACTCTCAAAATTAGATACAATTAATTAATGCGAGACTAGACGATAGGAAGAAATAAGTTTTTCACTAAAAGCTTTACTTTATCATAGGTAACAAGAAGCATTTTTAGGGGCCCAAAAAAATGTTACGGGAGGGGGGCCCGGAATTTGTAGTTACGCCACTTGACATTACTAAACAATATTATAAAATTCTATAAAAAATTAAAAACTAAAGTTTAACTTAACTTTAGTAAACACTCAAACCGGAGTGTTTTCAATTGACGTCTAAAATTGATCAATTTCAATGTGTATTAAATTTCTTTGACGTTCGATTACGTTGTAGAAAACATTTTCTGATTAACTGTGTTTCGCTGAGATGTTATTGAGAAGAATTATGATTTCGTAAAATTATTATGCTGTGAACTGTTATTCTAAGGTGTGTTGTCGATGAACTGTGGTTTCGTAAAATATTGTATACTTTATTTTCGGGTTATCAATTTATATAGTAACAATTTATTGGGACGTCAGTAAATTTATTTTACAAGTAAAATGTTAAAACGGCCCATATAAACAAAGTCCATAGATAGAATTGGATAGTCAAATCGTAGACAGTTTTACCCGCCGATATTGTTGTAGAAGTTAAATTATGTACGATTTGGCCAAAAGGACACTTGATAAATCGTATCAACAAATTACCGAATAAACAGGATCAGATTTTTTTTTGTTAGTTAATTTGATCTAAAATGATCTACCAAATTAACAGAACAAATTGTATATGCTTCACGTCCTTGTTTTAAAGTGCAGACCTAGCCTGGAGGTTAAAAATGTATTAAACCAGCACACTTTGGTTATGATACGTGTTACAGTATTATCGAAAATATTAAAGTAAATCATTGGCAAAATCGAAATTCAATACAATTCTGAAGATTTTAGCGTAGTTATTAGTGGTTTTTATAATACATAATTTTTAGTACCTATCGTTAAATTTTAATTAGCAAGAAATATTACAAAAAAAAAAATCTTTCGCCAATTCGTTCCAGTAATTAAAAATCGGAGTCAAAATAACCATATATTGACAACATAAATTTAGTTCATATATGTATGTGTACCTATAAACGTATATCACACACAAAAAGCGTGTATTTTGAAAATAATACAAAGATTTATTTCTCAATAATTTCAACAATATGTAAATTTAAATTTATTACCAAGAATAATGATTTCACGGTCAAATTCCAAATCATGTTCTTATTTGTTTTTATTATTTTTGTATACTTATGTATAAGAACACCATAAAAAATACAACGTGTAATTATATAAAATGCGCGTCACTCGAACCAAAAATTGCACAATAAATTTCACACTTAATTTTTTTTTGTCAAATTAATCATAAAAAAATTATAAAAATACATAAATAAAAACACTTTTAAGTGTTTTTAATGTAACCGTAACCGATTCTCTTGCGCATTGTTGTTATACATTTTCGCGTAAAATAGGTGTCATCACAAAAATTGTACATACCGTAAACAAATAATTTTCTTTATAATAAACACAAAAAATTAAATAAAATTAATTAATTATTTAGACTAATTGTGACATACGAAATAAAAATAATAATGTGTACAAGTGTGCGTGCAGTACATTCACACACAAACACACACCCAAACACACATCATCTTAAAGACGCCACACATTTTTGTACAAAAATAAATAATAATTTCGTTTACTTCATTTTCATGATGCTGTGTGTTTATTTCAATTTTTTTTTTTTTTTTTGCTTTTCGTCGTTTTTTAATTTAATTAAGATGAATAAATAAATTAAACAATAAACGAAAATATTTATTTTAATTTTATTTTATTTTATTATTTTGGTTTTTATTTTCATAGCGCGGGAAAATAACGCAAAATTATATAAAAATAATAAATACACTGGCGTAGGTGTATAAATTACTTAATTATAGTGTTTATTTTACTTTAAGGTATTATATGTAAGTTTAGGCTAGGATAGGGAAAAGAAACCATTAAATCCAAATAAATTTTATGACATAAAAATCAACGAAATTACTTCGGAATTGACTTTGGGAATGACAAAGCTGACGTCCTATTTGATTAAAAAAGTATCCCAGCGGTACCTCTATATAATATGTATATAAGTGTATAGGCAAACATTTAACTTTTGTTTAGGATTACACAAAATCCTTAAATGAAATCGTTGGCTTAAATACACATTTATGTATATTGTACTGTACATTATGTGTGACTTGGAAGTAATTAAATTTATATTTTGCAATATTTGTACTATAGTTATACGATATTTTGACTCGAATTTATAATTACTGGAACGAATCGACAGGGTTAAGTGTAACTTCGCGAGATTGGCATAACAACAATTTCATTTTATTTACTGGTATGGTAATTATTATGACCGTTCAATTATCGTTATTTAGGCTACACAAAATAATGATTTTGGTAAAATAATTTGCATTGAATGGTGAGAATTAGTTGACTTTAATTATCCTCCCCCCTCCACTATGGCATCCCCAAATTCTACAAAAATATACTTTAACATATTTCCATCTTTATTACTACATCTAAAATTATAAAAATCTATATCAGGAACTCAGTAACTCAGACTAGACTTAGAATCGTTATACTAAGAAGAAATCAGACAGATATCGCTTTCGATATTAATCAAGTTTGATACGAGATTATTAATATTTCAAATTTTCCATGATTCTCGAAATTAAACAAAATTTGTTGTTTTTATATAAATCCAGTATTTCGAGATTATTTGATTATATTCAGGTTTTTCGAAGTTCTTCATTGATTTGCATTTGATATTACAGATCAGAAATTATAAATGGCTACTGGTTGGGGAAAGTGTTTAGTGTTTAGTAGCCATTTATGCAGAGGCTGTTGGTCTATGAATGCAATGCTGGTTCGATCATAAAAAAAAAGTGAAATCGTATATTTAACATAAACAAGCAATAATATTTTTCTTTAATCTCCATCAACTCTTTGCGAACCTTTTTTTCAATTATAATAATTTCTAACAAATTTTAAGCAACGTACATTTTTGGTTTGCATTTTCATATAATACACTACCGCAAAAAAAATTTATTTTCGCAGTTTAAATGGAGAAAGAAAGCAATTGAACTTGTGCATGCAAGCGACAATATTATAAGAGAGGAAATGATTGTGTTTGTAATTCCTCGATCAAAGCCTTGTTTTAACAATATTTAGACTTTTAGAGTAAAAACTAAATATTAAATTTCGAGTTTTAAACCGACTACCGAAATTTAAATGGTGGCGTATGAACTGATTTCTCAATTGGCTGTAGTTTTGAATATATTATATTCAGCCACAGTAGTTTGACTTGTATGTTGACATTTTCCTTATGTTATAATTTGTTATTTCATTATTTAAAGAAATCTAAAACTCGATATCAACTCTCAAACAACTCATCGCCGTTTAAATGAACAATATGTGGATAAATCTAAAAATTTCTCGACAAAGTCACGTCTGTCGTCTTTTTCTCGCGATCCACTTTTCCTGATCAAACATTTTGGCGCCACCATTTTTGGTTACTAATTTTATAAATCCAAAAAGAATAAAAAATTTTAAGTCACAGTTTTGTCCATTATCAATAATAAAATCTCTCTTTCAGAATTAATGCTATTGTTAGCGTTTCGCCCCTTAAAAGACGTCATACTCGCACCCTGGTAAAACGGCTATATAAAAGCGGAACATTTTATAAAGTGTATACGAATGCTTCGCTATAAATCATACTTTTGTTTTAAGTTCATTAAAATTGCCCGTTGTTGGAGCTGCTGCTCCATCACTGCAGACGCAAGCGTAATTTTCACATGACAAGTGACGATTTTGCTTTGAAAGGCATTTTGAAATAAAGTCGCAGAAATTATACTCGTAAAAAAAATTAAATTAAACTCGCAAAATTTGTATGGAGTTTCCGACTTTAATTAACAGAACAAGTGTAATTAGGGTCGGCAAATACTCTTAAAAAAGTGGAATCAAACTGTAAAAAAAATTAGTTTCTGCGTGTAATTGCATAATTTTTCCCAGTTTAGTTCCATTTGCGTAATGAACTTGAAAATACATAGGGTGGGTCCGAATTGGGAAATGTGCATTTAGCGAAGACACATTTAAAAACCTACATGCGATGTAGTTTTTATACGTATTTTTGATACACATATTTGACGTCAATTTATATTTTAATTAACCATATTTATCGATTTATTAATTTGGTGTTGACCAATTTTAATTAATTTAATGCCACAAACCTTCAGAATCCGACCGCCGGAATAAACCACATCCGAATGTCCGAGTTTAATTTCACTATTTTTTTGGAATTAAAGTAACAAAATTTTCCGAATCTGGATGCGTTCAAAAAGCGAATTTAAATGCATATTATTTAAAATGCGAATTTTTGAATTAAATTGAATTTCAGTATAATTATTAAATTACATAAGTATATGACTAACAAATGTGTTAAAAATGGATCTAAAAACTACTTCATAAATAGTTTCTTGAAATTGTATCTTCGCTAAAATCGCATTTTCCATTTCGGACGCACGCATACTTTCGCGTTCACACACTTTCAGTTTTGATGTGTTGGATTAACAGTGTTATTAATTAATAATAATTTATTAAAACAATTTATTTGTTTTTTAACTTAATGTTATTTTGTATACCCCTCCGATTCGACGGTATATTCCGTCATCTTCAGAACGAAATTAATTGAACGTATAACAAAAAGTTTTCCATAGCGTTTTTTTCAAATTTTTACAGTAATATCTAAAGTATCTAAGTAGTACATGCCCAAAAATCAATTTCATATAATACAAAGTTTAAATTTAAAATAACAAAAAAATTCAATTTAAGATAATATTATCATAATAATTTAACAAAAATTTGGAAACCTCTAGTATATTTAGTAAATTTTAGGAATTTTGATTTTTTTTATATATACATATACTTTCCTAAATAAGCCTTTTAGTGAGATTCTTCTCCTTATCCAAAATTATCGCATCATAGATAAACATTTTTTAACTTATAAACTAAATTAGAACGCAATTGTAAAGGCCAATATTCACGTACAATTAAATTGTGCAATATAATTGTGTGATGCCAGTACATTGCACATATACTCAATTTGTATTCAAGATTTTTTAATTTTATTGTGCAATATTGACGTCACACAGTTATCTTGCGCAATTTAATTGTACGTCACTACCGGCCTTAAGGGAATTTTGTCTTTTAGTTTTTGTTTTTTAGTCTACCAACAACTGTTATAAAACTGTTTTGTATGGGATCGAAGTGAACAATTGACGATTATTTTCAACGGCTAAATTTTGATTATCACGCAGTGTTTTTATCGGTAACCTTTCTATAATGTTAGTGACAATAACGTTCTTTGGATAGCCATTCAAAATCAATATGTCCGTTAATGTTTTGAAATTATCAGAATAAAATTCCTCATCCGATTGCTTTTGGTATGAAGATGGAAGCCACGATTCTTAATTTAGGTATCGAACCGACCAAGTTTTTTATGATACCAGCACGTTTTTAAACTTCCATCGTTATTAGGTATTAGCAGAATATCAAGAAAAGCTAAACGACCTTCATTTTCAATTTCATATTTCAAAACTATTAAATAATTGGAGAAAATAATTTACATTCGAATAGCCGTAAAAATATCAACGACATACCTAAAGTAGAAGATAGGTTTAACGGAAAATGTTCTCAATATTTCAGTCTCAATATATCCCAATAACAAGTTAGCCAATTGTAGAGCCAAAAACTTGTTTAAAACATCTCCCGTTAAAACTAAATTCTGTATGATTCAGAACAAATTTTAATCCTTTCAAAAAGTTATTCAAATCTAAATTAGTGTTGCTTTAACCAAATTTAATACCAACAATGAGTATACGTTGGCAAACAAAGATTCAAAGAACTATATGTTTTGAATTTCATATCTAACAAATTCGACATTGGGACGCCTGGGGATCGATTGCGTAAACAATAAGCATTAAACTCGTAATAATTGCAAAATCAAGTTTTCTCATAATTAAGACTTTATGGATTCCAGTTGTCAAAACTCGAGATACTCGAGATATATGATTATCACTAAGAGGCATGTAAATGAAATTGAAATGTGGATGGATTATAATAACTGCTTCCGTGAAATTATTTTATTCACAAAATTTAAAATATATTTCAGTATAAATGTTATACTTGGTAAAAACCGGTTAATATCAGAACGAAACGATTTAAACGAAAAGTTTAGATTAGGAGCAAAAGCTTAGAAGCAAGATCTCCATACTTTCAAATAATTTATTATGAACTAATATGTTTAAGCACAGATAAGAATATCAGATGATTCAAGCCGAACAAATTTTTGGCAATTCATTCTGGAACCCAAAACCTGAAACTCAAAACAATTTAAATTATTTTTACTGAGGTTCCAGCTAACCTTTAATAGATGAAAGACAGTTAATAGAGACGCATTTTAATAAGCTAATTATTTTTTAGGTGATTTTACCTAATTTGGTTGTAAAAAATTACAACTACAACTTTTGCTTTAATAATTTAATTTTAAAATATAATGTAACAAATAAAAATGTTCAATAAAAGTAAATATTTGTTCAAAATTATTTATATTTATTTACGATGATAGATGGTGTTACTTGAATCATTTTTGTCTTGGGTACAAATTTAATATTGGGTTCCAGTTTAAACAACCACAAAATCATTCGGGCTTGGTTCATCTGATATTCGTATCTGTGGTTTAAGTCTTTAAATTATCTTAGCTAAGGTTAATACACAAGATTAAAAATATTAGTTTTTATATCCAAGAAAAAGACAATGACAATGTGTGTATTTCAGCACTAAATTAATAAATTACAAATTTAATAATTTCAGTGAGAAGGATTTCAGTGTTGGTCACGAATTCTGAATTTTCACATGTCTGCTACATGGAATTTTTCCACTTTAGGAATTTTATAGAAAGCTTTAATTAATAATAATATTTTAATTGTAGCCCAATAAGCTAGGTTTATAACCTTCCACACATATATTCTTTACGATATTAGATACTTATATGAAAAGTAGGTCGAGACGAAATGTTTATCTCCAAAACTACAAAGCACAAAGGTTTTTTTTTTGTTTGGCTCGAACATGTAATTTTCGAATATTGGCCAAGTCTGATCTAATTTTAGTGCAAGATGATACAATAATGCAATAATTACAACTTATGTCACAATACTACTGGTGGTGAAACCAATCAAACGGAGGCAATTAGACGGTAATGCTGAAACCTTATCGCAGGATGGCATTCAGAAGTCTCAAAATTTTTAATTAAATATGTAATTGCCATCTACAGGCCATCAATGGCAAACTTTAAATTTTGAGTTTTCCACGTAAAGTGATTTCTCGTATTTGCGTTTATGGATAATAATTGTAATTGTGTGTATTGAGAAAATTAGCATTCCTTGAATTTATTTTCTATTTGAATTTTTTTTTTTTTCTAACCAAGGTGAATGAAACCCTACACCAGAAATATATCATCACTAGAAAAATTATTTAGTCGCCTTGTTATTTTTATAGAACTTATTAATTTTTTAAGCCTACAACATCTTCAATGCCGAATTCATACCTCATTTCCACGATGGTGTTAAAACTGTAGATAGATAGATATAATAGTTGAACCACAGTGGATTTAATATTGAATAATAATTTTAATATGTACTACTTAATTCATTAAATAGTATATTAATCGTACGAATGCCCAAAGAGCGGCAGCACCTATCGACTCGAAAACTCGCACACACATTTTTAATCAGCACAAGAGAAAATTTCAAGAAAATAAAAATATATGACTCGATAAGATTTTTCCGTTTTTCTTCTCTATTTTCATAATACCTTTGAGAGATTTATCTCTCAATCAATCTACATAGAAAATATCCTCTAGTATACACCTTATTAGTATCCTATATAAAATATGCATTCCTTAAAGAAATACAAACTACACAAAACCTCTTCTCTCACCCATGTATACATATTTATATGTACACAAATTATATTATGTATATACACAAAAATAAAACAACAACAAAATATAAATAAGCCACGCCTCTCACAGTAGGTGGATAATGAATGTACTTTATATATTGATATAATGTAATTATATTTTCCCAAAGTACTTTGTTGTTGGAAATTGTTTATTTTATTACAAAAACAAAAGAAAATCGTGTACGTTTTCATATTTTCTTTCTAATTTTTTGTGTTTTTTGTTTTTAATTAAAACACAAAAGAAATTGTGTAAATTGAGAAAGAGAATAGTGGTGTGCATGTGTATGCAGAGACAAAGAGAATGACAATATTACTAGAACCAGTTACCGTTACTTGAAAACAATATTTACTCAATGAAAATGTACTTTGTTTACTATATGTACCGTTATATATTTGAATGTATTAGTTGATTATACGCTATCCCCACTCTTTGTTTAGTATTTCATAACGAAAAATCGAGTATACCAAGAGTAGAGAGAACTATGTATTGTTTATCGTGTATTTATGCATATAAAACGAACACCTCCCGAGTATGACATATTTTTACTCCGGAAAAATCTTGTGTACCATTATTATTTTGTGTGTATGTGCGAAAAGTAAATTGAGAAAAACGTAAAAAATAAAACGGTTAAAAATCTCCCGGAGATGAGCATAAAGACCCGTATGATGGAAATGATCGTAGTAATAATATAAAGTACATGAAAAAAATTATTGCGTACCTTTTTGAAAGATTTTCAAAATAGTAGCGACTAAAACGTCGCGGCGTTAACACGTACAAAAAAAATTGTAAAAACAAAAAAAAAAAGAAAGAAGAAAATAAAAGAAAATTCTGTATTATTTATTTTCTTTTTATTATTATTTTTTATTAAAATAATATTATATTGAATTCTCATCTATAGCAGAGACAAAACAAGTGTTTTTTTTTGTGTGTGAAATGTGTTTTTCGTGTAAAGGAAAAACAAAAGAAAATTATTTATTTTAAAATGAAAGTGTTCTTTGATTTATTTGTTATAGATGCATAATATATAAAACAAACAAAACAAAATATATAAATTATGAGTTTTTGATTAAAATAAAACAAATGTGATAATTACTTATATGTACATAAATATGAGAAAACAGTGAATATTTTTTTTTGGTTTAAAAATGAAAATTAAATTAAAAATCTAGTGTAATTTTTTTATTATTTTTAAAAGAAAATATTATATATATATACATAAATATATATATATATATATATAGTTTTGTGTTTGTGTGTGCGTGTGTGTGTGTGTATATTAAAAAAAAATATTAAAGAAAAACAAAATATAAAATAAAAGAAAAAAAAGAAAATCATTTCCAATGTTGTCTTGTTTAGTGCCTCGTTTCGGACAAGAAGACAAAATCAGTAATATAATGCCATCATCGCCTGCTTTTACCATGCAATGTAGGTTTAATAAATTAAGTAAATACATAATTTTGTTTTTAAGTTAAGTAATTAAATTAGTAATGTCATTTGTGTTTGTCGTGCTTTTATGGGGTTTATTATCCCATTCATAATATTTTGTATATGTAATTCGTAATTCGCGTCAATACACGATATCAGCGCTCGTAACGTAATTCATTTTTTTAACATTGATTACTTCCGCCAAATAATAATATATGATAAATTACTATCGATACATTTTAGAGAATTTATTGTTCAGGGAATTTAATTGTAAACATAATTTTCGGTGTTCATATGTTCCTCTGGATCTGTTTTGTGACCAATAAAAACAAAAATTCAGGTACACATAAAAATTTAAGTTCAAAAGAAACAAGATCGTTAACAAACCAATTTACGTCATCATCAATATATAATCTTAGCTCCACCCCATATATAGTGTAGGTATATTTGGTTTTGTGATAACAAATAATTTATACACTTTTACACGTTTACGTGTTTATGGTTGATTGAACTAACATTAAATGTGAAAAAACTAGAAATAAAATTCCTACTTATCAATTTCAACAAAATTAACCACCTTGAATTTCTACGTATAAATTCAGCGTTAATTTAATTTCCTGGCAACTTATGGTTTAGTAAAAAAAAAAAAAAAATTAAAATAAAATTCTGATTATTTATATCAGGATGTGGTTTAATCAATTTTAAGAGCAGGTTAAACAAAACGGTGAAATTAATGTACCCATATGTAGTACAAAATACATTTCTATAATCATAAATCTAAATAATTTTTTGTACAATATGCTTTCGTATGTGGTGTACATAATATGGCTGACGTCTTAACGTTATCTGAACGCAAAGAGTAAAACCAAATATTAAAAAATGTGGTCTTAAGTTTTATGTATACGGTTTGTTCCGTTTATAAAATATAATAGGTATAAATATGACAGGTGAAACGATGAACAAAAATCTTAAAAGAACAGATTTTGACAATCTAGAAAGCATATGCAATTTATTAATACTTGGTAAACCGCATAAATTTTAAAATTAAATATTTTGGATTCTATAAAATTTAAGATGCATTTTTTTACCAAAATGTTTACTGTAGTAAAGCGCGCCAACGAATATTTTGGGCTGTTTTCAGACAATTTTTAATGCCAGGTAAATAGCAATATTTGCCTTGAAATACTTACTAACGATTTTTTTAACTGCTACTCCCAAAGTTCCCACGTTTAGTAACAATCTTAAGGTTGGTTTTAAAAATCACCAAAGCCGTTTAGAATTAAATTAAATTAAATTTTTAATTTTTTTTATTTCAAATTTAAAGTTTAGGTCACGTTAAAAAATTGTAGAATAATTGTGCAGATTAGAGTAGTTCAGGTCCACCACATATTACTTCATTTACATGCTCTTTAGGTCACATATCGTCTTATAAAAGTCAGGTGAATTTCCCCATCTCATTCCCTCTATTCTACAATCTGTCTAACAAAAATTTGAAAAATGGTGTCTAATACAACCGTACAAATGACTTTAGATGGAAATAAATTTATCATAATAAATAGTTTTCCCCCGTTACATCTTCCTCCATACATAAACATGTCTTAATAGTCTTTCTTATGTTTTTTTTTTCATATATGATGTTACAAATTAATGTAAATGGAGAAAAACGTAAGAAAAAAAAATTAATTTATCTACTACTATTTTCTTGAAATCGAGCCAATTTAAGATGATGGATTTGTTAATATTTTATGTATCTATCTATATATATGTATACATATTTTATTTTTCAAGTGGTTGCGCGTATGACGTCATACGCATATATATTAAATATGACATCCACACACGGTGGCCGGAAATTATAACATAAAAAAAATCGAAAAAAAGGTGAAATTTGTGCACAATTTATTCCCACACCTGGGGATCTATATAGAGTAATTAAATTGCTTTTTCGTTTATTGTTTAATGTTTAGTAGCCGCACATACAATAATTGGCACACTTCCAATATTTTTTTTAATAATAATAAAACTGAATGAACTATCTGTGTACAATAATTTTTTTTTTTTGAATGAAAATACACGAAAATTTATGATATTCTAAATATTTTTTTTAAATATTATAAATAAATTGCAATTAAAGAGAGGAATAAATGCAATTTATCGATGTAATTACAATACAAACTAAGCGCGCTGCTACCTATCACTTGTCAAATTTATTTGTGCTAGTTCTAATACCTAAAATAATTTTTAAATTATACACATCGATCAATAATTAAATAACTATAACCATAAATCTTGATAAATACGATACGGTTTATGTCTTCTGTATATAGCAAGATACCAACAACAATAGAATACAAAAATATAAAAAAAACTTCTGGTTTTATATAAATAAACATAATAAATGTAGTTGTTTATAGTTTTTTATCGTTAAAATACAAAAATCAATATAATAAATAAACTACCAACTTCTATATACATACTTTAAATTCAATAAAAGTGAATATAAATTCTAGAGAGATCGCCATTTTTTATATATACATAGTATACAATAGTAATTTATATTTACAACCATATTCGTAACCATCTAAAACTTTAAAAGGAAATAGTTAATTTATAACAAATCGTATGTGTGTATGTTCACCTGCCGTTTTTACCTATTGGAGTAAATATTGTAGTATGTGACTTAGGACCCACCTTTTTTATTTTTTATTTTGTCTCTTTTATTACAATTAAGACGTCCGCCATTTTTGTTAAAGAGGTACACAACGTTTTTTACTTACGCACTTACCCCTTTATTAGGCAAAAATAAATTAAGGCAAAGCCACTCAAAGCAAATGTTTGATGTTTACATTATTTTAATGTTATACAAAATAATTGATTTTTTTACCGAAGTAAATGATCTACTCGGATTGGCAGTGCTCGACTAAAAACTTAAATCATAATTTAATACAATTTTATAACGGACTTGACTAAGAATTGGTTTATAGTTTAGTTTCATAAATTTTAGGTCACCAAAGTATACAGTTTGGTCACCAATGTGAAGTTGCAAAATTTGACTCGAGTCACTCTCTCATTTTCGGATGAAATTTTATATCAATGTTGTTCATTATCTTTAATTTTATATATGTACATAATTATTTATATACATATACATATATATATATATATAGTTAGTAGACATTAACGTAAAAGTACCTTATTTATTGATTGAATTAAGAGAAAATAATATTTATTACGTAAAAAAATATTTCCGGTCACCAATATCCATTTTTTTGTTTTTGTAAATCTATGTAAAGTACCCAGGCTAAACGGAATAAAAATTGAGGAATATAAACGAAACAACACGAAAATTATAAGCCGACTTATACCGAAGTTATTTGAGCCCTTAAAGGATGTGGATTTGATAAACATTCAATCGTATGTATTTTAAATTATAATGTAACACAATTTTGCCGCCTAAGTAAGTGTTTTGATTCATAATTCATAAATTTTTATTGGCCACCAAAATATAAAGTTTTGTCACCAATAAGTTACAAAATTTGACTCTCATTCAAAAATCTAATTTAATGTCGTTCCAGAAATTCTTAAACTTGATTAGTCTTTACTTACTCTTAAATAGACAAAAGTTCATCTGCACTCCTTCTCACATGATTCTCCCAATTTTTTGCCATTTTGCAATTTTTAAGACAGTACCTAATTATGCAAGTAACTGATATCAACAAAGGGTTAAAGATAAGAACTCTTAGATGTTTTAAATGTTTTGTAATTCTATTACAAAAATTCATGTTTTTTTATTATTTCACCTTATTGGGTTCACTTCACTAAATTTAACTCTTTCACTTTATTTAGCCGTGTCAAGCACGAGAAAGTTAATCATTACGTAAAAAGACGGTAAAAGTGCGTTTCCCAGCAAAATTTTGCAAAAATATGTGTCCAAAAAAATCGAATTTTTGCATAATATAAAAAGTATACTTATCCAATGCTTTAAAATTAAAGAAAACACCGTTGAACAAAGGACTCAAAAAGAGAAATGGTTCAAATTTGCAACCATTTCATTAAAATCTATTCCGCAAAGTGGTTTTCATTAATCCAGTGATACCGTGAAATGTCATTGTATCGAAGCGAAAGGGACCGGAAAAATTAATTCGCTTCTTTTTTGAATTTCGTTATTTTACTTAATTTTATTAACTCATTTAGTTAGCCTTAGTTCAATAACAAGAAAATTAATCCATTTTAGCGGGATTCCACTTGAACACTTGTTAAGGACTTCTCAATAAGACTCACAATGAAATGGTCGTTAAATAGATTCACAATGAAATGATCATTACAGCCTCAAAGCCACATCAAGCGGCATTTGAAAAAGACCGGTTAACTCAAAAAGAAAGCAGTTTAACAGCAAAAGTCGTGGCTGAAGCCAAAAATTAACCCAAATCTCTGTATGGATCCTTGTTAATTAGCAAATTTAAATTATTTATTGAAAAGGCAGATACCAACACACACTACGGAAAACTATAGAAAAAACGAAACAGCGATATTATTAAATTAAATTTAAAAAATGACGAATTTTAGAAATATAAAAAAGGTAAGCGTTCTCGCTCTTTACCTTTCTTTTATATCAGTCGCTTTGATAACTAGGTCTCTCTCAATCGGCAAAAAATAATTGTCTCTTTAATGGCACAATCGAGAGATCACAGCAAAATTGTTTCAAAAAATGGGTGAACCCAATCAAGTGAAAAGGAATGTACGTCTTGATTGAATATCAAGGAAATAGTTTGTAAAATATTATTTTCTGCTCACCAAACTCCGTTTTTTTGTCTTAGTTTGACGGAAATTTGAAATGAAATATTCAGTCCTGCCCAACGATAGAATTGTCTGTTTTAGTAAAATTAAGACGTCCGCCATTTTTGGCGTAGAGCTGCAAAATATGTTTTACGTACGAATATACACCTAGACATATTTGGTAGGATGCATCAACGAAAAGCCACCCAAATTTTGATTTTAATTTGCGAGTTATGCCGTTGTAAAGCGGTTAAATGCATGATATCAATGATGAGGTTCATTGACTGGGAGTAGAAAGAACAATCAAGCGGAATCTAAATGAAAGAACATCCAACATTAATGAGCGGTTGTGATCCTGGCTAAAAACCAATGATTTTTATTTGTTAATATTGTAATACATAGTTTGTTAATTATAAGCTCATAAGCTCAAAATCGAGTGTTTAGCATGGAGAGGATTTTGGTCATTAAATAAATAAATAAAAATGAAATGAAAAAATGGTTCACAAGTTACCAAATATACATAAATTAGTAAATAAATCAACTCGGTAAATAATATGTACCTTTCTCAAAAACAGGCTAAAGGGAATAAAAGCAATAAATGGTCAAATTACACTTGATTAGAATTTAATCAGAAATCAATATTAATTTAATTAAAATAATAAACCGACGATAAGGTACACCTACATTATTATTGATTATGTCAAGAAAACAACAACAAAATCGCTTCTGGGTCACCAATTTCACTTTTTCTGGCTTAAAATTCGAATTTAATACTTCTATATAGTAGTATGGTGCTCGCTCGCCCCGCCTAAAAACGCCACAGAAACCTAGACCCACCCATTCGGGGTAGAAAATATTTGCTTTGCTACATTTTCTGTCTTGCGAGAAGTTTAAATAAGAATTGAAAACTCCAATTTCGCTAACGCTGCTAATTGGAAAGATAGTGCTCGCCGGCATAACCGAGATATTGTAAATTGATGAACGTTAAATGTATGTATGCTGCTTCCACAATGAAACTATGTTGAATTTGTCAAAATTGTAGAACACACACAGCTGGTACGCACTTTGGTTCAACTTTTAAGAACTGACTTAAGTCACATGGTAAAACCTGGTTATCAGACCGCGCTTACAAGCTTATATAAAGACAATTAATGTTTAAATGTGACAAATAATATGGGACAGAGAGAGTATAATGTTTACCTGTGGAGTAAGAAGAGATGAAAATATTAGCACCACAGTATATGTCAGTACATCTTCAAAAAGTAAAGTCATTCTAATTAAAACTTTTATTGGTTCGGTGGTTTTGGAATATTTTTTATCCAGCTCTTGACGAGTGTTTGAAAATGTTTATATTATAAGCCAATTAAATTCAGCCCGCTGGTCGGAATCCAGCTTGAAACAAGAAATTTTTTTCTGGCCTGATGACTTAGTAAACATTAAGGAACATTAGTAAAAAACTAATCTAGATATAACAAATCCTCTTCGCTTATATACCTTAGAAAATCAACTAATGTTTGATGCATTTGTACTAGTAAATTAATCGTAATTTTCAACTTGATTTGATCGTTGTTCAAAGCAAGAAACCAACGAAGTCGAAAATTTGTACATTTTTGTACTTCGTATTAATAGAGCGATGATCAAATTATCATAGAGATATAAACATGGTACTGCTGGCATGTTAAGAATTGCTACATTCAAAATACCTGCAAAATGAAACCAATAAATTAATAAATTTATTTGGTTTTGTTCCTGAAATTGGGCTAGGCACCCCTGTTATATATACATAGAACTTTTCATTTTCTCACAATAGATCTTCCTAAACTATTTAAAAATTAAACAATTTTAATTTCGGTTGCACAAAGAAAAAAGCAAATCGCCAGTTAACTAATATTTCCTTTCTTCCTTCTTTCAAATGAATGGGAGAATTAAATTTGACTGTCCAATTTCGTTCAAACAAATATTTAACTGGAGGACAATTAATATTTCTATATAAAAACAAAATCAGCTTGCGTTGAATTTATATTATGAAACAAACCGCAATTTCATAAATGAAGAAAGAGAGGTAACATTATATTTAACTGGTGGTTGGCTCTTTTTTGTGCGACCAGGCACATTAATAATTTTAATCATTTGTTTATTTTAATAACCAACATTCCTACGGTTAATCAACATAACCGCACGTAAAAAAAACGGTACTACATTGGTTCACAATGAACCAAACAAAAAAAGTTGTCTTACCATACAAATGGAACTAAAATTGATTAAAAAAACAACAAGACTACACAAATATTATATATCTTCGTCTCGAATATGTAGAAGAAGAAAAGATCTCAAGGAGAAGAACATATTATATATACAACACGAAACATTAAAGACATTAAAGTAGTTTTTTTTTGCTTGCTTGTTGATGCACACATGTGTGTTGTGATATAAAATGGACGGAATGATATTTTTGTTGTTGTTATTTCATTTATATGAAGCTGTATTCTCTGTAAAAATAAAGAAAGAATCCAAAGTGATGATCTCATTTTTTTTTCTCAAGTCTTAAGTTCAACATATATTGCTATATATACACTAATAAAGAATATGTACAAAGATGTTTTTATTTTCTACATTTAATACCTTAATTTATATCAATTAACCACATTTTTGTGTGTACGTATTCCGCGCGTCCCTCGGCGGCGTCAATATGTAAACTGACTTTTATACATATACCAATATATAGAAATGTAACATGTGGTTAAATTTCATCGAGGATAGAATATAAGTAAGTGTCGCAATTAAATCTGGGAACACTATAAATTCCAATAATAAAATACACGTTACCTCAATCAAGAAACCATTTTTAATTTTTTTTTTTTTTTGTTAAATAAATTGAAATGGCGTTACTCATATATAAACATCAATTAAATTTTATAAATAAATAAATAAAAAGTCAATGTACAATATAAATTTGTATCTCCCCATTCCTCTCTCGACTCAATATTTGTGTATTATGAATGAAATTATTAGTATTTTTAATTTGTGTATGTTATCAAACTGAAATAACAACTTACACTTACACATATAGAACGTATTAAATTTTAATCAGATAACACTTTTTTTTTTATTTGTTATCCAATCGAATAAACAAAACATGTGTTTTTCCATTTTTTTTTTTTTGTTTTGCGTATATATGATATACCACCTGTTGCTATATACACGTAATTAAAAATGGCGGCCGGAATTTAACGTATTTTTTTATCGTTTTGTTAACCTCAATTTATTACATTTGATTGATTAATCGGCCATTTTGTTGTTTTAAATGATGATTTTAAGTTAATTGCGCATGATACTGATTTTATTTTGTTTTATTTCTAGTTCCATCGCTGGTATCAGGTTTACCAAAGGACGATGAAAGCACTGGACATTCAGAATTTTTTATGAAATGCCAACAATGTCATCAAAATTTTACAGACTTTCAGGTAATCAATTATTTTATTGTTCTTTAATTTGTTTGTGTACAACTAACATATTTTTTTGTTTTTTACAGTCATTAAAAGAACATTTGGATACAGTACATTCGATTGATAAGAAACCACAATACCTAAATCATTTCAATCATTTAGGTACATCAGGTACACCGTCGCCCCCTATGCACCATAATAACAATAATAACAATATTAATAATAATAATTTAATTAATCACAATAATCATCATCATCAACATCATATACCAACAGCATCACAATCTATTAAAGATGAATGTGGGCGTTCAACGACGAGTCCTAATACATCACAACCTCAACATCTTCATAATAATTTAGGAGCAGGACCTCACGCATGCTCCCAGTGCCCCGCCTCATTTCCAAACCGTGATTCACTAGATAAACATGAATTAATGCATTCACCTAGTTCTACAGTGGTAAGTAACCAGAAAAAATTTTAGTTTTTCATGAACTTGTCGTCTAAATATTTTTTCATTGTTTTCCATTTGTATGGCTTTGTGTGTGTGTGTGTGTGTGTATGTGTAAATATATACATTTTTGGCACGAGACTTGGCTACGAATCAATAATTTATCCTTGAAAATCAATGAGAGAGTTTTCTTTAATGCATTTGACGCCGTGTGATATTATATTTTTGTCTTATTTTGGAGAAAAAATTTATATTTATACGAATATAAGAAAATTAATTTTCCGACCTGAATGTAGATATATTTTTACAGTGTTCTGTTTAATTGTAAAATGTATAAAAAAAAAATTCTTTGGAAAATTATATTCGCGCATGGCACAAATATTCTTTCGTGTATATATAGAGTGTAGTTCGCTTATTGGATGGATATGAAAAAATTCCCAAAAGGTAGGAGTATCAGACTACTTGACCCACATTCCCTATATATACCGTATATATTCGTATATCTTAGCTCGAGTTGGTAAAAAACGCCTTTGACTTGTTAGTTATTAATTAAAGTACTAAAAAAATACTTTCCAGAGTTCATTTATTTTGAACGAACGAACGAAAAAAATTAATTATTTTAAAGAAAATGACACAATCTTAATTAATGTACATTTTTTACTTAGCTGTACATATACAGTATATGTAAGTACATAAGAAGAAGAAGACGAATCGTTCTGGAAAATCAATAAATTTTCTTTTCCATTTTTTTTCTTTTTTTTTTTTTTGAGTATATTGTATCAAGTGGAAAAAATGGAAAATAGTTTTTCTTTTATGTGTTGTGCTCGATATGTTATATTGTTTTATGCGTTGGTTTTTCGACAGAAAATATGGCTGGAAAATATTCAACAAGTTGTTTAGTTTTATATTTTAGTGTTAGGTTAGGTTATTACAGCGTTATTAGTTTCCGGTTTCACATCAAAAAAGTTATTAAATATAAAATGTGATCGTTGATTGCGCAAATTAAGAAATTCAGCAAAATACTCGAGTAGAAAACAAAAACTCGCGTTATCTCAAAAAATATATATACGATTCAATTTGTATATTTATGTCTTATCATCATCCTATACATTCACACACTCACTCCATATATTATTTACTATTTGTAATTAAATACTCTGATCTTAAATTGGTGGTCTATATCCAAACCTAATACGTAGATTTATTTACAATAATTATATATAAATTGCGCAAAATTATTTCTAAACAAAGGCATTATCATTTAAATAAAATATAGAGTGTAATAAATATGTAAAGTAAATAATATACAACGTCATTTATCCCCGATTTTTTTTAACTAAAGTACATACTTTTTTTTTCTTAAAAAAAGGTTATCGTAAATTAAGGTCGAATATCACAAAAATAAATTAAATTATAATTAAATGAAATAATAAGTATATTGTAGATGTGTGAACATGAAAAAAACCAAACGTTAGACGTATGATGTACTATAACAACACACTTGTATGTATATATAAATATAATACAATATTATGTTTTAATGCAAATTGAGACAAGGTGTTGTATAAAGAAAAAATATAAAAAAATATTATTTTCTTACAGACATAACAAAACAGAAATTTTTAAACACATTGCGGAGCAGAATTTGCTTGTAACATTTTTTTCAATTTTATTTTATCAAACAGGTAATTCTGTATGATGATGTAATATACTTTTTCAATAGATCATGTTTAAATGTCAAATTTTCTTAAACCGCAAGAGCTACCATCTTTCGGAAAACTCCGAAAGCATAAGCAACTTTCACTAAATGCCACTAGGTTTCACTAAATATTGTCTGTCAAAAATTGTATGACATTTTTATGTGTGCATTTTGTAAACATAAGCAAAAATATTTTCGTATTATAAAAGTGATTATTATTAATACGTGATAATTAAATTGGTTTTGAGAACTTTTTAAAAACGTCCTTTTGAAGAACGTCAGTAATATTTTTTTGATTTTGTAGTGACATCTAGTTGCAAATGCTCTGTACTTTTTCTTTAATCGTGCTGCCTCTTTCGGAAAACATGATCTATTGTTTTGATGAAAAAATCTACTGAAATCATGAAAAATGGAAAAGAAACTTTGTCGCACGCTACTAAGGGAGACGTGTGGCAATATAATTTGTTTATCATATACATAGATCGAAAAGATTCAAGTTGATGGTAAGAAAATCATATTTTATAAAATTTTGTTTTATAATATGATTATTTCAACTTTCAATATTGTAATTTCAAGATTCTAGTTTCAAGGTCAACAAATTCAAAGTCCCTAGACCTCAATTTATTTTTCTAAAATTCCAATTCTTCGACATCATAATATCACTACTTAAAATCATGAGAACTGAAGAAGATGATTTGCCGCACGCTGCTAAAGTAAATGCGCGGCAAAGTAATTTGTTCACAATCTAGACTCGGACTCTCTTCAATCTAGGAAACATTTTCCGACATGGTCGGAAGTCGAATTGCATTGCAAAACTTGTTCTTTCCGTTAATAATGCCTGCATCTTCAATAATTCAAAAGGTATATGGAGCGGCAAATAAATCAAATGTGAAAAGGCGGCAATCTGACACATCCAAATAAAACTAAACCTTACAACTGAACTTCAAAAGAACTGATAGAAAATTGTAAAGCCTCAAGTACATAGTTTTGACGGAACAGAAAATAGGTCCGAAGTAAATATGTTACGGTTAAAGTATAATCACCGGTTATTATATATAATTACTAGTGTATTTGGTCAATATAATAAATATCATTGAATTTCGTTAGATTTATCAGTTTTACTGGTCGTTTGCCAAATCGCCGAACTGATTAAAAAAAATAAGCCTTTTAAAATAAGAGGAAATTCTAAAAACGGAAGATGAAATTTTAAAATATTCTGGAAAATGGAGATTTACTTTAAATGTAGTTCAAATTTTAAAATTAAATCTTCATTTTCCAAAATATTTTAAAATTAAATTTTCCTTTTCCAGAGTATGGAGATAAAGTCAATGGATAAAGTAATTTTATTACATTAACCAAAAGGGATTGGTGATTAATTATAAATGCCGATAAAAGTCAATAATGTTAAAAAACAGATTTTATATTTACCTATAAAGTTAGGAATTCTATATAATAACCGGTAATTATATATTTATAATAAACAATTTATCACTTTAACCGTAACATAAACATTCAGACGTCATAAGAAAAAATTTGACTTTGGATAACTTTTGCATTATCCAAATCCATTAAACAAAAACAAATTCCACTTGTAATATTTAGAAGTAAATTTTGAGAGTACAAACTCTTAAAACTTAAACTATCTGCTTGTTAATCGAAAAGGCGTTTTCTAAAATTACAATTAAAGCACGAAATTTATTTGGCCTACTATATGTAGATAACAGCTTAATGATGACAAACGTATAGTGTGATTTGCGAGAGAACTAATACTCAATTTCAACTAAGAGCTTCACAACGATTAACAATAAAAAAATGCGCACGAATCTTTCATATCGTAATTTGTTCATCGCGATGATTTTTTCGTTAATTTTAGTTTTTAGTTTACCGCATTCTACCAATTCATTTTCCTGTTAACCTGTTTCCAAGGACCATCCATATCCGTGTCTCATCAATATTAAAAATGCTCCACCTACCCGAAATATTTCTGTTGAGTTGACGAATAATTTGAACTTCAGCGTTATTCAGGAAAATTTGGATACTTACAGGAAAAAGTAACTTCTATTCTAGGGTACTAAGTACCATTATAAAATTAGATTTAGACGCTCATAATAACCAAACTTTTGTTTTTAATCGACACAAAACGTTCAACGAGATCGTTAACCAAACAGCACAAAGGTTATTATACCCAGAAGCGGCTGCTCCATGAATTGGAATGCAATGCTTGCGTAAAGAAATTCGATTTTTCAATACCAAAATAAACACGCAAATCAAAATTGTGTTTTGTTTTTTTCCCCCATCTCACTCTTCGAGCGAACCATAACTAATCAACAATCAGCTTCTCATATCTTTCTCTTTATGTAACACTACTTTATGTAAAACTTACATTAAATGGAGAAAAAAGCCATTTGAAATGTGCTTGAGAGCGAGAATATTATATGAGATTTAATGTTGTTAGTTGCATTTCCTCGGCCAAAATCTTGTTGTAGCTATATTTATAGTACAGCTCTTGTAATTGTGACGTTTGGTTTAGTTTTCAAACAAAGTCATCAAAAACAAAGATTTTTCAAATTTGCTTAAAATTGTTGTTCCAACAACAACTTTACTTTTTTGGTTTAGTTTTTTTTTTGTGGAAATCTTGGCTCCATCAAGATAATAGTTGGAGAACAAATCAACAGTCCATTAAATGGAATGCATTTTCCAAAAAGGTACTGAGGAAATATCTAAATGACCTTACCGGCATCTCAAAAAATTTCAAATATACACCCGAAAAACTTTGAATGAGCTTCACACAATAATTTTAAAAAATTAAGGAATCACTAAGAAGCTCGAATAACTTCTTACCATAACTTCGATGCCAATGTTCAATTTCGGAAACCTAGATTAATCCAAAAACCTCAAAATCTCGAATTTCGAGAACCTCATCTCTGTAAGATTAGGTAATTCAGTGCTATAATGCCTAATTCAACTTCAAGTCAAACTCGAGTTAAAGCGAAAATGTCCAAAAATCTCAAAAACCAATAAAATCTCGAACATTTCTATTACATAATACTCAACAGTCAACACCAAGCAAAACGGATATATGCTTAAAACCTAGAAAATCCTTTAAAATGTGGAAAATATCGGTTTATCCGAAGAATTCTGTAACATGTCGCATCTACACAGCATCAAAAGAAATAAAATGTGTTTCTCCTAAAAATAACTGAAAGATGATAATTTTGAATAAAATCTGATCTCAACTCAACGCTACGCTTAATTCCCAAACAAACTCGAATAATATCGAAAATCTTGAATAATCTGGCAAAATATATAAAATCTTGCGTAATTTCTATGTGTGTAAATTCACTCCGATTGTGCTTGACAAAACTCAAATGCACTTAAAACATCGAAAAATCACAAAAAATATTGAAAATCCCGATATACCTTTAATGGTAACATTTGGCGCAACTCAGCGCCAAAATTCGAGAAGCTAGACTAGTTTGAATAATTCCAATTAAGACATTTCCAATGTACAAAATTAAACTTTTTTTTTTAAAAATATGTAAAACCACTAAATCCTAAAATCAGGATGCCTGGTGGTCGATTTTGTAAGCATTAAAAGAGTTTCTAAATTATGTAAGACACTGGGACTCTAATAATTAAGAGTTCTCGACCCTCTTAACTCATCGAAATATGAGAGATACATAAGCGCTATATCCATAGAGGTAACCCTATAGCAGGCGAAATTGAAACGGTGAATGGAATATGATAATTGGGTGTAACTGGATGGTAAATTAAAGTACAATAGACTGAAAATTTGCTTGAAGAATTTATTTTTCCCAAAACCGAAAGCAGTTTGTGTACAAAATTGTCAAAAAAAAATTAAATCGATTTATCGCGCACGTATTTATCGTCGCTGCGGTTTTAACTAGAAATGGTTGATGTTTTGCTTAATCTGTTGTCACTAATTTCATCTTTCACAGACGAAATATTTTGGTCGTTTTACTGTTTTTCTAACTTAAAACTTAACTTGTTTGATAACCCTTTATAATTAAAAATTTCAACGGAATTAGTTAACGACGAAATTTAAATCTTTTAACGGAATTCCAAAATAAACAAAATTAATAAATTTTCAAATTATTTACCCTAAGTTTAGTCAAAATTTAAATTTGTGCGCATGCCTCTAATCGAAATTCAATCACAATCTAGAACAAAATTTGAAATATAGTAAAAATTCAAAATTTTAAAAATAATTGGGTCAAATTGAAAATTTTAAACTCAAGTTTTGCCGAATTTTCATTGTTTAATTTATTTCAGATTTTATTTTCGGTTGACTCGAGCTGATAAATTTTTGCTTTTCTTCTTTAAAATCCAAATTTAACATTAAAATCTCGAATTTTTGATATCAGACTTCCACAAAATTCCAAAGTTATCTAAATTTTTTTTTCTATAAATAATCTCGATAACCCTAACTTCAAAGTCCTATAACTAGCTAACTAATTTTATATCAAAAATATTTGACATTTTCTTTAGAATATTGGAAATTTTGGTTTGGGTTTTTTAAAATGTTCATAAACAATTTCAAATTTCCTAAATTTTTCAAAATGCAATTGACGATTGGAGCCGTAATTTTAGAACAAATATTTGAGGCTTATCGGCTTCAAAAAATGTCCACTATACCATATTTAAGTCGTTCTGCGAGCGCTGATGCTAATGTTTGGTCGTCGTTATAGCTTTATTTTATTCCGATAAGTAGTGCTTTTTCTGCATTTCCAATAGTCAATTGACGATTGTAAAAGTTGGAAATGCGATACGTATCGCCCAAAACTAAAGCTTCGTACCCATTAAAAAACCTAGACAGCATTGATATACATATTAATCAATTTCATATAATATTTGAGTGAATGATCAAAGTTTACTTTGATTATTATTTTCAAATATCGGTACGAAGCATTTCTTTTGTTCGATAGAAGGCACGGTCCAATCGTCAATTGATTATTGACGATTAGAAAACTGCAAAATGCAATTGACGATTTGAAATAGGGAGAAAGCACTACCTATCGGAATAAAATAAAGCTGTAACACCGTACAAAAATTAGCACCAGCGCTCGCAGAACGGCTGAAATATGGTATAGTGGAAATTTTTTGAAGTTGTGAAGCCGACAAATATTGTGTATTATGTTGTAAACCCTATGCACTGCATGAAATGACATTTCTCTCCAAATAAAACATATGGAAAGTGAAATTATCGGAATTAAATTAAACCCTACAACCCAGTCAATAGGACTGTTATAATTTTACAGACAGACAGTAGGCTTTATTTTAATTCCGACAGTTGCACTTTCCATACGTTTTGTATTGAGTGTACAGGATACTAGGGTTTGTTTCATTTTCGAAAGCTATCACATTCTATACTTCCACAATCGTCAATTAACGATTGGATCATCAAGGATTCCATCTACCTGAAAAATGTTAAAATGAGCTTCCTGACAAATTGACGTTTAAAAATTTTAATAAAAACTGTTTTTCGTTACTAAATACAAATTTTAATTATAAAAACAATTTTATTTTTTTGCCTGATTGCTAAATTTTCTGTCTTACATTTGAGAGAAGTGTCATATGTTTTATCCGGAGCATTCTTTATCCTACTTTCCTACTTTTACAATTGTCAATAAGAAATTTAGAGTAAAATTATAACTAAAGTACAACAGCTACTTTAATATTTAAAAAACGATCAATTAAATTTTTCTTTAAAATATTTAACAGAATTTGAACGGAATTTGAGAAATTATACTCATACTTTGAAAATATTGTATTGTATAGGTTAGGTAATCATCGAATTATGAAAATTTGTGAATGACTTTAAATTTTATTAGCGTTTGGATCAAAAAAAAAATCTGATCTGGACTCGGGAGCTTTCTACCATAGGAACTATTTGATTAGCAATATATGTACAAACATTGATTAGTGCCTTTATATAATTAGAGTTGCTTCGTATTTTATTTTGTGCCGCATACATCGCACATAAATACATATGAGACAGGTGTGTTTGGAAAAATTTAAAATATGTTTTGAAAAATAAAGTTTGAACCATATTTAATGATTTTTTTTTTTTTTTGTTAAGTAAGATTGGCACACGCACACACACACACACACCCATCAAAAAAAAAACTTTAAAATATTTTGTTGGTTTTTAATATGACATAGATAAATTCCCTAAAGTGCAATCGAATAAAATCTCAATCAAAACGCACAGAAAAAAAATTAAATCCCCAATATTTTATCCTTGACGTAGGAGGTCAAATCTCACAAAAAAAAACGTAAAAAGGACTTTTCGATATCTAATAAAAAAATGAATTATTGTTTTTTATAAGTTCAAAGTCGTTGAAAATAATTATTTTTCCTTCCAGTCAGTGTGTGGATGTGTGCGATGCGGTTTATTTCGATAAAGGCCCCGCATTGGGCGTCAAAAAATACTTTACTATAAAATTTATTTATTTTCATCATCGCATATCGTATTGTATATTGGGTATCCCTTGAGTCTCGTCGTCGTTCTCGATTTTTTATTTTTTTTTTAGTTTTTCATCCCCTTTGGATCCTTTCGTACTTACTTTCACCGTGTGTCCGTAAGAGATTTTTTTTATCTATTTATTTATTTTTGTTTTTCACAAGGGGATCGTGTTTGACTTATTTATATTAAATTTTTGATTTTTGTGTGTTCTTATCAAGTCTTATCAGTAGCCATGCTGTAGGCAGTATACGGACTTGACGGTTTGTGATACGCCTACAATTTCTTTTCATTTTTATTTTATCATCTCACATAAAAAATAATAGTGATAATATTAATAAATTTATATATAGAGATTTTCTTATATATTTTCTTAAATTTCAACACTATTATGTAAGTATATAGACTGAACTAGAAACCCCATTGTTAATATTATAAACAAACGAAAAATCCGCCTATAATTTTCATTCAAAAATTTTCATTAATCAAATCAATACTATGATTCAAGTGAAAATCAAATGAAAATTGCATGAGTCAAATTCTTAGAAGTTATGTATGAGTAATTCTTAACAATGTTTCATTGTCCAATATTACTGGGTTTGTGTGTGTGGGTATGTGTATGTGTGCTGCTCTCCTGAGTATTTTGATCATTAAAAAAACGATCAAATTACTTGTTTTAAATTTTAAATGAATATATCACAAAAGAGAAAAGGTTAAAAATGTGTAGATATAGTGGCTTAGCATAATGGTGAACATATGGATAAAAATATTGTTCTATTCCACTATATGGGTACACAAAACCATATTTCTCATTTTTCCGTTTAAACAAACGTGATCTTTGTATTATTTGTACATAAAATGTTCATGATCATGATGATGATCACTCACTAATAAAATGTTAAAACAAACAAAAAATCGCAGAGTCTTCTGTTATTAAATTTTTTTTTTTAATGGGAGTTTTAATTAAAGTTAATTTTTTTTTATTTCGTTTAAAATTATGATAATGTTTATCATCTGTGGGATATTTCAAATGTATCAGGTTGAAAAACAAAAAAAAATGTATTTCCGTTTGTAGTATATAAAATTACAAGAGAGTCGCTTGGGATCGATTTGAATCAGGTCGTGTATGTATGCGAATTCAGAAATGTGACACAAATCGCAAAGTGGGTTGCATTTAACAAGGTAGAATAAACACCTTCTTTTTTTGCACAATAAAAAATACTCGCATGTATGGTATACCTACCTCAATCACAGTTAGCCTTGTTCAATAAAGTTCGTTCCAAGAAAAAGCAATCGACTTGGCGTGTTTTGTTTCTTATTTATAAAGGTAGTCGTAATTTTTCATTTTTCTTGGATTGTTTGTTAAGAAAAGATTATACAAAAAAAAAACGTAATAAAATAATAACGCTTCGCGTTCTCGTCGACGGCCGAGAAAGAAAATCATGAAAAATATTTTTATTATCAAAATAAATTGGCTAAAAAATATTTTAATGGTAAGGTAAGATTAAGAAAAACTCAAAATGTGTGAAAAATTGAGATTATTTTCAAAACAAAAGAATTGTTACCATTTTATATATTTTTTTGAAATCCAAATAAACTAGGATTTATAGTGTTATTTAAAAAAATACACCTGTCCAAATTTTCCGAGCATTTTCTTTCTAACTGTAGGAAAGATTAATAATTTAAAAAAAAAAAAAGAAATATTTTATGAAAAGTCATTTTAAATTAAATTGTTTGTGTTGTTTCTATTTTTTTCAATTTTGCGCGTGTGCTTTTTTTTATTATCTGATTGGCCTGTCATAACATAGTACACTCGTACAAAATATACCTATAGCTAAATACAATTTGGAGCAAGAGTGGGAAATTTAAAAAAAAAAATTATAAGAAAATCACTTGTTCACGATATGTTTGGAATGGATACCAACATACATATGAACCCCCGGCGTACACAACTTCTATCTACGTAACCTTCTTTCTAAAAAATTTAATTATGTTTTGCTTTCTTTAACACGAGACATCATAAAAATAGAATCAACCCTATATTTTGTCAAAATATGTATAAATATAAAAAAAACATTTAATGCAACATTAATATTTTCTCTTAAGTCTGTTATTCACCTTAACTCCTCGAATAATATTTTTAGAATTTTCTTTATGTTTCCATCAACATAAATAATGCAGAAGGAAAGGTGCGCGCCGTATTTTTATTTATATATTATTATGCTCTTTATGTTTACAACATAAAATGCATTTTAATGTTTTGAACATAATATGTAGAATAATGCATACACCAGGAGGTATAGTACTTGAGACCTATTTTTGGAATTGATAATAAAGAAACAAAATTCGTCTCGTCTACACTTTTTTTTTTTAAAGACATCTGTGGAGGTAAAATGTTCTATAAGAAAATCTGATTAAACAATTTTTGAACGTGTTTATATTTGATGAGTTATCTGAAGAAAACAATGAAAATATATTCATCCGGTCCACTTCCTTAAATACTAATACTAATTTCTTAAATATTTTCTTATATTCCTATATTATACAGAGTTGTAAAATTTGTCACAAGACATTCGCCAATGTGTACCGTCTGCAGCGACACATGATCAGCCATGACGAATCTGCCCTGCTTCGCAAATTTAAGTGTACCGACTGTGAAAAAGCATTCAAATTTAAACATCACCTCAAAGAGCACGTTCGAATACATTCTGGGGAAAAACCGTTCGCGTGCAATAATTGCGGTAAACGATTTAGTCACTCTGGATCGTATTCAAGTCATATGACCTCAAAAAAATGTATAAGCATGGGTTTAAAATTAAATAATTCACGTGTAATGAAGACGGAGAAAAATTTTCGAATCAAAGAGGAAATGCTTGCAGGATTTGGATCACCAAATCGGCAAAATTTTCTAAATCAAAATTTAGCGGCGCGCGTCGGACTTAATAACATGAACAATAGTCTAAATAATGGAACAAGCCCGAATCATAATAATTTTCTATCATCGATATTCCCAAAAGGTAATAATTATGATGCAATGAATGCGGCACTTTTTGCTTCGACATTTGCACATCCATTTTTGCCGATGCCATTTGATCCACGAACCACGTACAATTTACAACGATTTTTTGAATTAACTGCGGCAAGCTCATCACAAAATAATACAGTTGAATCACTGCTACAGAATAACTTCCAAAATAATAATAATAATACTCCTAGCTTGCATTCAGACCCAGAAGATATGATTGAAGAAGTTACGGAAGATGTAACCGATGAACCAAAATTGGTTATGGATTTGGGTGAGGATGATAATAAGCTAAACATAATCGAGGATCGAGTGATTAAAGAAGCACAATCGCCACAACGTGTACATGATGTAAAGCACTCACCAACGGACGAAGATGATTTAAAAAATGATCTAAATATTGATGTAGAGGAAACACCGGGTGTCCCAGAAAACTTATCTCGTGAAAGTATAAAAACCGATTCTCAAATTTCTCTACATCTGAAAGATGTTGATCGGCCACAAACACCACAAACGCCGGACGAACTGATCAAAGACGAAATGAAAGATGATTCGTTGCAATGTTCCCGATGCGACAAGACTTTTAATCATCGCACCGAATTGTTACAACATGAAAAAGTATTATGTGGCATGTTCCGAAAGCATGAAGGACTAGCAGCACAGATGGCTGAAACAATGGCTTTAAACGGAAATTACTTGTCGATGGCGTCAGGCAGTGAAGATGAGGATCGTGATTCACGACACTTGTCGGAAGGTGAGCGTAAAGTTCGTGTCCGAACCGCAATTTCGGAAGAGCAACAATTAGTTTTAAAGGAACATTACGCTGTTAATCCACGTCCGAATCGCGAAGAATTTCGCACGATAGCGCAGCGTTTAATGCTGGATCCACGAGTTGTACAAGTTTGGTTTCAAAATAATCGATCGCGTGAACGTAAACTTAATAATATTCCTTTTAAAAAGGAATATTCAATGCAACAGCCCCTCTTTGGGAGTAGCGGTGGTGGAAGTTCTATATCGCCTAGCTTAAACTCGCCAGCCATGGAATATGACCAACCCCTCGATTTATCGATCAAAAAAGAATCCCCAGCAACAACACCATCTAGCTCACCAAATTATGGAAGTCATTTAAATCAATCCGACAACTCGATTTCGGATGAAGTAATGAATTTAAGCCTTAAATCGGAACAGCGTAGCGTACCACCTTATCGACATTTATTCAATTATGGAGTCGCACTAACACATCGTTCGTCTGAATCACAAACACCTTCACCTAGTCAAGCGCATACACCTTACCATCAATATACGAGTATGTTTCCTAATCCGTTAGGATTGGTACCAATGGATCGCCTTTTACAAATGACACCAGAATTACCCAGAAGCTCATTATTAGGATTTAAAACGGAACGCGATAACAGCTTGAGTCCGGGATACGATAAACCATTGTGGAAGGATGATAATTCAATGCGTACGCTGACCGACATTAGTGCCAACTTTATGCAACATTTACCGAAGCGTATGCAGCATACGGGAAAGGAACTAGAGGCGGAAGGGCAATTTGTATGTGATCAATGTGATAAAGCGTTTAGTAAGCAAAGCTCACTTGCACGGCATAAATATGAACATTCAGGTAAGAGGTATTTTGTTTGTAAATTTATATTTACTAAATTCTAAAGCGCGATACCTTTTATTTATAATTCACAGGTCAGCGTCCGTACAAATGCATTGAATGTCCGAAAGCATTCAAACACAAGCATCACTTAACCGAACATAAACGTCTGCACAGCGGCGAAAAACCATTTCAATGTTCGAAATGTTTAAAACGATTCTCCCACTCAGGCTCGTACAGCCAGCACATGAACCACAGGTACTCGTATTGTAAACCGTATAGAGAATAGAATCAACTTTTTATGTTAAATTATCTCAAATATTAAATTAAAATTAATGAAACAAATTTGTGATTATAAGTACATAAATATTTTTTTTTTTTTTAATTAATTACTAATTAATGTTAATTTTGTCATTAAAAAATTTCTATATTATAAATAAAATACCACAAACAACGAATTCGGGTACTTAGTCTTCGTTAAAAAATAAACAAAAATGATTGCGCAGGAACGCAAAAACTTTATAGCTTTGTTAATTTAAAAACTAAATTTTAATTAATTAATTAAAATAATTTTTTAAAAATTCATTCCGTTTCTTTAATTTTTTAATTTTAATAGAATAAATTAAATATAAATATAAAAATGATTATTAATTGAATGTATTGAGATTAATTAAGTTTAATTATTAATTATATAAATATACTATAAAACACGTGAATTCTTCAAAAGCGGCCAAAATCGGAGAAAATCATCCATTATTACTTTATTATAATTTTTTTTTTTTTCTTTTTTTTGTTTTTTTCCAAATTTTATTAATGGGGGAGGTAAATATTTAATTTAATTTCGTTTCTTTTTGCGGGGCTAAGACCTTAAAATACCCTAGCGCAAAACCATAATTTGATTAATAATTTTAAAAATAAGACTGAAATATTTAACTCACAACGAATAAAATTTTCCCGTCCCTTTTTTTTATTGAAAAACCACACCCCCAACGCCAAGTGCAATTTTTAATTTTTTTATTATGTTTTGTTTAGTTTTTTATTTTATTTTATAATTTTATTATTTATGTATAAAAATAAATAAATGGATGAGTAAAATCTAATTAAATGTATATAAATTATTTTATTTTTAAAAATTTTAATTAATTTTTAAGGGCATGGTACCTGGAAAAATACTCAAATTTAATAAATAAACGATTCCCCATCGTGTACCAAATAAAATTTCTAAACAATCTGAGGCTGGGTCTTTAGCAATTTAAAATAATAAAATTAAAAATTAGAAAGAATTCCAAACAAAATAAAAATCTATATTATATAAATAAAAAATTAAAAATTTCCAATTTTTTCTTCAAATCTAGTTTAAATATTTTGTTTTTTATAATTAAATTAATAAATATATAAATAAATAAATATACGCATTTTTGGACCACACGGTGTTAACATGACAATACAAATTAATTCTAATAAATTTAAAATAATAAATTTAATTAATTATAAATCCGCTTTTTTATATATATATTTTTTTTTCGTTGGTATCTCTTTTCTTCTCAACTCTCTCTCTCTCTCTCTCTTAAATGCCAAACAAATTTTTGTAAATAGATACATATATACTATATAAAAATAATTAAAAAAATTAGTAAATATAAATATAAAATTAATTAAAAATTGTGTTTCTTAATTGCTTTAAAAATTAATGTAAATATATAATTTAATTTTTAACTATGATTTAATAATTTCGAGGTAGATAAAAAAGGGAAAATAATAATTTAATTAATTATTGCAGTGTCTTTTATTTTAAATTTTAATTTTGTAAAATTAAAATATAAAAATTATAAATATATACATATATTCGTATTATTAATTATTAAGTTAAATAAAAAAAAATATAAATATAGTTATTAATTAAATTTAATTAAAAAAATATTTAAAAAGTTATTGTTAAAATATTAATCTATTATTAATTAATTTAATTGAAAAACGCATAAAAAATCTAATCAAATAAATCATTCCAAAATAAAAAAAATAAAAAAACAAAAACCATTTAAATTAATTCAGACAATAAATAATTTTGTTTTTCTATTAAATTCACTTCTCAAAATTTAAATTAAATAAACGAAAATATTCAACGAAATTATTAATTAATTAATTACAACGAAATTTATAATTTTTTTTTATAAATTTATTCTTTAATTTTAAATGGTTTCTAAAACAACGAAATTTATTACTTCTAACCCTACTATATATTATTATTAATTAATTTTTTTTTAATTATTATTATTTTGTAAATTTTATAAATTTAATTAAAAAAAAATTATAAACAATTATGGCTAGAAATCCAAAGACAAATGTATCATAAATAAAATTAAAATAAATAATAATTATTATATAAATTATATTAAAACCAAAATTCAAAATTATATTTAAGAAAAGAATTAAATAAAAATTAATTTTATCTTATTTAATATTTTTTGTTTAACTGAATATATAAAACGAAAAACAAAAATCTAAATATTTAATTTAAGAATTAAATTTTGTAATATTTCCATTTAATAAAAAAAAATTATATATATAAATATAAATATACGTTTATTATTTTTTGATTATTAATTATATTTTTTATTATATATTATATTATTTTTTATTAAAAATAATAAAAAAAAAACAGAAAAATACCAACCAACAAAATTTTTATATAAAATTTAAAAACAAAGAAAAGAAAATTATACAAAAAAAAACCGAAAGTCAAGAATATATACATGTATTTTGATCCTTAATAAAATTAAAAAATTTAAAATTTAAAAATTTAGTTTTAATTAAATTTAAATATTTAAATCCTCAAGCAACCTTATCAAACCAAATGAACATTAGCTACAGTATGTTTGACCCGTGTATATATAGATTTTCAATAAAAAATCATTACTTTATGGAAACGCAATATTTCTTTACAAAAAAATGATTCAGTGCAGAAAATCGAAAAATTATAATTCTCATAGCAAGCATCAGGAATATTTCTAAAATGAGCGACTAAATTGAGTCTTGCACCGAAATGCTAGATAGCGAAGCGGACAACCCTCTATTTGTTGGAACCATAATCTAGCGCCTTCTAATTGGACAATACGAATTCGAAGAAACGAACGACGTTCGTCCGAGGTGATTCGAAGATCATGGATGTTTGTTTAATTCGAAAATTGCCGTGAAACGAACATAAATTTTACTTTTATGTAGCAATTCGTTTTCTTGCAGTAATTGTATGAATGTGAATGAATTTATTGTACGTTGTAAGCGCGTCGTTTCCACGATTCTTTCTAAATAGAAAGTAATTTGAGGCATGAAATCAAACACACGAGCTTTCTGTAAAAGAATTTTGTTTTCGAACAATTTTTCAGATTCTTAGAAAAAAAAAAGGTCCTAATTCTTCTTTTAATTGCGATACTAGATGCCCTAAGTACTACGGATTTTAACGATCCAATTTATTTATTCCAAAATTCTCAAATTTTATAAAATATTCTCATCTCAGGAAAAATAAGTCCTTACTACCTACGTCGACACACAATTTATCCGATATAACCTCACAAAACTAAAGTTTCTGACTCAGCTTAGTTCTGACGAAATGGCAGAACCCTAAAGGTTACCCCTTTTACTGCAGAAACATATCTCAATAGAATGCTTCAATGATTTCGAGTCCTGCTTGATTCAAAAGCAAAACGTGATTCAACAATACCGAAACATGTTTCAACAAGTTAAAATATATAATTAATTACCTTACAGAAGTAAAATATATAATTACCTTACAATCAGTTGAATTTAAAACACAGAACACATTTTAATTTTAGCAAACTACACAAAAGAAAATCGCTAAATACTCGCAAGCGATTACTTAGCAAACGTGCACTCTTTAGCGACACCAAATTCGAATTAATCCATTTTGCTAGAAAAATTTGCATAAACTACTAGAAATTGAACAAAAATTTACACTACAGATGTCACTAAATACCATTTTGCTCAATATTTTCAATATAAAACTACATTACCGACATTCCGAAGCTGTCAATTTTGACATATCTCATTGTAAATAATGCCAAAGTGCTCGTGTAACGCCATAATACAATGTTAAATATACAAAATTACGGAAGCAGCAGTAGTGCAGATGAATCTGACGACGATAAAATTGTTGCCAAACCTTTAGAAATACCAATCCACTTAAAACCAATCGATAAAAGCTTGTCAATCGCGAGTACTCTACAAGTTTGTGCAGCACCAATTGTCGTGCCAATCGTAAGACTAACGTGTTTATAATTTTTTTAATTTTATTATAATCCATCTTATATTTAAAGGGTGCTACGCATGTCCCTCGAGTATTGGACCCCACAACTAAAGAATTAGAATATAATCCGAAGTATGAGGAATTATTTGCTCCTGTGGTCGGGCCTGAAAATCCATTTCTTACAGAACAGATGCGAGCCCCACGGAATACATTAACTGGTTACGTGGAAAAGGCGCACATTAGTGCATTCCAGTTTGAGAATCAGAGACGAACGTTTCATACATACGGATATGCGTTAGATCCGTCAATCGATGGAGATCAGGCGGACGGACAGAGTTTTGTTGGTGATTTGCAAGCAGCCTACGATACAGATGGGAAAACAGTTTTTGAACCGCCTCTTGTCGATAAAAAAGATCGGAAACGGGTAAAAAATGATAATGCCGAGGATGTAGAAGGTTTTGCAGGGCCTTGGGCCAAATATGAGAATGAGCAAACAGTTGCACGGCCATCGGAACAAGAAAAGGCTGAATTGGATGAAATGTTAGCGAAAAGACATCGTCGCAATAAAGTACCTGAAGAAGAGCGACCAATCGAAGAGAAGGCGGTTCTTCACAGTAAGTATCAAGAGAGTCCTCTTATTCAAATTAAAATACTAATCATTTTTATTGTCATTATTTCAGTTAAGGACTCCTTGGACTATCAAGGCCGATCATTTTTACACGCCCCACACGACATTGGAATCAATCTGCGCACAGACCAACCACCAGACCGATGTTTCCTGCCGAAAGCTCATATACATACGTGGACCGGGCACACAAAAGGGATTTCGGCTATTCGATTCTTTCCAAAAACTGCACATCTCTTGCTATCGGCCAGTATGGACTGTCGCGTTAAACTCTGGGAAGTCTATAACGAACGTCGCTGTATACAAACCTATTCTGGGCATCGACAAGCGGTGCGCGATATTTGTTTCAACAACAAAGGTACCCAATTCCTGTCGGCCGCATACGATCGTTACATAAAGCTGTGGGATACTGAGACGGGGGAAGTAGTATCACGTTTTACAGCCAGGAAAATTCCATTTTGTGTCAAATTTAATCCAAATCCAGATAAACAGCATCTCTTTGTAGCCGGAACCTCAGACAAGAAAATTATTTGTTGGGACACCCGAAGTGGAGACATAGTTCAAGAATATGATCGTCATTTAGGTGCGATCAATTCAATCACATTCGTTGATGGAAATCGGAGATTCGTTACAACGTCAGATGATAAAAGTTTACGAGTTTGGGAATGGGATATTCCAGTCGATATGAAATATATTGCAGATCCTACAATGCATTCGATGCCGTCGGTTACTCTGGCGCCGAATGGTAAATGGTTGGCGTGTCAAAGCCTGGACAATAAAATCGTTATTTTCTCGGCTATGAACCGTTTCAAAATGAATCGGAAGAAAACATTTACTGGACACATGGTATCTGGGTATTCGTGCAGTCTCGACTTTTCTCCAGACATGAGTTATCTTGTGTCGGGGGATGGAGATGGGAAATGCTATGTTTGGGATTGGAAGACGACAAAATTGTATAAAAAATGGAAGGCACATGATGGAGTTTGTATCAGTGTTCTGTGGCATCCGCATGAATCAAGCAAATTGGTAACAGCTGGTTGGGACGGTGTTATCAAGTATTGGGACTAATTGTTAATTCATTTTTAAATAAATAACTAGAAAGCATATTTTTACATATTTAATTTATTATTTTATTAACTAATTTGTAAATTTAAAACATTTAGAATTTAAATTTTTAATTTTATATAATTTTTTGACATTATTGGCAAGACAAAATGTTGCAATTCTTCGCCTACGGTTAATCACTGTCGTAATCATTTCCTTTACCCTGGTTTGTGTTTAAAGGGCGACGGCTTTCATCGTCCGAACCATAAATCACATCTTCATCGGAATCGTTGATCATTGAAAATGCTGGATTGTCTTTGGTGATGGTTGGTTCATGAAGTGGTTTGCCACTTGGCGAGTACACATACGCCATTGTGTAAAGATAAAAATTTAGCAAGCCATAAAAGCACATAAATTGTGCAGAACTTCGATATGTTGTGTTCAATGAGGCGACAAAATTGTCTTCAAGAATGCCGAATCCGAAACGGCAAACGGTTACGGTAAGTGAGATGGATAGGACGAATATCATTAGAAGTGTTAAGAATTTTAGGCGCATATCGAAATATGGCATTGAACGCAATTCACTATATGCCCTCAATATCAAAAGGAACAGATAGAGCAGGTACATGGCACCGGCAATGTAAAAAAATGTTTTAAAACCATTATAATTTCCAGTATCAATAAAATGACTATAAGTCGGATCTCTCAGCTCATTACATTTTTCCCATGTGGCCAAAACAATGGCGCACAACCATATCGGTAAAACAACAATAATTTTCGGCAAATAAAACCTAAAAAATCGTCGTTCATTCTGTCGCAAACCATGATAAATGCACAGCCAAAACATTAGTAGGGCGCATAAAAATGTTGCCTGCATTATTGCGTCTAACATGCCAGGTAACCAACTATTCATTAAAAATATCAATGGGAACATTGGATCTGGAATTATAAATAACGGATTTAGTATTAAAAGTTATCATCGATTTGGTGGTCACTTACTATTATATAAAAGTAGTAATGGCAATAGGGCTGACATCCATTTTTGTTCGATCGACCAATCGTATATGGCATACTTCCTCAATGTATGGGCATACCAGCATGTCACAATGAAGGTAAATAGTAGGAATATAAATCGGAACCAAATTTCAATTTGCGTAAAGGCGGGATTATATGTCTTGAACTGTAATTAAAGCGTCATGATTAGAGCCGTTAACTAAGGAAAACACGTCGCGTATCACTTACAAAAAATTTAACATCCTTAATCATATATTTTTGATTGAACGCCTCCAATCCATAAAAACGTACCGTAATTATATAGTGTGCATAATCCAAAAATCCCAAATGCAGCACCGTGAATTCTTCACAATTATTACGCTCGCATCGCAGATAACGAGTTCGATTTTGAGCGTGTATACTATCTAAAACGGTGATTGGTTTATGTTCCGTGGTTAGGGCATCTATGCTAACACTTACATGAAAACTTTTATCGTAACGTTCGTCTAAAATTTACAAATACATAAGCATATAACATAAAAGTTACAAATTCATAACATACCGTCATTATTTTCAGTCTCCACTTTGGCAATAAACCACAGTTGCTGTGAGTATGTCGTCATCAACGGGCTTTTTATAACAAACGGTCCTGTACCCTTGAAATTTTTATCATTCGCATGCGTTGTATTTGTTAACAAACTCGTTGCACTTAATTCTGCTGTTACAGTTATTGGGGGACCGGCCAACCCAATGAATATCCCAAGGCCAAAGCAGGCAAAAAACGCTAGAAAAACCATCACAAATTCTCGTTTATGCATTGAATACAATCTCATATGGACAGATCTATGCGACGCGCGCGCGATGGGAGGGAGAGAGTTAATAGGAAGAAATAAAATAAATAATTTTCCAATGCCAGAATACTTACCGTTCACACCGATCATGATGATATGCTGGGGCTATGTACCGATTGAATTCGCTAAATATGTCACTAAATTGTGATAGTGAATTACGAATTCGTAGTAGCATGCCACCAGTTGGCAGGTGGTACGAGTATCCAAGGCCCGAAGTGTCCACGGGTATTTTTGCCATTTTTTTTTCGTTATTATTTCACACAATAAATTAACTCTTACACTGTGATATTTTCTTATAAATTTCCCACAATTTTTTTTTTTTACGATGTTCTAACAAAGCTACGAATTTTCCATTATAATTGGAAAACCCATATTTCCAGTAACCAAATAACACTTAACACTATAAACTTGCTTATTAACGAATTAAAAAATGAATTTTAAAGGAAAAATAAAAGGAGAATTAAAGGAAAATACTGTGTTGGACAATATAAAATAATTTGCTGGTACAGTCTTGATGTTTTGTGTATACGGAAAAATCGATAAAAACGATTTCGAATTTTTCGACACGGGCGAGAGGGGGGAGTGGAGAAAAATTAGCTACGATGTACGTGTCATCGTTATGTATTGTAGTAAAATGGAGTAAAATATGAGGGAAGACACAAAATATGGTGAGGGGTAAAGAAAAGAGGTTTGTTTTGGTGAAAATTTGTGTGTATAAAAATACAGTGATGATCACAAAACTAACGAATATTTGTTTTAAATGATTTGGATGAGTACTTGAAAATCTTCAAAGGTATTTCGAAATTACAAACAAAATCTTCCAAAAGTAGCCTCAACCAAATGGCTTTCTGCGACAAGCTAATATATTCACCCTTCGTTGATGATAATGCCACACAAATGGCAAATTGCTTGTTTTGCATGAATAGGTAACAAATTGCTTTAGTTCAATCCAATCCACCTAAGTTGGTTGAATGACTGGCCTTCTATGCTAAGATTAAAAATATAATGGAATATTAACCGCTAATCCAACCCTCAAGCCTCAACTAGAAATCAACCCCAAATCGACTTTCAAATCAACCCTTAACTTAATCCCAAAACAACCTCCACATAATTGTGCTTAACGCCTAACTCAATCCTCAAATCAACACGATCCGAAAATTAAATGCATACATGAGCTCAACTCAGAACAAGTCAAGCTAACTTAAGACTCAAATCTCAATTCAACCCCCAAATAAAGCTCAATAAATCTCACTCAACACCAAACCCAGCGATCTACTCAATCTCCAAATCAACATGGTCCGAAAAAGTACATGCCTACGTGAACATCACAATAATACACCAAAGCTTTAAAATTCTCCGCTTTGATCATAGAACCAGATTGGCGAAAAGAAAATCAAATTGGACTAGCCGTTCTCGAGATATAGTTACAGGCATCCAGACATCCAGACGTCCAGACTTCCAAACGTCCAGACAGACGGACAGACATTTTTTTGTTGTTTTTTTTTTTTGAGATAATTTCAATACTGTGGTCTTTTTAGACTGAAGTAAAACTTTGTCTCTTTGAGACCAAAATCAGCAACCATATTCTTCATCTTTGGTAATCTTTTATCCGAGGTAGTCTTTAATCTCTCACAGATTCCGGACATGAAACTTGGGTTTCAGCACTTCCTTGCAATTGCGGAGTATACTTTCTCTCATAAATTAAAATATAACATTATATATATTAAATATAATCATTATCTTCTCGATCTGCCTGGTCCTGCTGGAATATGACAGATATCAAGGCAGTGTGAATTGCCGGATTTCAAATTCTGGACCGACTGTTTCAATCCGTAGATACTTTTTTGAATAGAAAAACGTGTTCACAAATGCATTTATATACTCACTTGTATTCGATGGGCTTCCGATCCTTTGGTAATTTTGTTAACGTGAGCTCCCATGATCTCTTGTATCAGTCTTTTAGATGGAACTGCATTGACGATACGATCATGATATTGTAGTTTTGAGTTGCTTGCCCGTCGCCATTGTCTGCTGCATCATTCACTTTGAAGAATTTCTACTTCTCTGCTTGCTAACGAACTTTACAGCATGACTGCACTTTACATCCCTACATCACTTTCCACTTTTCCTTATAGCGACACTTTTCTCGATGCTGTTATCGTTCGTAAAGAATGCCTGCCTTGTATACATTTTACATTAGTTCCGAATACCTTTGTCCCTTCCCTGGGGAACAACCCTGCAACTAATTTACATAGTTAAAAACCGAAATATAAAATTTTTATTTACGAAGCTCAAAGCCGAGGCGCCTGGTATGAAAAGTACTTTACTTTCTTTTTAGCGAGGCCTCATTGTGCTGGATATGCCCAATGTTATCATAGTTTCTTGTCACAAAAAATGTTAAATAAATACTCTACCTAAATTATTCTTCAATTTGTTTGTAAATCTATGTAAATTAACGGGTAAATATTTAAAAATTTTGACGCATCACGTGCTGAATATAAAATCGTGATGCACTCAATTTTATTCAGCGATTGCGCAATTTGTCGCGTCAAACCGCAATGATTTTGACAGATTACAAAATAAAATAACTGTTCCTTTAATTTCTTTTGTCTCTTTTCGTTTTTTTTTTTTTATTTATTTGGATTTGCTGGAAAAGAAAAAAGAAATAAAAATGTTGAATCAGTTGAAGTATAGCGGTGATAGTAGTAGTACGTGTGGTATGTTTTCAATTAATTTTTTTTTGGTTTTATGAGTTTTATTAATATTATAATAGTTTTATGTGTGACAAATTCTTATAATTATGTGATTTAATTAAATTAAGTGTTTACTATTTGGTTTATTAATAAATAAATAGCATTTTATGGTTTATTACTCAACCATATTGGATAATTATGTGATTACTAATTTTTTTTTATTTTTATTTATTTGACTACGACAGATAAAAAACATTGTGCAAAGAAAACATTAAGTTATAATATTATATTCACGGAAAGCAACAGGTAAGACAAAATGGAACAAAAAAAAAATTAATGTTTGAGTGATTTTTTAATAATTTGAGTGGTCTTTAATAGTTTTGTAATAAGTTCTGTTAAAATTGTATAGTTTGTGACGTGTATCACTCGCGGTACCTAGAGCTATTACTTCTACAAATAAATAAATAAATAAAAAAAAAGTTGAGACTAACGATGAATAATCGTAGCCGCAGCTTAACATGTGGCAATATCGCATGATCATTGAACTTGAGGGGGAATACGTTTGTGTTGTGATTGTGACAAGCTTGAACGTTTTGTTGTTGTTATTGTTTTTCTACATGAAGACCGCATGATCTGGTTTATGTAAAACATAAATTCCAAGAAATTCTATCTTCATTTCACAATATGGTCAGAAAAAAATCGATCAATCGACCGGAGTTTAATATTTCTAACAAGAGTTCATTTTCGTGTCTGTCCCAAATACTAAAATCTTGGGGTCTTGGGAAACGATCCTTTATAGTTTGTTTGTTTTTTTTTCTAGGAACGGGTTTGGGGATCCTTAGTAGCTTTAAAAAAAAGAAGGCAACTTCATTAAATCTAAAAGTTTAACCTAAGCATCTAGCTTAACAAATATTGAAAATTTCATCAAATCCAGTATTTTTTCTACTACTTGAGCACAGTTAGTAGGGTCTAAAGATTATGCTTTCTGAAGAAAATTATGTTACTGTTTTTTTTTTAAATGAATGATTTTGGTACAATTCTTAACAAAATTCAGAGAAATTGCACTTAACGAACTCTTAGGCACAATACACTTACTCTACGGCACATTCTTAGATATAATTCTCTCCGAGTAGAAACCTCTTTCATAACTTCATTAATGTTTAAGCAGTCGAACCTGGTTTCGTTATGGGGCAGTTAGAAGTAACCACTTTTGTCGTAATTCAATTACGAAAATCTGTTTGTAAAGTTCTTGGACTGATGATTTTAGTCGAACGCCAGAGGAGCTATTTGTGAATTCGATTCGAACGAATTCGACTCTTCGAAGTATAAGAAACAAACGAATCTGAATCAATTCAAATATGAATCAATACTTCGAAGACTCGAATACGTTCGAATCGAATTCACAGCATCTCACATTTTGCTAAAGACAAGTGTGGACACAGATAAATGATAAACGATTTAGATGACGATCGACTGATGATTTTAGTCGAACGCCAGGGGAGCTATTTGTGAATTCGATTCGAACGTATTCGACTCTTCGAAGATTAAGAAACAAACGAATCTGATTCAATTCAAATATGAATCAATACTTCGAAGACTCGAATACGTTCGAATCGAATTCACAGCATCTCACATTTTGCTAAAGACAAGTGTGGACACAGATAAATGATAAACGATTTAGATGACGATCGACTGATGATTTTAGTCGAACGCCAGGGGAGCTATTTGTGAATTCGATTCGAACGTATTCGACTCTTCGAAGTATAAGAAACAAACGAATCTGAATCAATTCAAATATGAATCAATACTTCGAAGACTCGAATACGTTCGAATCGAATTCACAGCATCTCACATTTTGCTAAAGACACAAGTGTGGACACGTATTCGACTCTTCGAAGTATAAGAAACAAACGAATCTGAATCAATTCAAATATGAATCAATACTTCGAAGACTCGAATACGTTCGAATCGAATTCACAGCATCTCACATTTTGCTAAAGACACAAGTGTGGACACAGATAAATGATAAACGATTTAGCATAGACATACTATCTGTGCAAAAAAGCAATTATTTCCCCTTGAAAAACTTTGCAATTTAATAAACCCAGACAGCCAAACGATCTGATATCGTTCAAAAGATAGTATAAGAGACAAGCGGTTTCGAAAGGGCGAACCACCGAATTGAATTCAGACAAGGGTTTATCGGAAACCATATCAATTTCGAACATTAAATTTAACAATTGAAGTCTTTAATTTAATCGTTGTTCACTAAAAGACAAAATTTTGAAAATCAAACCCAATTTTTCCTAAAAACATTTTGAATTTTACAGTCCTGATGATATTTCTAGGAAAGTTACGGGTAGTTTTGAGGTAGAACACTAATATTTCTAAGCCTCGTTAGATGGAACAATAAGCAATGGATTTTACGTTAATGTGGTAACACATTCGTGAAGCGCTGAGCAACGGTTAATGACCAAAAATAGCAAGCCTTCTTTTGGATACACTACGGCGAATTCGTTATTTTTATTTGAATCTTATAAGACAAATTTGGACTGTTTTAAATGTATTACCGAATTTAATTTTAGTGAGTGCTGTTCAGCTAAATCTTAACTTTGAATCAAAATTATGTCGAATTCGAAGCTTACAATTTTAAACGTATTGTAACCTTGTTAAATATTCTAGCTGTTAGCTTTCTCAGAAGTATAACAAAATTTTAAAAATACATTGAAAACCCTTAATTTTGTGTAAGATGTAACCTGGCTCAATTCTGCGTAATACTTCTAAATATCCAGTTCTAATAAGTTTTACTCGAATTTAATTATGGATTTTGATTTTTAGCGATTAATGCTAATTATTGTGTTGAATTCGCCATGAAAAATATTTGTGGTGCAGAGCAGGCTGACACCACAAAGTCAAACGAGAGTAATCGACGATTAAATATGGTTGTCAACTAAATCGTATCTTCATTTTTTATTTAGGAGGATCAACTGAATTCGTCAGTTTCTCTAAATTTTAGAAAATACATGAAAATACTCCGCATGAGATTTATTTAAAATAAAATGTTCACATCAACTCTAAAGCTTTTAGCTTTTTAGAAACTAAACGTGCTTTCAATTTTTTTGTTTTATTAATACTCAATTAATATGATATATGTATGATATGTTCAGCCTCTGTTTCCGCTACTATTTTTTGCTTCCAAATTTAATTTTGCTAGGAGATAGTTTCGGCGAAATCAATTATTTGAAATAAATTTAGCAAATATTCTTCCTACAGATATTCACTGTTTTGGAACATCATTTGAATTCGCCGTGAAAAATATTTCTTATCGGTCTGAACCATGAACAAACGACAAACCATCTATATATATTCTATATTCATGTTTTATTCGGTTAAGGTGAATTCGCCATTTTCCTCTAAATCATAAAAAAGACAAAATACTTTAGAATTTAGATATTAGGTATCTCCTCAACTCCTGTTTTTAAATAATTCAGACAAATTCACCGCATTGATATTTACTTAAGTTTTAATTGCTTCCTGAAAATTGTTTGTAACCCTGTGTAATAATTTTATATAAACTATCACCAACTTTCTAACCATATTGTATATTATAGTTATGCTATTTCCGCATTAATCAAGTTTCAACATACTATACAAAATGTATACAATTCCCATTGAACACGATCAAAGATTTATGGGGAAAAATTTCGAAAGGAAACAACATTTGATCCATCCGTAAAATAGCCAAAGACAGTTGTACATAGCATATAGATTTTTCTACATATACAACAAAATATATAATGACCAATAATTGGATTATGTAAAAATAGAATTTTATTTACTAGAATATTTTCTAAGAATCTAACAAGAAATCAATAAATTATTCGACTGCAAAGCAAAATGTACTTTACCTTAAGCAGCATTTTGTACATATGGCAAAGGCGTTATTTTTAATTAAAATCTTTAAGAATCTTGGTTTGTTTTTTTTATATTATGTATATGTTTACAATTCATTATTATGTACACGCATAGAAACCAAACAAAACTATATAAAATAACGGATTATTAAATAGTTTCTAATTCGTTGTATAAGCATCTTATATCGTGTGTGCTAGCTGCGCGTATTCTAATGTTTAATTAGACCGCAAATCGTGTATGTATATGTATGTATAATTTAAGATCATCGTTAGATTACAGATGCGGGATCAGGTTCATGTAGACAAAACAAAAAAACAAAAATTTTTATAGAGCAGAACTAAAAGTTTATCCAACCTTAAACAAATTTCCATATATTTATACTTACAATACACGTACAATAAGCAAATTAAATCGCGATCTGCAGCAAAATTTCAATGTCACATCTCTCACCTACGCAATATAAATGTTAGTTTCTTGATTAATAAATAGGGTCGAATAGAGCTTACTAGACTTACAAAGTAATATTATTCAGTTTTGATTAGAGGCGATGATAATTACGGTAAATATCACATACTTGAAGTTTTTTTTTTTGGGTTCATATACTGTATGTTCTCCATTATGTTTGGGTTTGATTAAATAACTATCAAAAAAAAAAAAAAACTTTAAACCGTTAGTAACTTTATAGAAGTTTTAACAGTTGTATACGTACTTTCAAGACGACTTAAGTCATAAGTCAATTACACAAGCCATACGAACAAGTTAATTATGAAAAATAACTGATGTCTTTATTTATAAAACGCAAAATTAGTATACAGCATGTGTGTGCTGTACCATACACTGTATATATGGTAAAAGCAAGATTTGATTAAGTCAAAAAGTCATTTTGTAATTTACTTGCAATTTTTGTGAGCTGCGGAGACACATGTACTTTTATTCGTATAAGAAGAATGCTTCATAAAAACTCACTCACATAAAACCAAACCCATTAACTGACTTTTAATTCCAACTCAATTCGTTATGCATCGCTTATACATTATCTATTGATCATAACTACTACAATCTTTCACCTGCTCTCTTTTATACAGTACAACCTCTCCAAATATTTTCGATTCAGTTGGATAATTTTAATTTTATTTTATTATTTTCTAATAGCTGTGCGCAAATTTTGCTGGTATTTAAACGAATAATGTAAAATAGCCAACAGACTTTCAAAATATTGAATTGCATATTTTGTTACACCACAGGCGCTCACGCTATATATATGTACAACAGAACTTGATCTGTGAAAATGAAAAAGCTTACGAGATACAAAAAAAAAAAAAACAGAAACAATAACATATTACGTAATCAATTATATTGTTTTTGATTTAATTATGGGTAAATTACAAAATATTGACAGTCATTGTGTTAAATATGTGAGCTCTATAAGGTAAATTACTCTCGATTATATTTTTATGTTGTATGTATAGTTTGTAATTTGAAGCATAATAAAGGCTAAAGAGGGATAGGTATTTGGATTTGGTCAGCAGTTGGATTTGAATATGATTTTATGATGATTTGACAAGTTTATGACTCGATTAATTTCGATGTAAATCGCAATTTGGAATTGGACACCAAAAATGACTGACTCTCGGTCTTTTATTTATGTACATGCACGCGCAAATATAAATTACTCTTATATTTCTTATAGCCTAAGGTTTATTTATAATTTTTCGCTTCATTTTCAATTAACTTATTTCATTTGTACAAAGATAATATTTTGAGAATTGTCATTCAGCTATTTTGGCAAAACTTTGAAAATTTCATGAAAAGAAGATTTCAGCAAGGTGAAGCCAGTTATCTGTTAGAGCCTAGACTATTAATTTACTTATGATGATTTAGCTTAACTAACACGACTTAAACCCGGGTGGTTCTGTAGTTCAAATTGGTCACAAATTTAAAATATTTTAACATCGGGATTAGGGATTTTTTAATTTTTAAATTTGTTTTATTTCTAAATTTCAAAATTTTGCAGAGATTCTAAACATCTCTTATAATTATAGCCGGTTTTTAAATTTCTATTATAAATATTCACACTTTCACTTGATTTCAAAGTGTTTTAATTAAATTTGTGTTAAATGTGTGTTTATGTTGTCCCAGATTAATAATTTCAAATTTATGTAGAGGGATTCTTAAACTTTTTGGAGTCGCGAAAAAGCTGCCTGACTGATCAACTTCCGGTTCTCTCGAATAGGATTACTTTTTTATTTAATTAAATTTTTCCACCAATTATGATTGTTGCAGTTTAAACCGAATTTGGGATTGTAAAGAATTTCTCGTGAAATAAATCAAACCGGTGGCACTGATAGGAACTCTGAACTCACATCAAAAATGAAATGTTGAACATTTTTGTATAAAAGGGCCCAAAACGAGCAACGTACTAATTGTAAGTCACTGTGGAACACATTTACAAAAACAACTTTATACATTGCTAATGAATAAAGGACGAAATCCCAAGATTATTTGCGAATCACAAAGTTATCTGATGTATTATTACAAATTAGCTTGGCAGAGGTAAAAACCGACTGATGGTCCATTTTTCGGTTGCGATCCATTGTTTAAAAATAGCTGTGCTAATTGATGATTCACATTTTCAATTTCCATTCGACGCCACATATCTTCAAATGACCTATTGGCGATTGGCTTGAACTGGTTTCATATTTTCTTCTATCATGGCTCCTATTTGAGCAACTCCTTCAATGTTGAGCTTCCGCAATTTGATGGAATCTGTAGTTAAACTGGCAAAACTTCATTCATCGGGTTTCTTTTCGTCTTCATTGTCCAATGAAGTTTTACTAAAAAGGGGGGGGGGGGTCTAAACCGGTAAAACAAAACTGTTTTGTTGTTAGGCCTCAGATTTTTTTTTTTAATCCGTCACTGCACGGGACTATCCGTACCTTGTCTCTAACTATCAAGAGTCCTTCGTCGCTCAACTAGGTAGCACATTTGTGTTGTAACACATCTGTTGCCTTGCCTCGTATGGCTAGAATTAAAGCAGTAAGCTGTTCCTCTGAAGATTGGGGTTTCATATTCCCTTTGTAGGGAAGTGGTTCCTTCGAAATATTCTTTATACCGCTTTGTTCAGGAATTTTTCGATGAGTGAGGAACGCTTTCCCTGGAGGCCTTGGAATTCGTCTAATCTTCCATCAGAGTTTTTCAACACTTGTATCTTTCTTGTCACAGCACTCATGATGTAATTGATGTCAGTTCGTAACGGCCCTTTGATTTCATTCAGCTTCTCTCTTTGTTGGTTGATTTATTGTTCAACTTTAAAGAACTCGGTTTCTGCCGTGATCATCAATTTTTGAGTTAAGTTGTGTTTATTGGTGAAACGGTTGGTTCATTTTTAGCGGCATGACGTTTAAAACCGCTTCAATGTCTGCCGATCGCTCTAAGTGGCTTGAGGCTGATGTTACTCCTTCGATTGCTCCTTCTTCGCTGTTGTTAACGATTTGCTATCTATTGTTGGAGCCACTTGCTCTTCAGACAGTTCTTTAGCCTTTTAATTCTGGTAATTCCGGCACTGCTGGGGAAATTTTCTCGTTCAATAATTGCAAGGTTGCAGAAATAATTGGCCTGAATCATCCAATTTCATTTTATTTTGCCTCATTCTATAGATAAAGCCGGGTAGTTTATGAAGCGAGGTTTTTAATTCTTTAAGAGGAAGAGAAAGTGAACTTCACTCATTCTTAAATGTTTTCTTTACCCAACAGGATTATCTTTAACATGGTAAATTGTGGTACCAATTGTGTTCGATGTTGAAATCAAGGTTTGTTCACCATTGGCGATAACGTTTTTTTCTATTTTCTAATATTTTATGTCATTATTATGCTAGTTAGGGCTAAACTTACTAACGGAAATGTAAAAATTCGACTTAAAAATGACTTTGTTGTATGATTTAGTTGTAGAGTTTACAATTTTATGATAAATAATGTTAAACGAAGCTTACCTGTTTGAAACTTTAAAGTACAGAAATCATGCTAATCTTCAGGCAACTAGGACAACTTAGGTCTGTTATTTTAGTTAACGGATTTATTAAGCCACAAATAATGTTTCGATACATATTATCGTTTAATTTCAATTTGAGCTTCTTAATCACTAAACCGTTGTTTATTTGTTTTTTTTTGGTACAATGACGCTTTCAGGAGTATCTTAAATTGTTTGATTAAAAATACTGAGAACTAGTATCCCGTCTATAATATTCAAACAATAAAAACTAAACATAAAAAAATTATGTTCGCTTCGCTTCATGAATTTAATTTTGACAGACAGACAGACACAACACAGCGTGTAGAGACGAGATATATTCAATTTTAAAATGCACACTGTTTCCGTTTTTATCATAGAAACGGATACACAACACAAAACTATTAATTTATAAAACTATCAACACTTTAATGAGTAAATTTGTGTATAACAAGGTGATTTTTCTGGATTTTGTTCGCGAATGTGTTAACCATGTTATGTATGTCCCATATATTATTGTTAAATGTTAGGAATTTACATTTTTTTTTTGTTTTTATAGTTTCATATATATATTTACTTAGGTGAAATGGAAAAGGGCGAATAAATATATAGAAAATAATAAATCGATATGACAGAGGAATATAATTTGTGTTGTGGTGTCTCTAGTCGTTTAAAGAACACAATAAAATCTACTTTAGAGTGTGGGTTGATTGGCCAAAACTACATAAAATATTGGATAAGGTACAATGGTCTTTTTGCGTGTCTTAACAGGATGTTGTGCTCCAAATATTTATCTAATTTATTTATAATCACCAAAATTTTAAATATCACCCCCACCTAAATCCTAATCGAAATTCTGGCATCAATAAATTCATATCCGATAAAATAGTAATTGGCATTAACTCTAAAAATTCGAGTACATCGTGGTGTCATAAATTAATTATTTATGTAGCCAGGGCTTTCGTTTTTCAATATACATATATTAATATTACACTTTCATTCTATTGATTTTCTTTATTCATTTAATTGAGATTTTATCAAATTAAAAGCAAAAAAACATGTATGGAAATGATAACAAGAAAATATTCGAAACAAAAAAAATTGTTATCGGTCGTGCAAATATTTTTATGACAAGCTCGATATAAAAATAGGTTTAGCGATTTTTTTTTTTCTTCAAAAATGACGAATCCGTTTACAATCCAATCGATTATCTGTTGAAAAATAATTTCATGAACTGTAACCCAACCGAGTAAATTTAATAAATAAATAATTTAGGCAGAGTTCGTTGCATTCCTCAGATGTTATCTTATCTTATTCGTATAATTGTATATAGCTTATCATAGCCAGAGAGTGTCGGGGCTAAATAAATATTTTACAACTATTTCTATAACTTGGAAATGTAATTAAATTTCAAGATCGTTGTTAGATAACAAATAAAATTAATAAAACTGAAATATGATATCATAACCACAAATCAGGCATGTCCGGTGTGTATGCATTACATTTACCTGTAATTTACTCGTTTATATAGGGAAGGAAAAGCCACGGATTTCTAATATAACTTTGTACACCTCGAACATAATCTGTGCTAGATATAAATATCAGATAATGTGTTATCAAAACAAAAACCTAAAAATCATGTAAATATTTCCAATTATAATATTGTTAGATTGTTTTCTAATAGATAAATTCTAATTACATATTTTGGTTATCAAAATGTAGCACAAAATATAATTTTAATTTAGTTTATACCATCATCTGTATTATGTAAGCATGGCGCTGTAATCAAATTGTTATGTAACTTATTTGATCAAAGGCAACAGCAGAAAATTTAATTCAATTATATTAAAATGGTCGAATTTAATTGTGATAAAAAAATTTGATAATTGAATGCGATAATATAACATATACTTACATTATGCACTTAAGAATAATTTTATCAGGGTCGAGATATGAAATGAGGCTTGCAGTAATTGAAAATCATGAAATTTGATCGTGTGAATTGATCAATGCCTTGCTGATAGTATAGGTACTACTTAATTTGAAGTTGAGTAGTATTTGAATTAATTTCGTCTATCCACCACATATAATCATCGTTTCCAGCACATCACTCGTTGGACCACTGCAGCATTGAACAACCAAATTATTCGGAACACTGAATCTTGGAAAATAAACCACTTCCAGACTTCGTTCCAGAATAGTGGGATATCATCAAAACGGCGGTAACCGATGCCTTAAAGTCCACCATAGCAGCGAACACTAAAACTGCCCTCGAAGTGTGGTGCAAGTATTTATCTACACTTTTAGGCCATTTTGTGAGTTTTACAGTCTCCTTTTAAAATACAACGGTCTTCCGACTACGATTGAAAATATGAAACTGCTAAAGGTGTTCAAAATTAAAATATAAGAATACTTGAAAAATTTAAATTTGATTGCAGGTATGTTCAAAAAGGCTTGCTAAGCCTAACTTTTCATTCTAAATTGCAACTTTTGTTGAACGTCAATCGAATGCCGCCGAATATTATTAACTATTTGGCAGCATACTACTTCTTGAAATTTCGTTTGTATTTTTTTATTACATACTTTGCCTGAAACCGACCGAACCGAACAACACAATGTTTAAAACTAAAACGTTTGAATCGAAAGGTAACGGATTCGAATTTCAAAAATATAGAAACAAAATTTCTTTACAAATGCAATTTAGTTGCATGATGAATTAAATTTAGGCCATCCAAATTTATGTAAGCCACCCAAAGGCATATATTGACCAATCATATTTAAAATGTGTTGCTTCAGCCTTTGATCATGGATACAAATCATTTAAAATAAAAAAATTTAGCAACACACTAAGAGATTAAAGAGACTTAGTTTGAGCAGGGAGAAAAAATCATAAGTGGCACACAAACATTGCCGAAAAGAGGTGATCTATTCGTGTACAACTAGAATATTTGATATGTATTGTGTAGATCAGAGGTAGGCAAAATTTTCCGTCTTTTACTTCAAAAATATTGACCAATTGAAAAATCTGAGGTCTAACTATAGAATTCGATGGCTATCGTTTTGTATTATTAAGATGGTACAGGTAGAAAAATGAAAACGATAGTAGTTTTTCCTGATTGGTATTTTCAACCACCACATGGTTCATGTGGTAAATAGTGCCAATCTGAATAAGGATTTGGGTCATAAAATAGACTTGAGAGTTGTGATTTTCATCTACGTACTAATTGTAAAATAGCAACTTTGACTGTTGATTGATTTCAGTTTCTGCATTTCGTTGAAATAGCTCTAAACCGTGCTTAACATTGGTCACAAAAGTTCACAGTCTCAGCAATTTTACGCGAATTTAATCTTCTATCTAGTATATTATCATGAATTTCATCGATATTTGCTGGTTTAATGACCATCCATGACGTTTTACATTACTTGTGCTCATTGAAAATTCATCAAACCCTTCTAACCGAAGGTGGCTTTATGTTGAGCAAGCTTCTCTTTGGTTTTCTTCATCACTTTGCCTTTTTAATATTTTATCGAAACCCGAAATTCACTTTCTTTCTTTTTGTTTTAAATCTCTTAGTCTTTTTTGACACCTTTGATTGTCCACCACAGACTCCTTAACCAATCTGTTTAAAATTGTTCATTTAAGAATTAGGAGAAGCTAACAAGCTCCCATCCCTCATAGTTTTTGACTATATGGGTTTAATTTAGGTGGAATAGAAAACCTAACTTTTTTTAATTTTTTCCGGTTCAGAATAAGTGTGAAAGTGTTGAAAACTACTGATAGTTGAAAACTACTTCCGTGGTTAGTGTACTGGATAGTTAAAATTGTAAGGTTTCATAAATGGATGGACGATTTAGCGAGACTATAACAGATCTTTAGTTAAGCTGAACTAAAACTGTATTATAATCCTAATCCCGCTCTCAATAGAATATGTCTGTTTGATTTATGTTGTAAATAAACATTAAAACACTTTCATTAACACGTAATTAAATTGGCCTTATAAACGAATACCGTAACATGTAATTGAGTTGGCATACTAATTAGCTAAATATTTTTGGAAGCCAGTCCAATTACCAAAACGAAAGTAAATCTTAATATGTTTTCTGTACTAAGTACATGCGCGCTCGTATTATTATTACAAATCAATCGTTTACTTTTAATATTATCCAATATGACGAATAATAAGAAAACGTAAATTAATTTTAATTATTCATATCACATGACTAATTGTAATTATTACTGGAGTTTGTTTATTGTTAGGTAAATTCATTGTCAAGTTCGTGAGTATCACTTTTACATACAATACATTAGGGGTAGTTTGGATCACTGAGTGTAATTTCCTTAAAGGTGTATAGATATAAACAAAACGGAACTACAAACGACTTGTTTTGAATAATAGTTGGTGAACAGTATGTTTTATAACCTAACCTAAACAATAAACTAAAAATATTTTTTTTTTTTTTTTTACGGAAATCATTTAATTTCGGGGTCAATAACCAAAATGCCCAACCAATAGTTTTAAAATGACGTATTGCTTTCGCTGTCGTATCTCTTTAACATAACACAGAAATTATGTATTCAAAACCGCGTAACCATTCCATCACCAAACTGGTTATCGCGCTTAATATTAAGCTCTATAATAGTACACGGTTGATTAAGTTCAAGATCATGGTCATCGATCGACGATTTGTAAATTTTAGAAATTTCAATGAAACATTTACTTAGTAGATACGATACGATATTGATAGAAGATCGACAAAAATTATATTAGTGATATTAAAATGCTAATTTTTGGTGAAAACTATAATAGTGAAAATCGGATATATGTACATACATATAGTATAAGAGAAATTATTTAAATTTTGCTACTTAAAGCCTTTTCCCGACAAAATCGCATTACCTTGTATCATTTAATCGTGCGGCGCTGCAATTTAATCCAATCTATTTCGATAAAACACATTTCCCGCACATTTTATTTTTTTTTTGTTATGTCGACAAAGTATAATATGTAAAAACTCGCATCTAAATTAAGGTCATATTTATTTATTATGTGTTACGTATGTACTATACAAAATTAACAGTTAAGATCATAATATAAGTAATTGACGGAAAATTAAATTTTACTTTTTATTTTATGATTTTCCACGATCGTGCCAATTATCGCGCACGCTGTTTCGTTGCACAACCCATACACTCACATACACACACACACACATAGATTTGTTTAACTTTCTTCGTTTAATAATAATTTTGCTTCTCTTGTGCTTTTGTGTAAATTAATTAGTTTTCACTATTACTTGATTTCGATATCACCATCGATCGGATTGATCGCGAGTTTTTTTTTTTTTTTAAATTAGAAAAGAAAAATTTGTTAATTATTGTTATTGATCTCACAAGATGGACGGATATTTAATTGGAAAAATGTGACGCTTCATCGCATAGATTAAAACCTCGATTGGAGTAGGTCATCAAAATTTAAATATACGATCAACTCTGTCACAATATTGTTTCGTAATTATGAAAACAAAACTTTGTTCAAGGTTTACTCTCCAAGTTTAGTTCAAATATGAAATTTGATGATTTTTTTAAAGATGTGATCACGTTTTTGTTGTAACAGAGATATCATCACGTTCTAAAACCTTCAATTAGACTAAGGATTGCTCACGTTCGCTATATTATTCCAGAAGCATATCTATTTTCGTTTTGATCCATATTTAATTAATTAAAATGTTTTTTTCAATACGTCAATGTTGTAAATTCTAAAAGTTTCAAGTGCTTTATAAGGTATTTTGTGATAAGAGCACTTTTATTTTATTGGGCGTATATCGTCATTTTAAATTAACTCGGCGGCGATATATATCGTCGTAATCAATTAGTTATTAGGTATTTCAAATAGCTCTAGTTAGATACGAACGGAAATTATTTATATTAATCTTATCAACGACGGGTGAACATTTTCAATATTTTTCCGTATCGTTAATTTTTGTATACTCAAACATACCTTGTGTGTACATTAAACTCACAATTTATCAACTTTCATTTTAACACAAATGGCCAAGTTTCCATTCCAATGAAGAAGCATTTTTATTATTTTGTATAATTCTGCTTTATAATGAAAGTGAAATTTGTTTTTTGTATTTTTTTTAATTCGAGCAATTTACGAGAGTCAGTCGGGCGCAGCTTTAATTCGAATAATATTATGAATGTGAAAAGTAAATTTTGAATATGATTTAATCCGTCATAATTTCATGTTAGTTTCTAGAATTTAGATTACAAAATTATTTTTGTTGAATAAGTTATACTAATATATGTATAAACTAGGGACTCCGTTCTTGGCCGCGTTAGGTACATTTTCAACAAATTGAGATTTGCCGGTTGTGGAAGTAACTTTTCAGGATGGTTTACATTACTAAGCCTGATTAACTGAATCGAAGTGAAAGTTACCCTCACCGAGCTCTTCGCGATTGGAATAACTTATACACTCATAACTTAATCCTTATTGTAAAGTTTCGGAGGGAGGCTGAAACAATCTCACTGGGAGAAGCTTGTATAATAATCGGGAAATTTATAATCTTGAAGGGCGACGGTTTTAATGTTTAATGTACTATGTGGTTATCAAGCTTCTATCAAAATGTATTGCTGGATTCTTCAAGTCCTTTACACTGATATGCTACTAATCCGTATTTAAGAGAAAAATTAGCAACTAAAATTATTACATTCTTCAACACCTTTACAACGATAAACAGTAAGATTTACATTCGACTGGAAGAATGCTTTTCACCTGAGTGTTGTAAAAGTTACCGGCTTTCGACAAAGACGTTTTGCAGTACCATTTCCAAGCAAGGAAGAAAAATGTTTAAAATATTTTCAATTGTCGTGATTTTACTAGCCTCTAGTGAATTTGGGTCTAGTGATATTAGTCATCGAACTGTGTGTGACATTGATGCTGAATCTTGGGTCGAGTGCAATTCGACGATTAATAAATTCGATAATGGTTATAGTGAGGCCAAGATTTCGTATCAACCAATATTACTAAATTACGTAAATAACTTTCGCGATGGATCGGCAACCGACGGAAGTATCTCGAATATGAAGTATACGATATGGGCGAATGAGTATCATAATCTGATGAAAAATGTGGCAATGGATATCGGTGAAGGGAATATTTCCTGCGCTGACAATAAGTAGTGTAATCTTGTTTGGATGTTGATCTGGCCGGGTTAATATTTTGCGTATATTTAAAGGTCGCTTAGGCGATGGGTTACATTTATCCATCGCTGAAAAGAGTTTAACGGGTGATAAAGCACCAAATGAGACGGAATCAAGTGAACGAGTACTCGTGTTAATTGGGCTTTTGGAGCTGGAAAATGAATTGATCTTTACACGATTTGATACTAGCCAATTTGGATGTTTTTTTGGTGTTAAAACCTCTTCCGATATCATTACAAGACAAATAACAGGTGCGGGATGCAAAAATTGTACACATGATGATAAATGTTCAGTAACTTACCAAGGATTATGTGGTACGATAAGATTCAAATAAATTTTAGGCAACTAAATTCTAAAATTAAATCTGTTTTCATTTTACAGTGAGCAAACGATATGCGGAACCCAAAATGAGTCTAGCAAGCACCAATAATCTGGAACGTGCAGAATATTGTGTTATCAATGCTATTGTGTTATTAGTGCTATCTCTAAAATTGGGGTTTTAATGAATTGTTTTGTAATTACAATTGAACAGCGATAATAAAATAAAATAAAAATTTATCTTTCAAAAATGTCCATAATTGGTAATTGATCTCGAACATCCACACAGTTTTTTTTATTATTTTATTTCTCTATTATTTACAGATACAGAGAAAATAAGCAAAATCGCGTCTCATTTGATTAGTTTCTATTTTGTCTTATAAACAACTATTTTTCTATAGTTTTCTAATTCCGTTACAAGCATAATAAAATAGCAAATTGCAAATTTATATTTCACCACGGTTGTAACTACAATGAGTATTCTAAACTTAACGGCATTCTCTGTTAAAAACTATTTTGTTATTGTGGGATTTTGGTGTACAAAATGTGTCATCACCGATTCTAAATCACAGATCGGTTGAAATTCACTTTCGGTTTTTTCACCCGTACTGTCATATGGCTTATGATATAGTGTAAATGATGATGACTCATGTCGCGTAGACGACATCTTATCTTATCGCCAAACTCAATAACGTAAATAATATGCGATATACTCGAAAATTGTTGTTGTCTATGGTTTCTTGGTTATTTTTACCTATCGCGATTTTTTTTTTCTTTTTTTATTAAATCGATGTTTATGAATCCGCTATAAATGTCACTACTACAGTAAAAAAAAAAATGGAACACACGATATACAATATGATGATAAATCTTTCTTTTATTTATAGGAATCGAGAACAAGCATAATGGATTCCCAGCTTGTATGGGCCAGGGATTCCGTTGAGGGTTATATTAAGGCGGCCATATCCGAAATTGGGACACACGAGTTTGAGGTGCAGCCGATTGAATCGAAAAACCACAAACGTATTTTAACCACTGAAGACATATTTCCAGCGTGCGAAGGCGAATCAGATTACAATGATAACTGTAAGAAATTTTTTCTTTCACTCTAATTATGACTCGCATGCTATATAGACAAACTCCTAACCTAACGTGATTTCGCGCATTTTCAGGTGAATTGATGTTCCTGAATGAGGCAACTTTGCTACACAACATAAAAAATCGTTACTACAAAGATAAAATTTATGTAAGTAGATTCGTATTAACTATTAAATTGCATGCCTTCTAATTTCATTTCTTCATCATCTTCAGACGTACGTGGCCAATATATTGATTGCCGTCAATCCGTATAAAGAGATCAAAGATTTGTATACTAGTGTGTCTGTGAAGCGGTACAATGGCAAATCGCTTGGTGAGCTATCGCCCCACGTGTTTGCTATTGCAGATAAAGCCATTCGTGATATGCGCATTCTCAAACAATCCCAATCGATTATTGTATCGGGTGAATCTGGTGCCGGTAAAACTGAGTCGACAAAATATTTACTGAAATATTTATGCGATTCAATGGCGGCCGCTGGACCGATTGAACAAAAAATTCTTGACGCTAACCCCATCCTGGAAGCATTTGGTAACGCCAAAACCACCCGGAATAATAATAGTTCTCGATTTGGGAAATTTATCGAGGTACATTACGATGATAAGTGCCAAGTGGTAGGTGGTCATATATCACATTATCTATTGGAAAAGAGTCGAATATGTACACAAAGTGCTGATGAACGGAACTATCACGTTTTTTATTTATTGTGCGCGGGAGCTCCACAAGATTTGCGTTCAAAATTATATTTAGGCAAACCGGATGATTTTAAATATCTTTCAGGGTGTACTCAATATTTTTCAAACGCAACGACTGACAAAAAAATTATGAATGCACAAAAATCACAGGACCATTTGAAAAAGGGGGCCCTAAAAGATCCACTCCTCGATGATTACAATGATTTTAATGCATTAGATCAAGCATTATCCCGTTTGGGTCTAAGCAATATCCAAAAATTAGAAATTTATAGCCTGGTCGCTGCTGTGCTGCACTTAGGAAATATTTCGTTCGAAGAAAATCCCGGAGACGCGAAAGGTGGTTGCCAAGTCACACCAGATTCCGAAAAGTCCTTAAAGATTACTGCCCAACTTATCGGTGTCGACCCAATGGAGTTACGACAAGCTCTTGTCTCCCGAGTCATGTTGAGTAAAGGAGGTGGTATTAAAGGTACTGTTATCATGGTACCCCTAAAAATATACGAGGCTAATAATGCGCGGGACGCTTTAGCCAAAGCACTGTACAACCGATTATTCGATCACATCGTAACTAACATCAATTCTAGTATTCCATTCAAGGCATCTAGTTACTATATTGGTGTTCTCGATATTGCCGGTTTCGAGTACTTTACTGTAAATTCGTTCGAACAATTTTGCATCAACTACTGCAACGAAAAGCTCCAAAAATTCTTTAACGACAACATTCTCGGATTCGAACAAGAACTTTATAAAAAAGAAGGTTTGAATGTGCCCCAAATCGAGTTCACCGATAATCAGGATATAATCGATCTGATAGAGGGCAAGTCTGGAGGTATTTTTAATATACTCGACGAGGAGTCTAAATTACCCAAATCATCACCCGCCCATTTTACATCGGAAGTACATAATGCTTGGCAAAACCACTATCGAATTTCGTATCCTCGATCTTCGCGACTAAAAACCCATCGAGTGCTACGAGACGATGAAGGATTTTTGATTCGGCATTTTGCGGGCGCTGTTTGTTACAGTACAAGCCAATTTATAGAAAAAAATAATGATGCTCTTCATGCCTCTCTCGAGGGACTTGTCCAAGAATCAGCAAACCCTCTAATCAATAAACTGTTTTTAGCAAGCGGGACAACAAAAGGAAAATTAAATTTTATATCTGTTGGCTCTAAATTCAAGTCTCAACTGGCCGAACTGATGGAAAAACTTGAGAAAAATGGAACAAATTTCGTCCGCTGTATCAAACCGAACAGCAAAATGATTGACCACGAATTCGAAGGTGGTCTAGCACTCACCCAATTAAAATGTTCAGGCACAACATCGGTGCTCGAACTCATGGAATTTGGTTTCCCATCTCGCGTCCTATTCAACGACTTGTATCGCATGTATAAAGATTTCCTGCCGCCAGAGTTGGCGAAATTACATCCAAAAACGTTCTGCGAAGCTATGCTGCATTCCCTACGGCTAAGCCAAAAAGATTTTAAATTTGGTATCACAAAAGTATTCTTCCGACCTGGGAAATTCGTCGAATTCGATCGCATCATGAAATCCGATCCTGAGAATTTACGAAGCATTATCCAAAACGTTAAGAAATGGTTAGTACGATCGCGATGGATAAAATCCGCATTCTGTGCCATCTGTGTCATCAAACGTAAGTACATTTAAACAGTTTGATTTAATTAAATATCTTTTATTTTTACAAAAAGGCTTGCCACTAATCCAATGGCGATCGATTGTGAGTTGTTATATTCAATGGAAGATTTTGAATTAGAGCATGCGCGAAGTATGTAACCTATGAATACTTTAATTTTTTTTTCTTTTGACCAAAATCTGACTCAGGACTCGGATACAAATTCATGCTTTTATCTGTGAGAAATCATTCGTGTGCTAGTCCAGTGTGTATTTGAAAAGAAATCCATTGGAAATGGTCAACTTTCAAAAGTATTTTTACCTTTAAATTTAGTCAGATCGCGTTTAACTTCATGCTTTTTGTCTTACATCAAATAAAACAGCTCACATCAGAGAATTGTGCCATTTTCATAACAGTTACTAACAGATTTTATTTTTGTTGATAGTTAAAAATCGTATCCAATATCGTAATAAAAGCGTACTACTCATACAAAAAACGGTTCGTGGCTATTTGACACGTAAGAAGCATATGCCTCGAATTAAGGGACTGTCCAAAATTAAGGCCGTACAAAAGAACATTAAACAAACGGAACAGGTTGCTAACCAATTGAAATCGGATAAAGAGTCGTCTCTTAAGAAGATGCAGGAGATTTATGCTTTAATCGATAGTTCGGTTAAACGAATTAAAATGGATGATAAAATAACGGCAAGGGAGATTGATGGACTTTATGCAGAACTTATGAAGAAGGTGGATCAAGAGACGGCCGGCCTTAAGAAAAAATTGGAACAACAACGTAATGCTGAGGAGCAGGAAAGATTGCGTAAAATACAGATGGCGATCGAGGCTGAACGCAAGGCTAAAGAAGAGGAAGAGCGGCGAATTCGAGAAGAAGAGGACACTAGAAAGAAGTAAAATATAAACGCTTTTCACACTTTTTTTTTTAGTTTGATTAACAATTTTAATTTTAGGAAAGCTGAGATGGAGGCAAGACGCAAAGCAGAAGAGGCTCAACGTCTAAAACAGGAGGAACAGGATCGCAAGGCAGCGTTAGCTCTTCAAGCACAATTGGAGCAAGAGGCTCAAGAAGATACTCGCTACCGTCAACAACTGGAACAAGAACGGCGAGATCATGAGCTGGCTCTTCGACTGGCTCAAGAATCAAATGGCCAGGTCGAAGATAGTCCACCTCTAATTCGGAAGTATGTTCCCTTTTTTTTTGGGTTCCAAAACCTCAACCATATTTTTTATATCGGTTCTCAAAAATCTTGTATAAAATATTCATTCCTCCCAAAAAGGGCTGTAAATATTGCCGCATCCTAATCCAAAATCCCATCTCATTCTCTCGAAATTTGTTTATATTTTATCATTTTAATGTTAATTTTTTTTTTTTAATTATGTTGTAATCACATTCAAATATCTCATGTACAAATATATTTTCCAAATACTCTTCTCAGTGGTCCAAGTGAAGTGACACCTTTGGGTAATCCGAACAGATTAATCAGGTATAAAATGTTTTAAGCAGACAGAACAAAAAATCACATTAATTCATTGTTTATAAATTATTTTAAGAAGTTTGAAACGATTGAATCTCAAACGGTGAAGGGTTAAATCGATTCAGGCCTCATGTGCGAAACGAATTGGTTTTTGCGATCGATATCGGTTCACAAGATTTGTGTTTTGTAATATTTGTAGATTTACTAGTGTTGGGGTGGTGGATACTACACTATTCATAATTTTAATGCTTCATTGTATCATAAAATAATAACCCTTGCATGCACGATTTTAATAGATTATATAAAATTAGTTTGAATTTCGTTAATAATGAAGGTTAAAATCTAATGTTTTCCCCTCCCCTAAAAAATTTCAAGATCTGAAAATATTCGTGCACAACAACAACTGGCGGGCAAACAAAAACACGATTTATCAAAGTGGAAATATTCCGAGTTGCGTGACACGATAAATACTTCGTGTGATATTGAGCTACTCGAGGCATGTCGCCATGAATTCCATCGCCGTTTGAAGGTTTATCACGCATGGAAGGCAAAGAATCGTAAACGGACAACTATGGAGGAAAATGAACGAGCACCGAAAAGTGTTATGGAAGCAGGTACGTGTCATGCTTCATTTTTCTAATATAGTGTAAATTTTACTTGTATTTTATATAAATAATCCGTAGCTGCCAAGGCTCCACCACGATTACAACCAAAACAAGAAATAACATCGTCAGTCCATCGCTATTTTAGAATTCCGTTTGTACGCCCTGCCCCGAATTCAGCCGATCCTGGAAAGCGAGGTTGGTGGTACGCGCATTTCGATGGCCAATACGTTGCCCGTCAAATGGAACTTCACGCTGAAAAACCACCAATCCTACTAGTCGCCGGTGTTGATGATATGCAAATGTGCGAATTAAGCCTGGAAGAAACGGGTCTCACCCGAAAACGTGGTGCTGAAATATTAGAACATGAATTTAATCGCGAATGGGAGAAGAATGGTGGTAAGCAGTATCGTAAAACGCCATCTGCGCCACCAGCAAAGTAGGACGACAAAATTATTATTATTTAGAGATATTTATACATATATGACAATTATATTGTGTGCCTTGGAGGGACCTTAGAGACGGCAACTATTTACTACTTTATGTATATAGACATATATTTACATTTTTTTAATTACCTTATTGTGCACATTCCAACAATATTCTAAGGATATAGTTCGCTAATTATTATTATGCAGATGTTTCAATAATTTACTAATTAATTTACATTTTTTTTTTTTTTGTGGTGACAGAATTTATTACATTATGTTATTTGTAAGATATAATTTTTAAAAAGAAAAATATTAAATAAAAAATTACCTATTTAAAATTATGATTGTATTTGCTCGTTTTAAATTTGACCGAAATCGAAATTATGAAATGTTTTGTACTTGTACATTGTTGCAGAACTATAAGCCTTTATTCTTTCCCGCGCGGTCTTCCTTGATTTACTTGTTTTGCCAGGAAAGAGTCCTGTTCCGTTCCCTGTGACGTGAAGCCGCTTACTCGCCTACTAACAAAATCACTTATTTGCCCGCCTGAAGACCCAAAATGCTCTTGTCTTAAAAATAGTAAAATCTTATCGAACTACGTCATGTAAAGATTAAACTTTTTCACAAAAGAAGTCGGTTTTTCTAATCTATCAAAGTACTATTACATAAAAACTACTTGAAAGCATTTTATGTTTTGAGGCATCGTTAGGACTGAGTAGCTGATAAATGGGTTCTGATACTTGACGTAAGCTTTTCGCTGACCTCTTGGCCACATTGACAGGAATTTGTATCTGCGAATTGCAACTAATGCTTATATGTGGCGATTTTTCCATGTCCTGTTAACATCTATGTTAATGGTAAACTGAACACTAAATAACTTTTCCCTAATCTTTCATCAATATTTGCAAAGCAACTACAAGTGGTCCTATACCGCCCAAAGATTTAATCCACTATCTTACCGTTAGGTTAAGGTGGCAGTCCAAAGAAGACCGCATAGAACAAACTGGTCCGAAGCTATACCACAATTTATTATTTTCAACCTTCTAATTGAAACCATTTTGAGCTGGATACTCCTGACGTCCGCCCTACTGAGGTCCATCGGCTCATTAAAAAGGGATACCCCTAGAAATTTAGGTTAGCCTGTTTCGGGGCAGGCGAGGACAGGTGTCATGTTAGAAGAACCTAAGTCTACTCGCATGCCTGCCTATGAGACAGTACCCTGTAATCATTCCGTTAACCATCCTGACCTGACATTGCTGAAAAAAGATCAGCTGTCTAGATCTCGGCAAATCTAACTTTACCAGCTTCTTCCTGAAGCAGTAGTTTCAACCAAGCCGAGCCATCTCATCGGGTTTTATATTCCCTATACTATTGAAATGCCATATCGCCCATATTAGTTGGATGTTGAAATGATCTGCCATCTCGTTAAGAGATGAGAGACAGTTCTGGACTACTCTCGACGTGAGCGAGGTGTAACTGAAGCGCTTTAATAGCAGCCTGACTACATAAAAATCCGATCCTACGACCTCCTTTATGGCAGTTGCTGCGGCTTGAAAAACGGTACAATAGTCGAGGAGGCGGAAGGAGTGGTTTATCAGAAGTTCCTCACAGAATACCCCAGCACCGACTTTCCTATACTTTTTTGAATCATTCATAAAGAAGTTCATAACTCCTGATTTCAGAATTGTATCCGTCACCCAGTCCTCTCTGGAGGGAATCACGGTCAGGATCTTTACGTTAAAAGATAGTGACGGGATAGTATAGTCGATGATCTTAGGAATCTCTTTGTTACACAAAATAGATGAGAGCCCTTCATTGTTATAGGTCCACATTGGGATGGGCTTCATTCGTATGGCAGTATATGCTACCAACTGTTTGTCCAAGATGTCTAAAGGAGTCAGATGTAGCAGTGTCTCTAGTGCCTGAGTGGATGTGCTCTTCAGTGCGCCACTAATCCACAGGGAGACTTCTATGAACTTTCATCAACAACTTTTGGTTGGCAGTTTTTTCTAGAGCAGACCACCAGACTGTCACCTCTTACCATAAAATGGGTTTGATTGCTGCGATGTAGAGCCAGTGTACGATGTGGAGCTCTAGCCTCTATTCTTTCCCAATAGCATTTTTTTTGTAAGGGGGACAATAATTCTACTTACAAATTTTCTAGCGGAATACTCGCCCAAACTGGCATTTATGATCCTACCTTTTAGTATTTGATCTATTCAGTCCCTCAGTAATCCATATTTGTTATTACAACCAGTAAACCTCTTTAAGCGCTTTCTTCTTGCCAACTCGACACATGATGGAAATAGTGTCCTTTGAATAATAATTTTACGGTAATAATTGCAATGCTTTAATCCATTCACTGTTTATCATCATGGATGACAGACGTTCACTTAACATCGAAAGCTGGAAAAATGTTACCAGTGTCTCCCTTCAAATGTGTGTTAATCTGGTTGAATTTCTTCCAACAAACACTGACAAATCTCTGACAATTATGCCACATTTAAACTGAGAACGTAAGTGAGTTTCAACCGTACTCTTTTGTAAGGACGTACACGTAAAATTAGAGAAAATACTAAGACGTTTTAACTCTGCGTACATGTTGCATTATTAGCAGAAATTTGTGCTGCTCTGTAATTTCATTTGGATTCGGACATAAATGTTTCTCCAACATCTCGGTCAATTCCACAAATGGTTTTATAATTCGCACCGTTAAGGTGTACCAATGATAAACCTACACTTTGTAATTTTCCAGGCTCTGTTTGTAGATAGAAACTTATTGCTGCTGGCCATTTTGTAAATTCTGTAGCAATTTTAACAACGTTGCTGCGTTGATGTTATTATCGTGTTCTGCATATTGTCTAATTTTAAATTCGACAGACTTTGCATTTTCCATATTCAGGCAAGCTGTTTTATCACGACCACCTTAGCTGCAACATGTGCAAATATGCTCTTTTCTCCACAAAACTTGCCTAGGTATCCAGCTGGCATGGCACTAGAAGCACCTTGAAACCTTGACGAGATCACTTACTTCCATGAAGACAATCGTATGAATTCTCAACGGTTTTCAAAGACCCAACTGGACTATCCGGAAAGTGATGGTAAAGGAAGACATACGGCACTAGTATGTGATTGCCAACAATGATAACAAAGGTTCGGCTAGCACATGGAATAGGCCTCTTAATTACCTAGTTAAATAACCCTAATCCATACGAATCGTTCGTTTAATAAAAGTTCTACAAAATAATTTTTTGAAATCGCACTAAACACTAAAGGGTCAATATGGACCATTGCCAACAATGATGACAAAGTCATCGAAAATTCTACAAAATTATATTTTTGAAATCGCACTCAACACTCAAGGGTCAATATGGGCCATTGCCAACAATGATGACAAAGTCATCGAAAATTCTACAAAATTATTTTTTTGAAATCGCACTCAACACTCAAGGGTCAATATGGGCCATTGCCAACAATGATGACAAAGGTTTGGCTAGCCCAGGGAATAGGCCCCTTAATTACCTAGTTATATAAACCTAATCCATACGAATCTTTCGTTTAATAAAAGTACTACAAAATAATTTTTTGAAATCGCACTAAACACTCAAGGGTCAATATGGGCCATTGCCAACAATGATGGCAAAGTCATCGAAAATTCTACAAAATTATTTTTTTGAAATCGCACTCAACACTCAAGGGTCAATATGGGCCATTGCCAACAATGATGACAAAGGTTTGGCTAGCCCAGGGAATAGGCCCCTTAATTACCTAGTTATATAAACCTAATCCATACGAATCTTTCGTTTAATAAAAGTACTACAAAATAATTTTTTGAAATCGCACTAAACACTCAAGGGTCAATATGGGCCATTGCCAACAATGATGGCAAAGTCATCGAAAATTCTACAAAATTATTTTTTTGAAATCGCACTCAACACTCAAGGGTCAATATGGGCCATTGCCAACAATGATGGCAAAGTCATCGAAAATTCTACAAAATTATTTTTTTGAAATCGCACTCAACAAACACTCAAGGGTCAATATGGGCCATTGCCAACAATGATGACAAAGGTTTGGCTAGCCCATGGAATAGGCCCCTTAATTACCTAGTTATATAAACCTAATCCATACGAATCGTTCGTTTAATAAAAGTACTACAAATTAATTTTTTGAAATCGCACTAAACACTCAAGGGTCAATATGGGCCATTGCCAACAATGATGACAAAGTCATCGAAAATTCTACAAAATTATTTTTTTGAAATCGCACTCAACACTCAAGGGTCAATATGGGCCATTGCCAACAATGATGACAAAGGTTTGGCTAGCCCATGGAATAGGCTCCTTAATTATCTAGGTAAATAACCCTAATCCATACGAATCTTTCGTTTAATAAAAGTTCTACAAAATAATTTTTTGAAATCGCACTCAACACTCAAGGGTCAATATGGGCCATTGCCAACAATGATGACAAAGTCATCGAAAATTCTACAAAATTATTTTTTTGAAATCGCACTCAACACTCAAGGGTCAATATGGACCTAGTTATACAAACCTAATCCATACGAATCGTTCGTTTAATAAAAGTTCTACAAAATAATTTTTTGAGATCGCACTCAACACTCAAGGGTCAATATGGGCCATTGCCAACAATGATGACAAAGGTTTGGCTAGCCCACGGAATAGGCCCCTTTCTTACCTAGTTATATAAACCTAATCCATACGAATCGTTCGTTTAGTAAAAGTACTACAAAATAATTTTTTGAAATCGCACTCAACACTCAAGGGTCAATATGGACCTAGTTATATAAACCTAATCCATACGAATCGTTCGTTTAATAAAAGTTCTACAAAATAATTTTTTGAAATCGCACTAAACACTCAAAGGTCAATATGGGCCATTGCCAACAATGATGACAAAGTCATCGAAAATTCTACAAAATTATTTTTTTGAAATCGCACTCAACACTCAAGGGTCAATATAGGCCATTGCCAACAATGATGACAAAGTCATCGAAAATTCTACAAAATTATTTTTTTGAAATCGCACTCAACACTCAAGGGTCAATATGGACCTAGTTATATAACCCTAATCCATTCGAATCGTTCGTTTAATAAAAGTTCTACAAAATTATTTTTTGAAATCGCACTAAACACTCAAGGGTCAATATGGGCCATTGCCAACAATGATGACAAAGTCATCGAAAATTCTACAAAATTATTTTTTTGAAATCGCACTCAACACTCGAGGGTCAATATGGGTCATTGCCAACAATGATGACAAAGTCATCGAAAATTCTACAAAATTATTTTTTTGAAATCGCACTAAACACTCAAGGGTCAATATGGGCCATTGCCAACAATGATGACAAAGTCATCGAAAATTCTACAAAATTATTTTTTTGAAATCGCACTCAACACTCAAGGGTCAATATGGACCTAGTTATATAAACCTAATCCATACGAATCGTTCGTTTAATAAAAGTTCTACAAAATAATTTTTTGAGATCGCACTCAACACGCAAGGGTCAATATGGGCCATTGCCAATAATGATGACAAAGGTTTGGCTATCCCATGGAATAGGCCACTTAATTACCTAGTTAAATAACCCTAATCCATACGAATCGTTCGTTTAATAAAAGTTCTACAAAATAATTTTTTGAAATCGCACTAAACACTCAAGGGTCAATATGGGCCATTGCCAACAATGATGACAAAGTCATCGAAAATTCTACAAAATTATTTTTTTGAAATCGCACTCAACACTCAAGGGTCAATATGGACCTAGTTATATAACCCTAATCCATTCGAATCGTTCGTTTAATAAAAGTTCTACAAAATTATTTTTTGAAATCGCACTAAACACTCAAGGGTCAATATGGGCCATTGCCAACAATGATGACAAAGTCATCGAAAATTCTACAAAATAATTTTTTGAAATCGCACTCAACACTCAAAGGTCAATATGGGCCATTGCCAACAATGATGACAAAGTCATCGAAAATTCTACAAAATTATTTTTTTGAAATCGCACTCAACACTCAAGGGTCACTATGGGCCATTGCCAACAATGATGACAAATTCATCGAAAATTCTACAAAATTATTTTTTTGAAATCGCACTCAACACTCAAGGGTCAATATGGGCCATTGAATGTGATCCAGTGTTCGAGCGGGATACCCATCTTATTCCCGAACAAAAAAATCCCAAAAATAAATACCGAGAAATACAAAGTAAGCTGCCCCAATGAAAAGGAAGGACCCCTTTAAATTTTTGTTAACTACAACATGAAAACAAAAGGATTTTACATAATTTCATGTCATCCTTGCGCGAAAAGGACCAATGCTAAGCGGCTTTGGGGAGCTTTTTATTTTAGTATGTAAAATACAAACATCATCATATCATCATCCAGCATATCTAAGGTACCATATTACTGAAGAGGCATGAGCACATGGTCTAAATATTCGCACAGCCTGAATAGAATGGCAGTGGAATCCCTTAATGCTTTGGACTCTAGCTAGGCTAAATCACAGTGCATATGCTTGGTATACTTTGCTTCTAGAGTGTCTCGATGTCAATTTGACACGCACCAATAGTGGATTTGAGACGTTGAAATTAAATTGCCTGAAGTCATTTAGAGTAAATCTGTCTCCTATTCCAGCTTTGATCTCATAACCGGATTCACCCTACAGTTGGGCACCGTAATAAGCCGTATACAATTTCATCCGATATGATCCTATAAAGAACGAGAGACTGACAGGCCCGAATTTTGGGAAATAAAGAACCATTGAACCATCAATTATTCGGAATGACACTCGCTGTCGAGTGAGCTGCTGCTTCTGAATAAATCGTTGCAAATGATCCTCAGAATTCGTTTACCGAATCAATCACGGATAGCGGCTGCAATTTTGATATCATCAAGCAGGTGGGGAACTGGTTGGATAGCAAGATTCCTATCGATTACATTTAAGAACCTTGTTCACAGCCTCAACAATCCTACGAACTACTGTGCACTTTCGTTGGATATTGGCCTGTTTCGTTGTTAGCTGAGACTGATTCCTCTCCTTAAACGGTGGGATTTTCACAACGAATCCTTGAACAAACCCTTGACAAAGATATCGCCTGGAAGGAATGGATTTTTGAAGTCAGCAGAGTCCATGATTGTTTTTAAGATGCTAACATCTGAGAGGTTTGCAATCCAAATACCGAATATGTCGATAATCATACCGCTGGAGTTACTGCAACCATTAGCTTCACCAGATTCGTTATTTGTAGGAACTGTATGTAGCCGCTTGAAAGCACAAGTTACTGCTTTTCGGAAGATACTCGTAACCGCTGACTGAGATCCTTGCAGTTTATATAACGTTTCGGTATTATTCGTACGATGATCTATCAAGATTCGAGTGTAAATTGCCTTATGCCAAGATTGTTGGTAACAAACGCCGACAGCAGTATCGTGAATGTTGCGTTTATCTGTTCTTGGGTACGAACGCAACATACAAGTATATCAGGTATACACTCAAGATAGTACCTCGCTTTTGGTTTAGCCTCGCATTGTCAATTGAATTTTATGCTTAGTGAACACTCAATGAATTCGAGTCCAACGATTCGAGCATATCTTCAAACTGATAAGCCTTGAATTCATATCGATCGAGATTTACTGGGATGCTGCAAAGCTGATCTAAGTAGCTTGAACAGATTGCCATTCAAGTGGTGGGAACAGCAGCGATGAAGATCTTATTAAGTCTGAGAACTTAATACGAGTTGAATCCTTGACTCGAACCAAACTGCAGATACCGTTACACTTGAAGATACAACTGCCGTTATAACTGAAGGCGAATTTGTAGCTGTGAGATACGGAGTTACTGTTCAGAGACTTTGGTTCCTCATCATCAAACGATTTTTCCAACTCTGGTGCGTTGTTGTAACTTTATTTGCATTATTTGTCGAAGTAGTCTCAGTGTGGAAACCACGATGCCCTTGTCTCGTATGAACATCACCAGTAACAGGTGGACTAGAGAGTAGGAACACATGATATCGGTTAGAATCACCTATGGTTGAGCGCATATTAGTCTGCCCTACTAGGCCATGCCCGAGGCCTTTCCACAAAAGTAGTATTCTCAATGGAAGATGGTAATGTATTCCCTACGAAGAATCGATGGGTCATCAGCTAAAGTATTGACTCGGCTCGAGGTTGCTTAACCTGTAAATTCACAGGTCCCTTAATGAATAGGTTATGCTCCCTCTCGCCTCCCTGAGACATTTACTTTGTTGTTGTTATTCGTGAACTTTTACCCTCACTTTTATTTTACAGGCCAACCTTGGAAGTCTCTTTTAATTAAAATTGATTTAATTTCATTCAAAACAACTCAATTTTATATTTTGATGGGCGGATTTTAGCTTTAACTTTAGTTAGCAGAACTGAACTATTGAACTAATCTTTACAAGCCCCGGGCGCTAACGGCAAACCGACATTTCAAACCGTCAAATTCAATTATTGACAAAAACTGACAAAATTGACAAAAATTATTAAAAATTAGTTCAAAACTTTGAATACCACCTTATTCTTTGAAATTTTATTAAAATTGGTTTGAATTTCGTTAATTTTAATAATTTTTTGATAAATTTGATATTGCAAAATGAAACAATCGTGTGCAAAATTGGATTTGATAGTTTGAAATGATGTGGTTAGCCATTTTCACAAAACTAATTTTCTAAACTTTGTTATATCGCATTCTTACTTAAAGTTGTTAAGAGTCCCTCGGGACAGAAGGGACACTTCTAAATTGGGTAGAAAGACGTTGGTGGGAAATGGTTCATGACGAATGATTTCATGACGAATTTAAAAATTCGCTGACTTTATTTTATTTTGTTCAGCGCAATTTAGTCGCAATCTTCGACGACAGGTGCCACCAAATAAAAGATACAATTTTATTCAGCGCACCATTTTTCCTCTACAAATTTTGTTCTAGTACAATTTTTTTGTCAAAAATTGACACACAACCACACACACACATCTCACAATTTTTCTATCCATATACAAAAACAAATTATAAACAGAAAAAGAAAACAAACAATGAACTTGTGTAGTATTTGTTTTCGTGTAAATGTGTGCGGGGGTAGCGGAGATTCTTTCGAATTTTAAATTTTTGTAACAAAAACAAAAACATTTCAATTCAGCTGAATAGAGGGACAAGTCGTCTATCCGTCAAACAGAAAAATAGGCGAGCGAATTATTTTTTTTATATGTTTAAAATTAAACACTGCGTCAAATTGTATTTCGTGATTAATTTTTTTTTTTTGTGATAAATTAATCAAATTGAAAATTATTAAATTATCAGTGATTTTATAGTAAAAGGTGGTTTAAAAGGGGCCACTAAATCTCTACATACACACGGTGTTAAAAAGAAAAAAAAAAAATGTTTTATTGCAAAATTTTCTAGTGCGGAATTAAATTTTTTTTGATAGTTCGCCGATTTTATTTTGTAAATAAATAAAAAGTGTGATTAGCTATCTATAAATTTCCGTGGAAATTTTTTGGTGAAAATTAGAATTTCCCAAATTACATTTTAGTGTTTGTTAATTTTGTGTATTACGTGCAAAAATTTATCGATCGATTTTTTTACTAATTTGGTTATAATTTGTGGATACGCCGAAATGTTATCGAAACAGTTGATTTTACACTCGGTGGGTGCCTTTGGGGCGACCGTACTAATGGCATGGTAAGTGGATTTCATTTAGCTATTTATCTATCATAAATTATGTGTTATTTATTTATATAAAGAACAGCTGGGTTGACCTCGATCACCTGTTTTATTTTATATTATTATCATTGGCTGGATTAAGGTCAATGACTTGGCGGTTAAAATGTTGGAACTGATATTATTTATGGTATGGACTGTGGGGGATGGTCTAGACTCAAATTTGTATTTGCTTGTGTGTTTAATTATTCCCCTGCTTGCAGTAGTAGACTAACACCTTTCGTTGTTTATGCAATAGTGGAATGAGTGATTTAAAGAAAATTAAAAAAATTATCACCAATAAAATAATCTTACAATATAATTTGGTGGTTTCTTTGCCGCGCGAGAATAAGATTTGATAATGTACCCTGTACCGGTTTTAGATTTCGTTATCTAGCTCGAGAAAAAAAAGTTGAAGTTTCAAATTTAAATCATTAAACGACTTAATTTGAAATGGACCTGTCTAATTTCTTCCGTGTTTACTAATTTAATTTTATAATAACGTTAAAGGTTACTTCAATTTTATCGATCTTACACCAGCATGATAACATTGATAACCAATAAAAAACTTGTTACTGAACTTGTTGACGGTCTTTTATAAATTAGATTATGCAAAATCGTAATAAATTAGCATATTTAAGTCACGCCATTTAATACTAAGAGAGGGGTTTGCGGAAGTTTATACGTACGTATAAAATTGGAATGTGACTGATAACAGCTGATAATTGTTTTTGTTAAATTCAAAACAATAACAGATCGATATGTTTATTATCAGACCGATAACCTTCCTGAAATTACTTCCACCAATATATATGGCGATGAATTTGTATGTTTTAAAAGACATACATAGCACAGTTTTCGTATAATTTCTTTGTTATTTTCCACAATTTACTTCTAACTAGCTTATGACTTATTATCTAACAATTATCTATTTACTTTTGTTGTTCACTAGCTTCTTACAGTTGTAATTTATTCACAATTGTGTTTATAGTTTTACCAATTATCGAGGTTAACGTGTTCAAATTGCGATTAATTTTAGTGTAGGTGTTTATGGCCTTTAAAAATAAACCAGGTTTTTAAAACACCCGTCAGAATCACATTTAAAATTCCATTTACAAGTTTAATGCTAATTTTTTGTTGTTGTACACGATTATCAGCTGATTAACAATTATTGTTAGCTGATTTACAATTTAAAATCGATTGATTTCTATTTTTGTCTGGGAAACGAAAAATCATTAAATTGTAATTTATTCGGGTTAATTGTGCATTTTTGTATTTTATTGTTATTTAATCCCCTGTACCCCCTATTTGCCTAACTGGATATAATTTTAACCTTGAACTTTAAATAATCTTATTGTGTGAGGGCTTCTTAATATAAGGCCATTAAAATTTTCGCAACACAACTAACTCTTATTACGAGCGAAAACGATAAAAAAATTGCGTCATTCGTTTGGATTACGATTGACCTAGATTTTGAAAATTAATTATCACAGATAAGGTTATCAGAAAAATAGGCTTTTTTATAGATGTATGATTTATTAAATTTAGGATGAGTTAATTGCATTTCACCCATCTGGCAGTCAATCGAAGCAATTATATGTATTTGTTACGATAACATTTTTTTCATATACCTCACACACCCAGCTGTAATTTGATTTAATTAGTCGTAAATATAATTAACGAATTACGAATAGGTTATAACAGCAATTTTATAATTTTATGTATATTAAAATTTAATTTATTGAAAGTTAAGATTAATAATAAATATTTATTAACGAATGTATGTGCATGCTAGTATAATATTGTTTCAAGTAAAAAAGGGTTAACAACCTCTTTTTTGGGTCAGTAGATTGATTTTTAAACCAACCAGCTTTAATGATATCTTCCATTGAAATTGTGCGATTTGATACTGAAAATAAATATGTTTCTCTACTTTTAGCATTATAGTACTTATACACTAATAATCTTATCGACAATACGTTTAAATTTGAAATTCTTATCATATCGCATTTCCGTAATTTAGTTCAAATACGCGCTGAGTATTCATATTTCAACATACCATATACAGATATTTTTTGTAAATGTGGTAATTGTTTTGAATTCAAACTAAATTATGAATTCCAAAAAGACACTCATATTTGATGGTAATGTGATATCATGATTGACGATATCATCTTTGGTGTAACATTTAAATATACGCGTACAATTGTATAGTGATTGACTAGGGAAGAGTAGAAGCAGACATAAAGGGAACTACCCGTCCACAATGTGAAACTAAAAAATGTTTAGCAATAAAATAGATGATCGCTTGGGAAATTAGTCGATAAACCATAAAAGTGGGGTCCAAAAGGGAAGTGGAAAGTTCCAACAGTTTAAGAAATATATTGCGCTTATAATTTGATGCAACTTCATGTCAGTTACTTTTGTTCCTAAGCATTTTTTTTTAATTCTCGACCGATCATAAATAACTGTGGAGCCTTCGTTACTTGCATATCAGAACGTTAGGGCAGAATTTCACCGTTGAACAAGTAAAAAATCGCCTCTTTCGAAGAAACAAATATTTAAATTTGAAGACTCGAATCGTCAATAGCTCTCCTTTGTACAGTTCGCAAGTTATCGCCTTACTTTTGTGAAGAGAACCTCTCTCTACTGGAAAAGACATTTTCGGTGACTATGAAAAAAAATTTCATCCAAGCCGGTCAGTCCCTTTTTTCGATTAATTCTATCTAAATATGTACTAACACATTTCGTGAGACCTAATTTTGGTCGTAACATAGGAATTGGGAAATGAGAGTTGTATATGAAACTAAGTTATACTACATGTTTCTCTCATATTTCAATTCCTATTTTACGACCAAAATTCAGGTACAGGTATTCCAAAATTTTAAAGCATATTATCCGAACAACCGGAAGATTTTTTGGTTTGCAAAATTAAACACAGCGCATAAGCTGACTTGATCATGCTCTACGTGCCGATCAGGAACGGGCCACCAATTGGTAGGCTCAGAGGTCGTTAACGATGACAATTACTTCTCGTTGCAGAAAACTAGTTATGAAGACTAGACTAATTATATTACTTTGAATAATTAAAATATTTTTACGAGTTACAGTAAACTCAGTAATTAAAATATAAATTATAATTACTTTGCATTGTAAATTGATAAAACAAATGTCAAAGCCCTCAAAAAGTTTGAATTAATATTAATTTCTTTTTTATATATTTCATTTAAAATCAATAATTAACATTAAATTATAATATTTACTTTTACACCAAACCAGATGGTTCTGAAGCTTGAAAAATGGTAATTTGTATTTCCATTACGTAATTCGTTGCTGCGTACACCTACCAAGCAGATGCCGAATTCTTAAATTTTTGTAATGTATTAAAGTCGCAATCTTTGTGATTACTGCGATTATATTTTACTGAAAAATTATCTAAAATGTCTCATTTGCCTGATCGTGTGCCTCAAAATTTACGTTACATTTATATGAATAGATAAATTTTATTCTCAAGCCACTTAAAATAAATTGCATATACGCAACAAATTTTTTACTTTTACAACCTATTTTTAATAACCCAAATAATTCGTTGGTGAGTGTTATTGCAGTGACAGAAATTTTAATCGAGGCTTCTTTTGAGACTGTCTACGATTAGCGTTATCTAATTCTAAAATTTTAAATAAATGACCGAACCTGACCGATTTATCTAAAATTCAATTGACCCACATCCTCTTTCTTTATATGAGTGATTCATTTCCATTTAGTGCGCGCCACCGAGGACATCGAAACTAGACTAAGAGAATATAAACGCGACACAAAACTAAAATGCGAAAAATATGTAAACAAACAAATTTGTAAATTTATTTATCTAGAACGTAAATTGCTTGTATTTTTTTTATATACTAGGTACATATATATTTTTATCTACATTATGCATATATGTACGAGTATGTACATACATACAATGACATATCGTCAGATCGCGCGATATTTTTATACTTGTATACATTAACAAAGAAATGTTTCTTTAATTGCGTATGTCTATAAAAATCGCTCGCTTACTTCTTATTCCATTCAAAATTTAGTCGAGCCTTTTGGCAAGAATAAGTACATGTTTATACAATACAATATATAACATGTGTTTACACAAAAGAGAGAAAATTTTTAGTAGAATTTTCACACAAAACTTTTTAATTGATTATCAAAAATAAAATAAAAGTTAGCATTGTTTTAGCGAATTGTTTGTGCACATGATGTACATATGTTGTGCTTAATGAGTTTCAATTATGTATATCTAAACAAATCGATCGACAGTACAGTAAACGATGACTATGAGGAAAAATTCATAACGTTTCGGTAAACTTTTTAAATTAATTGTAAAGTTTGAAAAATTCTAGTATAGCCTAAGATAAAATTTTAAAATTATTAAAACTCTAAGAATTGGAATATTAACGAAATTTTCTAAAACAAAAATTCCGTAACATGTGCCTGCCAATTATGTAATAAAAAAAATTGTAAATTTTAAAAGTTCGTGAAATTCAAAAATATTAATACATATTTTCAAATTCGAGGAGGGTTACGATGATTTTTAAAATTGGAAATTAATATTTCTAAATTCTAACACTGTTGGAGATTTTGAAAAATTCGAGAAGCTTTTCAAATTTTTAGACAGAAAATTTTAAATTTCATGTGGAATTGAATGAAGTAAGATGAATTGCTGTCTGAAATTTTAGAATTTGGATGCCCGAAAGTCTCGTTCTCCTTACAGTGGAACCCGATTGTGTCATTCTTCTTATATTGCTCTAGAACTTCTTTAGCTCTACTACTGAGTGCTTTGCCGTTTTAATAGAGTAGATCTCGGCTGAAAAATAGCGGCGTCTTGTGAGAGTGGAAGGACTTTATTCTATTGCAACATTCTCTTCCGTTTTGATCCATTTTTGTGCCTTCTTATGGTTATCGTTTCATTCCTCGCTCGTTGACTGAAATTTATCTTAGATTTCGTTTGGCCACAAGTTAAAGCTATTTTAAAATAAGGGCAGCGGCCCGAAATTGGGTTGCCAGGTGTTTATATTTGGGTCATGAAATTTAGAAAATGCTGCTCAAATTTAAAATTAATTTCTTGTTTACCGGCGAATTGTCTTGGAATTGCATGGATTTCTCAGAACGTTTTCGGCACCTCTGAAGTATTAGTAAACTTTAAAACCTTAGTTTCATGGGACCCTGCTTAATTATATAACCGTCCAGTCGATATTCAAGCTCTTAATGAACCTGATAATACTACTGGCCGGTACGTGATAGATACTATCTGGGTTCATTATTCTCCCTTCTTGTGTTGCAGTCTTTGGCGGAAAATGGCTGGGGATTGATTGGCACAGAACATGTTCCGCTGATTACACGTCGCAGAAGCGACATCAGTCTGTCGTACTTAGGCCCGTTTTTTAGGTGATACCTTAAGGGGACCTATTAGTAGCGTAAGCTCAGGTTTCCTAAGTTCATGACACTCCTTTACTCTGACTGATGAAGGTGATATAAAATATTATTCTTCAAATAGTAATCTTCATTGTTTGAAAGAATCAGAAGGTTCCACAGCAGGGCGACGTAACTCTACTAACGTCTCTTCTCATTTAATTAATTTAATGAACATTCTTGTTGGTAATTGCTCCCTCGATACGAAAAATACGTTGGCCTCGTCTTGCAGCCCAACTGCTCCAATTATTGCTGAATCAAAGCTCACTACACATCAAACACCGGAAAAATCAGGATCTAGAATTTTTGTTCTTCAATACAGGGATATAGATAAATGAAAATTTCAAGGATAAGGCTTTAAATTCAGAAGCTTGGCCAACTATGATATTTATTAGGGCTTTAAAATATTTAAATTTACGACTGGTTTAATGTGGTTTCAAATGTAACATTTCGGATTGATTCCCATTGCAGGCATTAGCATGTTCAAGATATATTCAGGTGATGGTTTTACCAGATAGCTCTAATTAAAAGACATTCTTTTAATAAAAAGATTTGGATTATTCAGTTGAATTTACCTTAATAATAAATGTCCGACAACAATCTCAACAAAATTTAAAAGTAAAAAAAAAATTCTCATCTCATTTCCAATAGCGGTGCCGGGATGGCTTGCTAGCTGATTTTAGATTATGCTTTCGGCCCACATATTATGCAATGTTCTGCATCAACGATATTTGAAGCTGGTCCGGAGATAGTGCAGCATTGCTTGCAAAACTTTCATAGAAATTTCAGAAAAGTAAAACTTGCTAAATTTTAAGGCTATAGGCAACTGCATTTAATAGTATTCAGAATTCTTTTTTTAAAATATTGTTGGACATACCATAAATCACGTAAATAAATAAGAACACAAGGAACACCTCCAATTTTTGGTTTACACAAAAACTAAAAATACTTTTAATTAATTTTAACAAATTAAAATTATTTAAAAGTATTTTTATCTATTGTGTAAGTAAATAAAAAATTGGAGACATTTCCTTGTAATCTTATTTATTTACGTGATTTACGGTGTTCAACAATTTTTAAAAAAGTTTTTAACTTTTATTAAAAAAAAACCGCTGAAAGCTATTAAATATTCAAACATTAAATTATTTTGGTATATTCCAGATTGATAAATATTTTACGAATAGGAGAAATTGTTAAGAGTTCTGCAATTCAGTTTCGATCCGTGAGCATTATGAAAAATAAATCATTTTTCAGTCGTCTCATCAGGGTATAGCAACTGAACTGTTAAATTATTACCCTGATTTTTTCCTATCGCAGACCTGTTGAACTGAATTGTAGAACTATTAAATATAATTACCTAGCCATAAAAATTTCGCCTTTTAACATTTTCGCAAATTTTCATCTAAACAAATTCGTTCTAAAACCAAAAGTTAAAAATTTTGTTTTTTTTAGCTTTAAATTCATTAAACCCTCCAAAATTCTAAACCCATCAAAAATATTAAAGCAATTGGAGTATATTAAATTACGAAATACTAAATTCTCCAAATTTCCGGGAAAAAATCTTAAAATTCCTAATTGACGATTGGATCATTTACTCTGTCAGATAAAAAATAATCACAGTAAGCTTTGATCGCTCACTCAAATATTATATGAAATTGATCATTAGTTAATTGCATTTCCTAAATTAAGTTCAGGTTGCTTAATTTTTTAATAAATTCAAACAAATATAAACTTCTAAATTACAACAGCCAAGTTTAAAGAATTCTTCTCTGCATTTGGGTTCTATTATAGATGCAAACTAAATAAACCAACCTTTAAAAATTTTTAAAATTCTGATGAAAGTTGAAGAAATTCAATACAGGTAGTATTAAGTAAAATATTCTCAAAATTCAAATCTAGATTCTCAAGTAGAATTGCTAAACTTAAATTTGATGGTTAATTTTTTACGGACCATCTAAATATAATGGACTAATTTTTAAATTTCAAAATCGATAATCCTGGTAATAGATCACTTCAAATTTCTTAATTTTTAAACTAAACTTAAATATTTTACATTATGGTATATTGAATTAAATTTCCGTGAAACTTGGAATTTCTGAAAATTATTGTTTTATATTTTGGAAAACATTTGAAAGAAATTCTAAAACGAAAATAGAAATTTGAGAAAATAGAAATTTATTACCTTAACTATCCGACCAGATTCAAACTTGTGCACAGATTATAAAATTTGGCGGATTTTGGAAAATTTAAGTTTGAAGTTTAAGCTCGTTGACCCAAATTTTCCATAGATTTGATTATAAATTAAGAAATTGCGTCAAAATATATCAGAATTGATTTTGATTAAAAATTTCAGCGTATTATAATGAATTTCAAAATTTTGAAACATTTCAAGAATTATTCTGGTGATTCGGCGGATAGCTCGTTGTAGAACATTTTGTAATTTGTTATTTTATTATTTTTAATTTTGACATACTTAATTACTGCACAATTTTCTGAATTTAATTTTTTAGAATTCGACTAATTTTTTTTTTGATTCCATGGTTCAAATTACAAATTAACGAATGTTGAAAGTTTTTAAATTGTACCTCTTCATGTGATGTGACAATATTTAATTTACACAACATTCAGACTTTTTTTTTTGGTTCTTGTTGATTCGATATTCCGAAATTATGTAAATTTATTAAAATATTTATATCAATTTATTTGACTTTTATGTGAACATAGATAAAGAAGAGTTTAGACTTACCAAGTTGGAAAAAATACTGTGAAATTTTGAGAAAATTTCCTAATTGGTAAATCAGTTTTTTAGCCAGTACTCCACAGGCTCTATATAAGATCTTCTTAGTGTGGATTTGGTTTAAAGATGTGACGATTAATTGATTAATTCAAACAAATTCATGATTGTTAGGTATAATAATGAGATGCTTTAGTGATTCTTGAGTATAAATGAAATCATTCAGAAATGTTGTTACGGGATTTTCATAAAATTTTGAAATCTGTTCAGTCATGTTATTTGAAAATAAACCAATAACGTTTCAAATCATCGTTTTGTTGTTAAATCTAAATATAAACTCTATTGTTGTTAGGAAAAGACGAAACACACAAAAAAAAAAACGAAAGTAAAGCTCTACAGTCTATACTGTAATATTGTTAACCCTATCGTTTTGCTAAAGGTTTGCGCAATATATATATATTTGTTTACATTTTGTACATTTTCTATTTTTAAAATGCATTTTTATGGTTTTTTCTAAATACGAAATCTATTTTCATGAAAATTTTGACGAAAATTTCTAAAGAAAAGCAAAATTCGAGAAAATAGAAAATTTATGTTGTTATAAAATGTGTGCACCTGCTCTACCGCGAGGTGTTTGTAAAAAAAATCTGTAGATAAAATATTCTCTTATCAGTTCATAAATCATCAAGATACGGGTGTTGTGTTTGTTTTTGTTTCAAGTTCAAACACGAGTTTATTATAGTTTTTTCTGGTGAATCACGTGCAGAATACATGGCGATGCTTATACACGCTAAAATGGTTTAAACTATACAATCGAAGATACATTTGAATTTTCGCGCCAATTAAATATTGTTTGGTCATACATACATTATACACGACACTTTCATTAGCTCAATCTTGAACAATATACATATAAATGGCTGTAAAACGGATAGACTTACTCTGTGCAATAAAGATCACGTGAAATATATTAAAATCGAAAACATTTTCATTCATAACAAGTATGTATGTGTAGGTACGTAAATATGTCTCTTATAAATATTTATCCAATTAACAAGAAAATGTATTATTTTGTACATTGAAAATTGTGAAAAATTAAATTTTTCTATTTTTAAACAATGATTTTGGTTTTTAGTTTGTTTGCGCTGCGAAATGAAAATTTTTTAATTTTTTGTTGTGAGTAAATATAATTTTCTGCTGTGTCGGCCTATGTCATATTTAGAATTATTCGACAAATATTTTCAAATGTTAAAGAATAATATGCAAAACAAAACAAATTTCCAAACCCATTATAACAATTTTTTTAATTCTTGTGTTACAAAGGCCGGAGGCCAAAGCTAATAGAAATGTTAACCCAGTTTTCTATTTGAATCAAATATGGATGTATCAATTCTTATCTTGATCTCGAAATTTTAAAGTGCAATAAATCTATTTGGCATGACAAAGGAAACGATTAAGGAAATTGGGCTGTGAACCTCTTTTCAGCTCAACGAACCTGGTAGCTTCCTGCAGTTTATCTAGAAGATCAATTTTCGATAGTTCTTTCGTCGCCTCTTCTTTAACAACTAGTTCAAGCTTTCGATATGTTTGACCAGAAAATTTATACTAATAAGCTTGAAAATATGAATTATGAATTTACCACCCTCCTTCCTACCTCTCTGATCGTTGACCACTAACTACCCCTCTGATTCGGGTGTACCACAATGTCAGCTAGTTAATTCGATATTTTCTTCAATGATGTTAACGATTACTTCGATTTTGCTCACATCTTCCGTATGCTGACGATATGGACATTTTAGATGATATAATCATTTTAAAAGCGTTTTCGTCTGGAATATGCCTCCCAAATCTGGTTACCTTTTTATAAGAGTCATACCATCGTATAATTGTCGATACCAGTTGTTGAGCGTAAAATTACTCGGTACAATGAGCGTTTCAAAATATTTGCATCCGAGAAATATCTTAGACGTCCCGTTTCTTGTTGATCGATTCGGATAGAACCAATTATGGGTTGGTTAAACGGGAATTTCGCTATAGCAGAATGAATTATTAGCTGAGGAGATTCGTCCATTTTAGGGTTTATATGCCATATTGTCAACACTGTCATACAATGAAAAGGCTTTTTATCCAAAGCTCCATTTGATCTAATAAAAGAATTGTCTTGCGCTTTAACCTGCTCAAACAGAAAATAGCCGAAAGCGAATAATCTTGGGTTTGCCATAAGATATTGAATTCAATTCAGTAAAATGATATTGGCTATCTGCCTTAAACCTCGCTTCGATTTCGCAAAAATGCGAGACTGGTAACTTCTTTAAAATCCCTCATACGTTTATTTATAAACCTATTTATTGGCAAAACGCAAGAGGTTCATTATTTTGTTTACCACTGAGATACTTTTTCCTGTCAATGAAGAATTTTCGCAGTGAATTTAATTTGCTGTCGTTTTTATTTAATAGAATAATAAAATATTGTTCGACGCCTGGCGCACTACTGACAAAGTATAACTCAAATTTGGCAGAAGACTATTGATCTAACTGGGTAATCAATGAATACTTTCGATCAATTGGCATTCATTTCAACTTACGATTTAGTAGAATAAAAATTACTTACTAACGAAACCATTGAACTCAAATTATTAACCATACACAGCCATGACCTTTAGATTCATTTCAAATGCGTAAGCCAAACTAGGCTATTACTTATATAATAGTACATTAGTTAGTTGCTTATACGAGTAGCAAGTACTCTCGAAAATTTAAAAAAAAAAAATCTGAAAATAAATTTGTCCTTGATTAAAATTGTTTAGTTTTCTATAAACTATAATAATAAACTGTTTTTTTTGTACATACTTCATTGATTCGATTTGATTAAATAATTTATTTTAGTTTTTATAGATCTTTTTTTTATAAGTTTCTATTTTGTTTGGTTATTGTTGTTGTATATTATGCCAAAAATAGATTTGTTACTATTACACGGCTGATCGTTTTTTTTTTAAATAGTTTGTTTAGTAGCCAATATGCTACTTACATATTTATTACTAATTACGATACTATCAAAGCAACCGTCAATATAATAAACCTACATTTCTTAATTCGAAATTTTGTTGGCATAAATTGATTTAAGACATACAGGGTATTACAATATAGCTTCTAAGAAGTATATTTATTTTACATATTTCCCAAAAACCTTGAACTATAACTAATTTGTGTAGGTAAACAAAAACAATTTCCACAACCTGGTAAGGTTTTATATTGGATTATTTTGAGAAAATTGAACAAATTAATTGAAAAACAACGTTGGATGTCACACAATTTTTAACGAAACACGAACATACAAGAAGAAGTCACCGCAAACATTGCAACAGATCGATATAGAAATAGAAATACTTTAGAATAAGTTTAATTATGGCCACAGAGCTTAGTGATTTCTTTAAAAGTAATTTAATACGTTTGGAGACGAAATGACTGGCAGAGATTAGTGGATTACGTTCACTATATTTTGGAATTTCATTTTCTAATTCAATCTTTGCTGGAGAAACTAATTAGTACAGCTACAGGTAATTTAGTAACTAAAAATCATTCTTTGAAATTACAGTGCAAAAGATTTCTTTTAAATGTATTATGCTTTTCCAATGAGTAAAGGCCTCGCAAGTTCTGGGCCATTTTTGATGTCGTTCATAACGATTAGAGGTAATTTGGGTTCCAGCACCATTAATTTGCGTATTAAAGCTTAATGTTAATTCTGTTTACAAGAGATCGTCCATTCATTTAACATGCATTGAAATTTGGGGGTCAACCAAAATAAAAGCGGAAATATTTCGTCTAACTCACACTAAACTGCTAATTTAATTATAAAATCTAATTATTTCGTAACAAAATACTACAAATCATATTATGTTCGTTTAAAACAACTAAAAATTTCAATAACTAAATTATTCAATTCATTATCATCATCAATAAACTAAACTGACGATAGCTATATATAAATAACCGATAGTTCATTAATTCGCGAATTTATAAAATTGCTAGTTTTTAAATCGACACTTGTATAATTTGTACAAAGTTGTGTGTTAATAATAATTTGGCACTCACTCTTCGAATCGAATAAAAAAACAAAACTGTTTTCATTTTTTAATTCATTAAATAAATTTTTTAGTAATGTGGGAGTATCCCATGCATGCTATTTAAATACATTTGATAATATATTTATATATCGCATTATCTAAAAACTAAAAAAAAATATGTAGTTTTGAAGCATGGGTAATTATTAGAACACATTGTGACATTAATCCAAAAAAAAAAAAAAATTAACCTTCGATATTTTCTTATACAGCAGTTTTTGTAGCTCTATACCAATTTCTTTTGTTTGTGCTGCTTATTGCGTTTCCTTTTACAAATTTTGAAAGTGTTAAAATATGTTAAATCGACAAAATTTTATTTCGCGTTTTAAAAACAAAAACAACACAACTACAATAAAATTTATAGTTTAGCTCAGCTCTAATTCTGCTAATCCGCAACCGTCTGCTTAATCATCAGAATTATTTTACTCGCATAATATAATATTGTGTTTATACATAATAAATACCATACATACGAGTTTTGTGTGCGCTTGCCAATTTTTAATTTTTTATTTTTGTTGATGTTATTGTTATAAACATTTCCTCAATCGCTGAAGTCACATGTTAATTAAATCACATATAAGTATCTAGTTAAGTATAAAATAAACCCTGTATACAACTAAGTGTGTACCGTAAACAACAACTATTCGATTGAAACGAACTTAACAATTCGCAAACGTTTTGTGATTCATTTATATCGGATCAAAAAACCGCAATAACAAAATTTGAAAGTTAGTCATGCTTCTAATTCAATATTTTTGTTTTGTTTTCATTATATACATATTTTATATACAAAACAATAAATCAGGTGATATTAACCCATTGGTTGAAGGCGTTTTGAGATGTGCACGACTGAACGAAAATCTAGACCACGTAAATTGCTTACCGAGCCGAGCTTAAATAAGCTGAATATTGAAAGATAACAGTACTGCCAAATGATTCGGGAGTTGTGTAGATAACTCGATACAGAGAATTCAGTTCTGTGAATTTGTTATTAGTAAAAAAGGCAATTTAAAATTTAATCGAACAGAAACTGATCTGGAAGGAATTTTTCTTTATATTCACTTTGCCTTCAATAATCATTACGTTTATGGTTGAATTAAGTATCGGCAAATGTATAGTGAACAAATTTCTTAAACAAATGATGATTAAAATGCAATAACCTCTGGGTTATAACGACATAACCACAATGAATTTCGATGATCATTAAATAAGCAGTTTTTCTTTCAGTTATCTATCCTCTTTCAATATAATAAAACGAATGGCAGACTTCCTTTATAAATTCAGTGAAATCTCTTTGACTAACAAAATGAGTTATACGGAATTTAAATAAATAATTGTACATTTTCATAAATTATGCAAGAACTATATATAAGTAAATAACCTTTTCGTTTTTTTTTTTGTGTGTGTTTCCTCCTGCACAAGTTATTATTACACTTTATAGAAAGGCGGGTTAGAAACCAAATCTTGAACGTTACCGAGGCTGCGTCTTGGTGTAAAATTCCATACCCCTTTGCCCCCTGAATACACAGATATTTTGCATCTTTAAAAGCGATTCATTCCGAATTCATTTTAGTCCCAAAATATGAAATTCTCACGAAAACCACATCTAATCGAGAGTACATCTAAATTATTTGATCACTTGTACTCAGATATTTTGCACTTTTCCTTGGCCATCGACATTTGATATAAGGAACCATGCTTCATCAACTTTGATGCAACCATTTGTGCATTTAAAAAGGTCGAATAATCCTCGTGAGTGCTCGTTTTGATGTACACTAATATTCCTAATTTTTATCTTAGAACAAATAAAAAATTGATGTTTTTTATAGGTTCTGTTAGAGGACTGTTGCCTTTTCTCCGGTTATTTATTCGTAGCTTTCAAAGCACAAAAATTTCTTTCCTTATACTTTTTTTCTTTTTTTTTAATAACTGTAAAACTATGTTTTGTTGTAAAAGTTTAAGAAACTACGATCTGGTGTTGCTTAGTAAGCCCAACTGAATAACTGATTAAAACAAAAATTTCAAACATAACATGGACATATGGTAAGACATGATTAATTTAAATGGAGTACTATAAAATGTTTACATTTTTTTGAAAAACTAATAGATTTTTCATTTAATTGAATTTAAAATTTGAATTATTTTTTATTTAACGGTTCGTCGTCGGCCTAATCAGTTCAAGAGGCTGAGTGGCTGATATTTAATTTATAGCGAACTGAAAGGTGGGCTTTGGTTGTTTCATTCGACTAAATTATAATATTTTCTTGTAGTACTCTTTAAATTGGCGTCAGATTAACATCACGCTATTTTTGTCCGCCTTTAGTTTGAGCAAGTTTAATGTCCTGTAGAATTTTATGTGGTCCGGATATTTCCATAAAATCTTGTTGAAAACACATTCCTTTGTTTATCAAAATATCTCGCATTTTGCATTCGCGAGAGACGTATTATGACTTGCGTCATTTATTTAGAGAGAGGGACGTACACGCGTTGTGCCTAAATTTAGAACAAATATTTTGTGTTTTTCTTGTTTGAGTTTTCATTTTTTTAATTCGGGTGAATCAAACATTTAACAAGTTAATTAAATTTACTTAATTAAAAAAAATGCTATTATCTCGAATTTCTCACGTTTACAATACAAGATACATACATAACCCAACTGTTGGTGGCGACGCGCCTAATGTTTATTTTTATATCAGGAATGCGGATTTTTTATTTTTTTATTTCTTGACCTATAATGATAATGAGTGTGTCTAAATAAATTAAATTAGTGCGTGGCAGAATCTTGTTTTAGCACAGACACAATTTTCTCTTATAAGTAATTTAAGTATTTAAATTTAGAATCCATTTTGTCAGTAAACAAATTATGGTTTTGTATTTATTTGCAGGTTACAAATCCGAACGTATGGTGTACTATGCATACTGGCCCTGCTATTTTGGATATATAAAACTCGGTGCCCAAGTATGAAACTTATTGTACCCGATAATATAACGTTAAGGTGTCAATCGATATATAACAGTTTTGCAAAATTGCGCACCGATAAACCAGGCACATTCTGTACAATTACCAGCTTAATACTGATTATATTTGCGATATTCGGCCACATTGTTTCGGGTGAATGGATCGTGCTATTTGGGCTAATGCTAGCTGGGCTAATATCGACACGGCATAACTTTAAATTGGTCAAAGATGATACAAGTAAGTTATTACTATTAGCGTTGTTTGTAAACAAATCGAGCATTTTAATTTTATCACAAAATTTTATTGAGGTCAACAAACAAGAGTTTGTTCGATTTCCTATTTAACTCGCAATCATTTTGGCTCGTAATATCATTATCATTAAATTTCGCGACTACGTACGACGACAACACATATAAAAATGTTGTGTACTTGAAAATGTTGTTTGTTTGATTTGTGGCGCGATTTATCAGTGTTGATTTAAAAATAAATTTAAATTTAAAAATGTGAAACAAATACAAAATGACATGCCTCCACCAAAAAGTACAGAATTTTATCATTCATGTGCCTTTAACATTTCGATTTTTTTTTTTTTTTTTTTTTGTAGTTGACAGTAATACAAATCGCTGGGGAGGATCTGTAGACAATGACAATGATGTCGATGAATTTTTACCAGTGGTCAATGAAACCACACAATTGGTATTAAATCGTGCCGGCGAAGAGGCCATCGTCCCATCATCAACGCAACAAAACGGTGATGATGACAACGATGATAATATTAGTGAACCAGAGGTACCCGCAGATTTATTACCAGAAACACTCCCTGAAGGGGACGAACATTTAATCAGTTCGGACAGTGATGATGATATCATGATTAACAGCGACACTCGGGAAGGCAACAGGAAGGGGGAAAAATTGGGTGAAATTAAGTTCAATTCAAAACATTTTAATGGCGCTGATTCATCGTCGTCCGATGATGATAGTATAACAAAAGGATTAAGTTTTCATGATCCGCAAGTTACTTATGTGGATGGTGCGATAAGTATAGCACCAAAAACCAAAAGTGGGAGTGGGACAAGTAGTGATGTGGCGGCGGCGACGAGCACTGCCATACCAAATTTATCAAATTTGGTGCAGTGGGGTGTAAATAATATAATTAAGTCAGCTGTTCAACAGCATATCCAGCAAACGATTGCCGGAACTTTTAGTAATAGTAGTGATAATAAAGTAAATTTAGTCGAAGATGAGGAGGACACGGATCCATCGGACGAGGAATACGATGAGTATGAGATAATAAATCCGGAAGATTTAAATTCTTAGTGATAATTTTTTTTGTTTTTTTTTTGTATGTAGTGAGAAATTTTAGTTTTGTTCCTAAACGTAGATTTGTTTTTTATTGTTATAATTTTTTTTTTACAAATAGTTGTGTACCCTTCTCGTATCTGCAAGTCTTTTGTTTCTTAAAATAATTTTTTTTTATTGTACGTAAAGTGATGCGTAAAGCAAACAAAGTAAATCTTCGCCTAAACGCAATCACAGGAAATATTAATCTAGTCTGTAAATTATAAAATATATGTGGTTTTATTTTAATCTAGGCTCGTATGTACGGTGCAGGGAATATGTAATCCTTAATTAACATTAGCACATATTTAGTATTACTATTTCCCTCACTGTATCATTTTTTAAATTGTACAATTTTTTATTTTATTTTTCACATTATGGATAAAATTAAAAAAAGGAAAATTACAAAAAAAAATTCAATACCGGAAAAAACCAAACGTGTGTTGCACAAGGTACCAAGCAAAATTATGAAAATATAAAAAATATTTTTCTACTTAAATAATTTAAATGTAATTTAATTAATAATTATTATTAAACGTATCTAATTTTATTGTGAAAATGAGAAGAAAATAAATTTTTTTTTTGAATAAAAATCAAAAATAATTTACTTTACTATTGTTTTTGTTGTTTTATGTCGTTGAAAGATTAATGCAATCTATTTGTAAAAAGGTAAGGATTTCCTTCTGGATAAAACAAAAGGAGTAATTGACTTCCGTTTCCGATTCAATTACTCTCAATGAGTATAAAAAGGATGGGTCAGAACCGGGAGGCGAACCTGGTAATGGTGGAAACTCGACCATGGCTGATATAGCTACCAGCATATAGTGGGACTTAGGCTTATGGATGGGAGAGCGCTGGCAAGATTGCTACGGGAGTTAGTGGGTAGCGAGACACCGGCGCATCCGCAAATACCAATGATTAATATTGACCTGTGCTTTACCATTCTAATTCTGCTTCGGCAGCTCTCCTCCTCAGACTGACAATTTCGGATGAGGACGTGGTATTAATCCAGTAACCCTGTGTGAACAATAATAAGATCTGTGGCCTCAGAATCGAATGCTAGTCAGAATGGTATCCTCTAGTAATTCTGGGAAAATCAGATCTTGTATTCTGGGGAAAATAACTTAAATCTTTTCCTACTTCCTCAATACAGCAATGGTGATACAACTACAGTCTGCCTGGTTTCAGCCTATATGGACCGGGAAGTGGAGGAGGTTCCTCCGGATAACCTAGAGGGGCTGATCCTCGAAGCGGAACAAATGAATATCGGTGTGGTACTGGAAGTTGATGCTAATCCACATCATACTAGCTGGGGAAGCACGAATATCAACGAAAGGGGAGCCCCTATTCAATTATAAACGTACTAACCATTCAGTGTAATATAGGCGCATATTTATTACTAGGAAAAGGCAGGAGGTTCTAGATGTGACCCTTAGCTTAAATAATATTTTTCATATGGTTTAAAAATGGAGTGTGGATAAGGAGCATTACTTTTCTGACCATCGATATTAAACCTATAGCCTCGATGTTCACGTTGAGGGCCCCGGAGACCCCGGCGGCTGTAAGTGAACTGGAGGACTTAGTAGCGTCACTAGTTCATGCAACCGGTCCTACAGTGCTGCTTGCCCATTGGCTAAGCCTAGAGGAAAGTAAAACCGAGTATGGTGGTTCAGGAAACTGGGGACCTATCGTAAGGCTTGTAGGACAGCCTTTAATAGGGCTAGAATTTCTGAGAGAGGATTAATGAAGACACAAAGGAGGTCCTAACATTTGAAACATTTTCAGTATGCACAGAGGACATCGTAGAGTGTGGATAAGGAACATTACTTTTCTGACCATCGATATTAAACCTATAGCCTCGATGTTCACGTTGAGGGCCCCGGAGACCCCGGCGGCTGTAAGTGAGCTGGAGGACTTGGTGGGTAGCCTCACTAGTTCATGCAACCGGTCCACAGTGCTGCTTAGGGCCCCGGAGAATCCGGCGGCTGTAAGTGAACTGGAGGACTTGGTGGGTAGCGTCACTAGTTCATGCAACCGGTCCTACAGTGCTGCTTGCCCATTGGCTAAGCCTAGAGGAAAGCAAAACCGAGTATGGTGGTTCAGGAAACTGGGGACCTATCGTAAGGCTTGTAGGACAGCCTTTAATAGGGCTAGAATTTCTGAGAGAGGATTAATGAAGACACAAAGGAGGTCCTAACATTTTCAGTATGCAGTAGAAAAACGATCATGTGGATACTAAAAGGTGTTAAACCATATAAATCGGCTGGTCCGGATCAGATTAAACCAGCGGAGCTTCAAATCAATTCATTAATTACATTATTTTTATTTTTATTTGTTTCCATAAGATCGATTTCTCGATTACAAGTAATCATCTTCCGTTATCGAACTACATACATATACTGAGAAAATAATTTCATTTCCACCTTAATATAACATGTAAACATCTCTACGTCATATTTATAATTAGGTGGTCATAGTATTAATCTTATTATTCAATAAATTTCTGTTTTTTTTCTGTATTTATAAATCTTCAGTTCCTCTGATATTTATTATTGATAAATTAGTTTAGAAATTTTTATGTGTAAGGGGAAATTATACTTTTTCATTATTTTGTTTTAATTTTCTGTATTTTATGAATATTTTATGCGGTGTAAACCCGACTATGGCAGATAGTAAAATAGTGTTATACTATTTTGCTATTATGGTATATCTCTTTTTTATTTTCCGTCTGTCAACGATTACACCCAGCAAACACAGGAAAATGATGCCAGAAAACCTAACACGTTTTTACGCAATCGGAACGTCACACACTCTCTTCCCGGTGGACCACCATGGCTACACGATACCGCCACGAAAACGCACTGGACGATTAACGTTGCGTCCAGTTTTCATAGTTGTCGGAACTTGAACTACACCCGATGGTGCTGGAAAAGTAATTCGCTTGGGTGAAGCTACGGTGGTCTCTGCGTCCTTAGCCCAGTTTGTACAGGCTCGTCTGACAATGATATCGACAATGGAAGATCTGATTAAAGGTGTTCATCTAACAAACTCTCGGAATAACATGGTTTAAGACGGTCTATCGAAATATTAGTATGACGATCACCTCCCTTACTGATTACTGCATGAGGGCCAATATATGGAGGCTGTAATGCTTTGCGTAAAGCGTCTGCTCTTATAAAAACATGAGTACATTCTCCTAATTGCCGACTGACGAATATTTTATTTGTCGCATACTCGCATGTCGAGTTGCTGAAACTGCTTCTAGCTCTTTGAAATGATGTTTAAGACCCTTTATGTATTCCGACTGAGGCACTGTTCGCTCGTTATACTACAAAAACTGGCCAGATATTCGTAATGAATCACTGTCGTCTGCCGAGGTTGGTCGCAATTCGTCACGGTAAGTGGTTCTCCAATCATAGCAGAACCGATGGTAAAACTGCAATCCAGTCTGCTCTGTTATAAACACATTATGGCAGCTTTTAAAGAATGGTGCTAACGCTCTATCATCCATGTGTATAATCGGTGGTATACGTTTGCATTCGAATTCCAATAGATTTGACAATGCCCTAAAATGCTGAGATTCAAACTGGGCGACCTGATCAGTGACTATAAATCCAGGCACTAAAACGTGCGATCCTTGCAGAATATAACGTGGATGCTACCGTAGATGCTGTGTTGTCAGATACCGCAACGGCTTCCTCCCAACGAGAAAACCGATCGATCATTGTCACGCAATAACGATTACCTTCAGATATTGGTAGTGGACCAATAATGTCTAGTGGTCCAATAATGTGACTTCATACGAACCTGTCACTGATCTAGTATGTTCACAAGAAAACAAAGCTACTATAGTTTTGTTGTACTCCTGCAGGAACGCCATAGGTTGTAGATGGGATCTGAAGCCGGAGCTGGTATACTGGCTCTACACCGCCGTAGTGAGATCTGTACTCATGTAAGGGGTGAGTATATGGTGGCCAGCTCTGAACAAGGTAACTTGAACTGCCTGTATGGTATTATGTTGCACCTTCTTCCGGTCGACTTTTTTTTCAAATAGATGGCGACAAATACGACTGTGCGACTTGCAGCCGTCTCTCAGTGGAAGTATCTGGGTCTGGAGGCAAATGACTTCTGTAGAAGCTGTTTGGACGAAGAGGAGGAAGGGATGTTGGTTCACTTCCTTTGCTCATGTCCAGTATTGGCACTCAGAAGGCACAAACTCTTGGGGGTAAGTTCAAGATGGACAATCTAGCTGATCTCGAAAACAGTAACATGCGGGGTGTTCTACGCTACAAAAGTAGCTCAAAATGGATCCAGCAATGGTAAAGGGGATACATCCTGTGCTGTGGTATCACAATGGGCCATCACCAGTCTAAGTGTGCAAAGCAACCACTCCAACTTAACCTAACCTAAGTATTTCTTCGACAGCAGTTAGTGTGGGGGAAAATCAAGCAACTACAATTTGTTTAAATCATAAAAAATTTTATTCATCATCTTCACCTGCTTTGTCACATTTCGTTTGATTTACGGAACTATCATTACCATTTGATGTGCTGACCGGCGTACTGAATTTTGGTTTAGCGCCCTTTCGCTGCGGAATAACATGAAGGATGGCATCCTGCCATGTCTCACCCTCCGATTTCTTGAGTAAAATTTCAAAAACATGGAAAATGCTAAGCACTGTCCTAGTCTTCATTAGAACATTTTCATTTAGCGGTAGCCTCGCATGACAAATCCCACCGTCAATCGCAATTTGATGACATAGGCCTTTATTGTGATTGTGGTCAACTAGGCCACCGATTACATAGATTTTATCCTCATCTAATTCCTCCAGCACGTTATCACTATCACTGGTCAGGTAGACGATTTTTTCTTGAGAGAAAACCGTTCGAAATGGTTCGGCCGTCATTCGAACATCCCAATTTTTGTATCCATCATTCCGTTCGAGTGTTTTATACAAACGAGACCCCTCCTGGAGACCGGTGAAATATAGATTCAAAGGGCTGGTAGCACGCCGATTTATGGTATAAACACGTAGGAGTTGTTTTACACATTTTGCTATGTCCTTGTCGATCATGAGCTCATCAAAACTGAGATCCACCGCAATTGTATATTTGCACTGTGTTGCATCGATTCGATTCCGTTTTAATGCCTTTCGACTCGGGCCTTTGCGGACGGGTTCACCTCGAGCAATGGCTTCCACACGCTTTAATCGGTATTTTTCACGCTCTTTCAGACGTTTTACTTTTTTTTTCGATTCCCATTCCTGAAGTTTTTTTAGCTTCTTGATCTGGCGTTTGGAGAGTGGTGCGTTTAGATCATCGTTTATCGGTTCTTGAATCTGGATGGTGTCGGTGTTTTCTAGATTTTCTACTTCATTGTCACTAATATCACTGTTTTGTTTATCAATTTTTACGTTTTTCTCTCCCGTTTCATTCATTATCGTATCAATTTCACTCATTTTAATAAATTTGGTAAATTTCACGTGTATTATCTGTCAAATTGACAGTTGATGAGCCGGTTTTACAATCGAACATATACGTTTTTTTGTTAACACGTTAATGGTCAAGGCGTTTCTTAGAGACAGTTGGCGTTTGGTCGTGTTCATTTCGGGTGATAGTACCATATTGATCTGAAAACCAATGTTTAATGAACTTTAAAGGATAGAAAAGTTAATTAGATTAGCTAACAAGTTAAAAAAAATATCTCAAATAATTTTAAAAATTTTTCTGTTTATTGTAATTAAACTCCAGATCCGATTTTTACTGTATGAAAAAAAAAAAAAAAAATCAAAATTCTTGCATGGAAAATTGTCTGGTTTTTGGAAAATTTTTGCGTATTTTTTTTTAAATTTTTTTTGTAATTTTTTATTTTTTGTTTGTTTAAATAAATTAATTTGCTGATACTGTTGTATTTGACGATGTCGATGTTGTTGGAGAGCCGGCCGATGATGATTCACCTGCTGCTTGATCAGTTATGAATTTTTCAACCTGGAATTAATAAAAAAAAAAAAAAAAAAATGCGATAAGAAGATTTTTTTTATATCGTCATCTTACTATCGTATTCCTATAGGATCTTACAATCTTCTTAACGTAAGTTAACTGCCTGGAATCAGGATTCCCAGTAACATTTTCTAGTTTATATGGAGGTGTTATAATAACATCATTAAATACTACTATATTTGGGCCAGACCACGTTATCTAAAAATATAAACAAAACACAAAATTAATATTAAACTGTTACAATTTTGCAATTAATTTGCAGCCAAGTTACCTCAGAAATTGTTTTAGCAATCGTCATAAATAATTTTTGACCTTCAGGACTAACACCAGCAGCTAAAGCAGAAACTAATCGCCGCTTCTGTTCTACTGTATTTCTGATTCGCGTATTCAACTGAAATATAGAATTCTTGAGAATTAAGATTACGAGGTCTACCACCTCCATCCCTGATTTACGAATACTTACTCGATGTAAATTCAATGACTGCAATTGCAGAGACTCTGGTAATGTGCTAACTTCTTTTTTAACTTGAACATCACTGCATAGTGATAAGTTTACAATGTAAACATCGTTTAATTTTAAGGATCCAGTAGTTGATGGACATTCTAAATATTTTATATGGGAGTTAAGGAAAAATTTCTAAAATTGATTGGAAAATTTGTATATTAAACGGCCACCAAATTCGATCTGTCAATGCAATTAAGAACTATGCGAAATACTTTTTCCATCGCGGATTAAACATTTATGGGAATTCCACTTGTTTAATCAATAAGATTAATAAATTTTTGAATCTTTGGAGACACAAAATGTTACATCATCCGACAAATTTTTGTCTTACACGTACACTCACAGGATTAGTGATCAATAATGACATTGAAATGTGATGGTTTCATAATTGTTAAAATTAATGTTAAAATATTACTCTGAAATGATTATTTAACGATTAATATCGATAAATTTGGAAATTCTAACCTCACATGTGTCTGCAATACAAAATAAGTTCCGAGAGAGGGCCACGGAACATTTAAAATTTATGATTCAGAAACGTCAACCAAACTAAAAAAAAAACATTTTCATGAAATTATTTATAAAACTTTTAAAACAATAAACATCCTAAATAATTTAAAATATAATCGGCCTTAATTGTGTATAAAAAAAACACAAAAAATATATTTTGTAAACAAAAATACGCGAGGATGGCTGATCCGACAGTTTTTAGGTCAAGTTGGACCACACAATGTTTATACCAAATTTTAACGTGTATTAATGATTTTTTTTTTCTTTAAAAAAGGATACTTAATATTAACATCTTAGTTTGATGGTCAAACGCTAAGACTTCGCCTTCAATTATTTGTTGAAAACATGTAGTACAAGCTACCGTACTTCCAATCGAAAAACAATCGCCAACAGCAGCCATTTTTTACTAATTCACCATCACTAATGAAAAAAAAAAAAAAAAAAAAATTGTGTTGATAAAAAAGAAAGATGTGAAGTTGTCCGTGATTTGATGAATTTTGTGTTGTCCGATGTTGAACAGTAAATTTTCACTTTCGGAGTTAAATAAAATAACGGTATTTTTTTAAGACGTTTTGATTTTTTTATTAAAATTTGATCGTTGTAGTTTCTAGAGCATGTGTTAAATGTGTAAGTGATTTAAATTTATGGTGTTTGCATACATTACAATATTTTTCTGAATCAGTTGGATCATCTATGATTATAACACTTGCCCAACCGGATTGGCGAGCACCTATATAATCAAGATGCGGAGTATTTCCAATATGAAGAGCCTCGTTACTTTTGCAATGCATATTAAAATTTTCACATTGCTTCAAGGCAATATCGAATATTTTAGTATTCGGTTTGCATACCCCTGCATCATATGAATTTATGACAAAATCAAATTTAGGTAAATTTAAATTTTTTATCACAATTCCAATTCGAGGATCCATATTCGATATAATACCAATGATTTTATTACAGGTACGTATTTTATTGAGTAATTCGATCGAACCGGGTAATGACGTCCAACATTCTGCGGTCTTATATTGTTCGACCAGCTGATTAGCGATTTGGTCCAAATCGTCATCGTTCGTTATTTGTTGCGTTGTTCGAAATACATTTTGGACAAGAACATGCCACCATGTCCGCCAATCTATCTCACTGCCGTGACCAAAGTTTGGGTATTTCTCGGACATTTCTTTAAATTGGATACGAAATCCCACTGTAATCTTATGCTGGTCTATATTTGGGTATCCAAACATGGATGCAGTTTTTGCATAGTGGATCGCAGGTGGTAACGTATAACGTAATATCGTATCGGTGACATCGAACGTGATTAATTTAAAACGAGATAAGTTTCTCACCATCAAATTCATTTTTTTTTTTTTTTTTTTTTGCACTTGGGTGCTTATTTTACATAACTATTTATAGCACACTGAAATCATTAATTTGCGTATCGAGACAATTGTTTATTTCCGTATTTCCGTGTATATTCTAACAAACTAACAAACATTTACAAAAGAAAATAATTTTTATTTTATGTAGATAGCAATTTACAATTTTTCATGTACTTTTGACAAAAACCGAAGTTTTCTACGTCCAATAATAGATGGCAGTAAAATAACTAAATCGTTTGATTTAAAATTTTCTTCGCTTTATTATTTCTGGCCGCCAATTAATTGGATGTGTCTCCTCCGAAGCTTCATCATCTTCTTTGTAAATTTTTATGGTTTTATCTGCTTCTGTTGTAATCAACCGTGATCCAGATTTATCGAACGCCATAGAAAATATCCCTGCTTCTGAGTCCATCGACCCTGGTTGAACTGGAGCTTGGAAACGTTGGAAATTATAGCCAGTACGCCAATCCCAAAAGTGTAGAGTACCATTATCACCGCCGGAAACTAAAACTCCATCTGGATTCACAGCCATGCAATTTACGATTGAATTGTGGCCGGATAAATTTTGAATGAAATTCCCTTCGGGGCATCGCCATTGTTTAATATTGTCCGGTGAGGCAGATGCAAACATATATAGTGTTGGATGTAGGACTACACTTCGGACACTCTTTTTATGGTTGGTTAGTGTGCATACACTCTTTCCGGCTGCCAAATCCCAAAGTCGAACCGTTGAATCATGACTGCCGGTAATAATTTGTGGATTAGCTTGCTGTGCCACAACACTAGCTACAGTATTTGTATGACCGGAGAGTGTATGTATATTGGCTTTTGTACGCATATCCCAGACGCGTGCCGTTGAGTCTCGACCCGCCGTTATAATAACATCGATCGATGGATGCAGTGCGATAGAATAAACTGCCGATAAATGGCCATGGTAGTGTCGCACAACTTTGTTATATTCTAAATCCCAGCATTTTACTTGTCGGTCCTCGCCGCAACTGAACAAATATGGATGGTTTTCACTAACGGCTAATCCTCGTACGGTACTAACATGTCCGGTAAGCGACAGTTTTAATTTTCCTGACGCAAGATCCCATATTTTAATGACCCGATCGGCTGCCCCGGTGGCAAACCATTCATTTCCCGGCTCAATTGCAACACAACGCACCCATCCTAAGTGTCCCGAAATGACACGATATAATTTCCAAGGAGCATGCCATTTCGGTTTGGGAATTGTTGTTTTGCGCGGAATAACCTGTAGATTTATTGTTGAACCGCCCGCCTGACTCGTTGGTGTGGCTTGCGGTACTGGTACAAGAGCTTGGGATGTACTAGCTTGATACGGAATCAACTCTTTCACAATCTCTTGATTTGGAGTGCCTGCAATTTGCGGTATATTATGATCTTCCATGGCTTGAGCCTGTTTCATTTTAGTCGCATTTATAGTTTTAACTTTATCCACAATCACACCGTAAGTGTCTTTAGCTTTAAGAGCCTTCCGTTTTAAATCCCTAAAAACGATTAAAATTATTTAGTGTTGATTTATAAAAGTTAGGTTAAGTTGTGTCGCTTACAGGGCTTCATCGATTTCGGGTAATAAAGCCTGATTCGAAACGAACATATCATGTGTACGTTTAAGTGAACGGAATACTAAAGTGTGGACGGAATGCCGTTGCACTTCGTCAACCATTTTATTAGGAAAATTGGATTTTACTGTCTTGTGTCTTCACTTTTTGATGTTTATAATTTTTGACACTGCTGTACTGTACTGTCAAATTTTTTATAATCGATAATGCAGATCACTACTTGCACACAAGTAAGGTGAAGTTATTAACGTTTTGAGGTTTAAATTATTAGTGCATACCCAAGTGTTACTACTTCAAATATATTCTTGTTTTTCTGGAACTTTTTTTGGAACTGAGAACGACATTTGAGTTCCATTTTATTATAAGATTTCCTTTGAACAATGGAACAAAAACCCTAAACTAATGGAACTAAATATGTTTGATTGTATGTATGTATGTATTCAAAATAGAATTTGGCGGGAATTAGTAATTTGAGGTTAGATTGAAAATATACTTATTTCAATATTTTCCGTGTTAAATAAAAGAATCGTTTTTTGTATGAATTTGATAAAAATGCATATGTATATTTAAAGAAGTACTTGGGAGGAACATTTTCTTGTTTTTTGGTTGTTGCTATCTAATCATTTACGTTGTGGAAGTCATCTTTTGCTATTTGGTTGAATTTTGATGTTGCACATTCTAAAATTAAGAATATAATTACGAGTAACATGATCAGTTGTGTATTTGGTAGTTGCTAAAAATCTGTTAACCATTTAATAAAATTAAAAATAAATAACAACATTAAAATTGTTGGCTGATAAATCCTCTTGACGACCTTTCAATGTGAAATGTTGGGCTGATGGACTGTGCTTGATGATTTATTTAATTATTCAATTATGATTAAGAGTATTAAATGAGTATTAAAAATTTTACACCATATAGATATTATTTATTTACTTACAAAAAATTTAAATTACATTACCACAAAAAAGCTCAAAAGCAAAAATAATTAAATTCACTTGCCAAAAATAACAATGAAAATAGCGTTGATCACCCTCGTATGTACGAGGGACATAGAAATGGAGTCGCACACATACTACTACCACTAAATTAAAATAAACCATTTCAATCACTTCCATTGCTCATGGAGAAAAATAGAACATTTGTTGGAACTGTCAAATTCAGTTACATTTTGTTATACTTGGGTAATTCGTTTACAAAATATTAAGAGTTGTATCCAGGGGTGGGTTGTTGTAACATCACTTTCGATTCGAATTCGATAGAGTTTATGTCTCTTGTTTCAAGAATAAAATTGTACTCTATTTCGCTTTTTGATTACGCTTTTTACGCTATTGCGATCTCTGTTTGTTGCGTACTTTTCCTTTTCTTCATATCGATAAAGTATCACTAAACAAAAATTTGAGTGATAGATAATCTTGAATATAAGTAGAAATAGAATGTGGTTTTATTCGAGCAAGCTGAGATAGTAAGAAAAAAAAGCATAGTTGAAAAGCGAAATAGAGTACAATTTTATTCTTGAAAAAAGAGACATAAACTCTATCGAATTCGATTGAAAGTGATGTTAGAACATCCCACCCAGAATTAATTAGTTATGTATTACCAATGTTTTAATTTTTCTTGGTTTCACGAAATAAGAGCCAAACTCCAGTTAAGTGAAGAAGATTAAATATTTCGTTCAAATAAATGTTTAATTCTTCGATGATGGTACAGCTCCAAACTTTAGATCTCCAGAAAATCGTAGGTTATCCCCAAATAACGTTTTAGCTGGTGTCATTCCGGTGGCGTCATGTATTGCTGATCGATAGGCCATCAGAAACATCGATATACGCCGGTCCCAGTTGCGTTGGTTTTTCTCAACGACCTTTGCTAGATATTCCTCCAATGTACCATTGAATCTTTTCACCATACCATCAGACTGTGGATGCAAAGGCGTTGTTCTCGTTTTATTTATTCCGAGCATCTGGCATATCTCTTGAAATACCACCGATTCAAAATTCCTGCCTTGATCGGTATGAATCTCCAACGGCACTCCAAATCTGCTAATCCAATTGTTTACCACGGCATCAGCTATTGTTGTCGTCTCCTGATTGGGAATGGGGTACACCTCCGGCCATTTGCTGAAATAATCCATTATTACTAGAACATATTTGTTGCCGCTCTCGGTGGTGGGAAATGGCCCCGCTACATCCATTGCAATTCTTTCGAATGATGCTCCAACGTTATATTGTTTCATGATTCCACGATTGGTTGCGTGCGGGTCCCTTCACCGCCGCACAGTGGTCACATTTTTGGCACCATTTCATCACAGACTGCCTACATCCTGCCCAGTAGAATCGTTGACGTATCTTTGCTAGTGTTTTATTAATTCCTAGGTGGCCCCCACTTGCTCCTCCATGATACTCCTTCAAGATTTCCGCAATCCGGCACTTTGGTATCACCAGTAACAATTGCTTCACTTTGCCATCCGTGCTTTCCCACAATCGTTTTAAACACCCATTCTCAAGATGGAGGCTATCCCATTGAGCCCAATAAGCCTTGACGATGGGAGTTTTGTCCGCGATCTCGCTCCAAGTTGGCCGGTGTTCCTTTTCCTTGCATTCCATTATAACTGATAAAACCGTATCATCCAATTGCTCTTTCCTGATCATTTCGTCGGCCCACTCCTCATCAGGCAGTATTTGCGTAAGCCTAACGTCGATGATGCCTTCCTTTGCTTCAACATGGCCACAATGTTTACATTCTACTGGACACGGCCGTCTTGACAATGCGTCGGCATTTCTGTGTGCACTTCCCTTCCGATGTTTAATTTGGAAATCGTAGCTTTGAAGACGATCGTTCCAGCGTGCTACTTGCCCATCTGGATTCTTGAATTGTAACAGCCACCGTAAAGCGCTGTGATCTGTCCGTAAATGGAACTTTTGGCCATAAAGGTACTTATGGAAATACTTGACACATTCCACTATAGCCAACAATTCTTTCCGTGTCACACAGTAATTACGCTCCGGTTTTGATAATGTTTTGGAGAAGTACGCAATAACTCGTTCTTGGCCATTGGTTTCCTGTGATAACACACCTCCTATACCGTCATTACTTGCATCGGTGTCCAAAATAAATTTCACGTTGGGTATAGGGTACACGAGGATTGGCGCGACACATAACCGTCTCCTTAGTTCCACGAATGCTTCTTCCTGGTCATTCTTCCATTCGAATGCCTTGTTTTTCCTGGTCAACTCGTGTAAACTCTTGGCGATGTTGGCGAATCCTGGCCCGAAGCGTCTATAATAGGTGCACAATCCCAGAAAGCTTCGTAATTCGTGTTCCATTAATCGTTACGAGATGACCCAAATATTTGACTTCAGTTCTGAACAGCTTACACTTCTTTGGACTTAACTTCAACCCGGCGGCCTGTATCCGATCTAAAACTTCCGCCAAGTTCTTTAGATGCTCGTCAAAATCCTTCCCCATAACGATGATGTCGTCCAGATATATTAGGCAAGTCTTCCAATGTAATCCCTTAAAACACGCGCTCCATTAATTGTTCAAAAGTCGTAGGGGCATTACATAATCCGAACGGCATAACATTAAATTGCCAAAGTCCGTTACCCACACTGAAAGCCGTTTTCTCGCGATCTTCCTCGTGGACTTCCACCTGCCAATAGACGCTTTGTAGATCTAATGTCGAAAATATTCGAGCACCCAATAATGTGTCTAATGTATCGTCGATCCTTGGCAATGGGTAGCTATCCTTTTTCGTCACAGCATTGAGTTTTCGGTAATCAACGCAGAATATCATGCTACCGTCCTTCTCGACCTATAATACTACCGGTGAGCTCCATGGGCTGTTAGATGGTTCGATTACTCCTGCTGCCTGCATATCTGTTACCATTCGATTGACTTCTTCTTGTTTTGCCAAAGGTAGCCTCCTGGGTGGTTGACGAATCGGCATCTCCATTCCCGTATCAATTCGATGCTTTACCATTGTGGTCCTTCCGTTATTATCCGATGTACTGCAGAATATGGACGTGTACTGTTTGAGTAGTTGATGTGCAGAATCTTTCTGTGCCTCAGTAAGATCTTCGGTCCATTTCTGCATGAGGTGTTCTACCATTTCTTTCTGCCCTTGCATGTCGGCTTTTTCAATCGGACTTTTCTGTTTACACTTTACTATAGTTGAAACCTCGTTACATTTGCCGATGACTGTCCCTTTCTTGATGGTTTTCGTCTTATCCGAGAGATTAGAGTCTTAATTGGTACTCTATAGTCGTTGTCTGGTTTAACTAGGGCTTTTCCGATTACAATTTCCTTGGCTCCTTTTTTCTCTTCGTTAGCTTCCACAACCTACAACCTGGGTGACCCAAAACCTCCCTCCAATTTTCCCCACACGATCGTCTCCGAGTTCGGTGGCAGCTTCTCCCGATGATCAATAACAATTCGCCTGGTAGTTGCTCCTGCACTGCTAGATTGAAGTGGTCACTCGATGTAATCGTAAATTAAAACTCCTCGTCCAACATCCACTAAGAAGCCATTTGCTCTCATGAAGTCCATCCCCAAAATGACTTCATCCACGATATCAGCAATCAGCACTTCGTGTTGGAAAAGAGTTCTCCCGATCTTTATTTTCACGATCTTTTTGCCTTTTATTATTGAACTACCTCCAGTTGCTGTTTGTAACTTCAATCCATTAGCTGGTTATGTACCTCCATCGATCAGATCTTTACGGACAATCGTGCGATTTGCTCCCGTATCCAGGGTGATGATGCAGTCCGTGCCATCAATGTCGCCTTTGATTGTTAAGCTGTCACCGCCTCTTGCTACTTTCGAAACGCGGATGGAGGTTATGGGACAATCGGTTGTGGGAGTCAGCTTCTGCCCCTTTAAGTTGACTCGTTCAAGTTTAACGACTCCGTCGTCATTTGGCCCTCTTGCTTGGCCACTGTCTGTGCTCCGCTTGGTCGTCGGTGCATAGGAGGTGGTGATCTTCCCCGTTTTCTTCTTATTTCCCAGCATTCCCGAGAGATGTGACCGACATTATCACATGCCCAACATCTGATTTTGCCGCTTCCATCTCGGAATCTTGATGCTGACCGTTCTGTATTTATGTTGGTGTCGATTTCCACTCGGCGTATTTTCATTGACGGTTTGGTGATGGCTTGTGCAGTTTCATTTGTTAACGCACAGGCGATGGTTTCCGCGAAGGTTGCTTTAGGTGACAACATCACCGCCCTGCGTGTCTCTGGATCTCGAATGCCGTCAATGAATGCGTCAATTTTTAGCCTTTCTATATAATCGGCCGATGTACTGGTATGTGCTAGATGTACTAATCGCTCGATTGCCGATGAAAATTCCTGAAGTGATTCTCCTCCCTTTTGGTAGCGGCTTTTCAATTCCATTCGATCGATTTCTGCTTGTGATCACTGCCATACTTCCTATCCAGCGCCTTCATAATTTCGAGATAGCTGTTGCGCTCTTGTTCCGGGATGGTCTGTAAAGCCTCTGCTGCTTCACCTTTGAGGGCCACTATTAATGCCGCGACACGATGTTCGTCGTTCCAATGATTTTGATTGGCTGCCGTTTCAAATTGAAATTTGAAAATGACGAAAGATGTTCTTCCGTCGAATGTTGGTGACTTTAACTTAATTGATTGGACGGTTTGTACCACTTGCGTCGTTGTTCCACTTGCCTTGACATCAATCAGCTCCTTTTCAAGACGTTCAACCTCCACTTGTAATTTCCCTTCAACATGTTGAACCTTCGTTTCTAATTTTTGTTCAACCTGTTGAATCTCGGTCTTAAAATCCGTTTGCAGTTTCTCTATTTTGACTTGCACATTTGTAGTTAACTCCAGAATTTTCTCGTCCATTCTCTGTTGACCTTCGGCAATTTCCCCCCATCTGGCGCTCTATAATTTGGATAGGTTGTTCTATTTTCTCCATTTGTCGTTCCATCTGGCATTTTATTTCTTGGTTTATTATCTCCAACTGTCGCTCATTTGACTGCTCAATTTTCTCCATTTGTTGTTTCATTTCGTGTTTAATTTCTTGGTTAGACTCGATTTTGTTGTTCCATCTGTCGTTCATTTTGTTGTCTCATTACACTCATTTGTCCCATCATCTGGTTCATAGCAGCGATTAACTGCAACAAATCGAAACTTTCATTATTATATCCTGTCTTCTTTATAGTTGCCGCATCCGTAACTTCTACGCCAAAATCATGATGGTCAGCGTTCAACCCTTCTTTCTCCATGGCGTCACGTAGTCGCACTTGTAATGCTGCTTTACTACCATCAGTAACCAAACCCCGTTTCTCTAGTTCTCTTTTTAATTCTGGAACTTTTAATTCGTTGAGAATCATTTTCTTTATCTTTTTATTCACAATCCCATCGCAGTCACCAATTTGTTACGTTTTTGCCTTGTCAATTAAGGTTCGTATCACTGGATTGTGAATAATACAAAATCAATTTAATTTATCTCCAACGAATTTATTTATTTCACACAAGAATTATTACAACACAGTTTATCAATAAAAATTCACAAAATCACTTTATATAAATTATTCTCAAATTTTACTGATCACTTTTACTTTTTATTTTACACTAAAATCCTTTTTAAATCCTTTTAATCTTTACACTAGCTGTGTTTTTTTATTCGCTCCGGATAGCTGCTATCGAGAGCCGTCATTTTTCTATAAACTAAGTTTATTTAACATCAAACTATCATTTTTAATTCAATTGTTTAGCGAAAACTTGAAATAAAAAATATTTTGCTCTACCTATTTATACGGAGCGCTATCGGGAGTCACATTTTATAAGACGGCTCTCGATAGCAGCTATCCGGAGCGAATAAAAAAACGCAGCTACTATCGCTTACCAAATATTACTAATCCAATTCGATCTCCTTCGCCTTTTTATATACACAAACCAAACTTCTCGAAAGTTCATGACTTCTCCAGTTAGAACAATTTTATCATGGAAAATTCCATTTTAGTACAGTTTAACATTGAGCTATTAATTTAACTTATTCTATCACACGCTAGGTGTCACCGTCACATTAACATCTATCAAAGCAGTTTGTTTGGTCGATTTGAGGATAATTTCATGTTTTCCCTACAATTTTTAATCACAATTAGCTAACCATTTGCTTCGATGATTGATTTTATCAATCAGCTTCTTGAGCAAAATCAAACAAAAACAACTTTGCTTAGCGAAGATCCTTCTTGCGTTTCAGATTTACTAAATGGCAGGTCGTTTTCGGAGTATTATTTGCTTATCCTATCGCGGTTACCTTAGTTAGTACAATGTCGATTGTCAGACTTATTTTCAAATTTTGAGTTATTTCTACTAAACTTATGAAACCTAAAATTTATGAATTATGAATTTAATCAGGAGATCTGCATTTCGATTTTTATCCACACCAATACAACGAGATCCAGATCGTTGGCTTTACAAAAAATGTTTTGACTATATTAAATGCTTGATAGAAAACCGTCAAAATGCTTACAGCAATTATTTCGCATCATTAAAATGCCAATCGGACTATATTCCCAAGCCTCCGTGCGATTTAAATAAATTTGAAAAATTCAATATAGATCAAGCATTTAAATTGTCTCAACAAATCAACAAATTGTTTCCACAGAAATCTGTAAGTCAAGAAGGTTCATATTTACAATCCCTAATCGATGCGCACCGTAAAGCCAAAATAGAACGGAAGGAGTACACGAAATATATACAATCGTTGGATAATGGTTGCGAGTTTAAACCATTTGAAGAGAGGGGAAGTATTAAACGATTGGATAAAATGCGTAAAGGGTTTGATGCTGATCTTATGCGAAAGCAGGAAGAAATTTTGAAACGAAAGAAAATGGAACATGAGGCGAGAAAAGCCGCGCGTTCATCTAAACAGCAACAAGTGCAGAAAGAATCGTGCGAGAAAGTTGGTTTGGCAACTGAGGTAACCGCTGAGGATCCTGGTAAACGTCCATTGTCTCGAAAACCGAAAAAACCAAAGAAATAATGAAATCGATTTTTTTTTTTACTTTATTATTATTATTTATATATACAATTTTAGTTTTTATTGCACAAAATTTTAAATGTAAATGCTTGCTCAATGCTTTACATTGAGCTTTAGCCAATTATTTACAAATACAAATATTAAAATTAATAAGTTAATACAACACTACAGCTGTATAGATCTTCTGTGCTTTATAATGATTAATTTTCAGTTAAGTGAAATGAGCGAGACACTCTCTAAAAAGTTCAATTAGACAGTGATTTGATGATTTAAACCGATTTTAACGTTTTCTGTTTATTGTAAGTGGAAACATCGAACTAACTTACTTAAGAAATTTAGTTCTCTAATGCCCGATTGCACTCGTAAAGGGCTAGCAGTAGGATGCAAGTGATATAAGTAACTCTATTTAATGTACATACACTTAAATTTTAATCTTATAATTTAAACATCTATAACATCGTTTTAGGAACAATAAATCACATCTCGACAACAAATAAAATTTAGTATGTTAATTTTTTGAAGATGCAGACAAACCACATACATTTGTTATATTAGGCCAGCCATACCGTTTACATTTAAAATCTTACATCTAAATTATGAGCGTGTATTAAGTACACAATAATGATTAACTCAATTCATAATGAAGCTTTCTTATAACCTAAGCATTATTAAGGAGCAAGAGCCTGAAGCAAATCAAAGTTGATTGATTGGCTAAATACCTCTCGGCTTATTATAATATGTATAAGTATTGCTAATTTAGTGAGCTTTTGTATATGACTTAACTTATACTATACTATACTAAAAAAAAAAAAAAAAAAAAAAATTCAATTCTCATTAGGAATTATTGATATGAGTAATTGATTATCATCGGCATAATCATGCACTTTTACATAGTTGAATTTCATTTTTCACATATTCTGGCCGCTATACGTTGATGTATCGCTTATTCGCCTATTTAGAGTTGATTTTTTGTTTAGCGTACCATTCACATTACTACTAAGTAGTGTATTTGTGTTACTACTATTCATGTTGTTACTATTTCGATGCGGATACAAATTCAATGGTGGAATATTCGGATGTTCAATACGAGTTGGTGACGAGACTACTGGACGTGGTGAACGAGGTCGAGGTAATGTGCCAATAACTTCTTGCGGTTCTTGATAACCCGAATCCATGTCATCCAAATGATATGATTCGATTAGGGGTGTCGGATCTTCGTAGTCGTAATCAACAAATCCATTATTTTCGAATGAAGATTTTATAGGCGTGGATTTGTAATTGGTGGCGGAATATTTTTGTTCAGCTTTCACGCCATAATCGATTACTTCGTAGTGGTCTTCTTGATTTGGATAGGATTCGGAAACAAAATGTTGGGTTCCATGTGGCGTTAACGCAGCCCATAGTACACGATTATCGTTGGCCAATTGTTGTTGGATATTATTATTATTGCTTGGTGGAACACACGGATAAAGCATGGTGCCAGCCATAAAGGAGTGAGGCTTTGATGAGCCCAGATGATGAGCTTCGGCTAAACTAGACATTGGTGGCTGTTTCATTGGAGCCTCTTGGTACGTGTAGTTATATGATCTGCAAATTAAAAATTCATATATTAAGATTTATATAATACATTTACTGTTAACTGCACTTACTCTCGACATTTCATTAAAATCATGGCCAACAGAGCTCCCAATAATAATACTCCAACACATGAAGAAACTAATACAAGTAGCCATGTATCTTCAGTTCCGAGTTGTCCTTTGCGCGACAATTCAATAAATTCTATTCCTGACTGTTCGCGTGGTCCGGGCGATGGTTCACACATGTACGGTGCAAAACATGGTTGCGAATCATTTCCCGAAAGGGCAACAATCGCACTGCGTGGCAATAAAAATGATGGTAATGGTGGTGGTGGCATAGACATAATCATGTCAGGTGGTGGTCCCAAATCAAAACAGTCTCCAAAGCAGGCCATTTTATTGAGTATTTTGTATCTGTATATATGTATGTATATAAAGTAAAAAGAAAAATTTAAGGTTAAGAATAACGTTTCGAATTCATTTTTATTTTAAATAATTAATAAAATTTCATAATCATAACAGGTGCTTTAAAATTATTCCGCCTTTTGCTTTCTTAGCGAGCTTCAACAGTATCTGAAATGCGCGGAAAGTTGCATGTACCTAATGCATTGCGATTTCATCTTAAATCTAAAATCTAATCTCTAGGGTTCGCAAGTGTCCTTTTTTGGGATGAACATTCCTGCTTTTCTGGAATTTGTCTTTTCCACTTTCTATAAGCTAAAATGTCCTTTATTGTAATAAAATGTCCTTTTTCTAGAAAATATGTGTACCAAAAAAGTAATAGAGTAGAATCATTTTAGTGTATTACATTTATGTAATTATGGAAAGCACTCACAGCTCACAACAGCTCTGGTTTTCTAAATGAAAAATCTTTATTTTCAATAGAATATAAACAATAGAAGTAATTTATAGTAAAACGCCATATTTTAAAATTCTTAATTTGTGTTTCCAAAGATAAGACCTATTGAGGGCAACTTAAAAGCAGAAATACGCAAGATGCTGATAGAGGCCATAATTCCTGGAAGCTGAAACCATACCAAAGAATAGAAACGGTCTAAAACTATTAAGCTCCAGTTTTCTTCGATAGCCATTGCCACAGGGTTACAAGAAAACGCTGTTTCTGTTTAAAGTACACTAAACTTCTTCGGGAAGAAAATATTAGTGTGAGCGCCATAGACTCCGCAGGACTCACAGAAATATCGGAATTAAAGGGCATGCTAAATTGAAAGCCGCTATTAGCAGACCAGTACAAAAGTTACAATTATCTTTCGCCAAAAATATATAAAAATTACATAATTGATGACTGGGCGGGTGTGATTTTCTCCGACGAGACCAAAATTAATCGTTTGGGATCGGACGACAGAGAATGGACCAGACAAAAGGTAAGAGAAGCGCTTCAGAAGCCGATGGCGAAGCAAACCGTGAAATTGGCAGGGCAACATAATGTTGTGGGTCTGTACGAGGTTGGAAGGGGTTGGATTGTGCCAGAGAGTGATAGGAAGAAAGATGGCAAATGACTCGGAAAAATGAGGCAAGAATGTTTCAAAAATTGTATTCCAACACGATCCGAACACGAGAGTTTCATCCGAAGCATACTGCCTGCGTAGATTGGCCGCCACAATCGCTGGATTTTAACCCTATCGAATACTTCTGACAACAGCTGTAGCAAAAAGTAGTAGGGTACGCCTTGCTGGAAACAAAACTTATCTTCGTTTGTTGACGTTTGGTAACAGAGTTTCCTGGAAAATTTCCTCGATGTAGTATTTTGCGTTTCATACCTTTGTTGATAAATTTTGCACCGCAAGCCATAATAGATGAAGGATCTTTTTCCCCCACTCTTTTATCGTTATCTGGTGATTATTTATTGATATGGCTGTGCGTCGGATTGGGCCAAACGCCATAAATTACCGGTAATATCATTTACCGAACACAATAATAATATAACATACTTCATATAGTTTAAATTGATAACGTCTTTTCTTTTTATTATTTTTATTTACTTATAATGTGTATTGTTACTATTTTTATATACAGTATATAAATTGTCGTGATCTATACGAATTAGTATAGCACGTTTAATGTAAATTGGCACGACATACGGTTGTGTGTCGGTGAATTGTTTTCCCCGATTAAAAAAAAATGTGAACGACCCAATTCACGATGATGTTTCGTCACGACCTCACGACTGACTTTGATTAATTAAAACAAAATTGTGCCTTTTGGTGAATTCAATGAACATTAGCCCTGTTCATTTTGTGGGGTGTTTTTTATCTTTTTTGTGCTTCACCTGGGATCGATTCCGTATCTAAAAAAATGATTTTGCCCATTTAAGGAAATTTTTTGGATGTAATTTAGAGGTTGCCACAGTCAATTTTTCATGATAAATTAGAAATGACGACCCCACTTCCTATTGACTCGAAACTTATGGCCGATTATTTGGTAAATCCGGTCTGATGACAATGGTTTCTTACAAGAAACTTTATTGAAGTTACAAGAAACAATATTGAAGCTTAAATTATGACAAGAAGAACAAACAAACGATGTTTCACAAACTATCGTAATAAATTACGAAACAATTATTGTTTTTTATAATAATTGTTTCCAATAATAACAATTATTGTTTTTAATAATAATAAAAGTCTTTCTTGAATTATTTCTCATAATAATAGTTTTTGTTCAACTAAATTACAGAATACGCGCAGATTCAAATCCTAATTTCAAATCTTCTTTCTTATTACTCGCACATACGTTCCTATGGTGAGCTACGGTGTTGTACAAATACTGTTGTTGTTCTTCACTCCTGGCTGCTAGACCATTGAAATCTTGAGCTAGAGAAATTGATCGCTCCGCGACATCATTGACGACCTTTAGTTCAGAAATTTGTTCACGAGCTTGAAGATAAGATGCGCGATTTTTCCAGGATGCCGGGTCAGAATTCAGAAATTCCATATTAATATCATAGCTAGTAAAAAAGTTTCTCGTATTTGCATTTATAAAATCGTGAATTTGATAGCTATGGATGTCACGATTATTAGGTTTTAAAAATTTATTCCCCTCATTTGGTACGTTTGACTGCTCTCAATTTTTCTCAAGGTGTTTTGAAAATTGGTTAACTGTCGCCAGTGAAATTTGTTCATTTATCGTTCTATAATTAATGAGCTCCTTAAGTAGGCACAGGTCATTGAATGGCGCGAAACGGGCACTCTCACAGACCAGTATCGAACAAAAATTTTGACAATGAAAAAATTGAATTCTCGTAAGGCATGGACTTCTGTCGGTTCCAAAAAAAGTTGATCTCTCAACAGGTATATTTGTAATGAGTAAATCAATTTATTGGCCATCCATCGAGCGCGATGAACAGCACCAGGCGGGCGAATAACAATCCCGGGATTCAAATCTTCACCGACAAATAATAGGCAAAGTTGCAGTAACTCCGAGTAATCTGCTCGAGCATGATTAAATTTCAGGTGCTCCTCTACAACGAGCCTTGTTTGACATATTATTTCTGTCACACGATCTCTCAATTGGTCGTCCAGGATTGCTGACTTATACTCCTCTCGGGATATTCCTTCAGAATCCCACTCCTTCCTAAATCTCTCAAATAGTTGGATATTTGGGCCAGTTGACTTTTCAAATAAAATATTGAATGCAGCCGATGCTATGAGCTCCAAAACGTGGTATCTACAAGCGAAATAAAAAAGTCTTTTCCCAAAAAGTCTTTCCAAACGTACGCAAGCTCCCTTATAACGCCCAGTGTTGCTTGAAGTCGTATCAAAACACATCGCATTTATATTTCGAGCTAAGTTGTGTTCTTGAATCAAATTAATTAAGTCGTCCGCCATGACTTCACCTGTTCCTGACGGTATCTTTGAGATTCCAAGAATTTGCTCGATCCGAAACCCAGTAACAATGACCGCCATTCTATCCACTTTTCCCCGCTGTTCGTTATCGTCCATAATTTTTTCATCCGACAGGTGACGGGCAATAAGAACTCTCAGACGAGGAACTCGATTCACTGCTAGATTCTTCATACATTTTGATAATCCTGGGTCCTGAACGTTCACATCTAATCTGACTTACACTGGCTTGTGCTTCTAGTGAAGAGTTATTCCCGAATTCAGCGTTGAATTGTGCAGCGTATGAGCACCGTTTATTGTCTTTATTACAATTATAAAAACATAAAAGTTTCGGTGAGTTTACTAAACGAATGGCGATGTCTTTATGACCCACGTTAAAAAGACATGACAAACTGTTTACGAATTCCGTTTTCTTGGAAGAAGCTAATTTTTTGTGCTTTTTCAAATTATACCAAGACTTGTGGAGTTTTTTGAATTTTGTAACCATGTTCCGGTGTTCAGCTGTTGGTATATAAGTTTCTTCCAGATCCCGATTGTTGCAGCCACTGTTTTGTTCGCACTCTCAGAAATTGTTCTTTTTTCACACATATGATAAAACAAGAAGAGACGCAAAACATCACGATTTTTTGGCAATTCTTTGATTTCAGCAAATGATTCTACGGGAGGATCAAGTAACCAAAATTTTCTACTCATATTGTCGAAAATCTTTTTAAACAAAACAAACAATTTGAAATGACCATGACCACAAATCACGACAAGCGCCTACTTCAAAATGTTTAGTAAAAATTGACTGTGGCAACTTCTAAATTACATCCAAAAAATTTCCTTAAGTGGGCAAAATCATTTTTTTTAGATATGGAATCGATATCAGGTGAAGCACAAAAAAGATTAAAAAAACCCACAAAATGAACAGGGCTAATGAACATAGATTACGGTAAATAATAAACGTATAAAACCAAAAAGAGACAAAATATATCTCATTTTGTATACATATTTAAAATTTGTAATCGATTTCGAATTTTTTGTTCACCGTGTATATGTAGGATTCATTTGTGTTGCGTGTAATTTTGTAATAACGGTCTTATTAAATTATATGATAACGGTTTATAATTAATTATCTTAATCGTTAAAGAATACATACAAACACATTTATATTTTTGTGAAGTATGCCACGTAAATGAGATTTCATTTGATTAAATAATGTGAATTAGGCTGATTTTTTAAATTAGCCTTGTTTGTATCGTTTGTATTTATCAAAGGTTGAAAACATTTTTTTTTAATTTTAGAAAAGGTTTCATTCAGTTTGGAAAAAGTTTCAATAATTATTGAAAACCTTCATATACATATAAGGGGTGGGCCATCGGGCCATCTCTTGGTTGCCTTTTGAATTTGATATTAAAACTAAACACTGTTCAATATTTTTTCAATGATTGTCCTACATTTGAGAATTACTTCAAATGTAGATTATTTTCATTTATCGATCGTGATAATTGACTTTAATACATTCGTAAATGGTGTTAGTCTGAACTACTTTTCCACAAAAATTCAGAGAATATTTACGCCAGCGTACCGAAAATGTGGGCAAAGTTGATGTTTAGTGATTTATGCTACTTTTAACGGTAGTTAAAATATTAAATTATATACTAATATTTTAAACTAATAACAAACTTAAATCGTCAATAACAGCAAAGACTCAAAGCAAAATGTATCTTACTAAAATATAAACGAGATTATCTAGATTTTTTAAGTGAGATATTTGTGAGACCTACTTTTATTTAGTGAGGCCTCAATGCGGTGGATACACCGCATTGAGGCCTCACTAAATAAAAGTAGGTTATCCTGTTAACCCAGTTAAGTGTGTTAATGGTTTGCGGATCACTGGAATAACAATGAGCCGTAATAGTTCAAGGTTAGGTAACCACTATAAAAACGAAATTCCGAAGGTGTTACAATCAGACAATGCTCTTCAGTAATATTCAAAACAGTTTAATGCTTTTGGAACGTTCTGGAAACTAAAGGATGGGACTTACGGTCAAAAATATCCGAGGCGACTTAGCAGAACGAAATATTTTGCTAAAAAAAATTTTCCCGACGAAACTGAAGTTGAATTAATTGGTATTACTGAATCTTATCATGTGCTAAGTAATGAATATATTGGGTCACCGAACTATTCCGCCCTTATTGAGTTCATTTGTGGATGAAACAGAAGAGGGTCGAATTTATCGATCGAAAAACTCATATAATTTCAAAATGACTTCAGCAAACATTCAGACTGATGCCGCTGTATCGTATTAGTTTTTTTTTCACTCATCCGACCAACACAATTGGATATTATACACAGTTGTATTCTTAGGTAAATACAAGAAACTCTCATTTCTCAATTCCTATTTAATGACCAAAAATCGGATACTGGTGACTCATGCTCCTCTGTAGAAACATCTATTTGGTGGTAAAAGGGGAAAGTACTAAATAAGATCGAAATTATATTATAATTCAAGAATTATTAATTAGATTGTCCAATTTTTGTCAGAATGCGGATCGTTCTTACAATAAATGGATAAATCCAACTTTCTATAAACAAACGTCTTTAACTTATTAATAGCTTGGGAGACTAAGAAATTATACAATTTTTTAGGCCGGAGGGCTTAGCTTAAACAGGATTCTATAAAAAAACGGATAAAGGAAAGAAGGTCATTTTTATACTTTAATTTATAAGCATAAATTTAACGTGCCCCATTTAATGTCCCCTATTATTAGATATTTTATTATGTACATAGTCAAATTATGTACACATATGGGGAAGCAGTATATAAACACAAAGGGCTCCCATCCTACAGTATAGAAAAATGTATAGCTTGAACAAATTAAATATGTTTTTTTGTCGTTATTTCCATTTAATAATGGGGGAAAATTTACTTTTTATTAGTTTTTTCCGTTGAAAATGTCTATAAAATATATACATAGTTTGAGCATTACATAAGCAATATGTATCGCATCACATTAATTGGCGCCATAATTTAAGTTTTCCTCTTTTCGTGTCCAGAGTAAGCAAGCGCTAAGTTCTATTATTCAATATTAATTACCCCAGTTATATCTTTAATAATTCCACCCTTAAGTATCTTAATTATTAGCAACTTCACTTTCTGTATATTATTATATGCAATATAATCCTTTTAAAATGTCCTTAATTGTACTCCTAACAGATTAGAACAAAAAAAAAAAAACGGAAATTTATTTTTCTTTTATTATTTGGTTACGCCCTCAATTAGAAGAAAAATTTTCGCATATAAAATACAAAAAAACAAAACAGTTTACACAATCACCTTTCAAGTGGCAAAATAAATATTGCACATAATCATTTGTGTATGGATATGTGCAACAAGATGGTACTTCAAAGGAAATGACACTCTCGCAACAAACACAAAGGGATGGAAAACACACAAAGAAAATCAAACTGGTTATTATTTTAATAAAGAAAAATCTTTTTGATTTTTATGAATAAATCTGCATTTTTTTTTTTGTATAAAAATGTATGAGGGTGTATCTTGGATTGTTCAGTTATAAAATGGCTTCCATTTCCATGTACATACATATATTTAACTTAAGGAATTTTCATTATTTTTCAAACTAACTTACTAAAATTATTGATTTTTTTTTATAATATTTCGTATATATAAAAAGGGTTAAATTTTACCTATTTAGCCGATATATATCCAGAAAAAGTATTTTTATCACACAATTTTTCACCCGAATCACACTTGAAACGTTAGAATTCAGGTCCGACTGAAAATATTTCTTATTATTGTTTTTGTGCCGTGAAAATTTCACCACCGCAAGAAGAAAATTTCTTATTTTGTGTTACGAACTTGATCCACAATGCTTCGAATATAGATTCGAAATTTACAATGCAATCATTTTGTGTGTGCGGTAGAAATGAATTTAATCTAATTCGTATAATATTTAGGGGTGGAAAATGTAACGCATGCGTTTAAAATTTTATAATATTTTATGGGGAAAATTCATGTATAGAACAAGAAGGATGTTTGATTTCTCTTCCTTATGTTTATGTTATTGATTTTAGACCATTTTTTGTTCCTAGAATTTCCGCATTTATTTTGACGGGACGGATTAATACACGATTTGTGTATATATGAGTATTTTTGGGTTATATTTACGTTTCGATAGCGTACGAGAGTAGTGAAATGAGAAACGTGCAATTATTTCTTTTTAAAGACGACATTTAATCAATTTTGTACAGTTGTTGTTTCGAAATGAATTAATTATAAGTTTTATTATACCTATACCGGCCAATTACAACGCAATATCGAATACTGTCTAAAAACAAAATAGAATTCATCAATCAACTTATGTATTTTTAAGCTTCTGTCGTCGGTGGGCGCTTTTTGACAGTCTACACTTATCTTCGTATAAGCATATGTAAATGCAATTAAAGGACATTAAATCTGTGTTGTAAATGAACAATATTTTAATAGGATCAATAACTCAAAAGGTTTTTTGAATAAAAATTATTATATCAGTTAGTGCCAGCACCGGCTTCTTGCAAACATATAAATAAGCTGCTTACCAACGATTTCATTCACAAAAGAACAAAAAAAAAAATTAGATTTTACTTGCCTCCCGCGATAAATTTTGTATTACGTTACATTACTATTCGTTTACATAACTCATATCTATCTCATTCTAAGCAACAATAAAAAAGCTCCCAGAAAACAGAAATATATTTCGTATGAAAATCCTGAAAAATTTAACTGATAATTTAAGTGACGTAGTAAACATACAAGTAAAAATGTAGTTCCAATTAATACATGTTTTATTTGCCGGAGATTAACTACCCTTACTCCTACGTATTTATATATCGAACACATTTTTTTCTAAGTATATATGTAGCTTCTCTTTTTGATTTATGTACACAAATAAAAAAAGCTTTCTGTATCCCAATTTTCGTTCAATTTAGCGCATTGACGTCATCGTAACGATATTTTTTACGTTGGTTTTTTTTGTTGTTTATTTGTACATTTCAGCTACTTTTTATTATTTCATTTTTAAGAATTTGGACTTGGTGTTGTTGTAACAAATGATAACAATAAATAAATATAAGAATAACGGTATGCTTTCATTGGATGTGTATATGACATTTCAGTATGTTAAATAGAAGATGGTAATAATTTTTTTATTACAACAAGCGATTCACAATCTAAAAATGTATGTATTATTATTACTGTGGGGGTCATGTGTGCGTTCAAACTACCTCGCACTGAACTTAAAAGATCTTTTGTGCTTGGACGATACGTGAAACATACATACTATCTGGGCTCATTGTTCTCCCTCCTAGATGTTGCAGTCTTTGGGGGAAAATGGCTAGGCATTGGCACAGAACATGTTCCGCTGATTTCGCTTCTATGTCACAGAAGCATAGTACTTAGGCATATTTTCTTAAGGTGACTCCTCAAGCGGACATGCCTGTGAGAAAGCCGGTTAGTAGGTAAGGCTCAGGTTTCCTAAGTTCAAGACACTCCTTTACCCTCACTGATGAAGGTGAAATAAATCTCTTCTTTTGTCGTAGACTTGGAATTCTGCGCCAATAGGAGGAGATTTGCACGTCCTCCCAGGGTTTTACCGCTACGCTAAGGTGCCGCTTAAAGACGCCGCAGAAGGGCTCTGGCCCAATGAATGGAGAGGCAGAACCCTCGCAGGCAACGCCATCATCAGCCTCATATTTCCCTAGATTCCAGTTTGACCTGGCATCCACATAACTTGGAAATGGGAATAAAATTAATTTGCGAACTTGCCAGAATGGTCGCTCTTGGTCGTCCAAAGACGCCTTTGCATTATACAGATTTACTTGTATGCACCATTAGAAGGCCTGGATTAGCCTTCTCCAACCCTGTGCTGATCCGTAGATAGGACAACCTCAGGGAAGCCAGATGGTAGTATTCCAATCATCTCTGATTCTGCAGCCTGCCTAAAAGTAATTTCAGACCGGATTGTAGAACCCGAATTTAATACCGGGACAGATTCCTCCACCCCTGGGTTTTTACGTACCATTTTTTGTGCCGTCATTCGAGCAAATGTTTCTCTCGGGCGCCGGGACCTCAGGAGAAGCACCAGTCTCCTTCAGTAGCCCCAGCACCAGAAGCCTCCTGTATCGCTTCTTCGCAGCTTCATACATATTCGCGCGAGGAACCGCGACAGTTTTATTAATAACATTGACAACCCCTTCCGGTCCTCTGTTTTCACAGAGGAGCTCTCCTGATTTGTGAGGGCCAAGGCCTAATCTCTTGAGTTTTCTTTATCGGAATGAAGATCTAGACCACCAAAAACCGTACGAGGCTCCCCATTCGATGGTCCATACGTCGGGAGTTCCGTTGTGGAAAGAGAGATGTCCTTGAAATCCATCCCGGAACTTCCGCTGGTGTGTACCGCTTTAGGATCCAGACTTACGTACAACTTTCAAGTCTGGAAACGTTAAATGACTGCAGAAATTATCTTACAGTATTATTTTTACAATATATAGAGGTCCTTCAAATTTCTTCATTGCTCATGCATAGTACAACTGAGAAGTGTGTTGTTAATAGATTTAATTTATTATTTATTTATCATTGGTGATTATACTACAAAGACCTTTCATACAGGGTGGGTCTCATAATTGTACTTGGGCAAATTACCCAGTCTCCTTTAAGTTTTGCTATATAAGCAAAATTTAATGAAACCTCCAGGTTTATGTCAAATTTCTTCGGGTTTCTGATGTTCATATTTGAAATATTTGAAAATTTCTTCTGCAATGTTTTGGAAACGAAAAAAAAATTATCCTTTTGTTTAAACAAAGCAAGCCACGATTTTATTTTTTGAAAGCTTTGTTTGGGTCTTCTCCAAGTTGCTAGTGTACTATGGTTTAAAAATAATTCAAATTAAAACAAAAAATGTTTATTGGGTTTGCGCTTGAAAGCGGTCGGCCGAACTTAAAAAGTTTAAAATAAAATTTTAAAGTTTCCTAAAATATTTGAAATTAAAACTCTAAAACTCTGAATCTTGATTTATTTCCCTACGTACAGAGACGCAATCACCTAAAAATAAACCTAATGAACATCTCAATATATTACATTCATTCTACACTTTTACAGTATACTCGTATAATACATAATTTTTCTATCAATGGGAAAAAGGAAAAACTTTGCACAAACAAAGCAAAAAGAAAAACAAGTAAAGCTTTTCAAACATAAACTCATACATACATAAAAAAAATTCTTTCAACTACACCGAGTATACATCTATCTTTTTCACATTACCCTAGTCTTGTTTTATATTTATGCTGTGTTTCAGACACATATAAACACACACATACAAGAAATATGAAAAACACAAACAATATAAAGAAGAATTTTCATTTAAAAAAAATAATATTTTCCTAATTCAGAATATTTAGTTACGCGATGAACGTTATACCAAGTAGTAGTAACATATAAAATCTGAGTACTCAAAGTGAAATTTTTATCGTAATTACAAAAAAAAAAAAAAAAAATTAATTTACATAAATAAATAATTCGCGATCCGCGTATCTAAATAAATAAAATAAAATTTGTGAAATATATATCCGTTCGTGAGGTGTTTGTTTGTGTGTGCTGTGAAATAATTATCTCTTAAGTGGAATTATAGATTTAGGAAATAAAATCTTTTGTATATACATATACATACATAATATAGGTGAGGATCTTTTTATGTTTAAAATATTTTTGGTTCGTTGTGAATTTTAAAATTTGGGATAAAATATTGTCTTCCAGATAAAATATTTAGCATTTTATGCAGATTTAATGGTAAAATTATTCCTATTGTTCATTACAGCATCGTTCGTTTGTTGTCATGTTCACTATCGAATTTATCTTTGTATACAAAATAGTATGTCGTTAACAGACTTTTTTGTACTGTTTTTGAAAACAAAAGTACATAGAAGTTATTTAACTTAATATCCTTTTACTGTTATTAGGTCATAAGCTTTATATAAAGAGCTTTTTTTCTATTTGTTTGTTGTAAACATTATGAATATGTGTGCGACATACGGTGTTTGGCTCACTAAATTTAATTTAAAATTGTGTTTGCTGTATGTAGTTTAGAGTGTGGGGAGAGTAGGGATATTCGCCGCATATTTATAAAGGAGTGGTCTATTGAATTTTAAATGTGGATACTAAAACCTAATCGACTAATATAAAGTGTACGGTAATCAATATACCTTTTTGTATATTCCAAAAATGTCACGAACTCTAAATTCTATGCGACTATGGACCTTTTTTGTTATAAAATTGAGAGCGTTCTTATCTAAATTTTTTAAAGTAAATTCAATACTTCTGCGAGTATTTATGGTGTGAAAAACGATTCACAGGAAATCGTTCGAATGATATTTCTGTTTAAACGATAATTAAATTTTGTCTTAATTTGGTTTCAATTGCTGGAAGGAAAAAACAGAGCATACTCGTAAATTCAAGCTTAAATAATTTTACTCCTGGATTATTTAAAATTATTCGACTTCAATGTATTGTTATTTTCAAATTTCTTAGAAATTTTGATCTTATTGGGCTTTCTACAATATAAAAAGACTACATAAAAAAGAATTTTTGTTGGAAGCTGTACCCAAATACGAGGTATAAACATTTAATTTCTTTTTAGAAAAATTTTATTTTGTCATGTGTTTGTATAGGATAAGGTTAATCATGCCGTTTAGAAATATTTGTATTGTATCTTAATTCTATGTAATTTGGGACAAGAGACTGTTCGAAAATCTGTATCCAAATATTTTTACAGCCCAGAATGAACAGTTTTATAAAATGTGAAGAATTTGGTTGAATCTTCATATTCTACATATTCTACACGTTAAAGTTATGTCTGAAAAAGCTTGGCTGTATCTGTGGCTGTTTCCTAATATCAAAATTAAAAGTAAGGGCACCATGTCATTGTCAAATTACCGTATGACAATTAGAGTTCCTTATAAAACATTCATAGTTTGAAATCTGTATTTCAAGATTTTGGTCTGAATACTTTATATTCCAAAATTTGACTTTTTTTTGTAAAATCCTTAAAAATATTTTTTAAGCAAAATTCTGTAATTCGTTTTGAAAAGATCAAAATTCGGAAAACTGCAATATTCAAACTTTTAAAAGTTCAATTAAATTTCTAATTCTAATTTTTCAGAAATTATTTCATATTGATTTTTGACTATAATATGTAGGTAATTTGAAAGTAATTTTATTCCTCAGTATTAAATTGCCGAGCGATTTTCCAGTTCATTTATCCCATTTATGATGTGATTTTCTGGTAAACCTTCAAAATACTCCTTGACGGCAGCAATAACCTTGCCATTCAATAAGAAACGCTTTCCACGCAGAAATATTTTGAGGTTTGTGAAAAGATGGAAGTCAGAGGGAGCCAGATCTGGTGAATAATTGCGTTTGAATAATACTCTCCGGTTATTGTTTAGCTGGTTTGAAAGTAATGAATTACCATAATTCCTTTTGCATCCCAAAAAACTGATGTCATAACCTTCTATGCTGATTTTAACCGCGTTACCTGCTTCGGAGCAGAAGTATCGGGCTCAGTTCACTCTGTAGTTTGTTGTCGCAATTTAGGATTATAGCGGTAATGACAAGTCCTATCGTTAGTTTTAGCCTTTCGAAAACGATCCAAACGTCGGACTCGATGTTGTTTTTGATCCGAATTTAAGAAATGCGGCATCCATCTTGTCAACAACTTTGATCTCTTTACCTAATTCTTTCCTGGCCTCAGCAATTTCAGAATTAGTCAGTTGTCTTATCGGTAGAGGTAGTTTTTGGACGTCCAAAACGGGGATCATCTTCAAGGCTTGTACAAACACGTTGAAATTTGGGAGCCCTGAATTTTGAAGGAGCATTATTCGAGCGGTATTTTGTTCTCTTTAAGATTGCAAAACTTCGAAACAATCAATGAGGTACACCTGGGGTACTTTCCTTCTTAGTATAAGTCTTTCATAGATAACAATATAGGATCAATAAGATATGCTTATGCTTGATTAATCGTATTTTAAATTGCGAATTTAAATTTCGTTTACGTGATTTTTATAAATTGAGACAAGACTGTCCTAGAATAAACATCAAAGTTAAAATCAAAGTGACAAATATATTTACTTGCAGAACGATATATACCGAGTTAACGGAATCAGAATTATTCGTTTTCGGCCTCATAGGCTGTTGTTATATTGAGCAAATAAGCCACTCTCTTTTTCTCTATTGCGACCATATACCATGGTGAGTTCTATCTGTGTAAAACAGACGAATGATAATTGAGTTAGAATGTAATATGGCTGATATCAAATGTGATTTCGCACTATTGGAATTCTGAAATTCCAAGCGATTTTATCAAGCAGAAAATGAATTTCTAAACCCACAAAAAAAAATTGAATTGTTACTTTTCAGTAGTTTGAATTGGCAATAGGCGTGTTTTTGTATTGGTATCTGCTCTAGATTGCGATATAAATTATTAAAATTTTGATAATTTAAAATCAAATATTGTTAAATGAATTAGATAAAAGGGTTGGCTATATTTTTATATGTTTGTTTTTAAAAACGCTATAAAATGGAAACTTTTCTTTTATTGTGAAGGATGGAGTCTCCGATTTAAGAATGAAAAACAATTTCGTTCATGTGACTCTCTGCTAGCCTTATACCCTAGACAGACTGCGATTTAATAAAACCCCGATTTTGTGAATTTTTCGAGATTTGCATAGAATACTTAAACTAGTTTAGCTAAATCGGATTTATTCAACCACAGTCTGTCTAGGGTATTACAGTAAGCCATCCTGTGAGTCCATTTCGGCGCTTATTTCACGAATAATAGTCGCAACGTTATGTTTTAAAGCTGAAATTTTCTCTGGATTATCCACATAACATCTATCCTTAACGAAACCCCATAGAAAAAAGTCCAACGGCGTCAAATCGCAGCTCCGCGTAGGCCAATTGATATCTCCAAAACGGCTGATTATTCGGTTGTCCACGCAGAGAACTTTCAACTCGTGAATCATCTTTCGTTTATTTATTATTTTTTTCGTTTCAAATTCCTCTTGATGGCAATCGGTATAATTTAGGAAATTCTCATGGACGTTGCTACCCTTAGGCTGTGCTTCAAAGGAATAAAAAACCGCATGTTAAAAAGTTAAATTTTTGGTATTTTATTCACCACAAAAATCTTACGAGTAACTGGTTAAATTTTAATCAGTTAAAAATGTGTATCTCGTATTTTGTTTGTTATTTAAAATAAAAATAAATACCAATTCCGAATTCCTTGTGTAGTCGCCTTGAAAACCCGAATTTGTTGTTTCTACTTTTTCCAACACGGGGATATGGATTACTAATCTACTTTGTGTTAAAGTCTCTTTTTCTGTAATGATATTTTCAACGGCAATTTTTTTTAAATATAAATAAACGCATAAATGTTGTTTCATCAAGAGATGGATCTTTATGCAATTTACCGTTTGAATCCCCTAAATGTTAAAGGAAGATAATAAATACATCAATCTTTTTTGAATGAACGGGGAAATCATTTGCTTTTGTAAAAGTTGAATTTTGGTGGTATCGCTTTATTGAGTTATGCGTGATTTACATTGAAAGATTTTCTTCAGAGAAAGGTTAATCTTTTGATTTGATTGGCATAAATTTAGACTTTATTTAGCAAATCCAACAACGGCTTTGATTTGGTAAAAACTATCAAGAATTAATTTCGATTTATTTTGTTTCATTGCCCATAGAATATTTTAATTATTTTAAACAACAAAATGAGGATCATATTTTTGGCTCGCCCGGACTTCTAATCTGATCAAGAAAAAAATTGGATTTTATTATTGGTATTTTGACATTTGTGATGCTTCTGTTCGAAGAAGTGATAAGAGCGATAAAATTTTACATTTCAGTTCGCAGCATCGAGAAAATTTTGTGAAAAAAAAACTGTGGAGCAGATCCAAAAAAGAGCTTTTTTGTTTAGAAATTATGCGTCGTTGACAATGCTATCTCTGGGATCTAAAACTTAACGCAATACATTCTGTTAACGAAAATATCATAACGAAAAATGATTTTAGATGAAGTTCTGGAATATGGCCAAATATGATGGAACTTGGATATTTCTTATCCGGTTTTAGTGAAATTTGACATCCGTAATGGAAATGGAATTCTAAAATGATTTTTATATGAAGCTCTGGAATATTGTGGAAACGGTATTCTTAAATGATTTTAAGATGAAATTCTGGAATATGGTCAATTAAGATATAACTTAGCTACATTTAACCTATGTTGATGAATTTGAACATTTCCAACGAACACAAAAAAATTTGTTTTGGATGAGGTTCTGAGAAATAGGTCAAAATGGCTTTTATAATGTTGTTCATTGAGGTTTCGGTGAATGATGCAGCCGTTGAGGTTTCTTTGAGGCAGCCTAAACGTACTATTTCAATTGCTAAACGATCGATATTATCAGCATTATAACATTGACTTACGGAAACTTACGGTTATGTTTTCTGAATATTGGCTGTCCGAGAGTATATTTGGCAATGTTTAAAAACATATAGTGTATGGAGCACACACGCAGCAGAATTGAAACTACTAACGATAGTGTAGAGCCTCGGATTAAAAATATCGAATTTCAACAATATTCAAGTTCCACCCTAATTAGCCATATTCCAGAACTTTACCCAAAAATCTTTTAAGAATTCCATTTCCATCGCAAATGTGAAATTCTACTAAATTCCGTTAAGAACTGTAAGAAATAGATAAGTTCCATCATAATTGGCCATATTCCAGAACTTCATCTAAAGATAATCATAGAATCCCACTTCCAGCGTAAAAATTGAATTTCATCATAACCGCTTGATAAAAATGTAAGTTCATACCTGACCATATTTCAGAACTTCATCTAGAAATAATTTAAGAAACCATTTTCAATGCACATGTCACATTTCATCGTAATCGGTTACAGAATAGGCAAGTTCCATCATATTTGGCCATATTCCAGAACTTCATCTAAAAATCATTTTAGAATCCAATTTCTATCGCATATGCCAAATTCCTCTCAAATCCGTTGAGAAATAGATAAGTTCCATCCTAATTGGCCATCATCACTTCATCTAAAAATCATTAAATAATCCCATTTCCAACGCACGTATCAAATTTCGTCATAGTCGGTTGAGAAATTGAGAAATAGGCAAGTGTCATCATACTCGGCCATATTTAAAGTTTTGGCAGTAAAAACAAATTAATATTGTACATTCAGTGGAACCTCTTTTATCCGGAACGACTGGGGCCAGAACAATTCTGGATAAACGATTTTCCCGGATAAAGGTTTTTCTTAATAATTTCATAGTAAAACAGCAAATTTTAATATTTTTTTAATTTCATTGTCATTTATTAAGATTTTTAATTCATTTTAGTTAATTACATAATAAAAAAATCATTTCATTTTTGGAAAATAAGATAAATAAACTCATTCATACAAATGTATATAATTACGAGATACGATAGTACATAACTACTTAATAAAATATTGATCTAGAGTGTTCTGTTTTTGGTTTAGTCGGTTTTCTCTTATTAGTTTGTCTTGTATAACATTAAGTTGGATTATTTCTTGTTCGTTGATAAATTTTTTGGTTTCTAATGATCGCTTCACCCATAGTTAACTTGTTACATCCCAGTATGAGGACATCTGAATCACTAGAGTCATTATCACTCTCTATTTCTACAGCTGATAGTGGATTTAATACAACGTCAATTATTTCTCCATCAGTGAGATTTGCATGCACTGGTGCATTGTCATCACAATTAATCCAATTGACTACATCTTCCCGAGTACAAGTTTCATCTACAGGGTGGGCCATCTAACTTTTTTTTTTTGAACTAGCGGTTATTTTGAGTATGGTAAGGGTTATGTCACTTTTGATTTGACAGAAAGTTAGTTTTATCCTTCCGCTGAACGAAAATAGTTGTGTATTCGCTTAAACAACGCTGGGAAATATTGAAACATTACTTCGAAAATCTTGGCAAAAAAATCATTTTTTCGGATGAGGCACATTTCCATCTTGGCGGCTATATAAACAAGCAGAATTGTCGCATTTGGGGCATGGAGAACCCGCACGTGATCGTAGAGAAGCCGATGCATCCTCAACGAGTGACTGTTTGGTGCGGTTTTTGGTCCGGTGGCATCATTGGGCCATTTTTCTTTGAGAATGAGCAAGGAGCCGCCGTTACTGTCAATGGTGAGCGCCACCGCGCCATGATAAACGATTTTTTGTTCCCGGCACTTGAAGAGGAGGACATAGGCAACATTTGGTTTCAACAAGATGGCACTCCGTGCAACACAGCACACGTTTCAATTGATCTTTTGGCACTGTCTTCGAAGATCGAATTATCAGCCGAAATGCTAATGTGATTTGGCCGCCTCGGAGCTGTGATTTGACGCCGTTGGACTATTAATTAAATATATAATATAAATATATAATTATTATTAAACCAGCAACGATTGACGCTCTCAAGAACAATATTCGCATTGCCATTGAAGACATAATGCCGCATACCATCGAAAATGTGCTCAAAAATTGGACCGACCGTATGGGGTACGTCAAGGCCAGCCGAGACAGTCATATGAATGAAATAGTATTCCATAATTAATTGGAAGGATTGTTCTTTACAATGAAAAAAAAAAATTTGAAAAAATATTGAGAACTTTTTGTTTTATTGCATTTAAAAAAAAAAATTATTTGGCCCACCCTATATACATGCAACATTAACTAAGTCGTAAATTGACTGTTCGGCTTCCAATGCTTCGGAATTTTCTTCTTCTTCTCCAGTTTTTTTTAAATCCGGCCAAATGTTGTACCAGCTTTTTTGCAACACTGTTGGAATCACTGCATTCCAGGCTCGAAAACACATCAAATAAAATCTTTAATGTTAAAAGACTTTTGAAGAGCGAGAATGCCCTCGCTAGTATCCATACCGGTAATTTTGCGCATCATTTCTTTCCGATACTGGCATTTTAAATTACGAATCACACCCTGATCCATAGGTTGTATCAATGAAGTACAATTTGGCGGTAGATACATTACATGAACATTGTCCTTTCTTAGCCTATTTTCATCAGGATGAGCCGGGCAATTATCAAGTAATAAAATTATTTTGGGATTTCTCGGAAGACCAACTTTTTCACAATGCGCACGAGCTTCTGGAACAAAGTGGTTTACAAACCAATCGATGGTCAGGTCTTGTGTAATCCAGGCTCTTTTGTTTGCTTTATACATATACAACTGGAAGCTGATGAATTCCTTTCTGTGCTCGTGGTTTGGCACTTTTGCCTATAACCAAAAGTTTACATTTATGCGTGCCAGCTGCATTTGAGCACACTAGGGCTGTTACCCTTTCTTTGGATACCTTTATTCCTGAAGTTCTCGCCTCGCCAGATGTTACCAAGGTATTATGCGGTTGGTTTTCGCTCAGTCATACTTTTTACAGTCATACTTTCTGCGAAAAACTTAAAAATGGGCTCTTTATTTTTTTTTTAAATCATAGATTGTTGATAAGCCAACGCCGTATTTTTCCTTAAGTATATTTACTTAATATCGTTGTCTTTTTACTATTTTATTTTTTAAAGGTGCCATTATTAGCTAAATTTAATTATTAAAAAAATCTAATTAAATTATTAATAAAATCGTTAGAATATCAGAAAAGAACCTAAAATGTACTTAATTGTTGAATTTTAGAAATTTAATTTTATTTAAAAAGTTGTATCAAAGAAAAGATCTATGTATATGTAATTAAAAACCACAAACTTATTAACAAAACTATAAAATAAATTAACATCCATTCAGTTTGGTGATTTACCTGAATTTAGAATACATATTATGTAAAGTCAATTTTACATAAGCAAATTAAAAGAAAAAATGAAAAAATACGAAAAAAACGTTTTCCCGGATATTAGAGGTTATTCCGGATAAAAGAACTTGATTTTAGAGAACCAAAATTTACGGTTATTAGATATTCCGGTTAGTCGAATTCCGGATAAAAGAAGTTCCACTGATGGTTTTGGGAGCGAAGATAAATGAACTGAGTCATTTAACTGTCACCTTGGGCATTTAACCAACCTTACCCCAAAAGGTGTACTTACGCACCTAAATATTATAAAAATATAAATAACTAAGATAACGATGGAGTTCGTACTTTTATTTTAGCTTTTACAAGAATAGAAAAAACGAAATACTGTATTTAAAAAAAAATAAAAACACGAAGCTCAAATAAGACCATCGGTATAATGAAATCCAAAAATTATTCCTGAGTATTTGTGATGTTTTTATAAAAAGTAGAATACAATAGGCAAAGTTTTAAAGAGGAAAAAAACGAAAATACATTCACGAAGTTGCAACGGAACGTAGTTTTCAGTATCAATTTCATATATAATTTTGTTAAAATTTCAAATTTACAAACCTTTGTGACCCCTATTTGGTGTCAGAATAATTTTGTGACCGTTGCATTACACAGTAGACTTGAAATTAAAATCTGCATGAAATTATCTTAGATTAGTTTAAATATTTGTTAAATCTACCATATGTTGTTTCACCGAAAAAATTAATAATTTTACACCCCCGATATAGCAGACCCATGTTTTGTTGTGTTGTTGTTTTAAGAATTTTAAAGCAATAATCAATGTGTAATTGAACGGAAAATAAATAAAAAAACTAGTCGGCGACAGACTTAAAATATCTAATAAAATAATTAATTAATTTTTGTATAATGAATCGTGAAACAACTCGGATTGACAATAAAAACGGGATTCGATGAACTTAATAATTTGATAAAGTTATGTATACGAAATCCTACGCGGTATCGTTGATACGGTAACGTCTTGTGCACGTATGTATAAGCACATTGTACATGGATGAAGAAGTATTTTTGTAATTAATTTTTGGAATCTTTTTTTATAATACATCACGTAATAAGGGTACATATAGCGAATGCTATTTAGTTCATAGTTCAAATTATATGGCCTGAAGCCTATGTGATATACACAATTTTAATTACATTTGCTCCTAAGTCGCAGCCTTTTATTGATATATTTTGTTTAGAAATTTTTAAAAGGTAGCACAGCAAAAAAATTATTTTTATTAATTTAATCAACAATTTCCTTCACTTTCTTATTTTGCCATCTAATTCGTTTTGCCATCCAATTGTAGACAAGATGAAATTGAATATAAAAATAAAATTTATCCTCATACCTCCTTGTTTATAATTTTATAATAAAACCTCTATCATAACACCCTCCCTTCCCTACCTCCCTGTTTTTACTGTATACATTCAATATTTGAACGTTCAATGAAGATTGACAAAGTTAAATTTATATGGCAAAATAAATAAAATTCGTCGAAATAAATATAAAATCAATATTAAAGTTGTTTCGGAAAGAAACTTTAAAATTTTAAACCGGTAACTAATTCGCGATCGATAACCATTTTGCCGAATGTTTACGGTTCGGCGAAATGGTTTTCGATTATGTGATCGGGAATTATACGTGGTTCTAATCGTTTAAATACAATAAAATACGTGTGTCTGTGTACCTTATGAAAAGGAAAATTTTGTTTTTATAAAGAAATTTAAAACATGCCCAAATCACAAATAAAATCTTAAAAAATAACTTTTATACCTAAATACAATTCTCTATCTTTCTTTGTATGAAAAGTGCCGTAAGTCATAAAAAAATTAACTTTTTATATAAAATAAAAAAAAAGCTCCATTCAAACGATTATTTTTAATGTTTGTTATAGAATTTTATTTTTGTTATTCAAGAGAACTTAAAAAAATGTTAAATGGGGCACACCAAAAAAATAAATAAAATACGAAATTAGGAAAAGTCTTCTTCATATCAAGAATGGCCACACTAACAACACCAATATCCGCAATAAAATCATCCTTTACTTTATTGTTTAGGGTTAAGCTTTTTTTATAGCTTTATATAATACGGGAAAACCAATTGAAATTATTGAGTTTCTTTTTTGCCCATATTCAGTTTTTGTTTACTCAAAGATTTTCCTGGTAATTTATTAATTCTTCGTCGGAATAAGAGATTTTTTACGGGTTAATAAATTTTTGGTTTTGTATTAACTGTATATATACTATGTAATATGAATGCGGGGTTTATGTAAAAAAAAACAAGCTAATTATTTTTTTAGGATTCTCTCTTCCCTGACGTTCTTTGGTTACCTAATAAAAGCATTGCAGGATCATTTATCATTTTGGGTTTAGGCACGCGTCAAATTAAATACGACCTTAACCTTTGTAAAATAAAACTATGTATGTATGTACACACCCAAATTGAGAAAATTTGTTTACACACATCTGATGACACTGACAATATACATATTTATGCGCGACTAATTAGCCTTAGAGACATTTTAATTTACCGTCATCATCTAATTAATTATATAATTGCGTTAATTTTTAATAGATTGTGGGCGAAATCTACAATGTTTTTTGTATTGCGAAATTTAAACTTAAATCAAGTCGCATTCCGTGCACTTGATTTAGATAAAAATGTAAATTGTAGTAGAATGTCATGATATTTATAAATAAACATATTTTGAGGTACAAGTTATATACGGAAATGTGAAATAACAGTGGTGTAGAGATTTCACCTTTTTATTTCTTAGAAAATATATTTGCTGGAAACAAGTAAAATTTCCATGACTTATCGTAATTATTTCCAAACATCTATTTTCTATTTTATTTTGAGAATAATCAATTATGTGATATGAAATAAATTTACCGCTGGTACATTAGGTAGCCGGCTTCATTTTTTTCCGGGCATTGTTGAAATGGCTTCTTATAATTTACACGCGGTGACGCTATATTTATATTTTAAAATCGTGTAGCTCTTACCTACAGCTCAATTATTTTATATGCGGAATTTTTGCTACCAACTTTTCTTGAAGCAATAACATCAGTAACAGGTGAATGCGGGGCAACCCACGTTTCTAACGCGTCACTAAACTTGTAACTTTTAACATTACCGAAGTTTTTTTATTTTCAAGTGAGATACTCTGCTTATTATATCATGGCTCTCTGTTGTGTTATAACCCTCAGACATAGAGTCGTACACATAAGAAGACATAGCTTCACACGAAAATAACTTGTCCATAGTGTGCAGTCTTAAGGGTCTCTTTGTTAATTTCCTTGGTTACAGTGAAAATTACACTACAAACACTTCGTTTTATATTAAACCAAGGTAATTTCCACCAGGTGTACATTTTTTCTAAGCACAGTGCCGGTAATTGTTTGTTTATTTGTAATTAGTATGTTTTAATTGATCGGAAAGGTGGTTTTTATGCGTTAATTGGAGGGAAAAGTAGCCAAATTTAATAAAAAAACAAGTTTTGTAAAAAAAAACTATAAAAAATGCCCAGCGTATACGCAGGATAAATTACCGTACACGGTATAGTACACACTGTATTACTTTGTGCGCCCAGTGTTAATTATCTATGGCGGCTGACTCAGTTACTCATTCACTCACTCGCTCACCAGCTCAAATAATTCGTTTACAAAATAGACAATACGCGAACATATCAATAAACCAAAAAAACGCACCTATCTATTTGTTTTAACACCAACTGAGCGGCCAATAAAACAAGTTCACAAAACAAAATCAGTCAATGCTATGATCGATTAAACGTAATGGAGTTTCGTGAGTAAGGACATTAGTATTAAAAACTGCAAACCTTCACTTTAAATCAGAAATAAAACATTTTTTACTGGCGCAACTCAATAAGACTTGATAATTGGTAGAAGTAACGACAAAATTTTGATGGGAACTTTATGTGTTGCTCACAATTTTTCAGCGATTATAATCAGATAAATTAATTTCAAAATTCCAAATTGCTTAAATATGTTGGTAGAATTCATTATGATTATGTTGTTCTTTAATTTTAGACTGTTCAAATTTTAATGAAATTGATAAACTTTTTGGAATTTTTTGTACGGTTTGTTCTATGTTTCTCAAAATATAAAAGTAAATTTTTCATTGAGGTATTTGAGCAATTTATTGAATTTGTAAAAATAACAGTTTCAACTCCGATTTTGGAATCGATCAATGTTAGGTTAGGTTAGGAGCGTAGCCAAAAGAATTGCTTTTGCTAAAGAGCATTTAGCAAAACCTAAGGGACATTTTGTAATTTAATAATTTGTAGGGATGGGACTAAATCAAACGTGGTTGGGGGTGATGGAAGACCATATGTAAGACTACGATCCCCAAACCAGGAGCTTAACCCTATGTTTGTAAAAAAAAAACAACGAATCATAGCAGAGCAACAGTAATATTTTGGGGATGCTTCACTTCTCGGGGAGTTAGCATATCTTCCTTAAACATATCGAACTACTCGATCAGAATTTAGATGATTATTCGGTCTTCCTCTATCTTAGTGTTATTAGCATTCCAAATATAATCTTAACGTATGAACAGTGAAACATGGAAATGTTAAATAAGAAATCTCATTAAATCTAAATTATTTATTTTTATTGTGGTTGGTTTCATTTATTTAAAATACTCAAAAAATAATGAAATTCTTACTTGGAATTTTAAAGGTAAAAATATACGTTCTGCTAATTGTGGCTTAATTATAATGCCACTACTGTATATGCAACCGTAGTTGAAGCAATTAGTTCATTTTAATCGTGTTGTTTTTAATTAAACATCTAATTTTATATTTCGGCCTTACTATCGTACATAAGTCGAGATTTTCAGTTTGTAATAATAATAATAATATTGCTTTATTCAATATATAAACCGTGGCTTTTGTACATCTCACATATTTACGACAGCAGAAAATAACTTAAAATTAACAATAAATATTTCAATATCAATATAACAATAATTAGCAAATATACAACAATGGACATACATACATAATTAATTACCATATGTACAAGAACTTTGATATTAAGTTACTAATTTAAACATAACCTTTTTAAATCTGTTAATGGAACTTATATTTTTTAATTCTGTAAGCAAACTGTTCCAAGTGATAATCGCATTTATTAATCCAGAGCTATTGTAAACATTAGTTCTACTAACTGGCAAATTAAAGTTCCTAGTTCTCAATGACATAGAAAAATGTAATTTATCATGCAAGTATAATGGTACACCCGATTTAATTATTCGAAAAATAAAGACATCAGTTCTATAACAGTAAAACTCAAACAAGTCACATCCAAGGATTGAATCTTTAAATTCGGAAACATGATCAAACTTTCTAAGGTCATGAACATATCTCACACAATTATTAAACGTAACCTCAAGTAACCGCTTTGAAGAACTATCACAATTAGAAAATATCACATCACAATAGCTGAAAATAGGTATAATTAAACTTTTCACAAGATATATGCGTAAGTCAACTGGACAAAACTTTTTTATTAGTCTGTGAATATAAACCGTAATTGTTCAAAAATAGCACAGGTGCAATATTATGCGAACTATTTCTAGTGAGCAATAAAGCTTTACTTTTAGTTGGATTAATGGAAAGTGAATTATTTTTGGCCCATGACGAAATATTCCTAAGATCTGCATTAAGTTGGATAACGATTTCCCCCAATTTTAACAAGTCACCACCCCAATATACAGTTGCAAATCATCAGCATAAAGATGAAATCGGCAATTTAAAATATGCCAAGGTAGGTCATTTATATAAATGGCAAAAAGTAAAGGGACTTGAGGCACCCCAGCAATTACATTACTTATACCAGAAAGATTATCACCAAGCTTTACGAATTGTTTACGATTACTCAAATAAGAAAGAAGCAACAAAATAGCAGAATCTAAAAAATTATAATATAATTTTAACTTTTGAAGCAAAAGGATATGATTAACACAATCAAACGCTTTAGAAAAATCTAATAGGACTAAAATTGCAAATGAATTACCTTTATCTAAAATAGCAGATAAATCATCAACAATATGCACAAGTGCAGTAGTAGTACTATGACCGGATTTGTATCCAGATTGGAATTTGCATAGATAATTAAAGCTATTGAGATGCTGAAGAATTTGAAGTTGTATAATTTTTTCCAGGACCTTGGATAGGGCAGGCAAAATACTAATCGGGCGAATGTCAGAAATATTCGAAATTACATCCTTTTTAGGTAGAGGAATAATCGATGCCACTTTCCACAAATTAGGAAATACTGATTTGGTCAAACTCTGGTTAATGATAAATGTAATTTGGGACAGAACCAAATCAATAAATAATTTTATTACTCTGAAGTTTACCATGTCATATGCCATCGAATCAGAATTAACAGTACGAATTGCATTCAATACCATAAGTTCATCGTCACAATCAAAAACAATCCCATAACTACCAGAACTAATAAAATCAAAATCGGGTAAAGGCAAAACACCCATAGATTCGTTAAGTTTACTGATCCCTACCAAAATTTCATCAGCAGAAAAGTCAATGACTGCTTCAGTTGACTTACATGAAATACCTAGTTTCTTCAAATTGCTCCAGGTTGTTTTAGGTTTGTGCAAATTCATTTGATTGATGCATTTGTTGGTTTTATTTCTAAAAGATTTAAATGATTCAAAATCGAGCTCTAATCCAAATCTTTTATATTTTTTGTAAGCCAAATCTCTTCTTTGCATTAAATTCAAAATATGTGCATTTAACCACGGAGCAGTGGGACATTTATTTATACTCGTTTTACGAGGCACACAATTAGTATCTAATTTTAAGAATTTTGAATTGAATTCTTCAACTATATCATTCACATCAGGATAAAAATAAAGATTTGACCAGTCTAATGAAAAGAAACAATTTACAAAATACTCATGATTGATTGCTTTTTAATCAGGAACAACCGTATATGAAATTTTATCCCTGGTCCGACTGAACTTATAGCAGGCAAAAATCAAGTCATGATCAGAAATGGCTGGAACAGCAAGCTGCCCAAAAGAAATAATATTATGCTTATCAGCCTCATACAAAATTATCAAATCCAATAGGCTTTTATCTAATCTAGTCGGTTGTAAAGGTAAATAAAATAAATTATGTAAACTCAAGCAAGCACTTAGTTTATTATTGGTAATCAACATATTAAAGTTTAAATCACCACAACAAATAATTTTTTCATACTGAGATAAATATTCAGAAAAAATTGTTTGTAAATTATTAATATCATCAGTACAAGCAGGAGGCGGGTTATAAATAACCAAAATAAGAATTTTACCAAATCGCCCGACAAGCTCAGACGCTAAAACTTCAACCTTACCAAAGGCACCCGAGAACAATTTACTAACCCTCAAAGTAGACCTAAAATAAATACCAACACCACCCCATCGCTTATTATTAATACGATCAAAACGTATTAGTTTATAATTATTGATAAGGAGCGACTTGTTTGTAATTTTGCTGTTAAGAAGAGTTTCAGTTAAAGCAAGAAAATCAAATTTGTATAACTCTAACAGAATAGTAATTTCATTAAAATGCTTAACCAAACTACGGACATTTAAATGGCGAAATTTTATAGAACAATTTACATTAACCTGCAGATTATCACTTGGAACAATTTTACTACAATACAAGTTGTTAGAATTTAACGTGTTGTACTGTTGGCTGCAGTGGTTGCCCGAAACTTCACTCGTGGAGGCAATGCTGCCCAAAAATTTGTATTACTAATAATTCCCGAATGTGTACACCAGTCGGCCAAGTATTTGGATCAAGAGCCTTTACCCGTAAATCTGCTTTTATGCCCAATTTGTAGCAAACAAACTCCAGCGATTCAACAATGTTGCGTTCTTTGGGAATAAGTTTAAATATTTTGCAGTCCTCAACCTCCAAGCATGTTTTAGCCATAATAGATATATCATTTTCATTAGTATGAGGATCAAATTTGGAAAGGTGTAACCATACTGTCGGTTCAATGACCTTTACTCCAAAATTTTCGTCAAACTGTCTGGCACCACAAATCGATTTTCTGTCCCGATGTTGAGGATTTTTGTTATACTAAAGGGCTCTGTTTCAATCTGTAAAAAGTTAAATATTTTAACTGTGGTAAAAACTATAAAATGTTCCTAATGTTCTAACCGGTTTTGTATTTCCTTTGCAACTGGTTAAATTAAAACGTTTAGGTACTTAACCTAAAAAGGGAATTTAAAAATGAATCGACATTAAATGTACATAATAGCGCTTTAACAAACATTTAAAACTACACTCGCCGGATAATTTTAGTTTTTCCAAATAAAACTTCGAGTTTCTGGTATACCTACATATCTCGTAAAGTTCCAAAAAGAAAAAAAAAACAAACCATTTCTAATATTAGTGGAGTATAAACTTTTAATTTAATTTTTAGAAAACAAACAAAAACTTAAACTTTGCAATAAAGTTAAATTGTATATTTATGTTTAAATGAGAGGAAAACTATTTAAACAAAAGTTTAATTTAACTTTTTTATTTTTGTTGGTTTTATTGAAAATTAAAATGGAACGTGTTTACGTTTTTGTTGTAGAACAAAGAAGGATATTTCAAATACACACAATTATTCATTATATTAATGACTATGATTGGGATAAGCTTTGATTAAGTTTAAATTAGGTTTAAAACCAACGTTATTCAAATAAAACATACACACACCACGCACAGAGTATCACAATAAAACAATTATATCAAGAACAATGAAACAAACTTTGATCTCTCCAAGGTGTTTTGTATGTTCTGTACCTTTTCATCCTGTCTGTCGCATATTTTAAATAAATTCATACATATATCCGCATACAAGTAACTAGTAGACGTTTCGAAATTTAATGTAAATATACGCCTTTGGTTATGTTTTAAATGTTACGAGTACAAATTCAAAAATAAAACAAAAATGTATTATTTAAAATAAAAAACTGATTGTGGAAAACTTGAAAAGGATAAACCAGGTAGCAAAGAAAATTTGTTATAAACAGAACTTTGGTGTACTTTACTTTATTTCAGCAAAAGCTACGTGTAAAATCGCACAAATTCAGTTAAGGTTATAATACCAATTGACATTCCAACAAGTTTTGAATAAGTATGTTTGTGCCTAATGCTATTTATATGTATTAGGTATACCACTCGCAACATAAACCGCATAAGCTTTGTATAGAGAAAAAATTTCCATGATTATATTTTAACGAGAGCAAAAGTGACGTAATCTAACATTCTAAAGTGATATACATACTTACATGTTTAACAAAATAAAAGATTTCCAAAAAAAAATTGCTCATACCTTTAGTATGTACGTATATGGATACGTAAATAGAAAATAAACCATGAAAATGGAAAATTAAGAGTTAAAATTTAAAAAAGAAAATTACATTTATGATGTTTATATGTAAATACAGGGCTCTGTATATGAGTGTGAATACGTTATAAAAGATAAGATGGAAAATAGGTACTAAAAAGGTTATGTGCGTCTATGTGTGCTGTGTTAAATTATGGAAATTTAGGAAGCGTTATTGAAATTTTTTTTTTGTCTGATGGCTAGAACTTGTTTTGCAATCTGTGTACTAGGTCGCTTCGTTACGTGCTGTATTCTATCTTTGAAACAGATTTACTGTTGAATAACTTTAGGCAATTTGTTCAAAGTAAAATGAGATTATGAGAAGTTGACGATTAATTTCAGTTCAAAAGTCTCAGTCGTAGATAATTTTTAAATGAGTAATTATATGATATGTGAATTATGTGAAATTTTCTTGGAAACCTAGCACAAGGCCATATTTTCTTTTTCCAAGCTTTCATTTCATCACTTTCAACGCTGAACGGTTTTTGTATGACAATCAAACTAGAAAATTCGTATCATGACTATGAGACAAATTAAAATTGGGGAAATGCCAAATTGCTGTGAATTTTACTTTGAAATGTAGATAGCCAAAAGCTTTTACATAATTTCAACTTGTACTATGTCTCAATTTTCTGCTTTCAATGACCGCTATAAAATGTTCTAAAATGTTTCAATTTCGAACAATTTTGTTATGATATGAAAAATCTGATAAGGAAAAAAAAACGTGACCAAAACAAATTTTTTGGAATAAGAAATGCCGCACATTTGGACAATGCATGGACATTTTTAATGAAAAAGAAAACGAAAAGAAAGAACCTGCTCTGGAAATTAGAATGTCATAACTAATCATTATTCAGTAACCGAACAGAAAATGATCCCTCTCTTTCAATAACAATTTAGTTTATTGACTTTTCTAAAATTTGTGAAAAGGTCATCATTTTTAAATGTCGCCTTTCCGATACACTCTATATCAAAATGATTTTAAAGTCTATACAAAACGAAGAAAATCGGTTAATTTGGTTACTGGTTATTTATTCAATGTTGAAGCGATTTTTGACGTATTTTTACACATGAATTTAAGTACATATTTTTAGAGTGATAACAGATTAATTAATTTGTATAATTTAACTATAAAGAAAAAATTAAAACATTAATATTTAGCATCAACACAAATTTAGCACATTTACCAAGTTATCACAATAATTTAAGCAACATTGAGTAAAGCCAATTATTTTTCATAATTGCATTATTTTGGATAAATGCAGCACATCTCCTGCTCAAACTTTCTTTCTTTCGCTTTACGCGTTTTGAATTTCCTGCCACAACTCCGCTAAATCCTTGGGTTTCTTTTGCTTAACAGCGTTCCACAGATTCTCAATCGGATTGAGATCTGTTCATTGCGCAGGCCATTTTAAAACATTGATACCATTGACTTCTAAGCTACTCTTAACCAATCGTGAAGTGTGCTTAGGGTCATTGTCCCGCATGCAAATCCATCCAAGCGACAAATACTCTTCAGCAAAATGTATCATGTGGTTTTCAATAAAACTTTTATAAATATGTTAATCCATTTTGCTATCAATTTTTATTATGGGCCAACTTGATGCCAGGAAAGGCAGCCCAGATCATCCTCTTTCCATTGCTATGCTTTTTTTTTTATTTATTTATTTTATGTAATTACAATCTAGTCTCCTGGACTAATGAGCAATTTGTTTGTGACTTAATTTACTAACTTTAATTAGTCTATGGCTTCTTCCCATTGGCGTTCCATAGTGTTTGGTAAATTGAAGTAAACCACATCTTTGTAGTGGATTTTAGATCAGCACAATGGTGCTTAAACTGACAATCACACCAGCTCAAAAGGTTTGGTTCTTATAAGTCTGCGTACTAAATTCGTGATGCTTAGGAGCTGAGTTGCCTCAATGTTCACATGTTGGCGGAGCCTTTCTTCATGTGTCCGTGCTTTTTCCTGGATTTCGTTTAAGATAAGGTTAATTTTAAGGTCCCTATGAAGGTCATTGTTCCTGACATACCAAGGTGCATCAACGATATTCCTTAATATCATATTCTGAAATCTTTGGATGATATTTACGTTGCTCTGTTTGGTACAACCCCAAAGCTGAATACCATAAGTCCAAATCGGTTTCAATATTTGCTTATAAAGTAGAAGCTTGTTGTATGTTGATAAAGAAGAGTTCCTTCCCAACAGCCAATACATTTTTCTGTATTAAGTCTTAATTCTTCACTTTTCTTCTTGACCTGTGCTTTCCATCGTAGTTTAGCATCCAGGGTCATGCCGAGATACTTAGCTGTGTTCGCATGCGGTATTATTTCCCGATTTATGGTAATCGGAATATGTTCGAATCGTCTGTTTGTAAAGTTGATGTGAACTGATTTAGCTTCATTTAGTTTTATTCTCCATCTTTTTGTCCATTTATATATTTGGGTTATAGCTGATTGTAACTTTTGTGTTGGTTCTTCGTTGCTTTTTCCAACAGCTAAGATCACCGTATCATCTGCAAAAGTTCCCACTGTGTTGTTTTCTAATGTAGGAAGATCATAAGTGTATAGTAGGTATAAAACCGGCCCTATTACACTGCCCTGCGGAACTCCGGCATTGATTTCTTTCAATTCAGAAAACGTATCATCTAACTTAATCCTGAAGAACCTATCTTTCAAGTAAGATTACACTGTATTAGCAAATTGCATTGGCAGAAGATTTCTTAACTTGTGGTTAAGTCCTTCATGCCACACTCTATCAAACGCTTGTGCAACGTCTAGAAATACTGTTGAACAGACTTTTTTCTCCTCTAATGCTTTCTCAATTATACTGGTTATTCTGTGTACTTGATCAATTGTTGAGTGTTGGTTGCGTAAAACGAACTGATGATTTGGGATCAAGTTTTTACTCTCGATTATCGGATTTAATATTTTTACCAGAAGCTTCTCAAAGAGTTTGGACATGACTGGCAATAGCGAAATTGGCCTATAAGACGATGTTATGTGTGGTGGTTTCCGAGGTTTTGGGATCATAATTACCTACTTCTGCAATTTTTCATAAGCTTGATACACATTTGATTCTAAATGTTGCATTTATAAGATTGGTGAGTTTCACCAGAGCTTTCCTAGGTAGTTCTTTTAAGATTTCTGCAGTAATAAGATCGTACCCAAGAGCTTTTTTCGTATTCATATTAGCTTTTATCTCACGCATGACTGCTTTTGGTATTGGGGGTAGGATTTATTTACTTTCTTGCACAGCTTGTTCAGTTATTATCTCGGCTTCCAACGTTTGGTCTTCATGTGGCTAAAATATTTTTTCAAGGTGTTCAGCAAATTCTCGAGCTTTGTCTTCATTATTTCTAGCTCATTTCTCACCTGCTATTTTTATTGGGGGAAACTGCATTATTGGTCTTTTGATTCTTTTGGTTGCTTTCCAAAGAGAATAATCAGTACTGTTATCATTAGTTAATTTTCTTAAATAGTTGCTGATTGATTCATCTTTCAATTATTTGATCTCTCTTCGTAATTGTTGAGTGAGATTGTTCAAATGAGTTTTATCTTAGGGGGCCCTTGTTTGTTGCCATACTCTTCTCGCTCTTCTTTTTTCTGCGAGGAGTTCCCTAATTTCCATAGGGTAGTTGTTTCCCTTGATTTTCGTTTTAATTTCAGGAGTATTTTCCCAAGCTGATTGCTGTATATCGTTTACAAATTTGTGAAATTCTTTGTCTAATTATTCTCCAGTCTTTAATGGAACCTTTAAGTTAATTTTTTCTTCTAACGATAGTCTAAAGCATACCCAATTAGTGTAATTGTTTACTAGGAATGGGTTTCTTTCTTTCTGAATGATTTTTTCACTTAACGTTAGAAGTATTGGTGAATGATGAGAGTTTAAGTCATAGCTTTCATCTACTTGTACATAATTTACAGATATGTTCTTTATTATAAATAAATCAATCAGATCTGGTACTTTGTTTGGATCAGTTGGCCAGTAGGTTGGTTTTCCAGTTGATAGGGCTTCACAACTGCATTTTCTGATAGCTTTTAGGAGTTCTTTACCCTTAGTCGTTGTTAATCTGGATCCCCAGTGGACATTTTTTGCATTAAAGTCTCCTCCAAGTACAAATCGTTTTCCGAATTTACTGAGGAACTCGAGATAATCTTTTTCTATCATTGAGTGCTTCGGTGGGCAGTAAATACTAGCAATACAAATTGAACTTTCCAGGGTGAATAGTGTGATATATTTGATAATTTTTAAATTTAATGATTGATTGTCTAGTGAAGTGTGTTTCCGTGATGAGACATACATCGATTTTTTCTGTGTCCAGGACCACTTGCAGTTCTTGTTGATGTTGCATCAGTCCATTGGCATTCCAACATAAGATTCTAAGATCATTGGCCATTTTTCTGTTTAGGGATGGCTCCCTTAGTGCTGTACTCTAGTTTCTGTAATCGCTCATCAAATGTATTTAGTCTGCTTAAAATTAATTTGTCCTGGAGTAGTTCCCGACACTCTACGATTTACTTCGGGTGGTTCATCTTAACCGCTTGCTTCCTGAATAAACTTGTATTTTTAGCAATCACGTTCTTATTTTTGATGTTTTGCAGTTCAATAGCAACGCTGCATCCTCTGTAGTTAGCCGGATGGTTTTCTCCACAGTGAATGCATTTAGGTTAAACATTTTGGGCTTTTACATAATCTTTGGTATGATGTTTATATAAACATTTGACACACCTGGGTTCCCTGTTGCAATATTTTTGTGTATGTCCATAGGCTTGACATTGTTTACATTGTGGTATAAGCTTAGATCTTCTTAGAGGCTGAATCACCACTTTGCACCTCAAGATGTACTTCTGTATCGATAAACATGTTGAGAGGTACTTTGCCTCTCCGTGTTAGCTTAATCTATGCTTCAGTTGCCTTAAATCCTTTTGCTTTCAGGTCATCAATTATTTTTTCTGGTTTACACGTAGAGTGTAAGTTTTTAGCCATGACCCTAATTGGTCTGGTTTGTTTGTCTTCAAACGTGTGCCAAGCACGTTTTTCTTCATTTAACATTTTTGTCATTTTTCTGTATGTTTCAGCATCTTCTAAGTTTATTATGATGGTGTTGGAGGTATTTTTTTTGGTTGTTTCTGGATAATATTTGGAACAAAATCCTTTAATTGTGGTGGGGAGGGCGTATTATTCCGTCTCCTTTTTCTTCGCCCACCTTTAACTCTAATCCACTCAGTTTCTCGAGCTAGTTCTTCTTCATCCGTATGATACTCTTGTAGAGTTGTATTCTGGTTAGGAGTAGAACCGATGTCCTCCTTTGGCTTAAGAGCTTTAACTTCGTTTTCAAGCGTCTTCATACGCTGCTGCATCCATGCAATTGTAACATTCAGTTGCTTGTTTATATTGTTGGCTTCAACTAATGCATTATTAGCTTTACACAATTCATTGTGAAGTTTTTCTTCGTTTGTAGAACGAGTGTTGTGGCTGTTGACCCCAATGGAGGGACTACCGCCTCTTATCGGAGAATACGCCACTTTGTTACTCCTCTGGAAGAGATGTGAATTATCCTTTTCTGTTTCACTCAATTGAGCTTGTTTATTCACCAACATGTCTCGGGATTGGTTAAATAATTGTAGTATATCAATGTTTGGTCTCCCCAGAATCCATGAGACCGACCTCCGAAGAGGGTGGATTTACCTGAGCAACAGGTGTACCACTTGGGGTACTTGTTTCCATATTTGTTCTGCTCATTGCTCATTTATAGTGTACTGCACTCGCCTCTAGTATTTCGCCGATGCTTTACATCGTTGCCCGGGTGTTACCACGTGGAGGTATACTAGACACATTTGGTGGTTTCTACATAGTTGCAGCGTTGGAATATAGACCACGAGATGGCTATAGACGTTTGCATATTTTGGGGGCCTCATATATATTTTATCCATCAGATCCGAATCTGCCGAACTTTGACTCGTCACTCCTGAATACATTTTTCCCAAAGTTAAGTGATTATACCAAGTGCTCTTTTGCAAAGCCTAATCTGGCATTCAAAACTTTATTTTAACACGAGTGGTTTACTCTGTAACTCTTGTAAATTGTTTACGTTTAAGCGACGCCTTATCATTCTGAAACATACGATAATACCATCCATATTCTGATTCTAATTCTTTTTGTATGGCGCTGTAGCTCTTAAATTTAAAAAAAATCTTTAAATCTAAAAGATTACAGAAATCTGAAAATGTGCTAAAAAAGGGTTCATCTTGAAACAAACTAGCTACATATAACACTGAAACTATTTTTTCCCCCAAAACAAATAAAATATTTCATTATTTAAAGTTGCGGCGAAAAAATACGAACTTCGTGCAACTATTATAGTGTGTGTTAAATTTGGAGCCACTACTGTACATCAGGGATGAAATTGGCATAATTTCCAAAGTACTAAAATGTTGAGCAACAGAGGACTAAATTGGGATTTAAAGTACTTTTCTTTTTAATTTTTTGATGTGTTTACATATCGTCGGCTCAGAATTATCCTTGCCCTTATATGCATTTTCCCTATATTGGAGAAAACGGCATTTGAAAGTTAAATTAAGTTAGCTGGAAAGTTAAAGATGTTCCTGAGATTTGTTAGAAGAAAGCTTAATTACGAAGTACAATGCTTCAAACTCAAAAAGTATTTTAACTATTTGAGTTCGAAATTTAAGAGTTTTGGACCAACTTTTCTTAAAAGGCTTGTCTATGTCTACGTTTTTATCTATATCCTCGATTTTTGTGAATACTAATTTTTATCATACATCAAGCAAGCAATGTTTATTAAAATAATAATATAAAACAAAATTCTAAAATCTATTTCTCTACACCTACTCTCCAACTGCCATTAACATCGGGTTATACCATTAAAATTCGAACAGTTGCTAGTGTAGACACGAAACTGCAACGATTTGCCAGATGTCATACAATCATTTGCTGTCAAAAATGCATAACTTGATTGTGTATCAAAACGAACACATCGTTGAACATTTCGAACGCACCCGTTAACGTGAAAACGTCAGTCAAGGTAAACATTTTTATCATGGTGAAGTTCACGAACGAGCAACGTTTGGAAAATATTTAAAATTGCTACCGCAATTCTGAGTCGATGGTCGCAACTTTAAGAACGCTTACTTCAATTTTCGAAGTCGAATTACCGATAATATCGCAGCCTCAAGTGCTTCAGTTCAAAACGAGCCAAATCAATTGATTCCACACCGTTTATAGGAATTGCGAATCTCTCAAAACAGATTGTGGCGAATTTTGCATAAAGTTCTTGGCTCACACCCTTACAAGATTAAATAACCTCAAGTGCTGAAGCTTCTTGATCATTTGAAGCGCTGAAACTTCTCCGATTGGGCCTTGCTAAAGTTTGGAGAAACTGAATTTTATCGAAAAATCATCGTCAGGGATGAAGCTCATTTTTGGTTTAATGACTTTGTCAATAAGCAACATATGCGTCATTGGACAGCAACAAACCCACATGTGGTTCAAAAGACTCCATTACAACCACAAAAAGTGACCATGTGGTGTGGATTTTATGCTGGAGGTGGAAAATTGGTTACAAACAATCGGTCGCTGCAAACGTGCTCGCGATGGTCATATGAACGAGATTGAATTCCATAGTTAAATGTAACATGTGTATTGCACCTGGAACAAATTTTAGCCGATATAAATTTGTTTTTAAAATTCCTTCCCAAAACGCTATGCGCAGAGTCAATATCTTGTATATTGCTGTGGCCGCTTTCGAAAATTTCTGTTCAAATTTGCAATGTGAGTACGTTCGCGGTCACTAACAGATTCATACTTAAAAATGTAAAAGTTGTTATATATTTCGAATTAATATGTAAAAAAAAAATTTAAAACTTCTTTATCACCATGAACCTTTCCCTTTAAATTATACAAGCAAAATTATCGCTTATAAAAGAAGTTCGAATTGTTAGCTTAAAGGAGTTGGAAGACATTTTGCATATCAAAGCTGAAAATTCTAAACAGTTTGCCTTAGGTAATGTTTATTTAGAATGTGTGCCTCTATTTATCGCAGGGCGATGGAACCCCAAATTAAATTGTTTGTTGAGCGTATCTCTGTATTTTCATTTTTTGATGTTGATGTTAGGAGATTTAATCTTAAATAAGTTGAACATCTTGCTGCTGTTGACGGAGCATCACTCGATACTGCAAAACTCACTGATATGGGCAAAAAAATAGAAGTAAAGAAAATATTAGCGGATATAGACCAAATCGCACGGATATAGATAAAACCACATCTAACAAAATTAAATCAAAATTGTTTTACAGCTTTGCTTTGGAGGTAGGCAAAAAACGAATCTGAAGGATATAGACAAAATAAAACAATGAGACAGTAAAAATTTGTAGAAATAGACAAATTTTTTAAAAAATGTCTCAGAAACGATTGGAGTTAGCTGAATTTTGATGGAAAATTTGGATTCATTTTGGTCGTTTGACCCTAGGTTTAACTGACGACTTTTCACTTTTACATCACTAAAAGTAATAAAAAGGCATTTAAACATTTTTCTCTTTCGGAGGGTTTAGTTAAAAGGATAAATGCTGATATTGTGAAGCATTAAAGAAATATATGAATTTGCTAAGAATTAGAGCCTGTCTACATCAAGATATAAAATCACTAATACATATATACAAATATCACATATGTATAATATTAGTGTGATGTTTTCAATCAAATTAAATTTAACTACAGTCAGTCAAGTAAGAGCGTGGTCGGGTTAATTTATAAAAAAATTTAGTTGGTGAAACTTTCATATTTATAAATATATTGTACACATTACAAACGATGATGCAATTCGGTTAATATTGTGTCCAGTCACCATCGGCGTCGATAATTGCCTGACATCTCCGAGGCATGCTTTCTACTAATTTGACGGCGTATTCTAGTGGCAACGATCTCCAGATCGCAAGATAGCTGCTTCAAAGTGTGTGTGCGTCTTCCACGAAGTTTCTGTTTAATATATGCCCACACATTTTCAATAGGGTTTGCATCAGGCGACTGCGACGGCCAATCCAATGTAACGATCCCAGATTGAGTCTTCCACTCAGTAAAGAGCTTGCTGAGGTGTTTAGGATCGTTGTCCTCTTGCAGAATACAATCTTCATTTTTGCTGATGAACCAACGTTTGGCAGATGGCAGTAAAGCCTTTTTGTAGATTTTAATCATTTTTTCGGCATTTAGGTGGTCGGTAAAGAGGTACAAAGTGCCGAATCCCTGCTTTGAGAAGCAGCCCCAAAGATGCACCTTTATTCCGTGTTTTACGGTCCGCTGAACAAGCCTATTGGTGGAAGTTGACCAGGCTCGCGTGAGGACACAACGTGCCCATACAGAACATTCATCAGTAAAAATGACATTTTCAAAATCTCTATCGATATTCTCATGCGCCCAAGCGAGTCGCTTTTTCACATGTTTTCCAGTCAACAGAGGCTTCTTCATTGTGTTGCGCCATTTCAGGTCATGAGTACGGAGATGGGTTCGGATAGTTTCGTAGGATATATCTAAACCTTTTGCCTTTAATTTTGCTTGTCCTTGCCGCAGTGTTAAACCAGGATTCCGCGAAAACAGATTCACTATTCTTTTTTCATCTTTTTTGTCCACTTTTCCTATCGAGCCACGTTCTGGTAAATCATCGACATTTTTAGCCACTTTATATCGCTGTACCCACTTATGTACAAATGCCTTCGACTTTCTCATATATTTAGCAGCCGCTGATTGCGACATTTTGGGACCTTTCGGGTGGGTGCAAAGGAACACAGCCTCGTAGCGCGACGCGTATTTAGCACTCATGGCGCTTAACGTGATTCTCTTTCAAAAGATCAACGACAACTGAATCTTTGTTGACAATGCATCAAGGACAAAGCTTCCCTTTATCGGCTCGCAAAGGAATTAGAGCGAAATCTTTCATTACCTGTCGGTAATGACGACCACGCTCTTACTTGACTGACTGTAAATCTGAAAATTACTTCAAAATTAGAGAAAACCAAATCCGCTCGTATATAGTATGGCATATTACATTTGAATTTCATGTTTCTCTAACTTTGAAGTAATTTTCGGATTTAATTAAATTTAATTTGATTGAAAACATCGCACTAACATTATAAATGGACAAAAATTTTATATGAAAGTGTTTTTGTATCATGATTTATCCATTTTAGTTATTTATAAAAAATATAATATAGATCCAACTATATTCCCTTCCCACTAAAAGCTCACAAGTTACAATTACAAGAACAAAACCATTATCCTTGCCCACCAAAAATATAAGGAAAAAGCGTTATTATGTTATTACGGTTGTTTGCCGTCGGTATTCGGCCGTCCTGGCGGTTAGGATTGCATTTAGTCGAAATTCGAATAGTTGTTCAACGAAAAATGATTCGATCTTCGAAAAGGACTGCCTAACACTTACAGAAAAAATTGAATATAAATATATTTTCGAAAGGACTGAAATATTGATCAAAAGTATCGAAGTACTTTTAATTTTCTAAAGGACCGAAAAAAGTACTAAAGGATCAACTTTTTCATCCCTGCTGTACATACCAATTATTCGAGAAAAGTAAAAACCTTTCATATTTAAAATTTTACATTTTCTACAAGAAATATCCTCCTATGCTATAAAATATTGTATGCGGAAAACCGGTTTAGCTTTAAAAAAATTCTTTTGTTTTTTGTAAATGTTCATGTTCAAACACAGTTTGCCAGTGAATTATTTCGGAAATGGACATGTTTTGTAAGAGTTCCGCGTAAATACTCAATTAAAATCATTTAGGGGTAAGCTAATTGAAACTTTTACTGTTATTACTGGAGCAGAATTGATTTTAAATGATCGATAGCTGCTTTCTTTATGTATTTTGATTTCTCGTTTCTTTTCATCTCATTTTAATTCCTATTTTTCATTTTATTTCAGATTAACCGTGTACAGAAAGCCGCAACAACATCATCATGCTATTTGGTGCCCTACCAAGTATCAGTGGTAAATCCACGGCCCAATCAAAAAATTGTACAGTGCGCCTATTATTTTTATTTGGCAGTTATTTTTTATTTCTAATCGTCGGTGCAGCCATATTTTCAGCAATTGAAGCGCCCAAAGTTGATGAACGATCAAGAAAATTGGTGACGTCTAAAAATAAATTTCTTCATGATAATGGATGTGTTAAAGGTAAGAAAATTTATACATACTATATATACATTTAATGAATGCTGCTTAAGCTAATATTATTACGCTGAGCTGCTGTGTGTGATGAAAAATCTGTTTTTCTAAAGAGTCTTTATTTATTTTATAAATATGGAAATATTTTTGTTTTCCTTCCTTTCGTGCAATTTTATATATACATATGAAAGTTATACTCGTACATTAATGTATGTTTGTTATTCAACGATGTGCATACATACAAGACACTATATGTGTATAGATAAGATTTAGTTTACTTAGGAAGCAGTTTGTTTATTTTAGTTAAGTTGTTGATTAGATGAATTTTCGAGTCGCAACTAAACTTTTACAGGGTTACCTGGTATTATGGCAATTGTCGTTTTTGTTTTGAATTTTAACTATTTTTTGTTAAATCTCATTAACTCAGTTGTATTTATTATTCATCTGATAGCTTGTTAAATCATTATAACGATAACGATTGATAAGAAAGGTGAACACTTATTTGTCTATATGGCGTTTTCAACTTATAGTCGGAAGCTTTATCAGATGACACCAGACTATAATATTGGGTCATGAACTTTTGTCTGCGAATTTTATCAATTTACGTGACATATTTTTTTTTTTGGATGACAAACAACTTTATCAATGATTTGCTATCATTACATAAAATATAGATAAACTTTCTAATTTCTGTATAACTTGTTCAAGTTTCACCTTTATCTTCGAAAACTTTATGTGACAACGTTTATACAAACTACGTACAATATGTTTCTCATCTTAAACTGTAATTTTTGTCTATACCAGATTGAAAAATCTCATTTCTTATCATCGTACGTCGTGTATGATTAAAAAAATAAAATAAATTTTCTACTTTGTGTTGTAATTCAACTTTCTGGATGTTAATCACATACCGCATGTAATATGTTAGTTTCTATAAAGCATCATCCGTAAAAAAGATTGCACACAATAATTTAAAATAATTTTATCGCGTATTTGTACGTTCGCACATTCAAGGTTCAAATTTAAATTATTATTGTTAATTTTAATTATTTGTTATGTTGAATTATTTTTTGTGGATTATTTTGTATGCATAATGACAATGTTGTGATGTGCAGATTTTACGGACATTATAAAAATGTATGTACATAATTATTAAATGAAATTAAATTGAGGTGGTATTAAGATGTAAAAATCAGATTTAGTGTTTGATAAAATCGTTTTTATGGTGAACAAGTGCCCATTATAATAGTCACATACTCGTTGAAAATAAGGTGATGTTGTTAAAGGGATGGAAAATTTTATGAAAAATATGCTCATATTATGTGTTATATGTACATATTTACGTCATTACCATAAACTTTATAAAATTAAATTTTCCCCAAATATGAAAATCTAATTTCCTAACGTATTTCAAATTCATTTTTTTCTCTCTCCAAAAATTAAATTAAATTTCATCTTAACAACATATAAAAGGCTTTTACACAAGAGTTAAGACGGTTTTCCTTATTATTATTTGTTGATATAAGAGGTAACTGAATAGAAACGAAATTTAGTTATATTTTTGATTAAAAATTGTTACCGTACAAAATTGGTATTTTCATTGTAATTTCCATGAATAATAAATTTCAGTTTGACTCAAGGATTTTATAATGTCCTGGCCACCATTTATACATACGATTTTCTTAATGATTTCTTATTGATCAACCCAGGAGAGCGTTGTGAACATAATTGAATTGTGATTTCTTGGCTTCTAACTTGGCTTGTTTGTCCTAAATTTGCATATAAATAGAAAAGCAAAATTTAGAACAAACTTCACACTTTTCTATTAGTGAGAATAACGTATGGAATTCTGATAAACCATCAAATTATTTAAGCTAGGGATCCTCTCTAACAAATCAAACAGTGTCAGAGAGGACTCTCGACTACTCAAAAATATATGTGGTCTCCTAGAGCACGATATTCGATCTTTGAAAATCAAATTTCTGAAACTTCATATGGGAAAGAAAAAGAAATACGCCTTTCCTAAATTGCTTATCTTCTGAATTTTGAAAATAAACTTTATTTATTATTATTATTGGAGGGCTATGCAGGCGATCAGCCACCTCGCACTGCGACCTAAAAGATCTATTGTGCTGGACCCTGCTTAATTATCCGTTCAGTCAATATTCAGGTTCTTAATGAACCTGACAATACTGCCTGTCGGTACGTGATACATAACTTATTGCTCTCCCTCCTAGATGCTTACTACAGCATGTAGTTCCACTAGAAAGACGGTAGCATTGGAGCCCAAGGACTTCGAGAGGGCTGTCCCACTCCCGTATATTCCTACTGCTGCCCCGTATTCCGTTTAATTTTACTCTTACGAGTTGCTGGGAATTGCAAATCGCCCGTTGGTCACCCAGCCTTACTATAGGAAGGCTAAATAAAACTGGTGGGTGCCTGGTATCCAGAGTCCACATATTTTGAACTGATTAACCTATCAGCCATTCATCCATCGGCATATGCTGTTCCACGCGCCGTACTTTAGCCTGTGCCAAGGCCTAAAATTTGCCAAATGGCCTTAGTTACCAGTGGTTGCCACGAAGAGGCAGCACGTACACTTGCGAATTGTGAATAGGTTACCCCTTACACAATTGTACCCAACACGCAGCTACCTAATGACATGACCAGAACAGATCACGTGATGCGCACCCTACTGGAAGGTTACGGAGCTGGTAGATTAATCTACTCAACTTTGCCCCCCCCCCCTCCAATAGACGCCAAACCACCAAAAAACTTTATTTAAATTATACAATAGCCAAATTTGCCTAGAAAATTGTGTTGAGAGATTTATTATTTTTATTAATACATCCTCAGAAAAGACAATTTTTAGGACAAACTTCACAGCGATTATTTAATATAAACATATGTACGAGTACATAATCACAAAATAAATGAACAATTGCTCAAAAAAAGAGTTTAAAGCCAAAAACAAAATCACCAAACAATTTTTTTAATCATCGATGTTTGCCAACTTTGATTTTTGCACAAGTAGAATCTTGCGGTGAGGTTATGTCTCTTTTAAAGGACATGTTCAAAAAATTTTTGTGGATAACGTTCAAATGTAAAATAAATATTTGAGTGTATTAAATGTATAAGAGTTTGCAATTTCCAATTAACAGTATTCTAATTCTTATTTCGTGTTTCCCAATGAATGCAATATTTTGCAATTTAAAAGCTTTGAAGTTTGAATTCAGTTGTACTTTAATTTTTTCTTCGGAAAGCTCACAATTATGAAAAAGCCAAAAAGCTCTATGGAAAATATAAAACCGGTTTTACACCCATCTGACGTAAAGTAAGAACTTCTATGGTAATTTTGGGTGTCCTCTCAACTTTTTTTGTAATGGGAAGTGAAATTTTGGTTTAAATGAAAACAAGTTTGAACTTTCAAACTACATATTACTTGAAAGTATCTAGATCAAATGGAAATCTACATTTAATGAATACGACGGTTTTCAAAAATTTGAATATATCGATTTTTTGCTTGAGCTTTTAAATTTCAAGTTCAGCTTATGAAATATCTGGTAAGTCTCAGAATTGGAATATCTTGATGTGGTAAGAGAGCCATCTAAATCTTTCTTGCTGATAACTTAAAAGCTTTTAAAACCTTTCAAAACCACTTTTGAGTAAAAAATAGAGTTTCATGTTTGCCTTCAAAAGCCTTGCATAACAAATAAAGCAGTTAGCCTGAAATTTGTTTGTTGTGACTTAATATAAATCATCTAGTAACTTTTTTATCATAATTAAATTCATATTTGTTGAGATACAGCCCAATGGCTGTCTTTGATATGATTGGGAGTATGGAAATGGGTCTGAATGACTTTTTATAGTTACATTTTTTATTTGGCTTTAAGATCATGATTACCTCTGCCACCTTCCACTGCCTTGGAACGTATTTTAGTTTAAAGACAGCATTATGGATAGAAGCTTGTGTATCGCTTTATTTGGTAGTTCTTTAATGATTTGTCCAGTTATTAAGTCATAGCTAGGAGATTTTCTCAAGTTTAGATTTTTAATTTAGGATCATACCTAAATAATCTTAAATACTTCCTTTACTTTCCATAAGGAGTATTCAGAGCCGTTTTGGCCAGTGACTGAAGACAAATATGTATATACTTACTTATTGTTTCATTCTTAACTGTTCTGATGAGAGATTTCAGTTTTTTACACAGGTTACTAAGCACAGTTTTATTTTCTGTATTTCAATTTATTTATCAAGACTTTCGTGCTTTTCATTTTTTCCCACCAGTTCTCTTACTTCAAGTGGATAATTTTCACTACTGATGCTATATATTTACATACCTGAATGGTAAAGTACCATGCAGCTTGTTGAATATTTTCTATTAGCTTTCTACTTCCTCTTCAACGTGTGTGATGTTACTTATTGATAGTAGGGATTTCTTTTTTAATAATTGTTAAGAATAGCTGATCCATCTCTTACTCTTTCTGATGGATGGGTGGCATGGTAAAATCTGAAACCATGTATTTTGGCATATGAGGACCTAGTGAAATGAGTTTCGAAGATTAAGCGTATGTCGTTTTTAGTGAATATAAAAATATTTCCAGTTCGGGGATGTGTTGTATCAGCCCATTCACGACCAAATTAGTATTCTAAGCGTTTGTAAATCTATTTTTTATTTTCTAAACGCTAGCTAACGATGATGCCAGGTTTTTCAATTGATCAAAAATAAGTTTATTTATCTCAGACTGATCAAGTTTTTTATTTAGAGTCTCTATGACCTTGTGCATCACCTGTACATAAGATTCTTTCCCTCGCATGTTATACGATGATGTTTTGGTCAGATTTTCTTGTACGATTCCTTTTATTTTGCAGTTCTTTAGCGACTTCACATCCACCTTAATTTGTTGGATATTGTCCTTTAATATTAATGTATTTTGCTACCGAACTCATATCTAATATGTACATGCTCGTAAGGTGTTTACCAGCGCGAATTTGACGCATCCTGCCACACCCCCACTTGAGTATAATTGAAGCCCTGACATTTTTGCACTGACTATCAGTAGTGACTTTTTCCTCACTGATTCAATTCTGACTTTGATATTTTGAATTGAACGAATGTCATGGATTTTTTTGGATATTTTCCATATTGCTAAACGTTAGCATGTAATGCAGTAGCCCTCGTTTTATGAGGCCGCTGTTACCTTTATCATTTTCAGTTCTTTCGTTCTTGGTGATGTTTACATCATTATGAAATTATGTCGTTACTTTCACATGATGGGTGTAATCCTCAAGCCACAACCTTAATTGGTCTTTCGTGCTTGTCTTCATAAGTATTCCACTGAACTTTCTCAGCATTAAGCTTCATAGTTAGTTTTCGATAATTATCTTAGTCTGTGATTTACCTTCCAGGGATCGTTATTTAGTGTTTCCTGTTGTGCTGTGTTGATAAATTACTCGTTGTATATGTTTGCTTTGCTTGCTCAACATATTCTAGCGGTGATTCTGTTTTTCTTCATGATCCAATCAGATTCTATTGCCACTTCCTCTGTTTCCATGTTAACTGTAATGTTTGTTATTGATTTTCTTACCGCTAGTAACCAGTGGCGATCAGATCCTGTTTCTCCTTCTTCGTCTGTGTGATATTCACTACTGACTTTGTTATTTTCATAGCCCGATTGGATGTTCCATCTCAGGTCTTCATTATCTCTCTTTAGAAAGGTAATTTCGTTACTCAGCTTAGTATGCGTTTATTGCTTTCATCAGTTGAGTTAGTTGTAGGAGAAGAAAAAAAATCGAATTAGTGTCTCCCATAGAATTCGTTTTTATGATTGTAGGCGATCCCAAGATTAAGTTACCTTTTTGAAAAATATGCTCATTTTCCCTTGTTATGTTTACTGCTACTGCAGTCAAGTTTGCTACAGTAGTAGCAGTGCTTGTAGTGTTGTCTGTCCCAACTACCACTGAATGCACCACTGCGGAGACGTTGTGGTCGTTGGATTTCGACGACTGATGTTCACTTGCACACTTCTGAAGGTTGCCAATACTTGGTGTCTGAATCCCTGCACCGTATATTTGTATGCAGTACTAGTCATGCTGGTTTTTTGATCAGGGTATCTTTCCCTTAGTACTTTATACCTACTGCCAGGTAAGAAATCAACAGCCCCTTACATAAGGAAGAAACGCTGTCCTTTTGGTGAACAAACGCGTCTCGCAAATTTTGGTCCGCGAGTGGTATTTTATTTTCCACTTACTCTGCGGTGAACCGATGAGGGCATCCTTCTATCCGGCACCTGGGAACATGCCAGAAAGTAGACTTCCAACTTCTACGGGTGAATTTTGTTGATGAAAAAATAAGTTCATACTATTTATGGCATAAAATCAAAAACATCAAACATCACAATTCGTTTCTAGGACATGACAATTTATACTAAATCATATATAAATACAGAGGACCTAGTAAAAAATTTCGAATGTCGACTACCTTTAGATAGTTCGCCGAATAATTTGAGTTCAATTATGTTCTTTGATGGATGTGCACAATAAACGCTACTGTTTCAAATTATCTCGTTGTTGTTAATTTATATATTTATTTCATTTCAAAGGTGTTAAAGGGCCTCTCAATATTTAGCTTCAAAATGCTGACCATTAATATTTTGACTCTTAAAACTAACATACAAACACTTATTTTCAATCATTCACTATTATATTTACATTGGGCACAAGTTTTTATTTGTTTTTTTTTTATATTTTTATATCGATTTCACTTAAAATGAGGTCAAAGTTTTGTGAAGCTCGATTAATTGATATGACATGACTTTTATTGATTTTCGGTATGTATTTACGTCATCTTTGCTTGTATATAATATGCTATTTCCAGCTAATTAACTTTCTATTCTTAATTATCGGCTCGACATGAATCTATTTTGATAGAAAATAATTCCGTGTACCATTTTCGTATATCACTCGGAAAAGTACCATAAAAACATATTTAACCAAATAGATAACAGCACCTAACATACCATATAATAGCCCTTAAATTAAAATTGAACAGGATTTCGTTTTCCCGAAATATGTTTCATGTTTTGTATTTTTAAACACACAACAATATATGCGGAAAGGAGATAAATTTGTCGGCGGATGGGCTACAAAAACAAAAAAATAGCTTAAAAAGGTATGTGTTTACAATATCCATACAACGCAAAAAATTATTGCAGGCACGTACCAAATTGAATCATCTGTTTATATGTTGAATTATTTAAATCAATTTTTTTACGTATTCATACGTACGGCGGGTACAAAATATTCCGATACAATTTCGATAACATTTTTTTTTATATTGTACATGTTCATGATGTCTTCACGAAAATATCTACATGAAAACGTGTCTAATATCATAAAATCTATAGTGTAGTGCAGCGTTCTTTAAACTAGGGTCACGTGGAGCCCTAGGTTTCCACGAGATGTACATTATATGGAATAATAAACAATTATTTATGTTTTTTTACATACAGAGGGTTCCGTCAAAAATGTATTTGTCTTTGAATAGGAAATAGGTTCCACGGAATGATAAGTTTGAAGAACGCTTTTATAATGTATGGATAAATACGTTCTATATAGTTAGATACTATGGTATAAAAAAATTCTGTTTGTTGATTATATCATAGGAGGAACACACATATTACAGAAAAATTATACAGACAGTTTGAAATTCAGTTCTGTCGAAATATTTGAATTGTGTTTCGTTATGAATTTGAATTATAAAATTTCAATTGGAAATCTAATAAAATAAATATTTGTCAGGCCATATACATATGTATGTGTACTTACAATCAAAATTAGCATAGAACGAATTAAATAATTTGATCCAATTTTACGTACATATGTACATACATATATGCAAGACTTATTTATTTAAGAAGTGAAATGAACCGCAATTTGGTATAAAATATAATGACTTTGTTATCTTTATAAAAAGGTTCGACGTACTGAGTTGATTAAACTCTCAGAAAATCAACATACACATAATACCATTAATTCTGTACAACCTTAATAAAATTAGTCATATTATATTTAAGTGACCGGTTGAATTTCTGACAAGTAATGTGCTTTCCAAAAAATTAGTGGCATTGCAGGAACCGATAGGATATGGACAAATAATTTTCAATCATAATCCAGAAACTATAAAACTTTAGTTCAATTAATCAAAACATTGGAAAAATGTAGGTACGCTAAAATCATTCAACAGCCCTAAATAATACTATTTAAATCACCCAAGACGCGTTATATGTTCAATAATCTCTAAATTGACCTCTAAAGTTTTGTTTGATAACCCTGATAATCATAACTTTGATTCATCAAAATCCAAAGGTACAAGTACCAATACTCAAGTAGAAAGAATGTTGTGCATTACTGGATTATTTATTTATTTGTTTATATCAACAGGAAAAATCCTTTTTTGACAATAAAATGGATATCAAATAACTACTTTTTAACGAACTCATTAAAATTAGAATTAAATTGCCGACACATAGCCGGAGTAAGGGCATTATGCGCATAATTGGACTTAATAGTCGGTAAATAAATAAAATGTTTGACCCGAACTGGTTTACAGGGCACATGAATATCAATATTGGCAAGAAATTTAGTGAAACCAACTACTTAGTTTTGTTGTTCAATTCGGAATTCATTCAACACTTAATGTGTCTCGATAATAGAGTTACTGATTGATTTTAATTTTCTATCGTTTTCGGATTAAGTATATTATCTGTATGATATTATCTATGCATTAAGTTTATTGGCCAAACTTTCCTGGTCTCCGCTGAAAACCAGATTATATTTTTGGATATTTTATATCCGATTCTTTCCGAAGAAATTTTAAGTTTTTTTTTTCTTTTTCTCGATCCCTGAATTAGTAACAATTTTTTTCAATTAACACAATTTTGAATCTAATGAAGGTGAGAACTTACGATAAACGATATGACAACAATTTCCGGTTGCACAGAAACCGATACATCATGGATTTCATAACTCTCAGTTTCGACCTAACTTTAGTTTCAACTTAAATGACATGAGTGACATAATTTTTTTCTATTTCGTTGCATTGAGTGAACAGCTCTAAAACAGATATTCTGAACACTATTTAACTACTTTAATATTTGACAAATTGCATCTTGCATATTTCTATCTGTCAATTTGAAAATAAGAAATTTTACGTAATTTCACGTACATTATGTATTGAATGCTTGTAAAAACAAACTAAAAATCCGGTCTATTAGGGAATTTTCTTTTTATATTTTTCCTCATTTAGTTCTATTAGAGTATTAGACATACTAAAAGATCAGCGCAACATCTTGTTTCGATTTCTTGCAAAATACGTTTAAATATGAGAATCTACAAATGTTTTGTGTTTCAAAATGAAATTTAAAACAAAAGTTATTGATAAAATTTTTTTTAATACAAAATAAAGACAAAAAGGGACAATTCCTCATTTGAAGGAATGGCTGCGTGAAAATCGTGAGTTACCTTTATTGATTTTAACTTCTCCAACCTTGATTTTTTAATTCGTGAAGTTGAATGTGTTTCGATTTTTCGATGTGTTCAGTCTTTCAAGTTTTTTGCCCATTTGATGCCATTCTCTTGATGGTACTTCCTACTCCATCGCACGGTTTCGTTCGATGAGCTGTTGCGTGAAAATGCCACTCAAAATGGACGCCGAAATTTTCGTTTTGTTTAGATATATTCATAAATGTCTTTAAATTTTTATAATTTGTTATTCCACCATTAGTAATTTATCCCGAGAAGATTGGAGTTTTTTATGATCTTGATCCTTGAGGAACACCCGATGTCACTTAGATAACGTTGGAGTGGAGTGTTTAGGTGAATTAGATAAATCACTAATCGGTGATGCTTCGATTTCAATTTTTCGACGTTTAGTAGTGATGTTGAAATAGCAGGATGAACAAACTGACATAATTTGCAATTGTTTCAGTCGAACTCGGCAGAAGTATTTTAATACTAGCATTAGCTTTTCTTAAATTTTTCGAATAGTTCGGCTCGGGAAACGGCTTACAACACTTTAAATCTATTCATTATTACACTATCACTTATTAAATTAAACTTAATTTTTTTTTTTTTTGTTTAAATCAATATCCCTTTACAACTTGAAAAATTAAGCTACTTGAAATATTAATTGTGTCTGACACTAATTTATTCCAAACAGATTTTAGCTACACCCTGTATCTTAAAAAAAACACAACTACCTAAAACAACATGTTCCATAAATCTTTTGCTACACATTCAAAACTTACATGTCTTCCAAAAACCTGTGATTTGACGTATTTTCCACCATATGAATATAGAAAATGGTCAACAAAACTAAAATCGGAAAATTCGGAAAATTTGTTCGTTTCGTGAAACGTTCTTTTTAAATGATTATGTGTCACCGATTTTTATTTGGGAAACTAACAAACAATCCAACCATAAACTCTACCAGAAAGCACAGATTGTACCAAAACCAACATATTATGGGCTCTTGAAACTAGTGAGTGAAAAGGGCCCAATTAATGTTAAGCACTTCTGGCACACATAAAATTGTATTTATTTTATTTAGTTACTCAAGGACACAAACGTTTATTTATTTATTGATTTTTATTTTCGCCAACCATCAGAATTAATTTCATTGCCAATAAAGTGTACCAATGAAGCACGGGCGCAAACCATTATTTGAATAACGATACCTGGAGACAGAGATGCGGGCAGTTTATAATGTAAAAATTTGAGTTTATAATGTAAAAATTGAAGTTATGGTGGATCTGTGGACAATGACCGAAAGACAGTTAGAAACACACACATCTTACTTATTTATGTATGTGGAGTTGAAACATTCCAATTTACATAAAAAGAATTGTCCATTACCATCCTGATTTAATATATAATTTCTATAATTTGATCAAGCTTATATCCATGTCAGACAAAACCATTAATTTAAATTTCTAGTTCTGAGTTCTGACATCATCTCATTTGTTTATCGTGCATCCGTTCATACATTATATACCAAAAAGTTGCAAAAATCCTACTAAACTTGTCATCTACGTTGAAAATAGTATTTATGACAATAATTTATCTTGCTTATACTAAAAAGAAAATTAAATTTTTCATATACTTACTGACCGACCGACATAAACACAACAAAAAGGATTTACGATTATGTTAGTATGTAAGAAAAACACAGATATCCTATTACATGACAACAAAAATTTTCGTTTTCGGAATCACCACAGTCATTTCCGATTTTAAAAGTAGAAAAAAAAAATTGTATGTATGTGTATGTAGATACGTCAAAAACTTGTTTTCCCTCTTATTGGTACATAAGAATAAACGAATGTTTTTAGAAAATTGATTTTCCAAAAGTGGGTGACGATGAACACCAGTCTTATGAAGGTTGTCTCGAATGAGATCATTGCTTATCTTTTCAAGGATGACATATTCGATGAGAGTGTGATGTTATGTAGTGTATGGTATGTGTTTGTCATAAATATATACAATACAGCTTTCACCACACTCGTTATTTTTTTATATATCCTTAAACAATCTTCTTTTTCTTTTAAACAGCTTTTACGATATGGTACATTATTTTAAAAGTGTTTATAAAGAAATGGTGTTACTATGCCGCTCTTCAATATTCACTTTATCAATATAACGAATCATAAAATAAAACGTGCAGCATTACTCATTTAATAACCATTATTTCAATAAATTGTAATAAAAGCTTTTGGAAAGCTCTTTATATTAAATATATTCTCGTAAACACGTTCCACAAAATATATAAAACAACAATCTAAAACTCATTTAACCATTACCAGACAATGCAGTTATATTGAGGTATACGGCTATCAAGGGATAATTTTAAGTTTGTACGCTTAACTTTAGCTTAAAGACGGTTTTAATATAAAGCACAAAATATGTATTAGATTAGACGCGATAAATACAATTTTTTTTACGTATATTTCAAGGCATATAAATTATCCAGTTTCAAAATATTTTTTTGTTTTTTGTTGGTTATAAATACCAAGGACATTAAACCAAATCTTACCAAACGAGAACACAACAATTTATTATGCCCTAAAGATAAAAGAAAAAACAAGACAAAAGCACCAAAATAATTTTCTACGTGTTTAACTACCTTTCTCACATCAAATCAAATGACATACTATGAAATCTTTTCCAAAAGCTTTTCTCATTATTTTATACATTTTTTTATTGTGTGAGCTTTTTCTTTTCTTCGGGCGATTTTTATTTTATTTTATCGATTAGAGTGTAAAATAACTCTAGAATTGAAAATATTTATAAGTTTTAATCTCGAAGTAAGAAAATAATGAAAAATTCGAGAAGGATACGAAACCAACAAAAAAGTTCGTCTGATTGTGAATGTGTGTGCTTTGAACGTCGACGATTTTTTTTTTTTTTTTATGAATCTTGTCACGTAATTGGTGAATTGTCTGTGTATACAATAACGATTAGTAGATATTGTGCTTGAAGCTTTATAATTATTTTGGTTTAAAGATGGATGGAAAAGAAAAATAAGTAAACACGTTGGTTGAGAAAATTTTATGTGGAGTATTTTTGACGAAATTTGTGTGATTAATACATTTAAATTTAACAAGAAAATATGGATGTTGTAATGTATGGTTATTTTGTGTTTATAAGAGGTAAATAATGTTGAGAACATCTGTGTTAGCACTGTTAACTCAAATGCAATGAAATGGGGACGAAATTGAACTATGCCATTTGTCATGTGTCCTACGTATGTAGCATAGTTCTTAGAATTATAATAGAATGAAAAACGGCAATTTTAGAGGCTTATCTGAGACTAGGTAAGAAATTTTGAAAATGACCCTATTCCATTCCACAGTCCTTATTATAAATAGCTTAATCCCCATGATTTCTTAATGAAGTTCGGCTTTTAAATTGTATGCAGACATCTCCGAGAATGATCTTATTTTATACTTATGTTTTTTTCAACGAAACTACATATATCTCAACCTTTTTATGAAACAATTTGTCGGAATAAAACCTCTTTTATTTTAAAAGTTTCGAAGATTTTTCTGAATGGAATTAACATTTCCTAACGTTTTATCGTTGACACATATTTTGATAAAAAGCTTTTCGGAATAAATATTTTATGCTAATTTCTGCATACTTATAAAATACTGAATCCTTCGAAATAACATCTAAAGAATAGAATACAATATTTCAGATATTTTAAGGTTCTCACAAACATTTTTTGAAAAGCTTCTGTATATACTAGTGCTAGATAATAAATGTTTTAGTTAGAGCTTTTAAGTTGTTCTCAATAATTTGTTTTTTCCCATTAAAAATTATTTCTTCGAACTTTGACTGGTTAAATTAAAACGTGGAGTAATATTTCACCGAGCTTTTAAGATTTTAACGTTTACATCGCTACGCCTTAGTGTTAGAGTGACCATAATAAATATAATGATAAATATTAACTTATTGGAAAATGACGAAGTCCAGGTGGAATTGGAAATTCGAGGTATTCGAAGGTATAGTTATATTTCAATACTCCAGATAAGCCACACAGAAATGCTATGCGCAACAGTTCGCATGATATTAAATTGTGCACCTTAAAACTCAATTGTATCCAATCCGATTTACAGCTGGCTAATGTCACCCATAACGATCTAGAAATTTATCAATCTCATAAGAGATAAGTGCCGGAATTTGTCAAATTAATAGGTCATATTAATCAAATAAATGAAAGATCAAGAGACGCGTTGTTTGGCCACGGGTTGTTCCAGTCTAGTTGTTCTGTCAAATACAGTCATTTTCGTCCGCTAATTTGTATGATGAACCGCAAGCTTCTTACATTTTTCACGACCAATCCACCAATTTTATTCATGGTCTTACATTTTCTATTCCTCAATCCAGCAATGACCAATTCAAAATAATCCTCCAGAACCAAATGATAACCCTAATAACGACAGAGTCAATCCAACTCAGGTAATGCAGAAGATTTTGATACTTTGTTGAGTAACTTTAATCAAAAACTAAATCCGTTATACAACTAATCCTCTCGTTGGTAATAATCAGGCAAATCAATATGAAACTCGTAATCTTGGAAGAATTGATGATCGTGCACTAACTCTTACGGTATCGTCTTGGGATTTGAAATTCAAGGGAATAACTTCTTAGATGCCAGACGAAAGCTTTTGAACATACCACCTTGATCAAAAAGATCCGGGAATAACCACCGTGTGGCACTCCCATCGTTCCGATTTGAGTTCTGTTTTTGTTAAGTTGGTACATCTGTTATTGATATTCCCTCTAAATCTTAGCGTCATAGTTTAACATTTGCAAAAGTTACGTAGTCAAGAGTACATCTATCTCTGTGTGTTGGCGATTATTTACAATTTTAGAAATGGATTTAAATTTGCAACAACGAACTTGTATTAAATTTTGCGTAAAAAACGGATTTAATGGTGCGCGAACGTTGGAAATGTTGCAAAAGTGTTTCGGCAACGATTCTCTAAAGAAAACGGTCATTTACCAGTGGCACGAGCGGTTTAAAAGTGGTCCTGAGTCAATCGAATATGATGAACGCAGTGGCAGACCATCAACATCGAAAACCGGCGAAAAAATTGATAAAGTAAAAGAAATGTTGGTCAATAACTGCAAATTAACCATCAGAGAGATAGCGGAGGATTTGCCTATGGATCCGTCCAAGACATTTTGGTTAATGATTTGGGTTTCCGTCGTGTAGCAGTAAAGTTGGTGTCAAAAGACCTCAATTTCATGCAAAAAAGAGACCGTGTTGACGTCGCAAAAGACATGATTTGCGAGGCTGAATCCGATCCCACATTCATCAAAAGGATCATTACTGGAGACGAGACGTGGGTTTATGAGTACGACACGCAATCCAGACATCAGGCAAGTGAATGGCGTTCACCAAAAAAAAAACCACGTCGTTTTCAGTCAAAAAAGAAGGCAATGCTCACGGTTTTCATGGATTACAACGGTGTAGTGCATCATGAATTTTTGTCAGAAGGCCAGACCGTAAACAAAGAGTATTATTTGGGCGTTATGAGACGTTTGCGTGAAGCAATTCGCCGAAAGAGACCATTTGTGGGCAGAAAACTCGTGGATTTTGCACCATGATAACGCACCGTCGCACAGTGCCATCATTATTCGTAATTTTTTGCCGAAAAATGCAACAAATACCATCCAACAGCCACCGAATTCACCTGATTTGGCTCCCTGTGACTTCTTTCTGTTCTATTGAGTTAAAAAACCATTAAGGGGAACGCGTTTCAGCAGCCGAGAGGAAATAATGGAAAAATCGCAAGAAGCACTGATGGACATACCGAAAACCGAATATAAAAAATGTTTCGATGATTGGATCAAGCACTGGCATAAGTGTGTTGTAGTCTATGGGAATTACTTTGAAGGGGACAATATAGATTTAGATTAATAAACTTGTATTTTTAATTTTTTGAATAAATTCCGAGAACTTTTTGATCAAGGTGGTATAGCTAAAGCATCGAGTGTACCACCCGATAGTATAGAAATAGCATCTTGTTTCCTAGCTGAGAGTGCACTAGAGTGGTTTGCATATCGGATGGAAACATCTGAAATACTATTTAGTTTATCGTTTCCAGTCACCTTTTAATAAAAGGCACATAAAAAGATGAAAGGAAACAAATAAATCCAAAGGAATTCTTAATTGGATTCATGGATGGGATTCAGAAAATTGCGCTACAATCAAAAACTCCAATTCTGGAAACTGAAATTTTATCAATCTTAATTAACATCATGCGTCCACGGCTTAGAGAGAAGTTTGTTGACAGAGAATTTCGAACAGTGAACCAACTGGCAATCGAACGTCATCGAGTCGAACAGTTATGGAAAGAACGAGCTTAAAACGCCAGATATCATATCAAATACATCATGTCCAATCAGCCATTTTTTCGGCACCCATTAAATCTCCAGCTAATTTTTAATACTTATGGGTCTACTCCTTTGACATTAGCAGGTATATCGACCACAACCATTCCATCGGGTAATCAAATATTCCTAAAACACCAGAATTTTGACCATTCAAATGTAACCTAAAATTATGATCCTGAGTTATATGCTATCAACAATATCCACAGCCGTAATGCTCAACATTTTTACCAAAATCAGAACAAGTTTAAAGCTCCAGTGAACACTAGGGTATGTTGGAATTGTAAAAAACTCCCATTAGAAAGTTTTGTCTATGTGGGCAAGACAATATGATCTACGCACTGTGTTAAAATTGTAATCTGCAAAGGAAGAAATCGATCCCACGGGAGCCCAACCTTCAGAGCTTCAGTATCCCGCACCAAAAGATATTGTTCGAGGATGCAGCATCCAACAAGGATCCCGAGCTCCGAAATCGAACTCAAATGTAAAAGCACCAGGTATTTCACATATTCCTCGCACCTCTTACCTTAATTTTAATCGTTCGAGAGACATACATCGATTTTTTCTGTGTCCAGGACCACTTGCAATTCTTGTTGATGTTGCATCAGTCCATTGACATTCTAACATAAGATTCTAAGATCATTGGCCATTTTTCTGTTTAGAGATGGCTCCCTTAGTGCTGTACTGTAGTTTCTGTAATCGCTTATCAAATGTATTTAGTCTGCTTAAAATTAATTTAAGTGTTTGACTTATATCGTCATTTTGAGCAGTTTTTCCTGGATTTCCGTTGCTCATCATTACTTGAGCATAAGTCATTTTACCAAATTGTCCTTGAGTAGTTCCCGACACTCGACGATTTACTTCGGGTCGGTTCATCTTAACCGCTTGCTTCCTGAATAAACTTGGATTTTTAGCAATCACGTTCTTATTTTTGATGTTTTGCAGTTCAATAGCAACGCTGCATCCTCTGTAGTTAGCCGGATGGTTTTATCCACAGTGAACGCATTTAGGTTAAACATTTTGGGCTTTTACACAATCTTTGGTATGATGTTTACCTAAACATTTAACACACCTGGGTTCCCTGTTGCAATATTTTTGTGTATGTCCATAGGCTTGACATTGTTTACATTGTGGTATAAGCTTAGATCTTCTTAGAGGCTGAATAACCACTTTGCACCCCAAGATGTACTTAATTTGATAAATTGTTTCGATATCTTTATCAGTATCGAAGGTCAACATAAACATGTTGAGAGGTACTTTGCCTCTTCATGTTAGCTTAATCGATGCTTCAGTTGCCTTAAATCCTTTTGCTTTCAGGTCATCAATTATTTTGTCTGGTTTACACGTTTCATTTAACATTTTTGTCATTTTTCTGTATGTTTCAGCATCTTCTAAGTTTATTTTGATGGTGTTTTCATTCATCACCTTTGCATTCAACTTATCAGTAGGAGTTATTGTTTTTATTTTCTCATAGAGTACATCGTAGTCTTTGACTTCATCTATTACTATTGGTGGTGTTGGAGGTATTTTTTTTGGTTGTTTCTGGATAATATTTGGAACATCATCCTTTAATTGTGGTGGGGAGGACGTATTATTCCGTCTCCTTTTTTTCTCCCACCTTTAACTCTAATCCACTCAGCTCGAGCTAGTTCTTCTTCATCCGTATGATACTCTTGTGGAGTTGTATTCTGGTTAGGAGTAGAACCGATGTCCTCCTTTGGCTTAAGAGCTTTAACTTCGTTTTCAAGCGTCTTCATACGCTCCTGCATCCATGCAATTGTAACATTCAGTTGCTTGTTTATATTGTTGACTTCAACTAATGCATTATTAGCTTTACACAATTCATTGTGAAGCTTTTATTCGTTTGTAGAACGAGTGTTGTGGCTGCTGACCCTAATGGAGGGACTACCGCCTCTTATCGGAGAATACGCCACTTTGTTACTCCTCTGGAAGGGATGTGAATTATCCTTTTCTGTTTCACTCAATTGAGCTTGTTTATTCACCAACATGTCTTGGGATTGGTTAAAATAATTGTAGTATAGCAATGGTTGGTCTCCCCCAGAATCCATGAGACCGACCTCCGAAGAGTGGAAACTAATACTCCAGGTGTACCACCTGGGGTATTAGTTTCCATATTTGTTCCGCTCATTGCTCATTTATAGTGTACTACACTCGCCTCGGGTGTTACCACGTGGAGATATAATAGACACATTTGGTGGTTTCTACATAGTTGCAGCGTTGGAATATAGACCACGAGATACATGGCTATAAACGGTCAACCCCTACCCTGTTGAGAGCACAAAAAACTCGAGTAATGTAAACTTTGTTCTGGGCCCATCTTCTTTGAATTCACCGAAAAAAGTCATTTCAGCCGAAAATTTAAATTGGTTTTTACTAAAATCACCAGCGACTTTTTTCGGTAAATTTTAAGAATCCTCGCCCTGATCCGCCCACCAAAAAATGCGGTTAATATTTATTTCAAATCACTCCTGTCATTAAATTTCATTTTGTCATAATTTTTGTCAGATGATTGATTACATTAAGCTTCCGTTTTTTCATGAACATTTCGAATCAACAGTCTCGTATAAAACACTAAATTTTATAATTGATTTATATTCTTATTAAATTATTTCGATTTCCTTTGTACATACAAACACATACCTATACACGTAAAGAAAGAAAAAGCTAGCAGCCATTTATTTATAGAATATTTATTTTATGAAAAGCTTTTTATATATAATTAACCTAATGAAGTTTGGATAAATAATTTTTTGGTTCAGTTTTTCGAATTATTTGGTATGATGTTCTTGTATAACAAATAGAGAAGCAAAGTTTAATGAACTGCTATAAGTAGTTGGATCGATATGTTTTTAAAGCAAATATATCACAATCAAAATTAATCAATTTTCATTATTAATGTTATCAATTATTAATGTTACTTTTATTATTACTATTGTATGTATAGAACTTTTATTTTTCTATTGTTTGCGCATTGCCACGCGTCCTACCTAATACGCTTTCAGTAACTTTATTTTAGATTGATTTTTAAAGCGATGTATTATGTTTATTGTGGTATATGAACTTTTTCGCACATACGAAAGAAACGTTTGGAACAAAGAAAATCTTTTTGATACGCTATGTTCAGTGAAAATGAATACCCTTTTGTATGATTTATTATTCCCAATATAACACCATCATCACATATGTACATATATCTAAAGAAAATAAAACGATTTTTTTTGTTGTATTTCATATTTGGATAGATCTAGATTCTATCTAGATCAAGAAATAAAATCATAATATATGGAAAAAATATTAAAAAACAATTTTCGCAACATGTGACATCGCATCTCACGCATAAGATTTATGATGAAAAATTAATTTTCTCGATTTTATTTTTTTATTTATATATTTTCTTCTTTCAATTATTATTATTTACCCATTTCGTGGAGACGCATTTGGTTTATGTTTGGCAATGCGATGTGATTTGTTAATAATTGACTGTCCTCATTTCCTGTAATTATTGAGAATCAACTTCTGGATTGCTCTATTATGTCAATACATTTAAAAGAATATTTAAAAAACAATAATAAATGTATTTGTTGTTTTATCGGCTACATTCTCGATACCCCATTGCAAGCAAATTAGTAACTTTGCTATTAGCAATCAAAACAGCACAAAACCAGTGCTACCATGTTTGTTAAAATAGTTAGAATGTGGATGATGATTTTTTTAAAACATTGCAAATCTTCTCTCAACACACATGAAACGAGCAATACCTCGAATCTAAGTTATTCCACCTTATTTAACACTTAACAGTATGTAGGAAGTATATTAATTACTTCTTCTCGCTAAACTCTCGCTTTACACAATTATTATTTACGTATCGAGAATGTAAATTTTTATTTCCAAAATTGTGACTGGCCTATCCGCCATTTTTACTAATAGCAACAGTTCATCCTGCTAGATGTATGAGAATGCAGTCCGATAAGTAGTAATTTGTAGAATAAGCTCACATAAAATTGTGTGTCTGTTGAGACGTACCGAAAGTTACAATTTACTCTTAATTCAGCATACGTGTCAAAATAAATTATTTTAAAATTCAATTTGATGTCTACCTTTTATTCATGTGTATCGTACTCATATACAGATGAGTCAAACTATTTCCATTTTAAATTGAATTGCAAATCAAATTAAAATCCGACAAATCCGCACCATTTAAAATGATATAAATTGGCATATATACTGCTTGCTTTCTATTTATGTATATCCAATATTCATTCATATACAATGTCACAAACAAAAAATAGAACTTTGATGGATTTATGATGATCCAAAACAAAAAACAAAAAAAAAAAAAGCTGGCCAGTGAAACAAACCCAAACAAAACTAAAATGAGATTACAGAGATTTCAAATTCAATTTTTATTTTTATTTTTAAATTTATTTGTTCGTAATAAGATTATTATTTATTTGGGTATCCGTTTACCAACGTCTAAATATAGGAAGATACAAATAAAAGAATGTAAAAAGGATTAAAGTTTTTTGTTGTTATTATTTTATGTATTCCTGACAAGATTCCATCTCATCAAAAAATTTATTTTTAAACTTGAAGCCAAGCCAAACCAAAATAAGCAAAACAAAAATGCTAAACAGACGGAAGATTTTACATGAAAAATATTTTATCGGGTTGAATCGTATATCATAGGAACACGTATACTTATAAAAATAGCGAGACTAAATTTTGTCAACCCTCCTATAATTTATTATTACGTTATGACGACGTCCTACAAATAAAATAAAATTATTTACAAAAAAAAAAAAAGGATCAGCACAAAAAATATTTTAGGCAATTAAAATTCGTAATAAAATTTCACTTGAGATTTTCCCTTTTTCTTCTTTTGACTTCTGGGCACATTAATCGTAATGCGCAAGGATTAAAAATTAACGAAGAATTTAAATTTTTAAATTTATTGTTTATATATCTATAAATTTTATCTCGTGATAACGACCTCACAGATAAAAAGAATAAACAACAAATATGAACCCACAAAAAAATGGAAAAACCAAGAAAAAAGGAAAACCACTTTGAGAAACATCAAAGTCGAGAGATAAAAATAAAAAGTTTTATTTTAATATTTGTACTTATTTAAATTTGGAATTTGTTTTTTATTTTTGGGAAAATATTTGTACTTTTATAAAAAAAGCTCTAATTTTAACTTTTTGGGAAATGTGAGTCATTAACGTATGTAGGTAGTCAGATCGTTAAAAGTTGTTTAAACAAATTCTATTTTGCAATACCATCTGGGTTTCGTTTAAAATGGTATAGCTTTTATTATAGACGTTAATGCACCTTAAAAAAAACGAGACTTAATGCGTATAGACGATACATGTGTCTTATTGATGTTATCAAGTTGCAAGTTAAAAAATGGGTATAAGTAACTGAGCTTTGACCTGTAGAAACTTTCATAATGAAATTATGTTTTTTGTTCTTCAACCACTGATTACTTCATGGCCTTGGTGGGCATGCATGAGGTACTGCAATGTACATACATATATACTTTTTGTAAATAGTGTGACCTCCTTCTATCTTATTTTCCAGTTGAATTGGTACAGCATAATCAATATCAATTTTAGTGAATTTACCTTAAAAATGTAAAGGCATTGGCCATGAAGAGGACATTATATTTAATTAATAATATTAAAATTTTTATTATGTGGATGAGAAATAATCGAATATTATAAATCAACAAAAGTTTTGACAGCTACAAAAGACAAAGAAATGAGGTTAGTTTACCACCGACAAAAACAATTCGTCCAATATGTGAGAGTGAATACGGAATTTGTTGGTTGATGGTTTTTACAAAATTCGAACTATTTTTTCATAATTTTGATGTAATATATTTTAAAATAAGATCAAAAATTGGAAATGTCGATTTAAAAATTCGACCGGAGGCTTATGGATGAGGCAACGCATTCATTTACCACCATTAAGTGTTATTGTACTATGTACATCCTCAACTATTCCCTTGCTGATCGTGGTTTCCTTTTTTAAAACGTTTGGATTTTTTGTCTAGTGTTCTTCCTCTCATCATGATCTGAACTCCTTTACGCAAGTATCGACGCTGTTTAATCCTAATTATCCAGATTCGCTTGAGAGTTTTGCTGCGATGTGTTAATCTATTTTGTTATTTTGTTGTATTGGTCTTATAATTCTTCTATCTTCGTCCTTTTGCTTCGAGTAGATTATTATACCGTTTTATGTTAGTTTCCAAGTCTCTAGCAATAAGAATATTGCAGCTATCAAAATAATTTCGAAGAATCGGATAACAGTAAATATTTCGTAGGGTCAGGAGATCTATCTATACCCTGGTTGGGTCAAACTCAAACTTGTTATTGTCTGGGTTAAACATTTTTACCGTCGCTGCCGTTGTTCCACTGGTGACTGTTTTAATTTATTTTCTTCCATTGGTTAGAGATGATATGTATACAATATACGTTGCCAATTCTAATGACCCTGATTTACCAAAATCTACCGAAACATTTTCTCCAAATTTGCATATAATTGCGGCAAACTTATGTTTCCACTATCTCTAAGTGACATCAGTTATAGGTAGCTTTTAATTTTAGCCCGTTGGACAGCCGCAATGATGTTTTACTGTAATAATGCCTGAGACCCTGGGCCAGCGTGGCACTAATACACTTATTGCTGTTTAACCAGCTTTCCTTCAGTTTTCCTTAGCAGCGATAACTATACTACACTGTTAACTATATCTTCGGCATCGTTAATTTTTCAGTAGAGGATTTTCGTACTAATTGTTTGCCACTTCGCGTTGTTCGACTGAACGTCTGAAATGTCTCGACGGAACCCCTCATTGGATTTTATTTTATAGATAAGTCTGGTTTTCCTGTCGCAGCCAACTGTTTCATCCTAAATCTGTACAGTGGTCTCTAAGTGAATTTATTGGAAGAACAAATACCAAAACAGCCAAACACTCAATCTCCGGCTGAATTAATAACACGCCGTGTACAAAGATGTATTATGAGCATATTTTGTGGTATTCATAGGTATCTTCATTAAATGCCCTACCTTAGAATTTGTGAGTTATTATGGCACAAGCAAGCATTGTTGGAAGATGGTTCCATTTTGCGATGGTGTTCGAGCAGGACACAACATTGATTCGATTTGAACCAACTTTCCCATGATGCCCTTTTCCTAATCCATATTTGAGACATATTGGTTGTGAATTTAGTTTGGTAAGCAACTAAAATCTGTGACTTTTTGCTCAGCATCATAGTATCGGATAAAGTTAAATTTGCTGCTAACTTGACTCCACTCAACTGGCCAAATCGTAGATTTAAATTTGGTAAATAGGTCGTACGCAAATATATATACTGGCTGAATAAAATCAGCCTCTGGAGTGTTATGTCTGGAGATGAATTGCATTGATGTGACTTGTCAATAGCTATCGCAGGAAAAAAATTCAGTTCAAGTTTCCCGATGGAAATCTCGGAAAATTCGATTTTCCAAAAATTATTAGAAAATTTGTATAAAATCAGCCTCTAGACTGTTATGTCTGGAGATGGATTGCATTGATGTGACTAGTCAATAGCTATCGCAGGAAAAAAATTCAGTTCAAGTTTCCCGTGGGAAATCTCGGAAAATTCAAAAAAGTTTCCAGCCGAAAGTAAGAAATGGATGAATAAAATCAGCCTCTAGAGTGTTATGTCTGGAGATGGATTGCATTGATGTGACTTGTCAATGTCTATCGCAGGAAAAAAATTCATTTCAAGTTTACCGTGGGAAATCTCAGAAAATTCGATTTTCCAAAAATTATTAGAAAATTTGTATAAAATCAGCCTCTAGAGTGTTATGTCTGGAGATAGATTGGATTAATGTGATTTGTCAATAGCTATTGCAGGAAAAAAATTCAGTTCAAGTTTCCCGTGGGAAATTTCGGAAAATTCGATTTTCCAAAAATTATTAGAAAATTTGTATAAAATCAGCCTCTAGAGTGTTATGTCTGAAGATGGGTTGCATTGATGTGATTTCCCAATAGCTATCGCAGGAAAAAAGTTCAGTTCAAGTTTCCCGTGGGAAATCTCGGAAAATTCGATTTTCCAAAAATTATTAGAAAATTTGTATAAAATCAGCCTCTAGAGTGTTATGTCTGAAGATGGGTTGCATTGATGTGATTTCCCAATAGCTATCGCAGGAAAAAAGTTCAGTTCACGTTTCCCGTGGAAAATCTCGGAAAATTCGATTTGCCAAAAATTATTCAAAAATTTGTATGAAATCAGCCTCTAGAGTGTTATGTCTGGAGATGGATTGCATTGATTTGACTTGTCAATAGTTATCGCAGGAAAAAAATTCAGTTCAAGTTTCCCGTAGGAAATCTCGGAAAATTCGATTTTCCAAAAATTATTAGAAAATTTGTATAAAATCAATCTCTAGAGTTATGTCTGGAGATAGATTGCATTGATGTGACTTGTCAATAGCTATCGCAGGAACAAAATTCAGTTCAAGTTTCCCGTGGGAAATCTCTGGAGTTAAAATTTTGGAAAATCGAATTATCTGAGATTTCCCATGAGAATTGAATTTTTTTTCTGCAATAGCTATTGACAAGTCACATCAATGTAATCCATCTCCAGATATAACACTCTAGAGGCTGATTTATTTTCGGGTGGAATGTCAATAACATATCTCCATTATCGACTTTTCACTTTCGGCTGGAAACTTTCGACTAACTTTAACAGGGTTTAATCGATACAGCCCTATTAATTGTCTAAAAATGCCATATCGGCCGTATACAGGATACATTTGCCTGCAAAAACACTGATTTTAATATTTATTTAAAAATGTTTCGAAATATAACAGCAGACACCATATTAACAAAACAAAGACAAATTTCTTAAATGTACTTCGGAACCTCCAATCAAGTTTTTTGAGCGAAAAATGGAAATCTACAATTTTTTAGTGCGAGCTTGGGGAAGTTATTTGCATACCTTAAATCAGAAGTTGCTTAATTGAACCACCATAAGATTTAATCTAAAATTTTATCAAACACCGAATCATTATTTTACGCTTTGTACCATCTCTGCATATAACATAAGGCTAAACATTTGTTTTAATTTACATTAATTCTTGTGTTTTGCTTTTATATTTTATTTTTATTTTAATACAAAAGCATTAGCGAAGAGACATTAATCTAACCGGCAAAATTATACCACAATAAAAATTTAAAAAAAAAATGGTAAAAGAAAAGCGGAAAAATAAATTAATTAGTAAAAATTGTTTATCATCGTCATTACCAACATCATCGCGAGAATCATTTATCAATAGCAGTAGCAGCATAACAAACAAAAATAACAATAACGGCGAAGACGACGATTCAATTAATAATTTATTATGCAATGATAATACACAAATTAAAAAAACGGTAACATCGACGCCAAAATCGAGAATTACATCCTCTAGCTCATCATCATCATCATCATTGACATCGTCATCCGCTTTAACCATGGACGAGATCTTATCAATTGACACCAATTTTCGAGATAATTTTAATAAAATCAAACTCAAACAAAATCAACGCAAATTAAAATACTATGGCGGTGATGATGATATTAATAAAAGTGGTTTGGTTCGTGAAAAATTAAAACTATTAGCGTTAAGTAGCAGTGATGATGAATATAATGATGTTGGTAATGATAATTATGATGTAATAAAATATTTAAGACCACAAATAAAACGTAAAAGTTATAAACAATTATGGTTTTTGTTGTACATAATGTTTTATATATTATATTTAATAATCGGTGGTTATATATTTTTAACGATTGAATCACCTGCCTACGACGGTGAACTGCGTAACACAAATATAACAGCAGCCAGCCCAACAAGTTCAAATGGTACCAGCAAAATTGAGATGATAAAAACATTATTTTTAGAAAAATATACAAACGTTGATGGTAAGTTAAATGTTTTATAGGAGCGTGCGTATAAAGAATTTTTTTGTTTTTTTTTTGATGGGATATTAACATTTTAATGAAACATAATTGTGTGTGAGACCATTAAATGGTTTCGCATCTATGTCATGTACATAATTTGAAGCGTTTAGTAAAATATCTTGAATCCTAAATGCGCTATAAAATAATTGGTGATGGTTTAAGTTTTACGCCTAAATTTAGTCTAAATGTAAAAACGACACCTTAATCAATACAATGTAATGTTGTTGACAACAACAACACACCCTTTGAATTGACAACAACAACTTTTTGAAAATTTTTAATTCAGATTCATTGATTAACAGATTATTTCCCTATGAAGGTATCTAGGGATTTCCTCATTTTCGAATGTAAGGGTCTAATAAAGAATATTGGCATTCTAAAAAACTATTTTTACCATTAATATCCTCATTGTTATTGATTTTGTTGTTAATTTTTTCATATAAAATTTTTCCTAAATTGGTTTTTTTTCATTGTAGTCGATTTTTGTAAACAAATACTAAATAAATTTGACATTATTGACGATTGGACTGTCATGATTTAATTTAATTCCGATAGTTTCACTCTCTATATATTTTGTATGGAAAGTGATGCAGAGCGTAGGGTTTACATAATTTCCGATTGGTATCGCATTTTGCAGTTTTCTAATCGTCAATTACGAAATAAATTTAGTGGTCATACTTCAAACAATCAATAAGAGGTAGCGACTCTAGATCGTAAATATCTCGTAGATCATTGCTAAGGATAAGATTAAGCGTGGAAATTGTCTATGAGCTAAGTAGCTTTCTGTTTGCCACTAATAAATTGTGGCTTATCACAAATATTTAATTTTCGTCAATGTTCATTCATTTAACGATGGAAAATAAAAATTATTATTTTTTTGGTCATTTTTTTTACAAATACAACAAGTGAAACTAAATTTATGTTTGCATAAAAAACAACAATTAAAATCCCTTGGACAATAAAGCCAGTAGCGGGTTTTTCTTAATAACTAAAAAATATATATAAACGAATAATTCAAATACTAAAATAAAAATGTACCATAGAAAAAAAATGATACGATTTTGAACCATCCCAACCATCTCCTCCAATTTTCTAGAAATTAAATGACGCCGGCTTCGAAAAGGGACTCATTAAGTAATACGTTCATATAAGAATTTAGCTAAGCTATGCTGAAACATCCAATTTTTCAAGGAAAAAATAATTTTGTTCTTAAACTTTAAAATACCAATGGCGATAGGCAGCTTATAAAAAATAGTAGAAGCATATACTGAGAGTTTTATGAAACTTTGGTACAGCCCTAAAATACATTGTATTTTTCCTCAGTGAATTCCTAGAGCAACTCAAGTGATGATTTCCATTCATGTCAAAGTTTTTATTCATAACTTTAAAGACGTACAGGTGGGTCAGCGGAACAGTGGAAGAATTTTGCTCTTGATAAATAATGGCCAAGATGGATTACACTTACTGCTAAAATGCATCAATCTGATAGTATATCAGAGGCTTAATTATTTCATAATAAGTCCCATCCTAGCAACAAATACCGTACCGCAAACTGATAAAATATTTTTAAGACACCGAGTAGATACAGAGATCTCAAAAGGTGCATCCTTGTAATACACGAGTGAAGTGTATTTTTTAATTCAGTTGTGTGGCATTTCCAAGTTAATTGACAATCTACGGTGCTATATCATCAGCAAATGCAATTAATTTACCATTAAAATGTTACCTGAAAATAGGAATAAAATTGGGCCAAATACAGAACTTTGGGGGACATCTGTTTCTAGAGCCAATTGATGGCTTAGGCCATTATCACAACTAACGTCTTGAACTATTGAAAAATACCACATTTGAAACCCAATATTTCATATTTTTTAAGTAAGATGCTATAACCGAAAGCTTTGGCTTTTACAATGTCTATACGAATAAAGCGGATACAATACTAGATGAATTAATACCCTCATTAAGTGGATTCGTTATTTTTTCTGCTGTAACCAAACCAATCGAAACCCATATTGATAACTACTAAAATAATCAAAACTGTCTAAAAATTCCACTACACATATACGAACCTTAACAGCTTTCTCGAAAACGTTTTGACACTATTGAAAGAATAGATATAGGGCGATAGTTACCCATTTCTAAAGGGTCACCTAATTGTACTACTAATTCCAAATAAATCTGCTGAATATTTATCTTTCAACGAATTAAAAAATTGAAATAATTCAAATGAAGAAAATGATCTAAAGAAAAAATTAATATTAGGGCTATTATCAAGCTTAACAGAATCGTCAACTAAATTTAAAGTTTCTCGAATTTCCATACGGCCTTTCGGTATATTGCTACAAAAATATTTGTTAAAGTTATATTCAATCTCAAATGTACAAGTAATTCTGTTTCCCTTGCCCATTGTTTTTTCCCGTTCCCATTGACCTTTTGAAATTTACTTAAATTATAATTAGTTTTCGTTGAAATTACTAGCTTTTCAATTTTTTTGCATAACCACTATTACGTTGTTTCAATTTAAGATTTGCAACGTATCTTTTCATCTGTCTACACAGCTTATTCTTAAAATGAACCTTAAGATGTTAATTATTCATCCAAGGCTTCGGTTTGCGACAATTTTTGCGAGTTTTAATAAGAAATGTACATTTAGATAAATGATTCGTAAGCATCGATAGAAACAAATCAAATATTTCTGAAATATGGTTTATGAATAAAATTGCATTCCATGACTCAGACAACAACAAATAGTTCAATAGGACACAATTAATTCTATGTTTTTAACGATAGGGGCTTATTTTTTTTTATTGTACTTTAAGATCATCTTTGACCAACAAGTTTATAAGAATAGAACAGTGATCAGTACTCAATATTAGAATTCCTGAAGAGAACATGGTCAATCCAAGTTGAAGAAGTTAACGAGATACTATATTCTAGTCGCTTCATTTATACCTGAAATTACACCGTAACTTGACATTAGAAATTGATAAAATCATCAATTTGCTTGGAGCGGTTTAAAATAAATCGCCCAAGATTAACAAATTTTTAGACTTAAATTTATCTAGTAGTAAGCTAAACCCATCCAGAAACAACTCGATACTATAAGACCGAAGTCCATCACTAAAACGTCCATAGTTTTAAGTTCAAAATCGTTTCTCACCTTACCACCAGAATAGCTATTTCGAATATTTTAAAAACCCACGTTTGTTATTATGGAAGAATATGAAAATGTCATTTGTCAAAAATTAAATGTATCATTCAAATAGCGGTCTCTAATAAAACAAACAAGAAATAAGTTATAATGAAGAAAATAATTTTGATTCAACTTTAGAATAATATCAAGTTGATGTCTTCTAGACTTTTGCCAAATATTTTTGAATTTTTGTTTATTTTGTAAAATTTTTGGGTTTTAGTAAATTCGTTTTGTCTGATTTGTTTAATTTTCCACTAATTTGCTACTATTTGCTGCTATTTTTCTACTGAGTTTTAAATCGCCAACATTCCTCGCGCCGTCGTCTAGCTTTTCATGTCCTTTTCTTTAGTTCGGCTAAAAAAATCCTATATAAAAATAATAGAACAAACATTTTGACTGACAGATGAAGTCGAGGGTGTTTTTGCGAGGAATGTGTTATCAACTGTTAGAAATAAAACAAAAATTAATCTTGGCCCTTTTATTGAATATAATTTTAAATTCTATTCCTTTTGTGACCAATAAAACACTGCCAATGTGTCTTGGATTATTTAATTATTACTATTTAGGGCTGTTTGAATTTAATTTTCCTGTTTGTTCCTCGGTACCGGTTTAATTTTGACAAAAAACGGTATCATGAACACCGGTTTCGCGGTAAATTTTCGTCAAAAATCGTCTGGTAGATATTAGTTGACCGATATCGATTTTTCGTTTTAAAAAACCAAAATTTTCAAACCAAAAATTATTTAATGATAAAAATAAATAAAATCATTAATTTTTAATAATATTCATTAGAATAATTTAATATTTCTAAAATATTGGCGAACGTTATAGAGAGTTGGATAAACAAAATAAAAATTATATATCGCAAACTAAATTTTGTTTAGACAATTACGCACGCGGGCCGAATAATGATTACGGACTATATTCTCTGTTAAGGACCATTTCACTATGTATAAGTACTAGGGATAAACTGCACAGTCTTATTTGCGGAACTAAACGCTATACACTTGGGTGCAAAAAATTCGCACATTGATGAATTTTCACCAAAATTTCAAAAATATCAAAAAATCCAATGTTTGTTTAATTTTTTTGAATGCGGATTCAAAGCCTATTTCAACACCTATCCAGTGGTACCATTTTTGTACTTATACCGTGTCAACAAAGTGATTTTTGTGGTACGTTTTTTGTGAATTTATCTGCATGAAAGTTAATGGTAAAAATCGAATTAAAACATAGAAATTAGGCAAACAAATATTTTTATTAATAAGAAGTATTCCCTCCCCTAGCCCGAATGACAGCTTCCATTCGATGTTTCATCGATTTCACCAAAGTTTTCACCAAATCTTGAGGTATCGCCTCCCATTCCTCTGCGATCGCCTGTTGCAGCTCCTGGCAATTCGTTGAAACAACATCTCTGGCTCGAACCGTTTTTGTAAGCTCGTCCCATAAATGTTCGATGGGATTTAGATCCGGGCTTCGAGCTGGCCACTCCATAACAGGCACAGCCACCTCTTGAAGGTACTGGTAAACTATACCAGTCGTACATAGTCTCACATTATCCTGCATTAACACGAAGTTTTCACCAATAAAACCGGCAAAAAGAACGACGTAGTCCTCGAGTACTTCCTCAATGTACCGTTGAGAAGTAAATCCTTTTGATCGACGGCCAGTATTCGCTCCGGATATGAAGACAAAATCTGTCTGCGCCTCCAATGACATGCCTTCCCAGAACATGCATAATCCACCGCCATATGAGACTCGTTCTACAATGCAACATTGTGCAAATAGCTCTCCTGGTCTTCTATACACTCTTCCTCGCCCATCGTTGCCATGTAAACAGATCCTGCACTTGTCAGAGAACATGACTGTTCTCCATTGTTCTTCTGTCCAATCTAAATGCTCTCGAGCGAACTGAAGGTGGGCACGCCGGGCTGGGGTCAATTTCGGCCCATTTGCTTGTCTGTGTGTAGTCAGATTACCTTCTTGAAGTTGTCTTCTAACTGTCCACCGACTTACTTTGGATTCACGAACTTCTTCGAGCCGCTGTCCCAGTTGAACCGCATTCAAATGACGATTTGTTATTTTGTTAGTACCTTCAAGAGGTGGATGTGCCTGTTATGGAGTGGCTTGCTCGAAGCCCGGACCTCAATCCCATCGAGCCTGGACCTCAATCCTGTCATTCGGGCTAAGGGAGGGAATACTTCTTATTAATAAAAATATTTGTTTGGCTAATTTCCATGTTTTAATTCGATTTTTACCACTAATTTTCATACAGATAAATTCACAAAAAACGTATACTTCAGATATTGACCCCAAAAATCACTTTGTTGACATGGTGACACAGTACAAAAAATTTACCACTGGATAGGTGTTGAAATAGACTTTGAATCTGCATTCAAGGAAATTAAACAAACATTAGAGTTTTTGATATTTTTGGAAATTTTGGTGAAAATTCATCAATGTGCGAATTTTTTGCACCCAAGTGTATGTAGGGCCGCCGGCCTAACACTATACCTTAAATGCGAAAGTTGCTTTGCGCACAATGGAAATAAATTTTATTTACCCTAAATGTTGGCTGCATAGAATTATTGTATATTATGATAATTGTATCAGAGGGGTCACGGCACAGACGAAAATCAAATTACAGACAGTTAATTGATGAATTAGGTGAATTCCAATTGTCCATTTTACCAGGAAATTTACACAAATATTACAAACAGACACAGAAAGAATCTTTTGTTTTTAATGAACTCGTATTTCAATTAAAAGAAAACTAAATATAAAATAATTTATTTTTCAATTAATTAGTAAACTAAAGCAGAAACAAAAAAAATTCTGGGAAATTTTTCTTCTCTCGATTGCTCTAAAAATAAACAACCAACAACAATACAACACAAACCATTTATCCTTATTATTTATTTACGGTTTGATCTAAAAAGCTCTAGTTATTAATGAAACTTTTTTTCTTTTAAATTTTCTCTACGTACGAGTACATACTAGTAGGTTTATATGAGTGGTTCAAATGAAAATTCTTGATGTACTACAGTAATAGTTTTTGCCCAATTATTTAAGTTTTAAAGTCAACTTTAGCTCCGAATCATTGAAGTTCTGCAAAAAAAAAAAAAAAAATATAAAATTTAATTCATGACAAATTCATAAATAAATTATGTATACATAATACAACTGCACCATAGGATAAGATATCTGTATTTATCATATATTAAAGTAACTGCAAACTATTATATAAATAGAAAAGAATCATAGGGTGGTTTATATTAAGATTAACATTAATAAACTGCCTTATAGAGTAGAAATTATGATTTATAGACGTTCATTTTTTTATGTTATTATTACTAACCCTGTATCGAATTTATAATATGAATAATAATGTACATACTACATATCCAACCTGCATTTGTCATAATTTTATAAATTTTTTATGAAGTTTTCTTTTCATTCGGTTGTGCTACTACTACTTATAGTTATCTGTTTTGTATCATGAAAATTTTAATGATTTATATACTATACGTATATAAATCTATAACAAGGATGAATGCAGAGGCAACGTGTATATCGATTCTAGTTTATTATCTACACTAGCTTAGTCCAAATTTGGTTGATCAAAGTGTCGATAATAATCGATAATATTGACCGCAGCGCAGTTCAATTGACGGCCAACATTATCCGTATTCAAAATAATAAAACGTCGTATATTTCACTTATAAGGGGTAAATGCATCCATAAGTTATAAGACTGTATATACGATGTATTTAGATTTATGCTTCTTATATACTTATTTTCCAGTTGTTCAATATTTTTCTTTATAATTTTCGAAAGCACACAGAATACGTAGATGTTATCTTGGAAATGTACGAGTGTGTAGCGTACATGTACATATTTATGATAGAAAATTCTATTAATTTAGTTTTTCCAATAGATATCACCTATGTATAATGTACGTACATATAGCTTATATACAAACCATTCACATACATGTTATTATATTAGATATTGAGAAAATTAAGTGTATAGTCACATAAATTGTTTTAATTAAATTAACATTTTCTTATATTTTTCTTATATGTTTCAGCATATGAATTGGAAAATTTACTAAATGAAATACGAGAATCAACTGAAATCGGTGTACCAACATCATACACAAATTTAACAAATGACATTGGATGGTCATTTGGTGAAGCATTTTTCTTTGCCGGGACAACAGTAACAACTATTGGTAAGTACCTACAAAATGGTGCAATTAAAACTATTCGTGCATGTTTATTTTACATTAAGGAGAGTGCTATGTTTTGTTCAAGTTTACATGATTCTCTATACCGTACATATATATATTACGTTATACATTAATAAGAGAAGAAGTAGTATATGAAATAATATACTTGTACCTGTGTTATATACTCGCAAAGTTATAAATGAAACTTTCTAAGAAACTTATTAAAGTTTTAACGTCTAATAATAAAAGAAATGAAAAATAAAAGTTTTTTGGAGAATATTTCTTAAGTCGTCCGCTGCTCTACATCAGTGCCTGAAATATTAATGACGTAATATTTAATGAGATATTTAGTGTATATCCAACGCAAGTAACGGCAACGCCGTATATGCAATTTATTAAAATGGCAGGCCTAAAGGAATGCAATAAAACAATTGGGATACGGTGGCGTCCAGATTACTCGAAAATTTCATTATTCATTTCAGAATCAAATTTCAAAACCCAAATTTGTATTTGTACGTATAGTGCTATATATCACCCTAAATAGCGTCACATTACCATTAATTTGTGTTTATAGTTATCCACTTAGGTAGTTTTTCGTTGAATATATTAATTTTGTCTACAAACGTTAATAATTTTTGTTTCTTTTCCTAAAATTGTTGGAAAAGCTTATTTGAATAATTAGAATATTTTGTATATATAACACTTTAATGACATCTGTTATAAAGATATATAAAAATACTAGAATCGCGCAACTCCAGTTTTAAAATAATCGTAGAGAACTGTCGTTTGTTTTATTAGTTTGTGCATATGTCAATGGGAATACTGCAGCAAAATGTTAATGAATTATGTAATTTGCAAAATGTCTACCAATATTTCAGGTAATATTAAAACGTATATAAATATAGGTGATAAAATCTACTTTCTGTTACTAAAATAAAATTTAGTGAAACATGAACAGCTTTTTACACCCGTTTTTACCTCATTTTTACACCCTTCCATAATACACTTCATATTTATATTTAGTTTATGACTTTACACAAATCCTCCAAAATAATTTAATAATTTGTTTTAATTTTAATTAATAACAGATGCGTTGATTCATGTTGTTCGTCAAATTTGTACTTAAGGCTTTTTCTATTTTATTTTAAAATCTGTAGTGCTATTGTGATTTTGCAAAGAAACAGTTTAATTTAATTTATTTTGGAAAGTAGACATATGTATTTATCGGAATTACCCATAGTGATTAGAAACGACTCTGTTGAAATAGAAAAGGCAAAAGAATAAATCACGGAATTAAACAGACACGGCTTACTCAAAAATGGTCTCGACAGACCATGCTTGGGAGGGGGGGATAGAAAGGTTAAATACGGAGAAACTAATTACCCCGACAAAAACAACGAGCAGGGTTGGAAATATTGAAAGACGACAGCAAATCAGTACGTCGTGATAATACGGTAAGCGTTGAAGCATATACAAGATAAACTAGAATGCGTTTACCAGGATGAATCGAACAAATGCCACATACAATGCTTTAAGTGTGAGCTGGTCGAAAAAATCGTTATCGCTGTATCTAATGAAGCTCTGAATGGTTTTGGCCCCCGGCGGCCTATAATCGATATGTCTAGCGAAGGTGCGAAGGTTAGATCAAACATGTCATTTATTAATAATGTGAATAAAAGACGCAATAAACCCGCGAGAGACAAAATGCGATATTTTAAGAAGTTTCCAAAGCTTCTGAACATATGATGTCATTCACCTGGTAGAAGCCAATCCGCAACCCCAAGTCTCCAATTTAGAATAGCGCGGTTGATTTTTTTTAAATCCTTAACGAAATCGGTATCGGAGCTGGAGCTTCGAATTAGTACTATTAAATATATCGCCGTAAAATGCAAGCATATTAGAGATTGTCTATCTACCAGGATAAAAATCATGTTGAAAGGGAGAAATAAACGGTCTAATGTGAAAAGATTAAATTTAATGGGCCATGTATTCAAATAGCTTGGTTAGTATAGATAAATTTACGCGATGGTAGTTGCCAACGTTGCTCCTTACAATGGACTTAAAAATCGGATGGAGGATATTTTCCAGGGATCTGGAAAAATTCCCCTCCGAAGCCTTTCATTAAGTAAGAAGGTACATGGAAAAACCAAACTGTCTGCCCCCGTCTTAAAGAAGATGGGTACAATCCCATCTTACCCAGCACCCTTTTAACGTCAAAATGGTACAAATAATCGCGGAAAAAGAAGGTACCAGTTAGCCCGCCACGTAGTCTAAAGCAGCCTGATGCAAATAAATTAGCGAACAGATCGCATATAGTATGTCAGAGGGAGAGTTAGCAATAGTGACGGAAACCCGAAAGATGGAAAAAATCAAACATGTTATTTTTCTGTTATGCAATGCATTAACAACCACGGAATTAACGCCCAATGAATTAATGCCCCCGGGCCTTATTTCGTTTTTTTTTTTAATTAAGCTCCCAGAGTGTTATTTCTTTTCTGAAATGGAATTAAATTCCTAGGTTCTTAATGCCTTTTTATTGAGGATTTTACTTTGCTTGAATTAATAATTATTCACTTACTAAAATAAAGAACTCCCAAAGCCGTTTAGCATTGTATGTTTATAAGTAGTTGTTTTTTAGTTTGCTCAATTCTTTGTGTTTAAATAGAATCGATGGAATGTAGTTAAATTGGGAAATCCTTCGTCAACCTTGCAAAAGCAGATGAAACGAACTGTATCGCTCGTATCGCTTCTATTGATATTGGTAGATGTACCACAAATGTTTCAAATTTGTTGTTTGTTGACTCCATTCAGTTAGAAATAACAGAATCAGAAAACCGTAAAAAACGGTGATTTCTTTTACAGATTACAAATTTGGGACTTACTTCATTTTGTTTTTTGCGAGCTATTTCATATAAAAACTGGGGATTATTTTCATTATGAAATAACAGCTCATTAAAATATAAAAGTTGGGACTTATTTCACTTGGGAGTTATTTCTTGGAGCATTCAAATTACAACCATTTTAAAGAAAGCGCCCCAAATGGCGTTGTTCAAAAATTCATTGAAGGAAGCATAATTGGCATCACTGAAATTAAACTCGTGCAACCGGTAAAGTCTTCGCAGGATGAGATATCGGAAAATAACAGTCGATTAAGACTTAAAAAATATGCCAGCCAATGAAATCGTTCACGCCAGCACCTTAATGTGAATTTTATTTTTGTTTACCTGAATTGATGCACTTGAACCAGTGTTATCAATGGCCCATATTGACCCTTGAGTGTTGAGTGCGATTTCAAAAAAATAATTTTGTAGAACATTTATTAAATGAACCATTCGTATGGATTAGGGTTATTTAACTAGGTAATTAAGGGGCCTATTCCATGGGCTAGCCAAACCTTTGTCATCATTGTTGGCAATGGCCCATATTGACCCTTGAGTGTTGAGCGCGATTTCAAAAAAATAATTTTGTAGAACTTTCGATGACTTTGTCATCATTGTTGGCAATGGGGCAATGGCCGATATTGACCCTTGAGTGTTGAGTGCGATTTCAAAAAAATAATTTTGTAGAACTTGCCATTGGCCCATATTGTCCCTTGAGGATTGATTGCGATTTCAAAAAAATTATTTTGTAGAACATTTATTAAATGAACCATTCGTATGGATTAGGGTTATTTAACTAGGTAATTAATGGGCCTATTCCATGGGCTAGCCAAACCTTTGTCATCATTGTTGGCAATGTCATCATTGTTGGCAATGGCCCATATTGACCCTTGAGTGTTGAGTGCGATTTCAAAAAAATAATTTTGTAGAACTTTTATTAAACGAACGATTTGAATGGATTGGGGTTATTTAACTAGGTAATTAAGGGGCCTATTCCATGGGCTAGCCAAACCTTTGTCATCATTGTTGGCAATGGCCCATATTGACCCTTGAGTGTTGAGTGCGATTTCAAAAAAATAATTTTGTTGAACTTTCAATGACTTTCTCATCATTGTTGGCAATGGCCCATAAAGTCCCTTGAGTGTTGAGTGCGATTTCAAAAAAATAATTTTGTAGAACATTTATTAAATGAACCATTCGTATGGATTAGGGTTATTTAACTAGGTAATTAATGGGCCTATTCCATGGGCTAGCCAAACCTTTGTCATCATTGTTGGCAATGGCCCGTATTGACCCTTGAGTGTTGAGTGCGATTTCATAAAAATAATTTTGTTGAACTTTCGATGACTTTGTCATCATTGTTGGCAATTATGACTCACAATTTAATTAATTTGAATTATACTTATATGTACATCAAATAATTTTTAATAAATTTACAGGTTTATCAGTCCGAGTAGATCTGTTCTTCTCAGCTGCCTAAATCGTAGCTTATTTAGATATCCTAGGCCTATTCGTTGGGATCTGTTTCTAGTTTTCAGATATTTCGGACTGAATTCTTTAATTGTTTCTCATGTAGATTACTATTTCGAATGTACCACCGAGCTTTGGTAATACTGGGAAGTATTTTCGCGTGGGTTCGTTGAATACGTTGGTATGGGTTTGATTGCCGCTTTGAACAGTAAAACCTTATTGGCTAATGTCAGCTGAGATTTTTTACTCATCAGCCAACCCATTTTGGAAAATGCAATTTGTATTTGGTTACGCTTTGCTTCAATATGATTTTTCCACGTTAACCTAGGTACAAACCTACGTATTTGACCTTCATTGTGCAGTAGGTATTTTAAGCCAAATATTGCATGTTTCCCTTTGACTTTTTTATTATCTGGTTCTAATTCCAGATGGAACAATGGCTGATGCGCCTTCTCTCCATTAACAATGTTGGTAATAGATTTGCATTGGAAGTCTTTATCGGCGAGAGCAGCTTGTATTTCTTTTGCATCCACGTAACTCTCCATTCTCTTTAGCTGGTACGTCTAGTAATGTTTACCAACTTGGTCGAAATGTTTAATTAACGCTCTATAAGCATCAATATTGAGCGGTTGAATCGTTGTTTTATTCTCCTTTGATCCCGGAAATATAAAATTCACCCTCCGTAATAAACTCGATCGTTTTTACAAGATTTTTATTTGGTTCTTCCCTCACAATTTTTGGAGTTTTTTCGGGCGGTGGGCTCCCTACGCCCAAACAAGAATACCTACATATATTATCATGCATTATTAATTCAACGGTAGCTAACTTAGTGAATTTATTCACGCTTCCACTGGCCGCTGACCGACTAAAGACTGACCTACATCACTGTTTATTTTATTATCTTCTGTTGTCGATACACGTAACGATGCACTTTTATTTTCACTATGGTTTAACACACCAAGTTTATTTAAATTAAATTCTAGTTCACTATGATTTAAGTTGCCTGGTAAAGTAATTTTTTGACCATTTAGAATATGTTTTCGCTTTGGACCATGCTGCATATTTTTATTTTTATTAATAATACTTGAGGTCGTGATGTTTGGTGACAAATCTCTTGCGGACATTGCTTTCTGCTGATTTGGCTGAACCCTTTTTTACTTAATTCGGAGATTTTATGAACATCACAATATTTAAAAAAAAAAAATTAACCAAATATATATATAACATAAAGATATAGTTAAAAATGACGATTTGGTTGTATACTTTATCCTCAAATAAACCTTTAGTAATGAAAGTCTTATTGAGTATAGACAAGTCCTACGATTATCTAGCAGTTTTATCAAGAGATTCCTCCTCTAAGACAGAGTTTTATGCGAAAAAAGCTTATCGGAAAAAAACGCAAAGTGTTTTTACAATAATGTAACACTCTTATCTAAATTTAACAGATGACGCAAATTAAAATTTAATTAATTTTCATAAAATTTACCAGGGAAAAATTGTACTTTATAATGAAAACCAATCGACATAATTAAATTTCACACGAACACTTAATAAAACCAACCTAACGAAATTATAAGAACCCCAAATATAAAATTAATTTCTTTAAAGTGATTTGCTACAACAATTCGCTACTCCTTTTGTACGCTGTGTTTGTACACACATTTCCCGCACAAATTTAATTTTCCAACTTTGCATTGTTTCACAAAAAAAAAAAAATAAAAATAAATTTTTATATTATCAAGCGCACAGTTAAATATTTTCCACACCAGACAGAAAATTTACATAAAAATGTTTATCGTACACATAAACCACTATTATCACGCCGATGATGGGCGACTGGAAATATTAAATGTTTTATTTGTAATTAAATTTGCAAAATAAATTTTTCGACTCTCGAAAACGGATGACCATTTAACGACGATGTATATACATTACATCACAATAAATAAAAAAAACTATCAAGCATGTAAACTTTTATGTACAATAAAAATCTTTTTAGTGAAACCAAAAATCTTGAAATTTATAACAAAAATGTATTCAATTAATTTCCAAATAGTTAATAGTAGAACCAAAAAAAATGTATGTAACACATTTTTCGGTTTTCAACGAGAAAAAAGCTTTTTTCAATAAAACCAAAATAATAAAGCGCATAAGCTGGTTCGTTGTTTTGTTGGTGCTGTTGTTGTCATTCGTTGTTGTTATCGTTGTGCTTTCTAATCCTTTAAAAGCATTTCATTTTCATTCATAAAAATAAAATAATAAACGATTTCCAACCATTAAAGATATTCAATTCTATTTTTAGATACAATTTTTCTTATCTTCCTACGTTCTCTCTCTTATGCTTTAGGTTTAGCTCTAGCTGTGCTGTGTTATACGGTTTACTTGATTTTTTAATCTTGATACATTTTATCATGTCAGATTTTCGGTATAGCGATTTACTGGTAGAATTAATTTAAATGTATGTGGATATATGCGGTTATATATGTACGTATATAAATTCGAGAATATGTCGAACGGTATGGTAAATTATCAGGTTTTATCTTTATACTTCGAAATCTATCTACAATATAAATAGAAAGGTTGTTGAAGGATTCGTTTTTTTTTTTTTTTTTAAGTTGGCTTTACCTATCATGCCAAATTTGTATTTATATGTTTTATTTATTGTGAATTTGACATCTTGGCTTTTATGGCGGTGATCTGAAATTAAAATTAGGTTTTAGATTTGTTTAATGATGAAACAGAGAAAATTTCTTTAAGGCTTTACAAGAGGTTTTTGCTGAAAATCATGAAAATCATCATCAGTGTAACAAGCTTTCGATGATAGAAGATACATTTCTGTCACCTTAAAGTTTTCAAAACACGCCCTAACATTGAATGACCAAATCTGATTTGTTATAATGCCAGATACTTTTCGATGGTCGAAAAGGTTGCCACGTTATCAGACGCTTGGGCTTCCATTTTAATCTTTTAGGGTCAATCACATTAATTAATTCAACTTAGGTTAGGTTAGGTTAAAGTGGTTGCCCAAAGGGCCGGCATAGGAACATATAGGTTTTTAATCAATGGGTGTTACCGAAGTAATAACACAGGAGGTACTACTAGACCATCTATAGTTCGCTATTTACAGTGTGAAGAAAATCAAAACTTCAGGGTTCAGAATTACTTCACTCAGCCAGTCCTCTCTGGAGAGAATACCAGTTCGAAAAATTCTTCCCAAAAGATTGTGATGGAATCATGTAGTCGGTGGTATGTGTAAGTGTGCTGTATTATTACAGGTCCACATAGAGATTAGATTTAAGCCTTATACCTGTGCTGGCTGCCATTTGAGTCCCAGAATATCTAGGGGTATGAGATGAGAAAGAAAACCCAATGCTTGAGTGGATGTGTTCCTGAGTGCACCACTAATACAGGAAGTGGTAGTTGTCTGAATTTTCATCAGTGACTTTAGGTTGGTCATACTATTGTATTTAAGGCTCGCCAAAATAGTAGAGGCCTTATCACAGGTGCCATCTTTTCCCAATAGTGTTTTTACAGGAGTATAGCGCTGTAGTACTTTTCCTTACCTTTTCTGAAATATTAGGCTTCCAGCTAAGTTTGTTGTCCAAAATAAGACCCAGGTATTTTGCTTTAACTGTAAAGGTCAGGCTTATACTATTTAAAATGGGAGAGTCAATCGGATGAAGTTTGTATTTCCTAGAGAAGAGGGCCACCTCAGTTTTATATAGATTAACATTTAGTTGACAGTACAAGGATATTTACCATGAACTCCGATAGCAACCTCATCCGCATAAGCAACCACCTTAAAGCCGTGTCCTTTCAGGTTCAGTAACAGGCCATTAATGACCAAATTTTAAAGAAAGGGGACAATACTCCACCTTGCGGTGTGCCTACACTTACAAATCTACTTATGGAGACCCATCAAGATTAGCCGCTACGACCCTACCTCTTAGCTTTTGATCTATACAGCCATCGAGCGACTCATTCAGACCCAGACCCATTAGTTCCCGAGTAATGGCCCCTGGTTTAACGTTGCTAAAGTCCCCGTCTCTACCCAGAAAGGTTACCAAGGAATATTCCTTGTATTCTAGGGATTTCCCTTTACAGTACGCATGTTTAGATTTCGACTACTTAACCGGCTCTATCTGTATCTGAGGGCCCTCAGAGAAATCGCAATGCTTATACTCTGTAACCATTACAACCCAAGTGAGCGTTTCATTTCCTTAACCGTTCTATTTATTTATTTATTTATTACCAGCACCAACAAATAGCATAGGTTACAATACCAATAATTTTGTACATAAAAAAGTGTTACAAATTATTATTTCGAATACGATTCTTATAAAGATCCCTTGAAATGTTTAAAACGAAAAGTTCTCAATTCCATAATTCGTACGATGAAAAGCAATACTCAGTCTTAACTGTCGTGGCCGAAGAATTCTCTTAGGAACGTAAAATGAATATAAGTCAAGCAATACCGGGCAATTAATTATAGCACAAATTACATCCCGGGCAAATACTGCATGAATCATCTCTCTTCTGAATTCAAGACTACGAATGTTCAAAAGTGTACAACGACCGCCATAAGAAGGTAAACTAAATCCTGAAGTTGATCTTGGAAGTCTTCGGAGGGCAAATATTAAGAACTTTTTTTGAATCCGCTCAATACGATCACTAAAGATTTTATAACCAGAACTCCAGATAACTACAGCGTATTCCAAAATAGGCCTAGCAAAAGCAGTATATAATGTCTTGAGAGTATATGGGTCAGAAAATTGAAGAGCATGTCTCTTTATGAAACTAAGCATCGAGCCGGCTCTAGCTACAATCATTTCTATATGTTTAGCAAAACTTAGGTTACCTGTAAACAAATCACCTAAATCAATAAACTGAGCAACTCTATCTATTTCCTAACAGTATATTTTTGAGTTTTGTGAAAGCTTTCCAAGGCCTCCTTTGGGTCTGGTAATTTGGAATACAGGAACCAGCTTTATTAAAGCTATTGCCTTTCACCGTTATTTTATTTTGGAGGGAACGGCTTTACTCGGGCTTATATCCTTCTTAATCTCCTCTATTTGGGTCCTACACCTATCGGGCAAAGCTCCCCTAGCAATAGTTGTTTTTGAGGGACCACCTATATTTTTTGCTTATGTCTGGTTAATTTCTTGGCCTTTAGGAACGGATTAAAAGCCGACGCCGCTTCAGCCACAGCCTCCTGGTTTATTTTTAATTATATCTTTTTCCATAAAATACCACGAGTAGCGGAGAAAAGAATTCAACAACAATTCAACTTAATTTACAGTAAATATGTTTGTAGCTTACCAGGCAACTGGAACTCTACCGATGTAAGAATAGGCAAGCAAATCGTACTATCAAGCTTCTTGTTTGGTTTGAGCTTGATTATCTTAAGTGATTCGTCCCTGAGAGTCCCAGAATTTCGGCTCAATATTTTTTGTTTTTTTCAATCATACCATGCAAAAAAAGTTTCACTTCATAAATTTTGTTTAAACAAGCTTGACAATCTTTTATGAATAGTAGTGACAAATACCAACAACAGTCAGTAACATTTTTTGGTATTAATTTTACCACTTAACAGAAATCCAATGGGTAGTACTATAGAGAATAATTTACAAAGCATTCTAATTTTCAAAACGAGTAGACAGGGAAGTAACATGTGTCATGGCCAACTTTACTACAATTTACGCAAACAAAAATTACAAAGCTTGGAAATATACTACGCAGGCAATAGAAAACTGTTTATTTTTTGTTTGCTAAAGGGTGGGTGTTTCGTCGCCCAGAGCACTGCGACCATTGAGGCCTATTGTGCATCCCTAGAGACTCCTACGTGAAATGTAGGTCTATATCCTTGATAAACGCCGCTACCTGATGCATATCCAGTGGGTCGGTGTTAGGCCACTGGATTATATACGCATTGAGGAACTTGAATCTTTTTTGAATGAGAGCATCGCATGTGACTAGTAGGTGTTCTGATGTCTCCTTACCGCAGTCACAGAATCTGCACTGGTCCGTAAGGGACCTTCCCATTTTATGTAGATGGCCGTTAAACGGGCCGTGCCCTGTTCAGGTAAGGGATCTTAGAGATTGGCGGCCTCTCCCAGACGTATAAACTGAATAATTTCTTGGCCTGTCTCATCTCAATGGAGGGCTCCCAGAGTAATTTCCTATAATTCTGCTCCCAGTCCCTTATACCATCTGCCAAGTGGGTTTTGGAAAAAGCAATACTAGGACTGGGACACAGGAAATCTCGGCTTGCTCCCATTTTTGCTCATTGGTCTGCTGCCTCATTTCCTCTAACAGTAGAGTGGCAAGGAGACCACAAAAGGGTGACTTTGTTTGCTTTACCCAGTTCGAATAAATTACAGTAGCAGTTCCAGATCAATTTCGAGTTGAACACTAAAGCTCCTAAGGCTAGCAGAGCTGCCTGGCTGTCCGAGATTATATAGATCTCGGTCTTCTTATATTTCTTTTTGAGACATTGAAGCACATATACCTCAATAGCAACGGTCTCTGCCTGAAAAACTGTGGGAGTGCTACCCAGTGGTATGTATACCTCTAGGTCGAGCCCGACTATCCCTGCACCGGTACCCCCGTTTGTTTTTGACCCATCCGTATACCATACAGAAGCATGGCGGGGAGGGAGGAGATAATATTCTCTACCAGTGCCCTATCCGGCAAACTAATAGTAAAATTCCTCCGACAGTCTATTTTCCTTACCATCAAATCCGATAGTTGGATCAATTTATTTACATTTGCCAAGTATTCATTCACGACTCTGGTAACATGAGGTCTTTTAAAAGGAAATTATCGCCTATAAATAGTACTTAGGGAACAACATACTCTTCCCATATTTCGTTAATATTGCAAACGGCCGTTACAAATCCGGTTTGAACCAGGTAAAGCTCGGCGCGTGCTCCCATCGAAATTCCCGCCCATACCATGACTGATCCGCCTCGAACCCTGCCGCTAAAGGTACATGGGGCGTAACGCTTCCCCGGCCGTTACCATACTCATTCTCGCCCATCAGGAAACCGCAAATAATCGTTGGCTTCTCCCAGCTTCCAACAATGCCAGGATTGCCGCTACATGCTGATGCAGCAAAATGTAAACTACGATTGAATATCGCAAAAACAATTTCACAAATTTTCGATTATTAATTTGCCGATACATTTAAATATTCCATGACATTCCACATTTTCTAAGATTGTTTTGAATGACCTATAATTTGGTTTTTGTTTCATATTTCCAGTTAGTGCGGTTTAAGAGGTATTCGCATGAAAAAAAAGGTTTTATAGAGTGGCCCATTTTTTGTGCCGGTGAGTGTATTGTGGAAACTCTACCAAATAAGTCAAGAAAGTCTACAATAAGTCTCCTCGCAAGGTGACATATTGTTAGCTTTCAAATAAGTCAGCCTACACAAAATAAGTCAGGAATTGGACTTCTGCCTTAATTTGTGATATGAACCACGTTAGCTCGAAATTATAATTATTTCTCAATATACGGTATGTAAAATAAAAATATTGATTAGTTTGAAAATAATTTTCCATGTTTTCTCGAAATATCGTGCGAAGGTGGTGTACCATTCAACAAATACCTACATGCAGTTCATTTTTGTTTTTTCCATTATATGTAAATATACGAGTACATACAAAAATCACCGGCATATTCCCATTTATTTATTAATATAATATAGACAATACAACCAACAAAATGTACGTCTATTATTTAAAATTTCATGGATTTGAAATAATATTAAGCGCTACAACACACGAAACGAGTAAAATACAAAAAAAAACATAAAATATTCCCGAATGGATAGGTGTGGATGGAAGGTTTTAGAAAATGTAACCAAATGTATGGCTGGTTTTGGAACTTTTTACGTCTCATAACTGATTATAGCTTTTTGCCTAACTGCAAACGTGCATATCCGTAGTTATACATTTTATATAACATTAAATTTACGTTCTATGCATATATATATATTAAACATACGTACATACGGCTTTAAATGAACTCATATAATCGTAATTCATTACCTGATACCTGTATAAACGTACGACTGTACATATTCCTATATGATTGTGTTAACTCGTTAACCGTACAAATGTTGTACGATATCCTATACAACATATTATAATAATTTCAGCTATTTGTACGTTGTGTATACTTCCAGGCAGCATAATACATAAAATATTATATGAATATTTTAATTGAAACCGTTTTTTTTTTAGTAAAATGAAACACAATACGTATGAAGAGCTATTATATTTATGGTTGATATACAGACGCAGGAAGAATTTTCGAGAATACGCAAAATTCTCAGAATTTAATTTTTTCCAAGACCGTCAACGTCATCACATATAACTTTATAAATAATAAAGTGAAGAAATTATATGTATATCAATTTTTGATGGATTGAAATATTGTAGAGCAGAGAGATTTCGATTTTGTTCCGCTGGTGTAGGCGTAACCCGTATATACATTTATGTATAAGCATTTTTAATCCTCATACTCGTACATAATGTTGTGTATGAAACGTAATATGATCCCTAAAATAAATAATAATTAGAATCATTTTATTGTTTGTTTGAGGCAAAATTTGCCATCATCCCACACGTGCTTTTATCAATCATCCTATTGATATAAAGGTTTAATTTGAATATATAGATTTTCATACTCCTACATTGGTTTGTGCCGCCCTCATTGTCGTTTACATCAAATAATCTTTTATCTGGCGATGCGCGTTCTCAAAAGTGCTTATCATTTGTTGTTTTGTTTGTTATCTTTTCCTTAGATGTGTTATTTCAAAATGTGAATAAAAATAAAGAAGAAGCCAGAAGCTGAAACAAGCAGGTATTTTTCAATGGAACACGAATTTATTTTAATGTGCGCCCAAATGTATGCAAAACTTTTGTATATGTTTTAAAACCTCTTTAAAACGAGAAAATATTGATGGATGCTTCCTAAAACTACAGTGGTGGACATATTTATGGTCTAATTTTTAAGTTTTTTGTTCACTAGAATAATATTTAATAAAACGAGAGTGAGCTTTTAACGGCTTTTCTTATATTACAAAATAAGCTTTAATTTAAAATGTTTATTTCTTGTTATAATGCTATTTAATTAAAAAAGTTCGAATTTATGATGGACATAATTATAAAATAATCTAAAATTGCAAAATTTTTCAAATTTAATATTTATTATTTCCTCCACGGTTCTTAATTACTTCAAAAATGCGTGATGACATTGAATTAGCTAATGATTGAAGAGTTTTAATGTTAATTCCACGCCACGAATCGCTACTTGCCTCTGATAATTGATTCGTGTTAGAAAATTGTCTACCAATGGTATACACGTCACGTTCCAGTAGCTCCCATAGATTTTCTATGGGGTTTGGAACCACCTTTAGGTTTTCCATAGGGGTGAAAATGATCCTAATAAGTCTGTGGAAAAATATTTAAAAGGTGTATTAGGAGGGTTTTTGTTTATAATAATCTGACTCCAATATTTTTGTTTATTAATTAATAACACTAATTTATATTAATTCCACAACTTGAATTTTATTTATAACTTTTATAAATGTATTTATCAATGGATGTACATTAATTTTACTAGATTTATTTCTTTGTCGGAACATGCACATTACAAAAACTACTAAAATTTATTACGTGTGTATCACGCGACTGTTAAAAAAAAAGTTTTTCTTTTTATATAAAATAAAATTACAAAAATACTTAATATAAAAAAAGGTATTTCCACACGTCAGAAAAGTAAATTTTAAAAAAATGAGCGCCCCCAATATTTTGACATTTGCCCAGGGTGCCAAACCCGACTGACTCCATGACAAATTAAACAAAATAAAAAAATGTAATTACAAAAATATCTGTCAAAAATGTCGATATTTCGCCACAATACTCCACCAGTAAAAACCTGATTTTTTACGAAACATGAAACGTTCTATCTGAAACGTGCAGGAACGCTAATTGTTCGTCCTGTCCTGGTAGTAGACTGTGCTGGCGCCTGACGTACATCCGCTTACTCTTTTGGCCTGTTTGAATGTAGGAACAACTCTTCATCATCGTCGTTATCTTTCTCCTGTAAAACTTGCTCGGTGACCGAGGTCTCACTGTAACAAGGCTTAAGACGGTCAATCGAAACTCTGACTTGCTTACCATTGACGCTAATAGTGAAATGTTTGTCGCTGCGATCAATGACCTCATGCGGGTATACGGTGGCTGCAACGATCTCTTCACCGAATCTGTTCTTAAAAATACGTGTGAACAAGTTTGTAGATCCTTACTCACGAAAATGTTATCTTTACAATGGCGCGATGCCGGCGTAGGCCTGATCTCATCGAAATGCATCCTTAGGTTCTGAATGAATTCCGATCTGGACGATGATGACACATGATGGCGGCCTTTAGGGTGCGATGCCAATGCTCGATCATTCCATTGCTCTTCAGATTATAACTTGTCGTACGTTTCCTCTCAAAACCTAACCAATTCGACAACTCCGCGAAAAGATGTGACTCGAACTGAGTACCCTGGTCTGTGACTATTGACACTGGCACGCCAAATCTAGCAACCCAAGTTGAGTAAATTGCGAATGCAATTGTTGCGGCAGAGATATCTGGCACTGGAATGGCTTCGGGCCAACGTGAATAACGATCGATCAACGTCACGCAGTCGAATTGACCTTCCGAAATGGGCAATGGGCCAATGATGTCCAGATGGACCTCGGCAAAACGCTGCGATGTCAAAGCATATGAACCTAATGGAAATTTAGTATGACGTGCGACTTTCGATCTCTGGCACGCCAGACGACAATTCTGTGTCATAACCTTTGTGTCGTGTTTAATGGATGGCCAAATGACATTCTTGGTCAACAATTTGACTGATGCCTTAACCCCTGGGTGTGAAAGATTATGGTAAGACTCAAACACGGATTTACGAAAATCTACTGGTATATAAGGTCTTGATGAACCTGTTGACACGTCATAATACAATTTGTTATCTGAATTAAAAGACAATGGAAGTCGTTCGAAAGTAAGTTTACTCGCGTCATTACTCAACATGCTCTGAAGATTCTCGTATTCCTCCTGAGCTATCGCTATTGCTTCGTAATTGATGCTTTCCGGCAGATCAATCTGTTCGATACGCGACAGTGCGTCCGCAACGACGTTGTCTACTCCGAATATGTGCTGAATGTCCGTTGTGAATTGTCCGATAAAGTCTAGATGTCGGAACTGTCTAGACGATGCTTTGTTAAGATTTTGGCTAAATGCATACGTCAAAGGTTTATGATCAGTATACAGTGTAAACTTACGTCCCTCTAAAAAATGCCTGAAATGTTTAACACCCGCATAGGCCGCGAGTAATTCCCGATCATAGGCACTATATCTGCGTTGTGTATCCGTAAGTTTAATGAAAAAAAAAACTAAATGGCTGCCAATCGTCTGCAACGAATTGCTGTACGACTGCTGCACCAACTGCAACATCAGATGCGTCAACAATTATTGCCAAACGAGCGGAAGCGGATGGATGTGCTAAAAGGGTAGCTTGACTTAATTTCATCTTGCATTCTGTGAATGCTTTGATGGTCTCCGGTGTCCATACGATCAGAACTTTGCTATTCTTTTTGTATCCTTTCAAAAAGTTGTTCAGAAATAACTGATCGACGGCTGCATTAGGTATGAAACGACGATAGAAGTTGATCATACCTAAGAATCGTTTTAGTTGTTTCACAGTACTGGGTTGTTGGAAATCCTGAATGACCTGAACGTGTTCTTGAGCGGGTAGAATGCCCTGACTAGTCACTGTGTGACCTAAAAATTTAATGTCAGATTGTGCGAATACACACTTTTCTACGTTTATCACAAGGCCATGCTTCGTCAATCTTTGCAAAACTGTTTTTAAATTTTGACGCCACTAACACGTCGTCCAGGTAAACAAAACAGAATTCCAACCCACTCAACACGGCGTGCATCAAACGTTGAAAAGACTGAGCCGCATTACGCAAACCAAAAGTCATTCGGCAGAACTCAAACAAGCCGAAAGGTGTTGCAATCGCAGTTTTTGGGATATCGGAAGACTCTATTAGTATCTGATGGTATGCCTGTATTAAATCCAATGTTGAAAATACGCTACAACCTTCGAGTTGGTATGAAAAATCCTGCAAATGCGGAATGGGATATCGATCAGGGATAGTAATTCTATTGAGAGCACGGTAGTCACCACACGGTCTCCATTCGCCGTTATTTTTCTTGACCAAATGCAGAGGACTGGACCATCGACTGTTACTAGGTCTACATATTCCTTGTGCAACTAAATTCTCAAACTCGTCCTTGGCAATTTTAAACTTATCTGCCGCCAAACGGCGCGCTTTACACGATATTGGAAGACCTATAGTTTCCAACCTATGAGTAACATTATGTTTGACAATACTTGACCCAAACGCGCGTTTGGTAACTTCCGGGAAATCGGTAATCAACTGTTGTACTGCAGGATGCAACGTTGTCTTATCAATAAAAGATAACGCGGTAATTTGATCGGTTCTTAGCACACCAGTGGTGAACAGAGAAGTCACCGGATCAGGGAGGTATTGAGTTAACACCTTTTAAAAGGTTCAATAATTTGGGAAGTGAGAATTACACATAACGTGTAACAAATATGGTACATTCCGAAAATCAAATAAATTTAAAAAGTTAAAATTTGAGTTATCACCTTTTATGTATTTACCACAGAAGTTAATGTCACATTATTCAAACCATTGTTTTATTAGCCATGAAACGTGGATCAAAGCTTCACCAGATTCTTGATGATCAATTAATGATGTTTTCAAAAGTTTTATGTTCTTTTTGGAAACCATTCTGATATTTATGAAAGCTATCGGAAGTGAACCACTAAAATTAAACGAGCCCCAAATCATTCCTGTGGCACCAGCAAAATTACGTGAAATGTACTTTTCTGGTTCCTTTCTGAGATCACGCCAATAATATTGGCAGCCATCTGGGCCATCAAAGTCAAATTTTTTCTCATCAGAGAAAACAAAATTTTTACACTTATTACCAAAGTCCATTTATTTTTGCAAAAGCTAATCTTGCTTTTTTATGTTGCTCAGTTAACTTAGGTTTCTGAGCTCTTTTCGTCCATTTTACGTTTGCGTTACTTGATAAAACTCTTCATTACGTGTCTTGCGGTAATGGAGAAATATAAAACGTTCTTTATTTTTATCGATGTCATTTTGTAAATCGTTAGGTTAGGTTAGGTTAGGTTGGAGTGGCTGCTTATGCACACTTAGACCTGTGACGGTTCTTTGTGATACCACAGAATATCTCCCCTTTTACTCCTATTGGAACCATTTCGAGCTACTTATGTAGCGTAAGACGTCCCGCACTTTACTGTTTTCGAGATCCGAGAGGCAGTCCATTCTGAACTTACTCAAGTGTTTGTGCCTTCTGAGAGCCAATGCTGGACACGAGCAAAGGAAGTGGACCAACGTCTCTTCCTCATCTTCCTCCAAGCAGCTTCTGCAGAAGTCATTTGCCTCCAGACCCAGACTTCTTGCATGTTCTCCAAAAAGGCAGTGTTCCGTGAGAATTCCTGCGACCGTTCTTAATTCACGTCTGCGTAGGGATATTAATGCCCTAGTGCGCCCTTAGTCCAGCTTTGGCCAAATTTGTCTTGCAACTCTACAGGTGAGGGTGTTAGACCACCTTTCCCCCGCTGAAGATAGCGTCTGCTTCCCAAGTGCTTGTCTCAGCGCTGTGATAGGCCTCCCCAGACTTGCCCTTTTCGGTTGCAGCTGGAGAGTCGTACCATGCCTAGCAAGTTCATCCGTCCTGCAGTTCCCCATGACGCCCGAGTGACCTGGGACCCAGATTACCTGGATATTTAAATGCTCACCCATCTCATTTAAAGTTGAATGACAGTACATGAGTACAGGTCTCACTACAGCGGTGTAGAGCCAGTGTACCAGCTCCGGCTTCAGACCCCATCTATGACCAATGGCGTTCCTACAGGAGTACAAAGCTATAGTAGCTTTGTTTATTCTCTCCAACATGTTGGGCTTCCAACTAAGCTTACTGTCCAAGATAATGTCCAGATATCTAGCTCTATCAGTAAACGCAAGTCTCGTGCCTTTTAAGGTAGGAGGGACAACTACAGGGACTTTGTATTTCTTAGTGAAGAGTACCAGCTCTGTCTTGCACGGTTTAATACCAAGTCCACATTTGCCAGCCCATTTCGTAACAATGGTAAGCGCATTCTGCATTACGTCTACAATCGTGCCCAGGAATTTCCCGGTAACAGCTAAAGCTATGTCATCTGCATAAGCGATAACTTCAATACCCTCTCTCTCCAATTCTAGTAGTAACCCGTTTACCACTATATTCCAGAGAAGAGGGGACAGAACCCCCCTGCGGGGTTCCCCTAGTTACTTGCCTCTTGATGGTGGAGTCCCCCAACTTCGAGCTAACAACCCTGCTTCCCAGCATATAATTGATTAACCTTCTCAGCGGAACGTCCACCTCCAAAAATGGCAATCCCTCCTTGATTGCCTCCGCTTTCACATTGTTAAAGGCGCCCTCTATATCCAGGAAGGCCACTAAACAGAATCCCTTCGAAGTAATCGATTTCTCAATCGTACACACCAAGGCGTGCAGAGCAGTGTCCACAGATCTTCCCTTTGTGTACGCATGCTGAGACGGTGCCCACTTCCTGGCACCTATTTTATCTCTGATGTATACGCCCAGCAGCCTTTTCAAGGTTTTCAAAAGAAAGGATGATAGAGTTATTGGTCTTAGGTCCTTAGGATAGACATGTGAGCTTTTCCCCGCTTTCGGTATGAACACCACATTGACCTCCGTCCAGTACCTAGGAATATATCCCAGCTTCAAACACCCTTTGAATATAGCTTCCAGGTATGGAAGAATAATTACTGAGTTGTTTTGAAGTTCCGCTGGTATAATTTGATCCGGACCAGCCGATTTAAATGGTTTAAAACCCCTCAGTGCCCATAGGATCCGTTTCCTGGTGACGATATCCTCTGAGAACACCGACAGTGATTCCTGACGATTGCTACGCACCAACAGGTCTTCAAAGCTCCCTGGGAAGTGTGTCTCGAAGAGAAACTCCAGAGATTCTCCACTAGAAGCTGTCCAAGATCCATCCGGTTTTATCAAAAAAACTCGGACTAGCTGTACTTTTGGAAAGAATCTTCCTAAGGCGGGAGGTTTCGGATACCTCTTCCATTTTATCACAGAAGATTCTCCAAGACCACATTTGTGCCTTTCTCAATTTTTCTTATAAATTCCGAGTTTTTCCTTATAGTCCCCAGAGTCCCAATCCTGAGCCTCCCTTGTATTTTTGGCTCTATTAAAGCCTGTCCTACAAGCCTTACGATAGGTTCCCAGTTCCCTGAACCACCATACTGGTTTTGCCTACCTCTGGGCTTAGCCAGTGGGCAGGCAGCGCGACAGGATCGGTTGCATGCGCTAGTAACGCTAGCCACCATGTCCTCCATCTCCCCAACGGTCGTCGGGGCTCCATAGCCCTCGACGGTAACATATCTCCAATAATTCCCCATATTTGCTCCAGTTGGTCCTTCTAGGGTTCCTGAAGGCTTCCCGGGTAGCAGGGTGAATATCGAAGCTTTAGGTTAAATATCGATGATCAGAAAAGGAGTGTTCCTTATCCACCCTCCAATTTTTAACCATAAGAAGAATATTATTTGAGGCAAGGGTCACGTCTAGAACCTCCTGCCTGTTACTAGTAATAAATGTGGGTTCCCGCCCAATATTACACACTGAAAGGTTAGTACTCATCAAATAATCAAAAAGCGACTCACCTCTTTCATTAATGTCCGTGCTTCCCCAGATAGTGTGATGCGCATTAGCATCAACTCCCAGTACCACACCTACCTTTGATTGTTCCGCTTCACGGATCAGCTCCTCCAGGTTATCCGGAGGAACCTCCTTCTCCCGGTTCATGTAGGCTGAAACTAGCCAGAATCTACAAGTGCCTGCTTCCAGGCTAACTGCAGTAGTGTCACCATTGCTGTATTGAGAGAGAAGGAAAAGATTAATATTATTTTTCCCAAGAATACAAGATCTGATCTTCCCAGACTTACTAGAGGATAAAATTTTGTACCCCTTGGTTCTGAGGCCACAGATCCTGTTGTTATTAATCCAAGGTTCTTGGATTAATATCCCATCCTCACCTGACCTAGTCAGCCTGAGGAGTAGAGCTGCCGAAGCAGCCTTAGAATGGTGAAGGTTAATTTGTGTTTTCTTAATCATAACCTTTTAACCTCTACCTACCTATAGTATATTCGCTTCCGTCCATCTCGCTAACCCTCATACCCTCCGTAGAGGACTTGTCAGTGCCCGGGCTGCCGACATCCTCCTCCATCGGTACACCAGCTCCTTCGCTTATGTGCCCCTCCTCATCTTCCAAGTGAGTCCTTACCAGACCGAGGTCGCCGGATTCACTCTCCCCCCTACCCTCAGCTTCTCCTCCTTGCTGCCGGTACCCCTTCAGGCCTGGGCGGGTTGCCACCATCCTCCGGTTGGCCTCCCGTACGCGCTTCCGCCCCATCCTTTTTATAAACGTTGAGAGTAATTGACCCGAATCCGAAGTCAATTACTCCACTCCCTTCGTTTTGTGCAGTAGGGCAAGGCACTCTTTATTTATTACTATATTTGATAACTTCAAGCCCCCCTTCGCCTCCTCCTGCTTGACGATCTTCCAATTTCCCGTCGGAAGATTCGGGTTACTGGCTTGAATAATTTTCAAAGCCTCGTCAGGGCTTGCCGGTTCGGATGGCAGCCAGACACGTGCCCTCGGTCTGCTGGGAATTTCCTCCCGGCTAACTGCCGCAAGCTTTGCGCCTGGCCACACCTCTCCTACTTTGGCTATAGCCTTTTTATAAAAATCCACAGATCTAGAGTCCGAGCATGCAGTCATCTTCACACGCCCTTGATACCATCCCGCATCTCTGCAGGATGGGGGTGGTTCAGGATTTTCTCCCAGTATCTTTAAAAAGACGAGGTTGAGTGCATTATACAACAATCTCCATTTTTCCGCCGTGATGCTCCCATCTTCTTGACTTTCGTCAATTACGGCTAGCATCAACACATGCTCCCTCAGGACATCGCTGAACAGCTTTGTCCCTGAGTTGGAGCTCGGCTTCTTGTCAGTCAGCAACGTGGCCCGCTTGCTGTTGACTACTTCCATCTCGTCCTGGGACCGCTGTCTTTTCGACACATGGTCCATTTCCGAGCTTCTGCAGCCCACAGTGCTCCTTGCCCAAGCTACCGATATTCTCTGTTCTTCCGTAAGCTGCCCTCGGGGGTCGTAACCCACTTCTCGAGAATTCTAAATGCCGAGCGGCGATTTTTGTACCTGACCTAGCCGTCTGGCTCGAGATACCTCCCTTCGCTGATACCGGCTTTTGAGGAGAGCCGGTGCTCTTTGATTTATTTTCGTTTGATCCTTTCATTAGATTCCCACGAGTATCGGAGAAATGAAGGTCCGTTGTAAATCGTTGCTTTCTTTGAAATTTCTCGTTTCATTCGGAAGCTTATGGAAGATTTCCTTCCAGATTAGCTCTGCGCGTTATAATTTTCACCCAAAATGATGATGTGTTTCGTCGCGATATTGTTCATAGAATATCCAGAATCGAAATATGCAGCGATTTTTCCCTTTTCTTCAGCTGACAAAAATTTTCTACGTAGCATGATTCTAACCAATGAAATTGTTATTTGATTTTATTTTATTTGTATTTGTAGGCACTTAAATTCACTTTACCTATAAAAAAACTCACATTATCTTATAAATATGTCCACCAAAATTGGAATATAAAACAAGTATGGCACCAGTATTTTTACAGTTAAACAGTGATGGCTTAATTTTTATAAAGTATGTGAAACAAAATTGCTTACTGTATTCGATAATATTGTGAAATAATTATAGCTATTTTATAAATACGTCCAGCACTGTATAGTCAAAATGATATTTTTGTTTTCTTTCTAAATCCCAATATTCGATTAAAATTTTTCTCTCAGTTTTTTATGAAAATCGAAAATATCAATTAAAGTAGAATAGAAAAGGACATAAAAAAATGTAGCTTATATATATTATGGTGCAGATAAAATATCAAATGTCGTTATTTGATTCCCATTTTCATTTTCAATTTTCCTTTATTCTTTCAATCATTTCTTATCTTGTATAAACTACTGCTGAGCTTTCAAGTTCAAATTGATTTTCATTTTTTATTTAGCTCATTTTTATTTTATCGTTTGTTTGTGAATTGATATAGGAAAATGGATTTTAGAAGATCTGAGAACACACTTTTATTTGATTTGTAATAATATTAGGATTTGATGGTTGCAGACACAATATATGAATTTAATGGCAATAACTGCTTTCAAATGGCAAGAAGCTTTCGATTTTTTCGACACAGTTATATGTGGAATGTTAAATCTCATTCGACCTTTTTGAATGCTTTGATTTAAATGGTTTAGAAATGGAAGTAAGGTGACAAGCTTTTTTGTTTGTGGTTTACATGCAAGAATAATTCAGCAAACTGCACCTTAAGATGCCCCTGTCATAATTTACGCTCCATATTATAAATATCCTTGCATTATACGATTACAATGTTAATAAATTAATGTTTGCAAGACCTTTCGTACACACATAAACTTATAAAACAATTAGACCTGTTATCAGATTAACGTTTCGCATGCAATTCGTGTTAAAAGTACAATTGGCAGTTTTCTACTAAATATACTGTAACGTTGTAATAATGTGGAAAAAAATTGTATTTAACCCTCAATGTTTTTTTTTCGATTTGTAGCTTTTTTTCTAATCAAAAGCTTATTTTTAATTCAAGTACTCATTAAAAATTTAATGTATACATATAATGCTTGAACTCAAATAGGTGCTATATACATACCTGTTAAATTATTTATATAAATATGTAAATGTTTGTTAACTAAAACGTGACAACAAAATATCAATTAAAATCACCTCAAACTTGCACAGACCCAATAGAACAGCGAAAGAATAGGCGAACAACAATCCAAACAAAAACAAAGAAACCTTCATTTAAACAAATTTTGATAATGAGATTAAATATTAATCCGTTGGGATTATCAGAATTAAATTTTATAATAAAGTATTTCATTTAGGTTGATTATATACACACACACACACAATGTTTCAAATCCATAATTGTTTTTCTTTATTGAATAAAAAATAATAAAAATCTTTTTAATTAATAAAACCGTATTATACGTGTATAAGGTACTCCTCGTGCTTAATTTCTAAGCAACTGTCTAGTATAGGTATAAACATACATACATACATACAAATATAGTCATTCAATTATGTAATACAAAAGCTTCTGTATAGCCCGTGTGATTTAGGTACAAATAATATCTGGCAAATAAAATCTGATTAAACGAATCACGTTCTTTGTAATAAAGCTTTTTGTGTACCATGTCGTGTGGGTGGCTGTAATTACTGCTTATAATGATTAAATAAGAGAAAATAAAAGCTTATTTTGTATTAACTTGGTTATTACTTTTTAACACAAATGGGTTATAAAGGCTATTCAAAACGACGTAAAAAAATATTGATAACATTTACATTAGGGTGCGCTTTCAAAAATTCAGCCTAATTAATTCTACAGCTACAAAATACTCCCAATTCGATGTTAATAATCAAATTTTTATACCACCTCCATTGATGGAATATCGAAATAAGCTTTTTGGAAAGTCATTTTGTGGATTACATCTCAGAAGGCTAAGATAAAGTAAAATATTAGAATTTATTCTATGTTCAAATATTATGTGTCAAAGGGTTTTCCATTTTCAATGTCCGGATTTTAAAATTGAATAAAAAACAAACGGAGTGGAATTTCTACAATATTTTTATTGTAAAATGATATCAGATGGCATAAATGAGGCGCAACAGTCGGTCTCTGTCGTCGGTCGAGTGGCTAAAGGACTGGGGAAATTATGCAACATTTAAATTCGCTATAAAAACATACTTAGAGTATGTTGTTCATTGGAAAGCTGTTCTTAGAACTGAAACGGATCATAATAAAATACCAAAGGGTCGAATGGCTGTCATTTTGAGCATGGATCCAAATACCTACGTTTACATAGAGGGTACAGTAACAGCCAAGGAAGTATGGGAATAGTTGCAAACGAAGTTCGAAGACAAAGGCCGTGCGTTAGTTAAACAATTAATGGGAACCAAACTTGAAAAATATAAAGGGCTGAAACCTCATGTGGTGGTCAGAACTTCGTTCTTGATTAATTCAATTCAGCCTTCAACTCAATATATAAATCAACCTCCATCGCAATCACGCAACTAAACCCTAACTCAACTTCAACTCAACTTAGCACGAACCAAATCTCAACCCTCTGCTCAACTCTTACCATCATACCAACATACCATTAAACTATCATACAATCACCATCATACCAGCGTACAACCATACCATTACACCATCATACCATCATCATCATCATACCACCATCACCATCACACAATTCTTATATACAAACCATCATACCATTATACCATCATAACATCATACCATCATACCGTCATCAAAAATCGACCTAATTTTTGAAGTTTTAGAAATTCGTCTGTTGTAACTTTAATAGACCTGATTATCAACTTTCAAGGAGGAGATGAATGTTTGAGATATTAACATTGACCTTTCTTAAGTCTTAAACAATATTTGTGTAAAGTTTGGTTCAAATTGTTCAATGCGTGTGCATTTGTTTAAATATCACACATACATACTGTACATATACTATATATAAACACTCACTTTTAAATACAGTGAAACCTCATTTCAACAGACACTCAATTTAGCGGAATCGTCACTTCAAAGGACAAATTTTAAGCCCCATACAACTGAAATTTTCCAATGAAAACCTCCCTTAGATAAGCTGACACTTTATTAGAGCGGACGCGGACAGATATTTCTGCGATGATACAGATTTTTCGAGTACAATTCAAATTGAACCTCTAGTAAATTAGGTGTATGGCCAATTTGGGTGGAATTTGGCAATTTCTTAGCCGGTTTTAGTGAAATTTGATATCCATGATTTTTGGATAAAATTTTAGAAAGTGCGTTGGAAATGGAATTCTAAATTGATTATTAGATCTAAAACTCAGTTTATAATCAAATTTCCATCGTACATATCAAATTTCATCATAATCGGTTAAGAAATGGCCAAGTTCCATCTTACTTTGCCATATTCCAGAACTATACCCAAAAATCACTTTAGAATCCCATTTCCATAGCAGATGTTAAATTTCACTCAAACCCGTTAAGAAATAGCCAAGTTCTGTCCTAATTGGCCATATTCCAGAAATTCATTTAAAAATCATTTTAGAATCCCATTTACAACGCACATGTCAAATTTTATCATAATCAATTAAGGAATAAAGAACTTCCATACTACTTCACCATATTCCAGAACTTCGTCTAAAAATCATTTGAATAACCCATTTCCATTGGAAATGCTGGATTTCATCAAAATCAGATAAGATATAAAATCCCAATAAAATTTTTATAAAAAAAAATCACAAATCCTCAGTTTAACGTACAACGTTTTTGGTCCCGTCGATTAGGGAGGTTTCCCTATATATATAGATTGCTCAACTACTCACTAAACCCTAATCCAACCCCAACTAAATCACAACTCAACCCTATAATTGAACTCGCAAACGGAACCTAACTTAACCCTCAACTAAACCGCAAACTTTACGCCAAACTCACTTCTCAAACCAACATATACAAAAAATTGGTTAACAACCAACTACATCTTATCCAGCCCCAACTTTTTAGACTCAGGTACTTTCAAAACGTCGAGAAAAGTGGTTTTCGACCAACCAAATGTTTGATCATTTTTGACAGGATTTCCATACATTGGTAAAGTAATTAAGATTCAATGGATGGCTAGGACCTTACTTACCAAATTAACCATGCAATTGGTTTTGCAGTCAATGACGAATAGTTGGCGATATTTTTGATGTGCGGTTTAACTGAACAGTACACACCTCGACGTAGCATCGACGTTTAGGCCATTTAAACGAAACGATTTGAACAAAATGAAATCAGGCACAGTTGACGGCGTTTCGTTTGTTGATGACAGTGGGGAACATCTAAGCGTTAAATGCTTCCCTTTGCAACATGTAACGCTTACATGACTCACGTCAGCTGTTCAGAAAAAATTGATTCAAGAGAAAGAAAATTGGACTTACTGACAGAATGGTTCATACTTTGACTGAACGTGCAAGGTACATGTTACAAGATGCAGATCTTCGGACAAAGTTTGGGACCGAATCGTTTGGAACAGCAATGTATTTGAAAAATCGTTCTGTCCCAGCAATAGTGCAAATTTGATGCAAAGAGACAACAACCGAGTGATCTATACAGCAGAGATGGCATTTTCTTAGAAAAAGAAAATTCTTCAAATTCTTCTTTTCATAAAATTGACGAAGGTGATGAAGATGCCACTCAAGTTGATCATCAACATGATGCTGATGTGGTTGCTAAATCAGGGGCAACAAACAATAATGATTCGACTAAGCAAACTGATGATGATGACTCTGATGGTGGCACTGAAACCACAAATGCTTCGATTCAACCAGTGGATAATGTCGAATCTGTTCTACGACGTTCGAGGAGAGCAAACAAGCCAACATATTTTCCGGATTATGTCACATATTTGGCTTGTAGCAACATCGAGTAACCGTCTATACGGTTGATGAAGCGATGGCTGGTGGAAATTATCAACATTGGAAGCACTTGGGGAACTAGTTAAGCTACCGAATGCCAATTCGGAAAACCATCAATTCGAATTTTTTTTTTTTTTTTTTTTTTAAACACCTTTATTGATATGGCTACTACAATCTTAAACATTATTAATTCATTAGTAAGGTTGACATTGGTACTTATGAGATAAGCATAAACTTGTGTGGGTCTGCTGGACCAGTATCCAGTTCCCTTGAGATATATAATATTCATACGGTTAGCTCATGTGGTTTGATTCGTTTGAGCCGCCCTACTTTGTTTGTTCTGTCCAGTAGTTGTACGGCCTCAACGTTGGTGTGGGTAAGAATCTCTTCTCAAGTTTAATGGCACATTGGCGGATGACGTCGTCTAGTAATTGTATTTTTAGATCATTGTGTATTTCCCTGCTAGTCACAAATCGGTAAGCGTTGTTGACCATTCGAAGAAATTAATTTTGGCTACGTTGTATAATGGCTCTATTGGATTTATGAGTACAACCCCATAGCTGCGCACCATACATCCATATTGGTTTGAAGATAGTCTGGTAGACTAGTCTTTTGCAATACAGGTTCATTTTGGAATGATGCCCAATTAACCAGTACATTTGACGTTGTTTTAATCGTATTTGTTCATGATGTTTCCAGTTGAGCCTTGAATCTAAATGTAGACCAAGGTATTTTGCCGATTCAGCCTGCAGCACTTGCACCCCATTAAGGTATACTACTAGTATGTGTAGACTGTTATTTTTATGTCGGAGCGTAAATGTCACATGCATTGATTTGAGTTCATTAAGCACGATTTTCCAGTCAATTGTCCATTTAGTAACGTTGTTCATTGCTCGTTGAAGATTTTCCACTGGCTTTGGTTGTGATTCGTCTACTGACATAATTACAGTGTCGTCAGCGAACGTGCCGATGAATGTTATATTCGTTGTAGGTATGTCCGCAGTGTAGATAAGGTAGAGGAGGGGTCCCAATACGCTTCCCTGCGGAACTCCCGCTAGCGTTGGATAAAAGTCAGAACATGTTTCTTCATGGATGACTCTGAATTGGCGATCAGAGAGGTATGATTTAAGCAGCTGGCAATACTTTTGTGGTAGCATTTTACTCATCTTGAATGTCAATCCCTCGTGCTAAACTCTATCAAAGACCTGATATACATGCAGAAATACGGCGGGGCAATATTTCTTTTCTTCTAACGCTTGCTCTATTACCGTAGTTATTCGATGGACTTGATCTATTGTGGAGTGGTTATTCCTGAATCCAAATTGAAAATCAGGAACGTTTACCATTGGCTTTAGACGTTTTAGTAGTAGTTTTTCAAACAGCTTTGATTATGTCGGAAGCAGTGAAATTGGTATGTATGATGTTATTTCTTCATCTGGTTTACCTGGTTTCTTCAACATAATTATTTATGATGATCGCTTTCTTTGCGTGGAAGTTCCTTGAATAGACCCGGTGATATTTCATCAATTCCTGGTGCCTTTTTTTGGCTAAGACTTTTGTCGATTTGTTCAGCAATTTCCATTGGCGTGACCCTTTTAAAATCCTTATTTGGTTGATAGACAAGTGTTACGTCAATGTTGGATCGAATGTCAAGGGCTTGAAACACTGTTGCTAGGTGTTGAGCAAAGAGTTCCGCGTTTTCCTTGTCTTGTCGAATCCAATTGCCCTGAGCATTTCTTATATGTAGGTGGTACTCGAACTACAGGTCGCTTAAATTTTCTGCTTGCTTTCCATAACGAGTAGTCCTTATCCATTTCTGGACCTAGCCCGCTTAAGTAGTTGTCGAAGCAATCCTGTTTGAAGCTTTTAATTAGCCTATTGACTTTGTTACTTATTCGATTGAAGGTGGTCTGGTCAGCGGGATTTCTGGTGAGATGCCATATTCTCCTTGCCTTTCTCCTTTCCTTGTTTGTTCCCTGATTTCAGCCGGGTATTTGACTTCAATCTCCGCTTTGTCCTTTAATTCTGGAGTAGCTAGACTGGCGGCCATATGAGTGTATTCAATGAAATTGTTTGTTTGTTGTTCCAATTCTTCATTACTTTTAATACTAACTTTTAATTCAACTAGCTCTTCCAGTTTTTCTCTGAAGAGATCCTAGTAAGGTTTTGCTTTTTATTTTTCTTGATGACTATAGCGCTTACTGACAACAGTACAGGAATGTGATCAGATGTTAAGTCGTTAATTCCTTTGACTCTAGTGTAACTGGATGAAATATCTTTTATGATGAAGAAATCAAGCAGATATGGTATTTTTCCTGCATCCGTTGGCCAATACGTTGGCCCCCTTGGAGACAGATATTCACATTTGTTTTCATGAATGGCATTGAAGAAAGCATTTCCTTTCCCAGGAGAAATTAGCCTGGAACCGCAAGCTGTATGTTTTATATTATAGTCCCCTCCAATAATAAATCTTGGACCGAGCTTATTAAAGACGTTATTAAATTGTAACTTCGTTGGTGTATGCCGTGGAGGACAGTATGCTGCCGCAATATTTAGATCAGTTGCTTGCATGAAGATTTCTCGAATATCCTCTTGTTGATTATGTTTGATATTATTTTTAATTAGTACAGCTGAACCACCTCTGGTTCTTTCACTAGGATGGGTTGTCCAGTAGGAATTAAATCCCTTTATTCTGAAAAAGCTTTTGTTGGAGAAGTGCGTTTCTGAAATAAGTGCAATATCTATGTTGTTTGTATGGAGAAATATTTCCAGTTCTTGGGCTCGTTGGTTGAGCCCATTAGCGTTCCAAGTTACAATGCGTAAGAACGAGTTAATCATTTGTGTGTATGCTGACTTTTTTTGCTAGGCGGATAGAAATTAATTTCTAGTTTTGCCACCCTTTCTGTTAAGTGACCAAGTGTCTGTTGAATTTGACTAAGCTTTTTAATAATTTCAAAGTCATTAAACTCGTTGTTAACTTCTATGTGTGTGTTGTTTTGGTTTGATTCATCAGCAGATAATTTGATGATTTGCGCATAGGATAATCCAACTGTGGATGTTCTATTATTCTGTTGACTTTTAATTTTGTTCTGATATACACAGCATCCTTTATAATTTGCAGTATGTCCTTGTTGTTGACAAATAGCACAGGAAGGCGCGATATCTGGTTGTTTTTTGCATTTTGTCGTGTGATGATCTCCAGCACATTTAACGCATTTGGTTTGACGATAGCAAAAACTCTTGGTATGTCCAAGTTGTTGACAATTCGTACATTTTGGAATGTCCCTTGTCTTGTTAGGTGGCGCAATTTTAACTATACTGTAAGCAAGTTTCTTGATATTGTATACTTCTTTATTGTTGTCTTTTTGTTTTAAGTCGTTGTAAAACAATGGAAAGTGTTTCCTGTCTTTTACACCATTAGCTGTGACCATTTTGTATATGTTAGTAATACCTGCGACTTCATGTCCCATTTTTTCTAAGTCTGCTTTAATTACATCGTGACTAATGGAAGATGGTAAGCCTCTGATAACCACTCTATAAGCCTTTTCGCTCTTCAGCTGGTAGGTGTGATATTCTATATTTTCTGATTGGTTGCTGGGTTCTTTTTTTAATTCTTCCAGTAATTTTTTGACATTTCTGAAATCATTTTCATTTTGAAAGGTAATTTTAATGTCACTATTTGAAAGCGCCTTAAAATTAGTTGATTCACTAGTGGTTTTTATTACTTTTTGTCGAAAAAGTTCGAAATTTTTGATATTGCTCACGTTAATGGGTGGAGGCAGTGGTATTTTTGGGTTTTTCTGTTCAGTGTTATTGATCACAATTTCTGTAGTAATTTTTGGATGAGTTTTCGTTTTTGTGCGCCTGCGTTTCCTAGCATTTCTGTTATCAGCACTGGAAACTTCTTTTTACAGTTCTTCCTCATCTGTGCAATAATCATCTTGACTCAAAGCACTGAATCTATTATTCTGTTAAAAAACTGGAAATTGCCGCAGCAACCAGTTGGAATTATTTGAATGTTCATGTTGACTGGATGATGGCTGAATATGGTTAGAAGAAAGATTGTTAACTCGTGCTGAATCCTCAGCTATGCTATTTTTAACCTTTTCCTTTAGTTCAGAGGTTCTCTCTTAAGTTCAGCAACTTCATTGATCAGCTGCGCGATCAGTTTCTCCATTTTTTGAAATTTATTTAACAGCTCCTCGCTGTTTATAATATTTGTTGATGCACTCGGCATTTGTTCTGATCATGAAGTTACTTTTTCAGTGGAAACTGCGTTGTTTGCAAATATTTTTTGTATTGGTGATCTGATTGTAATGGAGCCCCTTCGGAATGAAAGTTGTTCCTCGTTACTCTTTTGAGCGTTGATATCGCTTAACTTATTTTTGGTATGATTAGAATTGTGTAGCAATGTTTGTGGCCCTCCTAGAATCCATGGGACCGACCTCCGGAGAGAGTGGATTTTCCTGAACATCAGGTCGGCCACCTAAGGTATTAATTTCCGTGTTTATTTTATCCATTGCGTTTTGTTGTTAATAGTGTTATTACACTCGCCTCTAGAAGTTCAGCCGTTGTGATACATTAAAAATGCAAAACAAACGTTGCCCAGGTGCTACCACGTGGAGGTAAACTAGAGACAGTTGATGGTTTTTACATAGTTGCAACGTTGGAGTATAAACCAATTTATAATTGGCTATAAACGGGCAAAGCCTACCCTGTTGATACACACCCAGCACCAAATTGGAAATGAGCCTTTAAAGATAAAACGCTATTTTTCGATTCAGCCCTTGATTCGACTTAGACATTGGTCAAATGAACGGAATTACAGTTTTTCTTCAGGGCGATGTCGAGAAAAAATATATATGCAGCAACCACAAGGTTTTGATGATGGCAATGGCCGTATATGCAGCAACTCTGGATACAAATGGTGTGAAACTGATGAATTGGAGTTTAAGTGGATGACTTGTTGATTTTTTCGAATAAAATTGCATGGAAAAATCAAATTAAGGCCAATCTCACGAAACGTTACAGTATGAAAGATTTGGGACAAGCCAGCAATTGTTTTAGCATAATTGGGCAGACCCAAATTTTACGTTAACAAGGGAAATGTCAACGAAAGAAAAATGATGAAATGGCTGAAATGAAAGTAATGCTTTATCAAGAAACGGTTGACAGCATTCTATATTTGTCGCAATGCAGACGTCCATATATTACGTATGTGATTTGAAATGCTGTGAAACGCATATCCTAATATCTGAATAAAAACTCATTTTTCAATCAGATGGTGATATGGCTTTTATAATGCTGATTGGGCATCAAACATTGATGATCGAAAGTTTTGCACTTGATAGTTATAAGTAAAAGGCAACCAACGGTCGCACTCTCGAGTGGCGACTCAGAAAATTTTATGGATTCGGTACCTAATAAGAAAACTATTGGACGAAGAATAGCAGCGAATCGAAATTTATTGCGATGATCAAAACACGTTATCACTTTGTTCGCAAAAAAATAAATCATAAGGAAATTCAAGTTCAATACAAGAATACCAATCAAATGATTTCCGGAAGATAATGCCCGTGAGCAACGACAAACATGCCTTCTAAACGAAAAATTTTAGCTTAGAATAATCAATATGATAATTCGTACGTTTAATTTTTTAGTTTAGTTTACATCAGTTACTTTACTTTAGTCAGTTCATTTTCTACTATTACACACATTATTGTATAAATACTTTTTGATATTTCTTTTCCATTCCATTAAAGTCATTGAACCCGTATAATTCCACATTCTGCAATTACAGAAGACAATTTTCAAATAAAATTCAAAAAAAGCCTAGATATCTGCTTTGATGAAAAATGTGCCGTATTCCGGGATTAAAAATGGCACTTAGGGTATGTGTTTTGTTGTTTTTTTTTAATAGAAACTCAAATAAATGTTGGTCAAGTGTCTTGTTATGTTACTTACTGCTAATCATTTATCATCGCAGCCCTTCTCTCCTCCTAAAGCTTACCCATATAATGGAGGAGTATGGGATATAATTTTGACAGAAACTTTATTAGTATGCGCCATAATGAATAAAATTGAGAAAATGTTGCATTCGATTTGGATGAAACTTGCAGAATGTTTTTGATTTACATTTAGGTTTTCTAGTTAGGTCTAGAAATTGAATACCCTAGTTTCTATTACAATCCTGAATATTGCTAATTATGTATTACATATTTTGTCAACTCATGCAGATACATGCACTGTGAGGATACATGCTCTAAGTAATTTTCGATGTTTTCCCTAAAATGAATTTCAACTTACACCTACATATAAAAATTCGTATTGTATGTAACTCAAAACTAATTATCATCCAATGTACTGCAAATAAAATATCCATTAGCCTTTATTACGAAAAAAAAAAAAAATCGTTTTTATTTAAAGTAATTAATCAAACACAAAAACGAAACACCTTCGTTAATTTAATCCTGTAACCTGTGACATTTACACGAAATATTATCTTAAAAGTCAGATAATCAATCTGATAAACATCTCAAAACTGAAATACTAAAAATAGATTTGAGATTCAATTACCTACGAAAAAAAAAAAAAAATTATTTTAAACTTTTAATTAAAAATAATAACATTTTTACGAATTTAAAAATAAAAAAAAAAATTAATTAATTAAAAATAATAAACGTTTCACAAGTTCCAAACAATATTCTTTTCTTTTTAATTAAAAACAACAAGTAAATTTAGATTAGGTGGGTGATGGTATGATGGGTGCACATCATACTTAAGGTTAAGATTGGACATGATATTTAAAAAAAATTTAAAAATTCTAGACTCTAAACTTAATTTTATTTTTAATTTGATAAAATATTGAGATTATACAGACTATAGGTGTAGAGATGGGGGGATAGACGATAATTTATAAAAAAAAAAAAAAAAAAATCAATAATTAATTTAAATTTCTAAATATAATTTTAGACTTGGTTGCAAAAGTTCAATAATGACCTATACTAGACATAATATGTGTATGTACCTGAAAATATATTGACGTCAATTTGATGGTGCGGGAAAACCATCAAAACCCAAATAATAGTATATAAATTTTACCTCATCATATTTAATACATGATTACTAGTTAATTGTTTGCCTAATTAATCAATTAATATGAAATATAAATGTTCAAGGTTTATATCAATATTAATTAATTAATTAATTTTGTTATTAATTTATAAAATTTAATTCGCATGTTTATCTATATTTTGACCGTAATAAAGCTAAACTGTACATCGCTTCAATTCGGTTCCTCTGTAAAGGCGAGCCGAGTTATGTTGAGGAGGATACTAAAATTGGAATAGACAGTGTTCGAGATACGGCCGTAAAGCTATATATTATTATTATTATTATTGGGGGGGGGCCATGCGGGCGATCAGCCACTTCGCACTGCGACCTAAAAGATCTATTGTGCTGGCCCCTGCTTAATTATCCGTCCAGTCAATATTCAGGTTCTTAATGAACCTGACAATACTGCCTCCCGGTACGTGATACATACTATCTGGGCATATTGCTCTCCCTCCTAGATGTTTACTACAGGATGTAGTTCCGCTAGAAAGACGGTAGCATTGGAGCTCAAGGACCTCGAGAGGGTTGTGCCACTCCCGTATATTCCTACTCCTGCCCCGTATTCCGTTTGATTTTACTCTTACGAGTTGCTGGGAATTGCAAATCACCTGTAGGTCACCCAGCTTTACTACAGGAAGGCTAAAAATAAAACTGGAGGGTGCCTGGTATCCAGAGTCCGCATATTTTGGGCTGATTAACCTATCAGCCATTCATCTTTCGGCATATGCTGTTCCACCTTAGATTAGGGTTTTTTGTCAAGGTTTTCTCCTTTAGCGCCGTACTTTGGCCTGTGCCAAATGGCCTAAAATGTGCCAAGTGGCCTTAGTTACCAGTGGTTGCCACGAGGAGGCAGTACGTACACTTGCGAATTGTGCACATTTTACCCCTTACACAATTGTACCCATCACGCAGCTGCCTAATGACAAGACCAGAACAGCTCACGTGATGCGCACCCTACTGGAAGGTTACGGAGCTGGTAGATTAATCTACTCAACTTTGATCCCTCCCTCCAATAGACGCCAAACCACCAGGCTATATATAGAGCTATATATAGATATAAGCTATATATAGAATACGTCTTAATCTGTTTTACAATAAATATTTTTATAACAGCAACCCCAGGCTATCACGTCGCTTTTCAAAGCTATACTAAATTATAGTGCGCGCTAGACGGTCCGAAATAACTCAAAATATGTCGTCAAACGACTTTCAACTTATAAATAATTTCTGATTGAAGATAGTCTGATATTCACTGTTTGGGACATCGACTTTTCGTACATACCTCCCATTAGACTGAAATTAAAGAAGTATTCTGAGGCGGAATCATGAAATTCGGTCGGTACATAAAACAATTCTATGAAAAATTTAGAATAAAATTCCAAAAATGGTCAAAGTTACCCAAGTTATTTTGTATCAAATCGCTATTAAACGAACGTTTAAGGCGGCTGCACGAGTCCGTCTCGTGCGCGTCGCATTTTGCGACGCGCTTTAAAATTAAACATTTTTCAACTCAGGAGGGGACATTTTTTTTTAGATTAGGGTGCTTTGATTGGTTTAAAAAGCGCGTCGCAAAATGCGACGCGCACGAGACGGACTCGTGCAGCCGCCTTTAATGGCAAATTAAAACTTTCATATAAAATAACTTGGGTAACTTTGCCAAATTTTTTAAATTTATTCTAAGAATTGTTTACTACCGCTAAAATTTACCATCCGGATTTCATGATTCCGTCCCTGGATTAACGTCGATTAGAAAAAAGAATCAAGTTTTTTAATTATAAAAAATGTTTGAAAAGTGGTTTCAATTTGTTGCATTACAGGATGGGGCTACGGCCCCAAACCCCCGCTTTGACGATTTATTAAAATTCCAGTATTAATAGACATTAGAACGTTTTTCAACAATTTGTGTTTTTTTAATAATTATTCACATACTAAAATAGAGAACTCCCCAATGCTGCTTAGCTTTGGAGCCTTTGCGCAAGGAGGACAGAAAAACGTGATAATTGTTTCAAAAATATGGATATTTACAATATATTAATATTTAAATTTCTGTTTCACATACTAAAATAAAAAAGCTCCTCAAAGCCACTTAACATTGATCCTCTCCGCGCAAGAATGATAAGAAATTATGTAGCATCCTTTTGTTATCAAATTGTAGTTGGTCACATTTAATAAAAATCTAATCTCTAATTGTTGTGCTAACGAGCATTTAGGTTGCTTGATTATTTCAGAGTCAGAGGTATAAAAACTGAGGAAGTGCGATTCCGGTTTGATGACTGAAATATTTTTCTTTGAGAAGTATTTTATTTAGAAGATAACATCAGTGTGATGTGATTCACAATCAGTATTTATTATTATTTATTGAAGGGCCATGTGGGCGATAAGCCACCTCGCACCGCGACCTAACAGATCTATTGTGCTGAACCCTACTTAATTATTCGTCCAGTCAATATTCAGGCTCTTAATGAATCAGATAATACTACTGGCCGGTACAAGATACATACTATCCGGGCTCATTGTTCTAACTCCTAGATGTTGCAGTCTTTGCTGGAAAATGGCTAGGCAATGGCACAGAACATGTTCCGCTGATACCGCTTCCAGATCGCAGAAGCGGCATCCATGTGTCGCACTTAGGCTCATCTTCTTAAGATGATACCTTAAGGGAACATGACCTGTGAGGAAGCCAGTAAGCAGCCTCAACTCAGGTTTCCTAAGTTTAAGACACTCACTCCTTAACCCTGACAGACGAAGGTGATATAAATAATTTCCTCGCCTGTCGTTAACCTGGAATTCTGCGCCAGTAGGAGGAGTTTTGAACATCCTCCCAGCGTTTTACCGTTGCTCTAAGGTGTCCCTTAGTGACGCCGCAGAAGGGTTCTGGTCCAATAAATGGAGAGGCAGAACCCTCACGGGCAAGGCCATCAGCTGCCTCGTTTCCTTCGATTCCAGTATGACCTGGCACCCACAAATAGTGTTACCTTATTTGAGCCTGCCAGATGTTTAATAACCTTCAGACAATCCCATACACCAGCCTTGACTCCACGGTACAAGACCTAAGAGCCTTTAAGACCGATTGGCTATCTGATACAATATAAATCTTTGCATCGTTTAGGCCTTTTGCTATGCCCATCCTAGCGCAAAGTTCTATAGCATGTACTTCTGCTTGAAAAACGGTAGCATTGGTACCCAAGGACTTCGAGAGGGTAGTGCCACTCCTGTGTATTCCTATCCCCACCCCATCTTCCGTTTTTGATCCATCTGTAAAACATACAGGTTAGGTAACCTAACACAGAATCGTTTGTGCAAGTCCAGTTTAGCTGGCATACAGTCAGAAGGCATTCCTATGGTAGGGTCTGTCTGAAATTCCTTAAGGATTTCCAGATGACCCACCATATTGCCTGGTTTAATATTTCCTTCCGCCTGCATTGTCAGGGCCATAATTGCAGCATCCTTTTTAATATGCAGGTGTAACGGTGTCAGTCCTAGAAGTGTCTCCACCGCGGCGGTTGGACATGATTTCATTGAGCCCGTAACACCAATACGCTGAACCTTATTCAATAAGGTTTGCGTTGCCTTCTGCTCAGTTTTATGCCACCATACAACTGATGCGTAGGTGACCATAGGCCTAATGATTGTAAGAAATGACCAGTACATTATTTTTGGTTGTAGTCGCCAAGTACGCCCATACAGTCTTTGACAGGCCCAGAAAGCCTTGGTGGCTCTATTTTGAACTTTCAACAAATGTTGGTTTCGGTTCAGTTTTTGATCTAGGATAACCCCTAGATATTTAACCTCGCTGGAAAAAGGAACAGTAGTACCGTTTAACGAGGGAGCTGTAAGCGCAAGCTTTTTCCTCCTCGTAAAAGGAACAATGACAGTTTTGTTTGGATTGACACTGAGTTCTTCCTGGTAACACCACTACCATATTACATATATTGAGTGCATTTTGTATACGATCAGAAATGACCTCGTCAAACTTGCCTCTGATTATGATAGCCACATCAAACCCATGGCTACTCAGAAGGACCAGCAGTCCGTCAATAACAAATGACCACAAAAGAGGAGATAGTACGCCTCCTTGGGGACAGCCCTTTATGGCCTTGATGGTTACTGACTCGCCACCTAGTCTGGCAGTAATCTCACGATGTTCCAGCATGGAACGGATCCACCTAATTGTAGAAAGCGGAACCATTTTTCCCATTGCTACCCTCTCTATAGATCCATAGAAGGTATTATCAAACGCCCCCTCAATGTCCACAAAGGCACAAAGGGCAATTTCTTCATATGCCACTGCTTTTTCAATCCTCGTGACTAGACCGCTAAGGGCCATCACCGTGCATTTACCAGTTTGATAAGCAAACTGGTCCCGATGAAGCGGATCTCACTTCTTATTTGATAGTCCAGGATTTTTTCCATCGTCTTCAATAGAAACGATGTGAGGCTAATTGGCCGATATGCCCTGGCCTGAGTGTCTGGACGACCCTCCCCCCCCCCCCCACCTTTGGTATAAAGACCACATTTACTTTCCTCCACAGTTTCGGAATATAGTTGAAAGCATAACTTGCCCGAAACATCTGGATCAAGCTGGGGAGTATTTCCTCAATACCTTTTTGAAGTAAAGCTGGAAAGATACCATCCCCTCCAGCGGATTTGAAAGGTTTGAAAGACCCAATAGCCCATCGCACCTTGCTGGGTGGGAAAATTTTCCCAGAGAGACTCCAGATCCTACTGTGAGGCGCATAAGCCACCTCCCTTGAAAGATCATGCGAGTCTCTCCTCGAGTCACCTCCTATCTTGCTTCTGGAGAAGTCCTAAACCATTTGAATGATCCCTGGAAAGGACTTTCTGGAGACGAGCTGCAGAGGGCAATTCATTGATTCCCTCACAGAAATTCCTCCAGGTAGCCCTCTTGGATCTTCTTAGTTCGAGATTATATTCCGTCAAGGCCATCTTACACTCGCCCCATTCACCGGTGCGTTTAGCCTTGTTGAATAATCTTCTCGATTTTTTCCTCAGTTTACCCAGCGTCCCGTTCCACCAAGGGACCATCTTTGTGGACTCTCTTCGCTTAACCGGGCAGCTGTTCTCGTAAGCCAAGTGTATAGAATTATGCAGCTGGTTTGAACAGATCTCCAAACCCTCTGGAGACTCTATGTTCCCCACAACCGAGGGCATTTCTGATTCGAGTGAGACTATAAGAGCCCCAGTCGGTCAGTTTTGGAATTCTGATTTCCTGCCGCTGCATCAGCCGCCAAATCGAAGCGGATGTGCAAGTGATCCGATAATGAGGCCTCTTCAGACACATGCCAGTTTTTGACCAAGTCACTGAAATGCGGACTAGCAAGTGTCAAATCTAGGACCTCTTGCCTAATCGCATTTACAAAAGTAGGTTTCCTTCCCCTATTGACAATGTCTACACTATTTGAGATCAGAAATTCAAAAAGGTACTCACCTCTGTTATCGATGTCCGTGCTACCCCACACCGTGTGGTGCGCGTTTGCATCGCATCCTATCAGGCAGGCCAGCCCATTGCGTTTGCAATGAGCTATGAGCCGCCTAACGTCAAGTGGAGGTATTAACTCTGAGTCTATGATAAATTAACTTACCCACTTGATTTGGTATACCTCTAATCTGGTTACCTATCACCCATGGCTCCTGGATTAGAGCCATGCCAATGTTTTGGCAGATAAAACTACAACAAAGGACGTCCGAAGACGCCTTTGCATGATGCAGGTTTATCTGCAGGCAGGCGTGTATGCCTTCATTTTTCCGAAGGCCCTGCTCAGCCTCCCTTTTAGCACCGCCACCACCCGCATGCCTTTTTTGTTCGGCCGATGGCTGACCAATGTCCTCCATCGCCGTACTGCTGGCCTCCGCTGCCTGAGAGCCTCCAGGCCTCAGCAGTGGCTTGCGCGGGGGAGCCCTTGGCTTTCCCCCGTGAAACCCCTGACGCCTTCCTCTCTTTCGCCTCTCTCCTGATCACTTTCCACTTGATCGCCTGCATGCCCTCGTTTTGGCTTTTGATAAAACCAAAAAGCTTCTCCGTGGGCAATTAAGCACTGTTTGCGAAGGTGCCGAACACAATCCTGACTCGAGGCAGGTTTTCCGCCTCGGCCACGATCAGCTGTGCACCCTCCCATGGCTTGATATTTCTTATGGCCTCCCTGAGCCAATGAACAGTGGCCCGGTCAGCACAGGTTAGTACCAGCCAACCAGGCCGAAGCTGACTGCCAAGGAACTTAGGTTTAAGCTCCTTGGCCTCTTGTTCTAGCACCTTATCTAGGATGCCCTCCTGGACAGCCTTAAGCTGCTCTCCAGTGAGGACAACCTCAGGAAAACCAGAGGGCAAGATCCCAACGATCTCCTACTCCGCGCCTGCCTGAAGGTAAGTCCAGACCGGACCGCAGAACCTGAGACCGCCGGGACAGATTCTTCTCCCCTGACTTTTTTTTGTGCCGGTGGAGTACCCTCATCCGAGCGGATCCTCTTTGACGGTGGGGCCTCTGTGATAGCACAAGACTCCCTTTGTGGCCGCATCGCCAGAAGCCTTGTCTCGCTTCCGGACGGTTTGCCCTCAGCAAGAAGCCTCTTATACCGCTTCTTCGCGGCCCCACACATTTTCACGCGAGGAGCCGCGACAGATTTGTCAGTGATGCTGAGATTACCTTTCGGGTGCTCCCCGACGTCTATACTCGTGGGCCGAGTTCTCATTTCCTGAGGTGTCTATGTCGGAGTTGAGAATTAATTTCTCAAGCCCCGAACGGAGCTCTCCATCCGATGAACCACCCATCGAGAGTCCCACAGCGGAAAGAGAGCCGAGGTCCTCGAAAACCACCGCGGAACTATCGCTAGTGAGTGACGCTTTAGGAGCGTCATCATCCTTATTTTTATTTACTGGTCTTAACATGTTGTTCTCACGAGTTGCTGGGGAAAGAATGTCGCCTATGGGACACCCAGCTTTACCACAGGAAGGCTAAATAAAACTGGAGGATGCCTGGTATCCAGAGTCCGCATATTTTGGACTGATTAACCTATCAGCCATTTATCCATCGGCATATGCTGTTCCACCTTAGATTAGGGTTTTTTGTCAAGGTTTTCTCCTTTAGCGCCGTACTTTAGCCTTGGCCAAATGGCCAAAAATGTGCCGAATGGCCTTAGTAACCAGTGGTTGCCACGAGGAGGCAGCACGTACACTTGCGAATTGTGAACAGGTTACTCCTTACACAATTGTACCCATCACGGAGCTGCCTAATGACAAGATCAGAGCAGCTCACGTGATGCGCACCCTACTGGAAGACACCAAACCACCATTTTGTAGTTTGTAATTTTAATTATCATTTACGTGGAGATTAATTATTTTAATTTAAAATATATCAGGCGTCCTCTCGCCACAGTGCTCTCAAATATTGTAAATCGCTATTTTGTGGCGGCAAAATTTCGTATCGCTCAATTTCCGAACATGAAGCTCTGAGGTGTAAGACGTTATCACGTCAAAATATTATCGGTGATAAACTATAGTCATATTTGGAGAGTGTGTGACGATCTCCCATTTAGCAAAAAGCTATTTTTTTGGTTTTAGAGAAGCTAGCTTTTAATCTACTTGATGGTCATCGAATCCATAGCACAAGTTTAAAAATGACACTGTCGAACTATACCTTATCATAAGATTTAGATGTATCCAAAGCGATTGGAAAGGCTTCTCCATGATACGAGTACTCTATGAGGAGATTCTATTTGTTTACGACATTTCTCAGGAAATCGGTTGTGAGTCGGTATACACGAAAGCCGTGGTGTTGTATATCTGAAATTATTTTGTTAATCCTGAATTTTGTTCGCAAAATAGGAATCGAGAACTGAGAGTTTCATATTCGTTCACTGTTTATAATATTTAATTTTATTACTGTTTTTCAGTACGCAATAATATATTTCACAGGTCCTATTTTTCGACCAAAATTCGGGTACAGGTGTTGATTCATCGACGAAACTTTCTGCTCTCAAAATTAAATAATTGACCTGAAGAAATTTCGCCATAAATTGTTTGTTAGAGTATTTGGAAAAATTTAAAAATAGCGCGATCAGCTGGAAGGATCTCATTTAACGGAAATTCAGGCCAACAACTTCGATCTAACGTACATTGATTTGTTTACAAAATTGAATTATTCTTTGGTGAAAGGCGTATTTTCAGTTGATCTGCTCCGTTCGCTTAAATATCAATGCACACCGCCCTTCATGGCGAAATATTGGGAAAGGAAATGTAAGAAAAAAAGCAAATAGTGTTCAAATAGTGTTGACTTAAAAAGCTAAAGCTCGACAGATTTTACCGCAGACCCTTATGATATAGGCCTACGCAAAAACATCAGGCAAAACTAATGTGCCGGATTACTTTATTTCATGTAACTTAACCTCCGTTTACCTTAAGATGGCAATGGCTTCTTTTCTCTACAACCGATATGATCTCATTCTGTCGTTGTTATTAGTCAGGCCCTTTAAGCTGTATACCTTCGGGCATGCAACTTGTACGTATTGAATAAATTTTTCATTTGTTTTTATTGATTTTTTCAAATTATATATTTTCCGCACAAACACACCCATCGCGTTTATCCGGTACATAGTATAATATTATGTTCATTGTTCATTAACAATTAGAAAATGTTTTTGTTGTACCAAATTTTCCAATTTTCTTTGTATGTTTAGTCTATACCATACCACATTTCCCATTGTATACATACATAGCAGAGGTATACAAAATTAGACGTACCAAACAAAACACAATATGAATGAAACGAAGGTAATTCAAAAGCTGAGGAAATTTCTTTTATTTGTTTTGTTTGATTTTTACTTGAAAATTTTATTAATGTATTTCAGTGCGATGAAAATTCCATACCAGCTATATACCTATATTATACATACATACAAAACCCAAAGTATTTTGGTATTTTGTGGATTTGTTCCTTAATTTAAAGTGTATAATATACAGAATAATAATAATTGAAAATTGAAGTAAAGTAGTTTGTTCTATTTTCCATAGAAATTTCCATTTTATTGTTATTCAGATTGAAATGTTTTTACAGCAGTGAGAAATGATTGGATTATAAGTTTATCTATTACATAGTATCTGTACCATATATACATATATTTAGTATATATCAACAATTTATTTTGTTATAAAATAGAATTCAGTTAACAAGTTGTTTTTAGAATTTTAAATTTGATTTTTATCTTAAAAATGGATTGATAATGATTTCATTATGCTTTGATTGAATATTTTATTTGCATTCGGTGTTATTGGTAGATCAGCTTCGTTAAATCAACGTACATAGTACAAAGGATTTATACATTTTGAAGTAGTCTTTGAACATATAAATTAAATTTAACGATTTTTATCTTTAATCTAACTAGGAAGCTACGCGCACCAATCGCCGATACCTTAGGTCATTTCCGTGTCATTGTACACATCATTAAACCCGGGAAGAAATTATTGGACCGTTCTTCTTAGAAAAATACCTTACAGCAAGTGAAAATGTCTTATTTATCTTTTTTTTGTAAATGTTGCCAATGGCTTTATTCTTGAATCTTTCTACATAAGAAATTCACAAGAAGTAATCAAATCTTAAGCTAAAATTATTACATATTTTAAGTTTCAACCAATGTTAATACTTATTGTTAGTGCTCACAATTTAATTAATTTAGATTATACTTATAAGTATAACATAATCCAAGGAGCATTGGTAATACTGCGAAGTATTTTCGCTTGGGTTCGTTGCAGGAGTTCTCTGTTTGAAGCGCTGGTGGATCCCCATAACTGAATACCATATGTCCATATGGGTTTGATTATCGCTTTGTAAAGTAAAACTTTATTGGCTAATGACAACTGAGATTTTTTTCCCATCAGCCAATACATTTTGGAAAATGTAATTTTTATTTGGTTGCGCTTTGTTTCAATATGATTTTTCCACGTTAACCTTCTATCCAGATGCAAACCTATAAGTATTTTACCTTCGTTTGTTGAGGAATATTTTTATCGTTTAATTTCACTGGTGGGCAGGTGCATTTGTTTAGCGTGAATGTGACATGAGTTGATTTGTTTTCGTTCACTTTTATTCACCATGCCTTCAGCCAGCCCGCGACTTTGTTTAAATGATTCTGTAATTCTTTTGAGGCAATTTCAGGATTAGTGTGAGACACCAGGATGGCCGTGTCATCGGTAAATGTTGATATTAATACTTTGTTGGTTACAGGTATATCATCTGTGTACAACAAGTATAATATTGGTTCTAGAACGCTGCCTTGCGGGACACCTGCATTAATATCATTTAAGCAAGTAGTTGCGCTGTTTTATTTCCCAAAACTGAGTGAAATTTCTTCGGTAGAAGCTCTTTAATTTTGTAAATTAGTCCATCGTGTCAAACTTTATCAAAAGCTTGGGCGATATCCAAAAAGGCAGCAGAACAATATTTCTTTTCCTCGAAGGTGATTTTGATTGCATTTACAATTCTGTGTACTTGCTCTATAGTACCATGTTGGTTTCGAAACCCAAATTGATGGTCTGGAATAATGCGCCGTTCTTCTAATATTGGTTTCAATTTCGTTAGTAACATTTTTTCAAATAGCTTTGAGATTGTGGGCAGCATGCTTATTGGACAATATGATGAGATTTGCGTTTCATTTTTCCCTGGCTTATGAATCATTGTGATCAAAGATATCTTCCATTTCTGAAGAATATAACTGGTTCGCATGATCGCGTTGAATACAAATGTTATTAGTTTTATGCATTTATCTGGCAATTCCCTTATCATTTTTCCAGTAATGAGGTCATGTCCTGGTGCATTTTCTGGCTTATGCAAGTTTTAATTGTATTCTTAACTTTCTTCCAGTTATACTTTATAGGTTTGTAGGATAAACCATCATCCGTTGGCTGGGGTAGCACGAAATAATTATCTTCTTCGTGTCGAATACTGTTGCTAGATGAGCAGCAAAAGCATTGGCTTTTTCTTCATCACTTCTTGCCCAATTTCCAGTTGGTAGTCTTATCGGTGGATTCGAAGTTGGCCTTTTTAAATTTTTTTTTGCCTTCTACAAAGAATAATCTGTCCTCTCGGTCGCCGAGAGATCACTTAAGTAGTTCTTACGCGCTGATTTTCTTCTTCCCTCAAAGCAAATCTTAGGGCCTTAATAGCTCGATTTAATTTTCATTTCAATAACGGTGATTTTGTTTGCTGCCATTGACGGCGAATTTTTCGCTTTTCCTGGATTAATTCCTGTATATTATGTGACAGTTTATTAAATTTTTCCGAACTACTTATGCCAGGTGTAGCCCTTTTAGCAGATAATGTCATGACATCTTTTAGATTTTCTGCCGCCGCATCAATATCAGCTGGTGTGATCAGAGGAATATTAAGTAGACACTTTTGTTCGAGTAGCCTCCTATATTTATCCCAATTACATAGTTTTCTTGTTTGTAAGACGGTTCGGTATTTCGTTTCTTAGGACATCGATACTAAACGTTACTATTACCGGTTGGTGATCAGAAGACAGATCATAGAAATCGGTGGCATTAGCGTATGTACGTGGAATGCCCTTAGTTACACAAAAGTCAATTAGATCAGGAATTTTCTTTTTATCTGTGGGCCAGTAAGTTGGGTTACCGGCAGATAAATAATCCAGGGACTGTTCCTCTATAGCATCATAAAGTTGTTTGCCTTTTGGCGATGTTAATCTGGAACACCAATGAGTATGTTTAGCGTTCACCGCCCGCAAGAAATTTATTACCCAGCTGGTTGAAATAATCCAAGAACTGGTGTTTTTTTATAGCATGTTTTGGAGCGCAGTATACTGTCGATATTACACAGTTTCCAGACCACTCCTGCAGACAGATGCTCGTTGATTGTATATGTTCTTTCTCATATTTCGTAAGTTCGTAGTGTTTTAATCTTCGCTTAATCAATACAGCAGTGCCTCCATGTGCTTTACCATCTGGATGTCATAAATAGAGTACCCATTAATTTTGAAATAGCTATTTTAGTGAAGCGTGTTTCTGATATTAACATTATGTCAATATTGTGCTCAGTGAGAAATGCATGTACCTCCGCTTTATGTTGTGCTAGGCCGTTTGCATTCCATATAGCTATTTTGATGATGGTCATTTCTGGCTTTTTACGACTATCTGCATCAGCGTGCTCATATTCTGCATCATTAGATCCATGGTTCTCTCCATCATCGCCATGAAGCTTTGCATCATATTAGTCAATTTATTTAAAGCTGTTGAGATGTTTCCCTCTACACTTGCTTGAACTCTAGGAGCGATACCTTTAAGAATACTTGCGTATGAAACACCTTGGTGCACGCTGCCGTTTACATTTGCGTACTGTGTAATTTCTGGCCGTGCTTCTTTTCTAGCTGAAGAATGAAGATTAAGGATTCGTTGTTCTGCTCGCTGCTTTGGATTGATTCTCCTTTTCAATTCTAGATAAATTGGGCACCCTCTATAATTAGCTGTGTGATTTCCATCGAAGTTGCTGCATTTTCTCACTGATGCTTCCTTTTTTGCTTTATTGCAAACCTTTGAATTATGAAGTTTACCACATATAACACAAACATCGTTCAAAGTGCAATATGCTCGCATTTTTCTTCTCGAAAAATGTTCGTCTTTTTTAAAGCCTAGTACGCTGTTCAACAAAATGCAATTTTCACTGGTCTCCAAAAATATAGGAAGATAAATCTGATGGGGAAATTTGGTTTGACGACGTTCATGTTGTCTCTGACAACGTATTTTATACAATAAAATTCACTTCGATCCTAAGAACGCAAAAACTCAAATGAAATTGTTAAAATTTATCTTCACATTTATCGTCCAGAAAGATAAAAATGAAGTGAAAAATGTGTATAGATAAAATAGAGATATCTGTATTCTGATACGAAAACTCCCATTTCGCTAGCGAGAAATTTCATTTCACTTCAGCAGCGTACCGGGCTTAACTCTCGAAATCTCGCGAAATTTAAGTCGAGATACTCATAGAAAGTCGAGAAATTTGGGTTAATCGCGCAAATCTCATTAAGTAATTTGTCATCACATTTGGAAATGGCCTTATTTGTTCAGGAGTAACAGAATATGCAGCTTGACTCGAAGTGGATGGTATTTGTGGCTGATTGTCGTTATTTGGAATATGTGCCAATGCGTCATTGTTTGAACCATTTTCAATGAACGGTCGATCGGTTACAAATGCCGCAGCAAAATCAACTTCTGTAAATGCAAGTTGATTAATCGGCCAAATTCCAGGCTTTTGAAATGATGATATTATATTTCGTGATGTAAAGGATGTTTCATAGGCGCGATTTGCAAGTTCCGGTATATCGTAGATTGTAATTAACTTTCCCGGATTAGTTAGCATAAAATTATTAAATGCGATTTTTAGTGCACTTTTAAATGGGGCAAAAACTCCTATGTCTAGAGGTTGTAATTTGTGGGAGCAATGAGGTAGGAATGACAGAAGAACAATGGCTATTGTGGTTGTCCATTAGCAACAAAATATGGTTTTCTTTGGAACAACGTGTCTGCAGCTGAATATGCTTTAAAACTTCTGGGAAAGATGCGAGACCTAAACTTTCACTTGGTGCTCCATGTAAAAAACGGTCATTGTAGTGAGCTCGAGGGAACACAAATACAGGGGCAATCGAATGGCCAGCAGCATTAATAATTCCGCTGAAAGTAACGAGTTCACCACGTTCCGCTGAAACGATTTGGCCCACTTGTCTCTTTGACTTGTCTGCAATTACCTATAGGTAGATAAAATTAAAACCTAATATTTTTAGTTAAGGATTTTTCATTATTACATTTAGTGCTTGCATGACAGTGGTTATTCCAGTCTCGTCTGAATTATACACTTTGCACGGTGCAAATTTAAACCTATCCATCACATTAACATAATTATTGAAAAATTCTTTAACGTTAGTTGCGTTAAAAGCAGTAGCTCGAGCTAAACTAGTATTTTCCGGTTTTCTTAAACTTAATTGAGGGTGCCGTTTCATGTACCCAGACATCCAGTCCTTTCCGGCCGCTTCATGGGCATCCCAACTTCCAGGATACTTTTTTTGAAGCAATTTAGCATATTGATACGCCAGATTTCTGGTTTGTACATAAGTAAGGCCGTAATTTATTTTTGAAGAACGTAACAAGTAATGTTTTAATTCGAGTTCTTCTTCGTTAGAGAAAACCTGTTTGTGTTTTTGTCGCATAAGATTCGCGCACATTCTTATTTCATTCTCGCTCTCATTGCCAGAATCTTCTTCACGTAATGCTGGCTTAGCATTTTTCACAAATTTAACTCTCTTAAAGAGAGTGTTGTGGTTAAGTTGGTATTTTATAGCGGTGCCTCTAATGGATTTTTTCTTTTTTAGAACCTCACTATTTGCAGCAGCCATAGAATCCTCGTCAATGCAGCCCCTTTTTTTCTTATAATTTCGCACCATTCTAAAATCGAAGTAAATATTAAATAACTAAATGATTGTGGGTCAAAATAAGCACTCTTAATGTTGCCCCACATCGTATGCTTAAAACAACCCCACATAGCTTTTTTTAATAAAAATAAAAAAAAAATGCAAAACTAATAAAATTATTGAAAATTTAACTCGGTTTAAAAAAAATACACACAATAATAATTTTAATGCAAAACAACCATACTCACATTTTACAGTTTTAATAACACAACCGATCCTTTTCGAATGACATAAAAATTTACTTTTATTTAAAAAAACAACCTTCTGCTGGTAAAACAAAAGATCGACTGAATAACCGCGTGCATTTTCTTTTACCATGAAGTGAATGCTCATGCGCACACTTGTTAGTATTTTTGTTTTTCTAATCCCGTTATTTTGATAGATTTTGAGTATGTTTTTTTTTACCCCGTGCTTACAATTGCCCCACCTCCCCCTACCATGTATTTTCCATCTGGTAGTCGCGCTGTTGTCTCTGTAAATAGTTTTTCTGCGCCTGCTTTCTCCTGAGTATATATTTTTTTTCTTTTATGATGACAAATAGACAAACGTTTGACCTCCTGGCTGCAGCTTATACTTCCCATTACGATCCAACCAAGTTCAGTTTCTTGAGCAATTAGATCTTGTGGGCATCTTCTAATGATGTTACTGTTTAGAATTAAGGAATAGTAAAAAATGATGAAACTTAACGCCTTGATTTTTTGGGTTTGTTTCTCGGAATTTAAAATGACAGTCGTCGTTAAATGTAAATTTGCCTTTATTATTCTTTAATTTATTCAGCATCAAAAGTCAGACCGACAAACAATTCCTTAACATTAAAATTATGCTCAATAATAAACATAAAAAGAATAAATAATTTATTTCAATTATTTTCCCCAAAATATATACATAATTAGTTTGTTTTGATAATTTAATGATGTCCTGAATGAATTTGATTAAATGAATAATCTAATTATAGAAAAAAATGATAATTTATTAAAATTAATTCGTATTCAGGCAATTTTTTAGATGAGTCGTTGCAAAACAAATTTCAGTTTACATAAGCAGGGATAAATTAATAAAGCCTAAAATATATAATAATCAATTAAATTCTAAATGTAAAACGGCTTTTAAGCTTTCATTGACACCACATACATAATGTAAAAGAATAAAGTGCGTGTAGTATAAGCTCAAGTTGTGAATAATAAATAAATTTCAATTACTTTAGAATTTTATAGCTTTCTCTGCTCTGGAGTGATACAAAAGGAAACCAAAATATTTTCTTGATACGCGCCTACACATGATTATACCTACATACTCGTAGATAGCTAGTAGTATAGAGAAGAAAAATTAGCATTTCGAAAAAACCAAAAAAAAAAAATAAAATAAAAACTGAAAACAGCAAAAATCTAATTAAATTCTAATTTAGTAAAAATAGAAATACGCAGCACAAAAAAATTAATTTTTTGAGTACCTGATAAATTATTTACTTGTTTCAGCGCTTTATTCTGCCGCCTGTCTCTTTTGCTTACATTTAATCTTTATGAATGTTATTTAAAATAAGCTTAGATTAAATCTTTTGTTGCGGTCGAATTAACTCATCTAAACAATAAACAAAGATTTGAACAGAAAATCGATGGGTTAAGTTCAATTTCATGTCCACAAGTAATTTACCGATAAATTATAGTTACATATAGTATACTGAAAACAATCAATAATAAAACTATTAATGTCGCATACACACATAAGTATTGTATACCTACTAGTTTTTACAATAAAAATCATAATTAAAATTATTAATAATATTTTATGCTTTTAATGGACAATCATAAAATTTAATGTTTATGTGCACTGAAATTTTATATATAACATAAATTATTAACAAATTATATTTCGTTTTTTTTTTATTATTTCACAGGTTACGGACATACACCACCCATATCAGATCTTGGCAAAATATTCTGCATAATCTATTCATTATTTGGTATACCATTTACCCTAGTGCTCATCTCGGCCACAGTCGAACGTTTACTTGTACCATCGAATTGGTTACTGGGTATGCTGAATTCAAAATTAGGTCACCTGTATCAACCGTTTAATATACGTTTATTACATTTATCAATAATTGTAACAATGGTCGGAATTTTATTTTTTGTTGTACCAGCATTTATACTGAAATTATTGGAACCCAAATGGAGTACAATCGATTCATTTTATTATGTGTTTGTATCATTGACGACAATCGGATTTGGTGATTTTATACCCGATGGTGAAATGAATGAATATAATCGTACCATCTATAAAGTATTAATTACTGTTTATTTAATATTTGGAATTATTTCCCTAATGCTGGTTGTTACAATATTTTGCTCAATACCACAATTAAATTTGGGACAACTATTCACCGAAAATGGTACGGGGGAAAATGAAAAGTTACGTTTATCAGCGGCTGGATCACGTATGTATTCAGGACCATCAGGTTTATATATACCACAGGGTGATGAAGAAGTACGGCGAGCTGTTGTAAGAATTCGTCCACGCGGTGATGATTCGCCAAGTCCCGAGGATACAACACCAATGCATGCTCGTGATATTCGCGTACCATAAACAAATTAAAACCTATACAAATTCCAAATTAATTAAAATCTCGACATTTTTTTTTTTTTTTTTTTGTTAATATCTTAAGTTATGGTACCTGATCCTAAAAATAAAAAAAAAAAAAAAAGAAACAACAAAAAAGTATATAAAAAAATATAATTTAACATACCATATGTAATGTATACAGTTTATATACCTTTTGACTGCTAATCTCTATATTTTATATTTTTTTATTGTTAATCAATTACTGGAATATCTATAAGACTTATCTTGGTGTATGTCACCCACTCCCCAAAAAAAAAACTCTTCTTATTACTTATCAAGTTATCACCCTGTGTTTTTTGTACTATTTACTACTTTATATACTACTATTATATATACTAAATATTATAAGAGAGCCGTGAAGATATGTGGTCTTGTAAAATGTATTTTTATATATGAGGTACCTAGAAGGTTTGGATCATATATTCAGGCTCGAGTGCTCTATAAAGAAAATCAATTCAAAACTTATTGGACCTAAACACATTTGTGTATACTTTTGTATTATTAAAAAAAAAAAAAACTATTTATTATTGTTATAAAACTTCGAAATGTGATGTTTGCTCAATGAAATGCTTTGGGTACAATCTACATCTTAAGAATATTCTCAATCTGGTTTATTTGCCATAGAAATTATTGCCGGCTTACATTTTTAACCAATGTTCAACTATCTGATGTAAATATGATAAAAACATACACAATGTGTGCTCGACACCAACTTTTTTTGACTAAATCGCCGACTTTTCATAGCATAACGAGCCAGCTGGTTTAAATATATTTTTTTTTCAAATTTCCACAATAAATGGAAAACCTTCTCGAAACCATAACAAAAATTGTTGTGGTTTCGAGAAGGTTTTGCATCTATTATGAAAATTTAAAATAATATATTTAATTATGGAAACCACGGCGGCTCAAGGGTATAATAATAATTTTGTTTAGTCGGTGATTTAGTCAACGAAAAAAAAAACAAAAAAAAAAATCTGTATCAGGCACCACAGTATTACACTGAACACAGTATTGTACTATGAATCTTCAACTCAATCATCTACAATAATTGATAATCATACTTAGTAAATTGATACACCACGGTTTCGTAATCACAGTTTCAAAACTTAGATTAAAATAAATGTTTCCAAGAAGTCGCCTTATTCCATAATCACAATTTGGCGCTGCTCACAGATTCTCGCAGTGAACTTAAAACTTTGGTTAAGGAAACCATTTTGTGTCAATATAGTATTGAGGGAAACGGTAGCAAAGTTTACAATTTGATGAGAACCACTGATCTAATCTATAACTATATGTACATAATATAACGATAGGGTAAATGCTTATACATACGTATATCCATCTTTTATTAAAACTTTTTTTGTACAATGATCTTATATTAATTTGTTATAAAAGAATTTCAGATTGAAAAGCGCAAAGTTTTTTGTGAAATGAGCCCAAAACCAAAACAAATTTTAGATGATATGATTTCAAAGATCGATCAAGTAAATATTATACAAATTAAACGCAATCTAAATTTCTTTTATACACGATTATTTTATTTACTTTACTTACTTACAAAATATAATATATTTTATTTTTTTATTAATAAAATAAATAAATATTATTATAATAAAAATAAAATATTAAACAAATTTAGGGAAATCACATATTTTATACTCTCAAATAAATAATAATCAATTTTAAATAATTATTAAACTATTATAAAATATTTAATAAGAAATGAATTCAGAATTGACAAAATGGCGGACGAAGCTCCAACATTTGTATAGTTAGAAGAAATATGGTTTGGTTATATACAAAAACTAATTACGTATTATATACATACAAATTTAGCTTTATCAGAAACTAGACTTTTAGCATTTTATTTTATTGATGTTAGACGTATACATTTTAAACATTTTTAACACGCTAAATTCAAGCTAAATTTAGAGCAAATACATTACAAGCAGGGCTGATTTAAAATGAAATGGCATAAAGCGAGAAGGCCGTTGTTTAATGACACTTTTGGTATTCTAATTTAACTGATATATTTCTAGTTGCAGTTGTGTTACTTGGTTGACGTGACACGGCTTACTCATGAGACTTAAAATGACACGATTTTTGGAATTGAGGTGTAAAAAGTATTTGGTAAAAGTATCTGCCTTCTCGTTGCGTTTCTAACCAACAGTTATAACGTGCAGCATTTACAACCTGCAACGCATTAAACGAATTTTGAAGTTTTTTTTGGTGCTTTTACATAAACCGACACTTAAGGGTTAACACTTAGGTACTTAAAGCCCTTAGTTATTGCTCAAAGCCAATCTTTAAATAAATAGTAAACAGTGGGACAAATCTCAATAAAATGTTTTTAGGATTGGTTCAGATTTTGGTTTAAAGTAGGCAATTGTTTTTTTTTTTTTTTATATTAAATCGCGTTCCACTTAAAGTAAAATTATCAGCAAGCAACCGAAAAAAATTATTAAAATGTAAAAATAAAATTGTGCAGATAATAATTTTGAGAAATTCAAATGTTGTAGATAAAAATAAAAAGTAAAAGGGATAAAGAGTGTGCAGTTGGGAAAAAATCATGGATGGAAAAGATGTTATTTTATATATGTAATCTAAAAATTGTATTTTTATGAAAAAATAAATTTAATTAAAAAATAATAAAAAAAACATATTTATTACCAAAAAACAAAACATTTTATAATTTTTTTTCAATATCTACTACATCATATCAGATATCCGTTCCATATACAGATACATACAATTTACTATTTCAATACGTCTTATCAATTTATATAACAGTATAATATTATACAATAAAAAACAATAGACTAAATCTTATATAAATGAAATAAAATAAATAAAGCAACGATACATAATTTTTTTTTTATTATTTTTTATGGAAATATGTATTAATTCTATTATAATAATATACATACATATTCATACCTTAAATATGTATGTAAAAATAAATATATATATTTATATATATAAGAAAAAGCACCAACATATTTAAAAGAAATACATAATATTTAGAATAAATAAAGATATTAAAAATATAAATTTAAATGCGTTTATTTCATATCATCAAAAATAGTTCCTTTGTTTAAGATTATTTTATACCCCGCTTTCTTTGAATACGATGTCAATCGATCAATTTACTTTTTACATAAAATGAACAAACGAACAATAACTCGTAAGGCCTGAATTTATAGTCGTTACTGCAACTATAACTGATCTTATAGTAACAGTTTCCGTATTTATAAACCTCACTATAAGAGTTGTTTGTAATGTAGCAACGTTTATCGTTTTAACGTCATTGCCATTGTTTTTATAATTTGATGGCTTAAAACGACGAAATTTATTCTAATGGATAGCTGAAGTAGTAGCATGAAATACCCTAGTATGCAAGGTACCGAGTTCGATCCTAAGTAATTGAGTCATGGTAGAATTGAAATTTTTTTCTGAAGATCGAGAAGTTTTTTCTGTTGCAATAATTTTTACAAAAGTAAAACATACGCTCTGTTTTAAGCAAAACCAAATAATTCAGCACTTAGTAGAAACACTGTGTAGTAAGTAAATGTAGTACATATGCCCTAACAGAGATGTCATCATATCGACATATTATAGACACATTTGTTTTGATTGCATAAAATAAACAAATCTATAGTTACTTGTATATGATGAGATAGCCGAGGTAGTAAGGTGATGGATTGGAGTGACGAAGGTCTTGAGTTCGAATCCAAGCAACAGCCAAAAGTAAATTATATTTTTAGATGAAAAAAATTGGAGGATAATTCGAGAAGATTATCGGGAGGGATCATCGGGCCGAGATCGCTGCAAAAAAAATTGGTAAAATTCGAATAAAAAAAAATCAAATTTTTGCTTAAAAAAAAAAAAAAATATAGTCGGAAGTTTCAAGAATCGAACTCCAGACCTTTTACACATCACTCCTTCATCTTACCACCCAACCACTCATCTCTATAAAATTACTACTCAGTTTCTCGTTTAAATACTGACAAATTCGGACTTAGCGAAAAATCGCAAAAATTTTTTGTTACTTTACCACGCGAACAGAATTTAAAAAACAACATAATTGTCAGCAACGTGACATTATTTTGTATCAAAGCGTGCCACTTCAAGTTATGTGACACTTGAACATACAAAATAAAGTCATATTGCTGACAATTTTACCTTCTTCTAATTTCTGTTCGCCTGTTAAAATGACAAAAAATTTTTGCGATTTTTGATGAAAAAAAAATTTTTTTTTTTTTTAATTTCTGCTCATATGGTAAATAAAAATTAACTTTTTTTAATTAAAAAGGCCATCATAACTCAATAGTAACCACCCAAATAGAAAATTTGGAGATTTTTATTACAACAAAAAATTCCTTCAGATGCGAGGATCGAACTCGAGACCTCTATGGTTTTAATCTGCTCTCTTACCATAGAGGTCTCGAGTTCGATCCTCGCATCTGAAGGAATTTTTTTTTTGTAATAAAAATCTCCAAATTTTCTATTTGGGTGGTTGCTATTGAGTTATGATGGCCTTTTTAATTAAAAAAAGTTAATTTTTATTTACCATATGAGCAGAAATTAAAAAAAAAAAAAATTTTTTTTTCATCAAAAATCGCAAAAAATTTTTGTCATTTTAACAGGCGAACAGAAATTAGAAGAAGGTAAAATTGTCAGCAATATGACTTTATTTTGTATGTTCAAGTGTCACATAACTTGAAGTGGCACGCTTTGATACAAAATAATGTCACGTTGCTGACAATTATGTTGTTTTTTAAATTCTGTTCGCGTGGTAAAGTAACAAAAAATTTTTGCGATTTTTCGCTAAGTCCGAATTTGTCAGTATTTAAACGAGAAACTGAGTAGTAATTTTATAGAGATGAGTGGTTGGGTGGTAAGATGAAGGAGTGATGTGTAAAAGGTCTGGAGTTCGATTCTTGAAACTTCCGACTATATTTTTTTTTTTTTTAAGCAAAAATTTGATTTTTTTTTTATTCGAATTTTACCAATTTTTTTTTGCAGCGATCTCGGCCCGATGATCCCTCCCGATAATCTTCTCGAATTATCCACCAATTTTTTTTCATCTAAAAATATATTTTACTTTTGGCTGTTGCTTGGATTCGAACTCAAGACCTTCGTCACTCCAATCCATCACCTTACTACCTCGGCTATCTCATCATATACAAGTAACTATAAATTTGTTTATTTTATGCAATCGTGCAGAGCACAATAAATGTCTCTGTTAGGGCATACGTACTAGATTTAGTACAAAGTGTTTCTTATACAGTTTTCTTGTGGACAGAATACAGATAAATTTTTCGTTGCTTGTTTGCAACTATGTTAGTTTTCGAAATATATTCTTACCCTTAGTACCTACCATTTTCTTTTCGATACCGCATTAAATTCTCATCCTGTAACCATTGAAAATTATAAAAATACGATGATTTTGCCCGAAGATTTTTCAGTTTTTCAAACAAATTATTATGTTTGTAATTCTGCATTATCAGAAAAATTTGTTTCTAATGAAAATCCTCGATCGAACAAGACAAGACAAGTTGGCATAATTCTTCAAAAGAAATTTCAATTCTACCAGGCAAGCAGCAATCACAGCAGTATAAATAATTTTAATAAAGGGGGGTTCGTTTCTGTGATAATTTTTTTGTTTTATCACAGAAACGAACCCCCCTTTATTCGAATTATTTATATTTTATTTTTTTTGATGATTTTGCACTTTGTTCGGAGTGATTTTTATGTTGTTTGACAATCAAAAAGCCAATGAAGCCATATATGTATATACATATAATAAATAGTGCAAATATGGAAAGTTGGAAAATTAATTATTAATTTGAATCAGCCGTTTCTTACCGATTAGTTCGGTCTAAATATTCTGGTAACGAAGTCGCCCATAAATTCAAAAAACTTGACTTCAAAAATTTAAAAAAAACTGGAAAATTTCTTCAAAATATGCCAAAAACTTCAAAATAATTTTCCAATTGTACTAGGCGCGCAGAATCAAAAGTGTTATAAATAATTTTAACGAAGGGGGGTTCGTTTCTGAGATAATAATAAAAATAAACTTAATCACAGAAACGAACCCCCCTTTATTAAAATCATTTGTAATACTTCTAATTTTGCTTGCCTGGTAGAATTGAAATTTTTTTTGAAGATTTTGTTGACCGAGAGGGATTCTCTAAATTTTGTTTACCGGTTTTCAAAACGATTTATTTTTAGATTTATTTTGACTTAAAAAATTTAAAAAAACTGGACAATTTCTTCAAAAATGTCAAAGTAATTTTCGCGCGCAGAATCAAAAGTTTTATAAATGATTTTATCGCAGGGGGTTCGTTTCTGAGATAATAATAAAAATAAAATTAATCACAGAAACGAACCCCCCTTTATTAAAATTATTTGTAATACTTCTAATTCTGCTTGCCTGGTAGAAATGAATTTTTTTTTTAGATTTTAAAACTTGTTTGAGCTTGTTTGATTTTTTGTTGCTTTAAATTTTGTTCGCCGTTACATCAAACAGGTTTAGCTAAGGACGGCTAAACAGAAGATACATTTAGCTCGAAAAATTAAAACTTCATTTTGAAATATGGATTGATTTGTTGTGGAGCAGAAATTTTATAATAACAACAGGAACGGAACCAAACACATTTTTAAACTACAAAAATTAACGCACCTGTTTATTATAGCAGAGATCTTATAATACCAGAGAACGAAACATTGAATTCTGGGGAAAATGTTAATTCATGATTATACATGTTCATAATAATAAGAATATTTTTTTAATTTTTAAGTATTTCTCGTATCGAATAAAACAAAGTAGTGTTATAAATAAACATACATGTGGTGGTTGAGTGGTTAGCCAGCAGTGTACTAGAGAGCATCGGATCTTCTCGGCTTATCCCTATTGATATATTTTTCGTCTAAAAACAAATAATTGCATACATAATTGGCTTTGCTTGGGATCGAACCCCGGACCACGACTACTCTATCCATCACCTTACTGTTTCCGCTATCATATCATATAGTAGTTAACATAATTTTGTTTATTTTATGCAATCGCGCGCGATCTCTTTTGGGGCATACGTACTACATTCAGTGCAATGTTTCTGCTAAAATATTTGGTTTAGCTTTTAAGAGAGGGTTGTTGTATTTTTGGGCAAAATGTCTGAGATTCGATTTAAAGAACTAGCGCGTTTTTTTTTTTTAATAATTACTTAACGTATTTTTTTTTTTGGTGCTCATCAAAATATCGACAATTCAGAAATTTGCCCGTTTCCCGTATTGAAATAATTTGTATCTTATAAATATCAAAAATTACATTTTTACATCATTTCTAATTTTTCACGGAATACATTAATACTTAGGATCGAACTCGGTACCTTGTGTTCTATAGCATTTCATGCTACAACTTCTGCCATCAGATGTTATGTTGCTTACAATAAATTTCTACATCAAATTATAAAAACAATGACAATAATGTTAGAACAATGACAACAACAATATTATTTGTACTTACCCATATCGCCATTTCTCAAAAAAACACGGTTAGAGCATCTTAATAATGAGCTTAGGGCTGTTGAAGTTATAGTGGTAACATCTCAAGAACTCATTGTCTGGTGTTAACCACATTTTCTTTAACAACAGAATTATCTAAGATACTAAGAGTGGGACATTTGCATGCGAATTTCGTTTTTTTCTGTTTTTTAGAACTTAATTAAATTTAATTTGACTGAAACTATCAAAATAATTATAAATTAAAATTTTTTTGTAACATTTTGTTTAATGTTTTATTTCCGTAACCGCTAAAAATAAAAATTGGGGAAAAAACTTATTAGGTATGGGTTTTTATTTTATAACAAATGGCACGCTACAGCGGCTGCTTAATTGGTGGTTCGTTTGTGAGGATGAAAAATGTTTCCAAGCCATTAAAACCAAGAGGATTATATAAACCCGATGACATCGTTTCGTTTAACGTTCCTATTATAATTACATTAGATATTCACAATATTCAAAATTTGTTTTCTGATTTGTGTCATTTGTTCTGATATAGTGTACAAGAATAATTTTTAGGGACCAAAAAATATCATTAGAATAATTTTCAGTCCCACCAAAGAGAGAGCCAATTGTAGGATACGAACAATACACGAGATCCGAAACGATCTCATCAGGTCTAGGTTAAACCTACATGGACCACCAAACAGGTCTTGGAGACAGCACCAACGAAGGTAGGACCTAATCATACTCGGCCACCGTGTCTTCCGTTCTCTTGTCACTCAGTCGTGTCACATGCACTGACAATGAAATTTTGGTATTCTCTTAGTCGATTGAAGTGACTGACAACACATTCTTTCTTATTACGTCACTTCGATTGACTAAGAGAATACCAATTTATAGTTGAAGTGACATGATAATTGTCACGTCGAATGAAGTGACACGACTAAGGGAATAGAGGGATCAGAGGAGCTTCATTGAGGTGGCCAAATAACTTCATGGCAATTTAATGTTGGTTACATCTTCAAAAAGTACTACTATTTGAATTACTAAACAGACTAAAATTTCACCTAGATTTTATTGTTTTCTCCAATTTAACGGTGAGGATTTTCACAAATAAAAATATTTTTATAAAACAAAGCGAGCCGCACAACTGTTTTTGTACCAATAAAATCCGTCTATCCGTTGTTGAGATATACATAACTAAAAAGATGCAGGGTGACTAAATTCTTAAATAGTGTTTGTATTTTAGGTTATTGAATTGAGTGCGTTAACTCGCAACATCGGATTTTAAGTATTTGTCTGTTAAGTATGTTAAGTATTTGTAGTCTTATCACGTTACCCTTCGGTTTTGACTGTTAAGGTTCTAATCGTACTAACTGGGCCTGGATTTATGTCTCCACTACTCTACCCATTGGCTGTCTCGTAACGCCTAGATTGTGATATTTTAGGATTTTTCACACTTTTCTGCCACTTGTATCTATGTTTGAAGGGTTACCAAATATTCCCGATGTCATTAAAACCAGAAATGTTGTATCGTTGCTTTGCCATAGTTCTCTACAGCTGAACTTCGACTGCTCGCTCGTTGGTTCCGGTAGTGAAATTATTGGACTTCCAATAAGAAAATGTACTAGAGTTAACATCGTAGTCACTTTTATGAAATGTGTAGGAATATTCGAGCGACCCAGATACCTGTTGGCATGACAATTATGGGTCTCAGCGCCTATTGACAGAGGTATCAACCATCGAAATCGGAGCAAAATTGCAGATTTTCTATGATTTCTCTTGTTAGGATAAACCTCACAACTCGTGCGGTTTAGCTGAGTTTTTAAACCAATTCTGAATTCTGGCAACTATCATCGTGAGTTTAGAGAACCTGGGAAACACGTTCGCATGTACCATCTAACCATTCGTATTTTCGTGTCTTAATAATTACTGCGATGCATAATTCTTTTTCTGATTCTTGTATGACGCCCCAAGTGTTATTAGGATATCTGAACTAACTGATAGTCCTCTTGAAACTATTGAAACTTTCCAAAAATATCTTTGGATTTGCGGACAACTAGTCCAATAATATGTTAGAGTTTGACCATGCATTCACGGATTTTATTTTAATGAACTTCAGACTTTGTGCTGTAGTAGCTTCGGAATTGTTAATATTTTTACTGGTGCCACCTTTGATTTTCTACCGCTTTATATGCTGCGGAACTACCATCGCAGAATCCATGTATCTCGACATCGTTGTTGCTCGTAATTAAAAACCATCTATAAGAACAATGATGTTGGTGTTTTATCCTGTCCCCTTTAAATTCCTGAGGCAATTTTTCATCCCAATGTTACTTTGTTTCCTATAACTGTTGGAATTAAATTTTAATTGGAATAATACTTGTAATAATAATGTGAACGAATCTTAAGTTCTCATGTGACATTTGTAAAGTGAGTATAAAGTGATCATACAACCAAGATGCACAAGTCATAGTTGAATAAAGAACATTATTATTAACGTTAAAACTAGTTGTGTTGTATTATTTCTACAGTTTATTACATGGTATCAGAAGTAAAAGAAGCTAATTAAATAATTAAAAAAGTGAATTCCAGAAGAATTTTCAAAGCAAAAGTCAAAAAAGCAACGAACAGTAAAATCGAACAGAAAATTTCGTCATCGAAACATTGGATTGCAACGTGCTTGGGAGTCATCGGTACGAAATCAAACACATGTTCATCGGGAAATATCATCAATAAAATCGAATCATCGGGCAGCAGAAAGTAATCATCGGACTAATTTGAAGCCTAAACAACACGTTTTTCGGTCATATTTTTGAAAATTAAAGTCATGATCATTGGAAATTAAGCGAAATGGCCGACACATGAAAACAATTGCGAGAGCTGGATTGCGCAGACTTGGCGACCGACTGGAAGAATTGGAAACGTGATTTTTTTTTGGTGTACATGATCGCGAACGATAAAAATGGTCAGACGGAGACAACGAAAATCGCAATTTTACTGTGGTTAATTGGAACAATATTTACAATACTTTGTTTCCAAATGATGGATCCGAACAGTCACTGCTTATTGGAACAGTAATCACAACACAAGAAATTCCAGCGACATCAACGGCAGCAGCACGCACCGAAACGGTAACAACACAGAGAACATTGGCTGATGTGTTGAAGGCATTTGATAATCATTGTCTGCCACAGAAAAATGTGACTATGGAGTCATTCAAATTCAACAATCTGAACCAAAAGGAACGTCAGCCATTCAGCGAATTTTTAACCGAGCACCGTGCGCAAATTGAACGTTGTGAATTTAATTGTTCGTGCCGATTGTCGTATGAAAACCGAATGTTGCGTGATCAAATCATTACTGGGGTGTTTGACAAGAAACTTCAGTTAAAGTTGCTCGACGGTCGTGATGAAAAATTGGATCGCGTGGTTGAAATTTGCAAGACATTCGAAGCAGCAAATGTCACCAAAGGGATTTTGGTATCAAAACAATCGATTGCAACGGTAGCATTGTCGGAAAACACAGACACCGACTCAATTAATGCGATTAAAATAAACAACAAGAAAAACATCTGTTTCAACTGTGGTGGCGAATGGAACCGAGAGCACAGAAGCAAGTGCCCAGCGAAGGATAACACGTGCGAATGCGGAAGAAAGGGACATTTTCGCCAGATGTGTCGCAAGAAGAAGAGCAAATCCAACGCCAGCGCATCGCAACCGAAATCAAATGGGAAACAACGTGTTGACAATCTCCATTGGGACGATGTATCATCATCAGGTAATTCAACGAATGAAAAGCGGAAATTGGAAACAATTCTTAGTGGCAAAAATTTTGTTTTTAGAATAAATTCAATCGGATCAAAAAGAAAACGATGGACCAAGGCATACCGAGTAGGAAATAAACTAGTTAAGTTCAAAGTCGATACTGGAGCAGACGTCAATTGTATACCGTGGAGAATCATTAAAAAATTAAAAATTAAATTAAAACATGAGCAAAATGACTTCCCTGTATTTGACTATAGTAACAATAAAATTAAAGTTTATGATATTGCCGAGATTAAATTATGGGATTCTAAATTAAATATTGAACAAATAACAGAATTCATTGTTGTTGACGACACATTTGAACCGATACTTGGGCTTGAAACCTGCACAGACTCTGGATTGATTAAGCCAATCAATATTGATTCGATTATGTGCTCAAATTGCAGGAGAAAAAGGTTTGTAGGTGAAAATATCGATGTTTTCTCTGGTCTTGGAAATATTCCCGGAAAAATCACCATACATCTACAAGAAAATGCCAAACCAGTCGTGCATTATAGAAAGCAATTTCCGGATACAATCGTTAAGAAGCTTAAGCAAAAACTTGATGACATGGTAGAGTCGGGAATCATAACGCCAGTGACTCAGATTGGGTGAATAATTTGCAAGTGGTTGAGAAATCAAGCGGTGATTTGCGAGTTTGCTTGGATCCCAAACCTCTCAATAAGTGCCTCAGGCGTGAACATTATTTGATACCCACTGTGGATGAGTTGACCTCAGAATTGGTTGATAAGAAAGTATTCACAGCATTAGACTGCTCAAATGGATTTTGGCAATTGGAATTGGATGAAACGAGTTCAGAATTGACAACATTCATGACACCCTTTGGTCGGTATAAATTCAATAGACTTGCGTTTGGCTTAAATATTTCACCAGAGATTTTTCGCAGACGCATGGTACAGATTTTCGGTGATATACCGGGTGTTTTTGTGTATTTTGATGATATTGCAATAGTAGCCTGTAACGAAGAGGAACATCACAGAATCTTGAAAATCGTTCTTGAGCGTGCTCGCAACCCGGGCAAGATTCAATACTGCAAATCAAAGGTCAAATTCATGGGTCTTATTTTGTCGGATGGAAAAATTAGACCGGCCCAAAAAACATATTGATGCCATTTTGAAAATGAAAAAGCCAACCGACAAACACGCCGTGTCACGTTTATTGGGTCTTTGTAAATACTTGGCAAAGTTCATTCCAAATCTGTCAAAGATGACAGCGGAACTGCGTTTTTTATCGTGGAAAGAAACTCCGACTGAATGGAACGAAAAACACGATATTGAACTTGACAATATAAAGAAAATAATCACATCCGACCCGGTGTTAAAACCATTTAATCCGGAAAATCCAATCGTCATTCAAACAGATGCGTCAAAAGATAGACTTGGTTCGGGTTTGATTCAAGAAGAGCATCCGGTTGCATTTGCGTCTAGAACGCTTAGCTGAAAAGAGATGGGCGCAAATTGAAAAAGAACTTTTGGCTGTGGTGTTTGCATGTAAACGTTTTCATAACTTTGTCTACCTACGGACGTCGATTTATAGTTGAAAGTGATCATAAGCCACTTGAATCATTAAATTTGCGCGACATTGATGGTGTCACACCAAGATTGCAAGCGCATGTTAATGAGGCTTTTGAAGTATCCGGGATTGGAAATTGTTTATAAACCGGGCAAACATATGTTGTTGGCTGATTGTCTCTCTCGTGCACAATTGGACACAATGGACGAAGACACAGAATTGAACACAGTCATTCACAGCGTCACACGATCCGTTTGTGTGTCGAGGGATAATTATGATTATTATAGACAGATAATAGCATCGGATGAGGATCTTAAGCGCGTATGTGACTACGTAAGAAATGGTTGGCCCGACTATCGATCTCTGAATGATTTTGCCAGGGTATTTCACAAACTAAAATCCGAACTGCATTTCGAAAATGGGTTGTTATTCCGAAACCACCGACTCGTAATCCCAACGAAATTGCAAAATAAAATGGCAAAATGGCTACACGAACCACACTTGGGAATTGAGAAAACACTTGCCAGGGCCAGAATGTTGTACTTTTGGCCGGAAATGAACACAAAAATCAAAGAAATGATTGCATCAAGCAATATTTGTGAAAAGTTCAAACGAAACAATCAAAAGGAACCACTGCTTCAAGAAATAAATCCAAAGTATCCATACCACATCGTGTCAGTTGATCTATTTAAATATGCTGGTCGCGATTTCATGTCAATTTTTGACGCATATTCAAACTACTTGGTAGCATTTAAAATCAACAATAAGACCTCTTCACACATTATCGATAAATTTCGTTCGATATTCAGTAAAATTGGATATCCGTCGATAATTAAAAGTGATAATGGTCCATTCAACTCGTCTGAATTCGAGAAGTTTTCAAGAGATTTCAACGTCCAATTCAAATACTCGAGCCCGAGATATCGGCAAAGCAATGGGTTGGCCGAAAAAGGTGTAGCAATCGCGAAAAATATTTTGAAGCGTTGCTACGAAGCAAATGAAGTAAACCAATTCCAATACAGAATCATGGAGTACAATACGACTCCGGTGGCAAGTATGAGTCTCACACCATCAGAGCTATTCTTTGGCAGGTTGATCAAAACAAGATTACCAGTATCGGAACAACTTCTTGTCCGAAACAACATGAAAGAGGAAGATATTCAGAAAAGAATTCAAAATAAGAAAGAACGGCAAAAATATTACTATGATCGAAACGTGAGGTCATTACCATCGTTGAACTTGGGTGACTTAAGAAAGGTGATATTTAAGAAAAATGGAAAAAATGGCATTATGGAAAAATAATTGGAATAGTTAATGAACGTTCATACATTATTGAAGATGCATTTAACAATTATTTTAGACGTAACCGTAGATTTATAGCTAAAACAAAGAATGAAGATTTTAGCGCTAGTGAATTGTTATTCGAAGATAATGTTAAATCTGGTCAAATAGTCAATAACGATGAAAATCAGATGTTGAACACTCCCGCTGTAGTGAGTGCGGACGAATTAGATCTTTCAGTGAACATCAAAAATAACTCCGCATCTGAATATGATACAGCTGAAGGTGAAAATTCAGAAGCAAGTTCGGGTAGTGATAGTGAGGTAGCTCCTCAACCTGCCATTCAAGCTCCAAATAATCAAGTAGAAGTCACAACGCGCAGTGGTCGTAGTTCAAGACCGCCGGATAGGTATGACTGGTGAAAATTGTAGCAGTCATAGGGGTTTGCCTGGTCCAGATCATGATTGTTAATAATTTAAAATTAGAATTAAAAAGAAAAATGCGTGTAATAATAATGTGAACGAATCTTAAGTTTGCCGTTAAGATTTTGGATTATTTGGCTTTAAGATTTTGGATTATTTGGCTCAACCTTACCCGAAAGTGCCAAAGGTTTTCGATGTGTTTATTGTTGAAAATCCGACGGCATATTTTGTCGAATTACACGCAATGGTCAGTGGAAGAGGCTACCGCTGAAGCTAGCACCAAAATATTGGTAAATCATTTCCTCTTACGGTATGGTATGCCCAGTTGTATTGTGTCTGACAAACAACGGGTCCCAATTAATGCTTTGTAACAATGCAACAAATAACTCCCTGCCTGAGAATAAAACAACATTTAACCCCCATTTCTCAACCATAGACGTACTGTGTCGAACTTTAGGCGTATTAAAGGAACGCGACCTATTAAAGGATGCGGCTTATTTAATGTGTTCCGCTTATTAGATGCTGCCAAAAAGTTTTTAAAAATGTTAGGTCGAAGAGGCCCCGGTTTACAATCGAGAGGGTGTATATCTTGGTGAAAATCGATCATCTAATATGCTGGTCAATATATCGTGATTCGATTTGCAATGAACACTTCTGCTTGTGAGAGTACCGGTTTCACCCCTGCATTCATTTCATTTGGCGTGGAGTTACGGTATGGGTTCAATGTTTCGTAAGATTATCGAATTTAGGTTCAGAATGAAAATTTCGCTCTCGAGATACAACGATAATAAGTATGGAAATGTTTTATCCAATGCTGCGTTCATCTAGCAGAAATACCGCGTACAATACAGAGTAAATGTGATATTTGGAAACCCGACTAATTAATTTTTAGCGTCGTCGTATCGATGAAAAAAACTGAAGAATAACGTCTTTTTGAGAGGCCGACCGAATTTTGTAATTAAAAGAAAATTGCTGCAGTACCTTAAAAGCCGAACTGGCCTTTTGTTGTGAAACACAACACATTAACATATAATAAGCCAATTTCCGCGGTCATACAACTTTCAAGGTTGATTTATAATTAGTAAGTCGCACTTACATAATATTAAATTACAAACAATAAGCGCATAATTATAAATATTTATCAAGGCCATTTAAAGTTGTAAAATCGCAAAATAAACATTTTCATCAACATAACATTTTTCCGTAATTTTCCGCGACTCTTCAAAATTGCATTTCCGCGTATAAAAATGTTATGTTCCGCGATGATATGTTTCCGCTTAGCTTGTAAGATTTTCAGAGGATTCAGTTACATTTCAAATTCAGACAGATACAATTTCTGAATAGTAATTAAGATAGTTAAATAGTAACAAGTTAAGTGATAATAAAATATCTGTTAGATACAAGTGAAAATCTTAAGTGAAATCAGAGATTGTAAGAAATAAATTAGAATAAAATAATAAACCAATCAAACTTTGTATCCAAATCTTTATAATCTATAGTGTAAGTGTAGTGCTTGTGAAAGAATAATATAAGGAGGTAAACACCTAGAGGGGGGAAGAGTGAATCCGGCGACCTCGGTCTGGTAAGGATTCACTTGAAAGATGAGGAGGGGCACATAAGCGAAGGAGCTGGTGTACCGATGGAGGAGGATGTCGGCAGCCCGGCCAGACGGGGGGCACTGACAAGTCCTCTACGGAGGGTATGAGGGTTGGCGAGACGGGCGAATCCGACGCATCCCAAAATACCGGGAAATAATATTCCTGCGGTAGCAGGAATATACCATAGAGGTAGGTAGAGGTTAAAAGGTTATGATTAAGATAATACAAATTAACCTTCACCATCCTAAGGCTGCTTCGGTAGCTCTACTCCTCAGGCTGACTAGGTCGGGTAAGGATGTGATACTAATCCAAGAACCTTGGATTAATAACAACAGGATCTGTGGCCTCAGAACCAAGGGGTACAAAATTTTATCCTCTAGTAAGTCTGGGAAGATCAGATCTTGTATTCTTGGGAAAAATAATATTAATCTTTTCCTTCTCTCTCAATACAGCAATGGTGACACTACTGCAGTTAGCCTGGAAGTAGGCACTTGTAGATTATGGCTAGTTTCAGCCTACATGGACCGGGAGAAGGAGGTTCCTCCGGATAACCTGGAGGAGCTGATCTGTGAAGCGGAACAATCAAAGATAGGTGTGGTACTGGGAGTTGATGCTAATGCGCATCACACTATCTGGGGAAGCACGGACATTAATGAAAGAGGTGAGTCGCTTTTTGATTATTTGATGAATACTAACCTTTCAGTGTGTAATATTGGGCGGGAACCCACATTTATTACTAGTAACAGGCAGGAGGTTCTAGACGTGACCCTTGCCTCAAATAATATTCTTCATATGGTTAAAAATTGGAGGGTGGATAAGGAACACTCCTTTTCTGATCATCGATATTTAACCTATAGCATCGATATTCACCCTGCTACCCGGGAAGCCTTCAGGAACCCTAGAAGGACCAACTGGAGCAAATATGGGGAATTATTGGAGATATGTTACCGTCGAGGGCTATGGAGCCCCGACGACCGTTGGGGAGCTGGAGGACATGGTGGCTAGCGTTACTAGCGCATGCAACCGATCCTTTCGCGCTGCCTGCCCACTGGCTAAGCCTAGGGGTAGGCAAAAACCAGTATGGTGGTCCAGGGAACTGGGAATCTATCGTAAGGCTTGTAGGACAGCCTTTAATAGAGCCAAAAATACAAAGGAGGCTCAGGATTGGGACTCCTATAAGGAGAAGCTCGGAATTTATAAGAAACAATTAAGAAAGGCACAAAGGAGGTCTTGGAGAATCTTCTGTGATAAAATGGAAGAGGTATCCGAAACCTCCCACCTTAGGAAGATTATTTCCAAAAGTACAGCTAGTCCCAGTTTTTTGATAAAACCGGACGGATCTTGGACAGCTTCTAGTGGAGAATCTCTGGAGCTTCTCTTTGAGACACACTTCCCAGGGAGCTTTGAGGACCTGTTGGTGCGTAGCAATCATCAGGAATCACTGTCAGTGTTCACAGAGGATATAATAACCAGGAAACGGATCTATGGGCACTGAGGGGTTTTAAACCATTTAAATCGGCTGGTCCGGATCAAATTATACCAGCGGAACTTCAATACAATTCAGTAATTATTCTTCCCTACCTGGAAGCTATATTCAAAGGGTGTTTGAAGCTGGGTTATACTCCTAGGTACTGGGCGGAGGTCAATGTGGTGTTCATACCGAAAGCGGGGAAAAGCTCACATGTCTATCCTAAGGACCTAAGACCAATAGCTCTATCATCCTTTCTTTTGAAAACCTTGGAAAAGCTGCTGGATGTATACATCAGAGATAAAATAGGTGCCAGGAAGTGGGCACCGTCTCAGCATGCGTACACAAATTGAAGATCTGTGGACACTGCTCTGCACGCCTTGGTGTGTACGATTGAGAAATCGATTAATTCGAAGGAATTCTGTTTGGTAGCCTTCCTGGATATAGAGGGCGCCTTTAATAATGTGAAAGCGGAGGCAATCAAGGAGGGATTGTCATTTTTGGAGGTGGACGTTCCTCTGATAGGGTTAATCAATTATATGCTGGGAAGCAGGATTGTTAGCTCGAAGTTGGGGGACTCCACCATCAAGAGGCGAGTAACTAGGGGAACCCTGCCTGGGGGGTTCTGTCCTCTCTTCTCTGGAACATAGTGGTACACGGGTTACTACTAGAATTGGAGAGAGAGGGTATTGAAGTTATCGCTTATGCAGATGACATAGCTTTAGCTGTTACCGGGAAATTCCTGGGCACGATTGTAGACGTAATGCAGAATGCGCTTACCATTGTTACGAAATGGGCTGGCAAATGTGGACTTGGTATTAAACCGTCCAAGACAGAGCTGGTACTCTTCACTAAGAAATACAAAGTCCCTGTAGTTGTCCCTCCTACCTTAAAAGGCACGAGACTTGCGTTTACTGATAGAGCTAGATATCTGGACATTATCTTGGACAGTAAGCTTAGTTGGAAGCCCAACATGTTGGAGAGAATAAACAAAGCTACTATAGCTTTGTACTCCTATAGGAACGCCATTGGTCATAGATGGGGTCTGAAGCCGGAGCTGGTACACTGGTTGTACACCGCTGTAGTGAGACCTGTACTCATGTACGGGGTGGGTGTTTGGTGGCCAGCACTGGACAAGGTAACTTATAAAAGTAAGATTGAGAGAGTGCAAAGAAGGGCCTGTATGCTAGTTAGCGGGGCATTGAAGTCGACACCGACAAGTGCCTTAGAGGTTATGTTGCACCTTCTTCCGGTCGACATTTTTGGCAAACAGATGGCGGCAAATACGGCTGTACGACTTGCAGCCGTCTCTCAGTGGAGGTGTCTTAGTATAGGACACTTTACTATTGTTAGATCGTTGAAGGATGAGCTGGCGAATCTTGACTACATTAAACCTACTCTACGCTTCGAGAAGCGATTTCGGACCTCCTTCCCTTCAAGGGAATCCTGGAGGGATAGACCGTTATCGGAAACCGAAGCGTTGCAACTTTTCACAGATGGCTCCATGCTTCGAGAAGCGATTTCGGACCTCCTTCCCTTCAAGGGAATCCTGGAGGGATAGACCGTTATCGGAAACCGAAGCGTTGCAACTTTTCACAGATGGCTCCAAGCTAGACGGCCAAGTGGGAGCTGGAGTATTCTGTGACAAATTAAATGTAAACATTTCTATTCGTCTCTCTGATTACTGCAGCGTGTACCAAGCTGAAGTCGTAGCGATTGAGGAGGTCATGACGTGGTTGAAGCATAATGTGTTATCCTCAGACGATATCACAATCTATGTGGATAGTCAAGCGGCGATCCGGTCGTTAGAATCGGTGTCTTTGGTGTCACGGGTGGCGTTGAGTTCTCACTCATCTCTAAATGAGAATGGTGAGCATTTCAATATCCAGGTAATCTGGGTCCCAGGTCACTCGGGCGTCATGGGGAACTGCAGGGCGGATAAACTTGCTAGGCATGGTACGACTCTCCAGCTGCAACCGGAAAAGGCAAGTCTGGGGAGGCCTATCACAGCGCTTTGACAAGCACTTAGGAAGCAGGCGCTATCCTCAGCGGGGAAAAGGTGGTCTGACACCCTCACCGGTCTAAGTGTGCATAAGCAGACACTCCAACCTAACCTAACCTAACCTAAGCACCTAGAGATTGTAACATCTCGACTAAAATTTATAATATATGTATAGATAGATAAACTATAATAGTTCAATGTTTCGTAAGATTATCGAATTTAGGTTCAGAATGAAAACTTCGTTCTCGAGATACAACGATAATAAGTATGGAAATGTTTTATCCAATGCTGCGTTCATCTAGCAGAAATACCGTGTACAATACAGAGTAAATGTAATATTTGGCAACCCGACTAATTAATTTTTAGCGTCGTCGTATCGATGAAAAAAACTGAAGAATAACGTCTTTTTGAGAGGCCGACCGAATTTTGTAATTAAAAAAAATTGCTGCAGTAGCTTAAAAGCCGAACTGGCCTTTTCTTAGCTTTAATAATGTTGATTGGAAATACATTTTCGTTATAAAAATATTACAACAAATGTATGTATATGGTTTTTGTTTGGACCCGATATATGTACATATATCTTCTCCAGAAGCAAGATGGGAGGTTCACTGAAAACCGGAAGGAAACCTTAGAGGTACTGCTAGAGACCCACTTTCCGGATTCAGTAGTGGTAGGAGCCCAAGAGGACTCGCATGATCCCTCAAGTGATGTGACCTATGCGCCTCGCAGTAGGATCTGGAGTCTCTCTGGGAAAATATTCACACCCCGCAAGGTGCGATGGGCTATTGGGTCTTTCAAACCTTTCAAATCCGCTGGAGGGGATGGTATCTTTCCAGCTTTTCTTCTAAAAGGTATTGAGGAAATACTCCTCAGCTTGATCCAGATGTTTCGGGCAAGTTATGCTTTTAACTATATTCCGAAACTGTGGAGGAAGGTAAATGTGGTCTTTATACCAAAGGGTGGGGGGGGGTCGTCCAGACGCCCAGGCCAGGGCATATCGGCTAATTAGCCTCCCATCGTTTCTATTAAAGACGATGGAAAAAATCCCGGACTATCAAATAAGAAATGAGGTCCTTGGAAAAAATCTGCTGCATCGGAACCAGTTTGCATAGCAAACTGGTAAATCCACTGTGATGGCCCTTAGCGGTCTAGTCACGAGGATTGAAAAAGCAGTGACTTATAAAAAAATTGCCCTTTGTGGACATTGAGGAGGCGTTTGATAATACCTCCTATGGATCTATAGAGAGGCAGCAATGGGAAAAAGGGTTCCGCTTTCTACAATTAGGTGGATCCGTTCCATGCTGCAACATTGTGAGATTACTGCCAGACTAGGTGGCGAGTCAGTAACCAGCAAGGCCGTAAAGGGCTGTCCCCAAGGAGGCATACTATCTCCTCTTTTGTGGTCATTGGTTATTGACGGACTACTGGTCCTTCTGAGTAGCCATGGGTTTCATGTACAGGGCTATGCGGATGATGTGACTATCATAATCAGAGGCAAGTTTGATGAGGTCATTTCTGATCGCATGCAAAATGCACTCAATATAATATGGCAGTGGTGTTACCAGGAAGGACTCAGTGTCAATCCAAACAAGACTGTCATTGTTCCTTTTACGAGGAGGAAAAACCTTGCGCTTACAGCTCCCTCGTTAAACGGTACTACTGTTCCTTTTTCCAGCGAGGTTAAATATCTAGGGATTATCCTAGATCAAAAACTGAACTGGAACCAACATTTGTTGAAAGTTCAAAATAGAGCCACCAAGGCTTTCTGGGCCTGTCAAAGACTCTATGGGCGTACTTGGGGACTACAACCAAAAATGATCTACTGGTCATTTCTTACAATCATTAGGCCTATGGTCACCTACGCATCGGTTGTATGGTGGCCTAAAACTGAGCAGAAGGCAACGCAAACCTTATTGAATAAGGTTCAGCGTGTAGCCTGCATCGGTGTTATGGGCTCAATGAAATCATGTCCAACCGCGGCTATGGAGTCACTTCTCGGACTGACACCATTACACCTGCATGTTTAAAAGGATGCTGCAATTATGGCCCTGAAAATGCAGGCGGAATGAAATATAAAACCAGGCAATATGGTGGTTCATCTGGAAATCCTTAAGGAATTTCAGACAGACCCTACCATAAGAATGCCTTCCGACTGTATTCCAGCTAAACTGGACTTCCACAAACCATTCTGTGTTAGATTACCTGACCGGGATGTGTGGAGGGCAGGTGGACCATCCTTTGAGCGAGGGTCCATGGTATGGTTTACAGATGGATCAAAAACAGAAGATGGGGCGGGGATAGGAATAAACGGGAGTGGCAGTACCCTCTCGAAGTCCTTGGGTACCAATGCTACCGTTTTTCAAGCAGAAATACATGCTATAGAACTTTGCGCTAGGATAAGCATAGCAAAAGGCCTAAACGATGCAAAGATTTATATTGTATCAGACAGCCAATCGGCCTTAAAAGCTCTTAGGTCTTGTACCGTTGAGTCAAGGCTGGTATGGGATTGTCTGAAGGTTATTAAACATCTGGCAGGCTCAAATAAAGTAACACTTATGTGGGTGCCAGGTCATACGGGAATCGAAGGAAACGAGGCAGCTGATGGCCTCGCCCGTGAGGGTTCTGCCTCTCCATTTATTGGACCAGAACCCTTCTGCGGCGTCACTAAGGGACATCTTAGAGCAGCGGTAAAACGCTGGGAGGATGTTCAAAAGTCCTCCTACTGGCGCAGAATTCCAGGTTTACGACAGGCGAAGAAATATATATCACCTTCGTCTGTCAGGGTTAAGGAGTGTCTTGAACTTAGGAAACCTGAGTTGAGGCTGCTTACTTGCTTCCTCACAGGTCATGTCCCCTTAAGGTATCACCTTAAGAACATGGGCCTAAGTACGACAGATGGATGCCGCTTCTGTGATCTGGAAGCGGAATCAGCGGAACATGTTCTGTGCCATTGCCCAGCCATTTTCCAGCAAAGACTGCAACATCTAGGAGGGACAACAACGAGCCCGAATAGTATGTATCTTGTACCGGCCAGTAGTATTATCAGATTCATTAAGAGCCTGAATATTGACTGGACGGATAATTAAGTAGGGTCAAGCACAATAGATCTTTTAGGTCGCAGTGCGAGATGGCTTATCGCCCATATGGCCCTTCAATCAATAATAATAATGTGTATGTTGATTGGAAATACTTTTTCGTTATAAAAATAATACAACAAATGTATGTATATGGTTTTTGGTTCGACCCGACATAAGTACATATATATGAAAGCCATCAATTGTTCAATCTTGTGACTGAACATGAGTACAATTTAATTTAATTTTAAGTAATAAACAAATAAATTGTTTCCAGAAAAAACGCATAGATTGCATAAAGCGAAATATTAATAACGGAAGTATGCATACATACAATTTGTCAACTATGCAAAATAGTTTAGAATGTAAGAATATCCACAACATTATAAAAAAACGCATTATAAAAACATACTTTTAAGCAGATTCTAAAAATTTATTTAAACTCGAAATTTATTCAAAAGAATTCAGAATAAACTTAATCACCAAAAGTGTAGTTTCTAATTCTCCATCTAATTAAACCCCACCAGCGGTAATTTAATTAGATAATTTCGCTAATCAAGCAAACGCTTAGCCTTACAACCTAAGCACAAAATTTGTTAGATTAACATTGGTCCTTCGAGCCATAGACCTTCATATTAACGCCACTAAATATTGGCAATGGAGGAATATTATAAAACTCAAAATGCTCTTTTTGATCGAATTCAAAAAAGCAAAACAAATTATAACAAGGATGGCGAGGGTAGGAAGACGAAGGAATACTTGCAGAAAAGGCTGGCATGTATCGAAACAATCTGGGAGGAATTCCTCGACACCGATAGACATGAAAGATGACTCTTTGATCAGAATCCAGCTCATTCCTATTGGAACGAACGAGATACCGTTAATAAATTTTACACTAACTATCGACTCTAAACAAAGAAGATTATAATAGACTCGTTAGATCACTAGGATCCAATTTTATTATTGGTGGTGACTTTAATGCAAAAAAACACTTATTGGGATCAAGACTTACAACCCATAAAGGAAAAGAGCTATTCGAAGCCGGACGAATAAATAACTGCGAGTTCCACTCTGGAGGTAAACCAACATACTGGCCTGCTGATATAAATAAAATACCAGATATCATTGATTTCTATGTAACGAAAGGGATCTTCGAGGATTACATGTGCATCGAAAACAGCGAAGGGATATTTTCCGATCATACACCTGTTATCACGACTCTTAGCACAATGATAATTAATAAGGATAACCTGCCTAAATTAACAAATAATAGAACTAATTGGGACCTATTCCAAGAACTAATTGAAATGCAAATAAATCTACGAGTGCCGATTAAAACACCGGTACAGTTGGAAGACGAACTAGAGGTATTTAACAGTACTATTCAACAAGCAGCATGGGAAAGTTCTCCTGCTAGTCACACCGAATCCCGTAGGAATCAAAATTATCCTATTGAGGTCAGGGAGTTAGTTAGAGAGAAACGGAAGGCAAGAAAGACCTGGCAAAGGACACGCGCCCCAGAAAACAAAAAAATCCTCAATTTTCTATGCAATAAACTAAAACAACTTATAAAAGAAATTAAGAATGAAACTATTAACAAGTACTTAAATGGTCTCACCGAACATAAAGATACTGATTACTCTCTTTGGAAAGTAACAAAGGGATTAAAAAGAACCAAAATACATGTGCCGCCTATTAAAAATGGGGAAGGAACCTGGGCCAAAAGCGACAAGCAAAAAGCTATTTTATTTGCAGCTCACTTGGAAGACATCTTTCAACCGTTACCTAGGCAAACAGCAGATGAAAACATAATAACAGTTAGCAAAATTGATGAATATAATGTTCGATGTGTAACATTACAGGAATTAAAAGATGAGATCAAGTGTAATTTGAACGCAAAAAAGCTCCAGGATATGATTTAATTACTGGACAAGTAGTGAAAGCCATTCCCGAGAAGGGACTAAGAAAATTGATTCAAATTATCAATGCTGTCTTCAGACTAAAATATGTCCCACGACAATGGAAGGTTGCTGAAGTAATTATGATCCCCAAACCAGGCAAACCAGCGAACGATAAAAAGTCGTACAGACCGATTTCACTACTTCCTGTAATTTCAAAATTATTTGAAAAATTACTGCTCAAGAGACTCAAGCCAATAACAGAAGAGAGAAATTTGATTCCACCACACCAATTTGGATTTAGAGAGAATCACTCTATGATAGAACAAGTTCACAGAATAAAGGACATAATCGAAGACGCACTTGAGAATAAGAAGATATGCTCCAGCGTCTTCTTGGATGTAGCACAAGCTTTCGACAAAGTTTGGCACCAAGGACTTGAATTTAAATTGCATCGAGATCTACCTAAGCAGTTCTATCACTCTTAAATCTTATATCGCAGATCGACGTTTCCGTGTAAAATATAACGGAGAGTACTCTGAACTAAAGAGAATATCAGCAGGCATACCACAGGGTAGCGTACTGGCTTCTATATTGTACATCCTGTACACCAGAGATATGCCAAACACAGAAGGTGCCACCATAGCAATATTTGCAGACGATACAGCTATTCTGGCGACTGGAAAGTGTATATCAGAAGCAACAACCAAACTTCAAAAAGCAACCGACACAGTGAGTAGCTGGACAAAGAAATGGCGCATTAGCCTAAACGAAGCAAAATCGGTTCACGTAAACTTCACAAACCAGAAAGTTAACTGGATTCCAGTGAAACTTAATTCAAGACCGGTTCCAAATGCAAATACAGCCAAATACCTCGGCATGACTCTCGATTGCAAGCTTAGATGGAAAGAGCATGTTAAAAAGAAAAAAGAAGAATTGAACATCAAATATAGGAAAATGTATTGGCTAATAGGTAGAAACTCTGAGCTTACAATACATAACAAATTGCTATTATATCAGCAAATACTTAAACCAGTATGGACCTACGGTATTCAACTTTGGGGTTGTACCAAGAAGACAAATGTACAAATGATTCAATGTTTTCAAAACAAAGTTCTGCGTGGCATTGTAAACGCACCATGGTACATTAGAAATGATAACCTCCATAGGGACTTAAACATGGAATATGTAACTGAAGAAATACAAAATCATGCGAAGAAACACATTCAGCGGATATCTCGGCACCAAAATGCAGACATACGAAGTTTGTTGGATACCACCAATGCAGTAAGAAGACTTCAAAGGCAGAAACCTTTGAAATTAGGCAGTTGTATTTCATTAGGATAGAGAAAAATAATTACTATGTAAATTCAAACGGGAGTAACCATTGGGCTACTGCCCGTCAAATGTGAATCTTCATTTAAGAAAGATAAATTACTAAATGATTTGTAAATCAGTTGTAATATTAAATAAAGGAAAAAAAAAAATTGCAGAAATGATCACTTTGGTAGCAATTTTTTTAGGACAGAGTATAAATTTCATTAATCCCATTCCTTTGCAACACGACACCCTAACTCCCATCACCATAGACTTAGACGCGACTGGGTGAAAACCAAATGCGAAAATAAGTCGAGGTCAAATATCAAACCTAAGCACCGCTTGCAAACGAACATATTCAACATGGGGGAGAGGGGGCTCTTTGTGTATTCGATTCGAACGTATTCGAATCTTCGAAGTATAAGATTCGTATTTGATATAAATAAGAAAGGAACTCATCTGATTCAATTCAAATAAGAATCTAAAACTCGAGGACTCGAATACTTTCGAATCGAATTCACAAATAGTGACCAGAATTATTCTTTAACTCTCATTGACAATTCGACTGGTATAGTTTTGGATGTGTGTTGTTTCTAAGACGGCTTATTTAATTTCCGATAGTTGCACTTTTTATATATTTTATTTGTGTAAGCACCAACTTTTTAGTTTTGAGAAAATTCACTTTGGAGATCTACCTAATAACAAAACTTGAATATTTTAATCCGAATCGATAAAAGTTTGCGCTTTTCTTTTTCCTTCCAGAACTGTGAAGCTGTTATGAACAAATAATGTTGTTATAATCTAAATAAGCAAACAAAATAAATAAACAAGTTAGAATCTGTGGAACGGAAGTTAATATCGAGAAATAGACAATTGAAAAATAGGATCTTAGTATACAGGCCCGAGGCGAAGAGTGACTTTTGATGAGGTCAGGAAAGTGAGAGTACTCAAGCATTGCCCTGACCTGCCAAAAGTTTCGTTAAAGCAGAAGGTTTAGAACAGATTGGAAGAACCTTTTGGTGTATAAGATTACTAAATTAAAACAAACTTCTATTTTATTTGTAGTAAAGTTATATTTAATTACCTATACTTCAGCAGCTTTGCCATTTTTAAGTTTCTTCTTGGGTGGCTCATCCTCACTAACTGATTTATCTCGTTTATTTCGTTTAAATTTCTTTCTAGGATCCTTTGTTACATCAATTTTATGTTCCTTTCTAAATTTCGTAATATAGTCGGGTTGTGTAGCTATTGGATCACGTAACGGCGCCTTCTTTTCCATTCTCCTCCTAGTACGTTTTGTTAATTTTTTCATAGCCAACATATATTCCGGCACATCGCAGCCCGAATTTTTCATTATATTCGCAATAGCACGCACATTTGGAGAATCATTTTGTGTAAAAAATGTAATGGCTCGACCTTTTCGACCGGCTCGACCCGTTCGACCGATGCGATGTATGTAAGATATTTTAGATGGTGGAAAGTCATAATTGATGACTAGGTTAACACCTTTAAAATCGATACCACGACTCATCAGCTCGGTACAAATTAGGATCCATATCTTCCCCTCACGAAACGCTTTTACAACATTGTCTCGCTGCTGTTGAGTTCGATCGGCGTGAATAACATCTACATTTATCCCATCGTACAGCAACTCGTTGAACAATTGTTGTGCTCGATCTTTGCTCTGTACAAATACTAATACAGGTGGTTGTAAACCATTTCGCACCTGTTCACGAAGGGCTAATAATTTGCCAGATTCTGAACCAACGAACAGTAATTCCTGATCAACTAATTCCGTAGCCGCATTTTTATACCCGATTGTGATGCTTAAAATATTTTTAAAATTTTGTTTGCACCACTTGGCCACGTGTGGAGTATGAGTGGCACTAAATAGAGCAATTTTTTTATCGGCAGATGTACAGGCACTATAAATTTGATTGAATTGTGCTCGGAATGAATTCACACCGGTCTCAAATAATTTGTCAGCCTCGTCTAGCACCAACCATTGAACATTCGACAGGTCTAATTGGGGTGGCTCTTGACTGAGTAAATAGCATATTCGATTGGGCGTTGTTATAAGGATGTCGTACTTTTTACTGCTATTCGGCCCATATTTCATCTCGGCATGATTTACTTTGCTGATTATGTGTACTCTAAAATCTAGATTCTCAGATATTCGAAGACATTCCCGTTGTGTTTGTTTAGCCAATTCGCGAGTTGGACACACGATTAATGCACGGAAGCCTTTATTTTCGGGACCTTTGAGGTCTCGTATAATTGGTATAAGGAATGCTGCCGTTTTACCCGAACCAGTTGGAGCACAAGCCGTAATTGGTCGGCCTAACATCATAGCCGGAATTGACTGCATTTGAATTGGTGTCGGTGTGCTGTATCCACATTTTTTAATGTTAACCATTAACTTTTTGGAAATGGAAAATTTTTCTTGTAACTGCTCAAAGGATTCGATCGGTGGTGGCGCTCTCTTACCAGACACATGAATATTGTTAACATTTCGAAAATGATTTATCTAAAATAAGATTTTATTTGCATTAATTTGGAAGACCTAGATTGTGTTGAACAAGGACTAACCTTTTCTTTCCTCAGCTGCTTTACTATTTCATCGGATAAAACCTTAGATGTTTTCTTCCGGTTAGATGTGTCGCATATATTACTAAATAAATTCGCCTCGCCACTTTCATCCTCTGATTTAATTTCATCTTTTATTTCGATATCAGAACCGAGCAAAGGTTCTGCATCAGCAGAGCGCTCACTATCCGAAGTCTCTTCTGTTTTGATCGCTATACCAGTGTATTCATCATATTCGTATTTGATTTCATTAATTTTTATATCTTGCGGTTTCACTATTTTATTGAAATTATTTTTATTTGATTTAAAATTCACACCAAATGTTAATTGGCGAAAAATGTCATGAGTATCCATTGCAAAAACACGAAATATTTGGACATTTAAATGTTTATTATGAACACGTGCATTATGACATTGACAGCAATACGAAAAAACCCTCTATACAAAAAAAGCGATTCGGAAAAAAACGATACGATACCCACTAAACAAAGCGATTCGTTTACGATACGAAAATGATGTTTGTTGTTCATACAAAATATCGTTTACGAATCGTTTTTGCGATTCGAAATCGATATGTTTACGAATCCAACGTCCCATGATAATTAGAATTTTTTACGTAACGTAAATAGAAAGATTTTTACGATACGTTTACGATGCTTTCTTTTCATATCGTAAACAGATCTAATTATGCGATATATTTACGTATCGTATTTTTCGTGTTGGTTACGATAGTATTTATTTTGGATTAGCAAAAATAAAAAGCCAATTTTATAATACGATTATTTTATTATTTATTTAGTTAAAGTATTATAATAAAATAATTATTACATTATATATAATACGAAAAAATTTACTTGTTTATATGATGACGGTTTAATTGTAGCGGGTTTCATAATACTTCGCTCCTTAATTTAATCGGCAGTGGTAAAATTTGCTCACATCTTAAAAAATAAACAAGAAGGATTAAATTAATAAATAAAAATGGTTTAAACAAATTGGAAAAGAAATATATAATTACTTTGTAAAACTTATAACACCAAATATTTCGTAATGATTTTAATTTCTTTTTACACAAATATCGCTGTCCGCTTTGCAAGTGAGAAACGCACAATGTATAATTTTTATTTTCGTTGTTTATATGGAAGTAAAAATAAAAATAAAGTGCGTAGTGTGTTATAAGAAACTAAGCATCGTTTACATATCGCTATCGTATCGTTTTTTCCGAATCGCTTTTTTTGTTTAGAGCGTAGCGATATGTAAACGATGCTTAATTTCTTATAACACACTACGCACTTTATTTTTATTTTTACTTCCATATAAACAACGAAAATAAAAATTATACATTGTGCGTTTCTCACTTGCAAAGCGGACAGCGATATTTGTGTAAAAAGAAATTAAAATCATTACGAAATATTTGGTGTTATAAGTTTTACAAAGTAATTATATATTTCTTTTCCAATTTGTTTAAATCATTTTTATTAATTAATTTAATCCTTATTGTTTATTTTTTAAGATGTGAGCAAATTTTACCACTGCCGATTGAATTAAGGAGCGAAGTATTATGAAACCCGATACAATTAAACCGTCATTCATATAAACAAGTAAATTTTACGTATTATATATAATGTAATAATTATTTTATTATAATACTTTAACTAAATAAATAATAAAATAATCGTATTAAATAAATACTATCGTAACCAACACGAAAAATACGATACGTAAATATATCGCATAATTAGATCTGTTTACGATATGAAAAGAAAGCATCGTAAATGTATCGTAAAAATCTTTCTATTTACGTTACGTACAAAATTCTAATTATCATGGGACGTTGGATTCGTAAACATATCGATTTCGAATCGCAAAAACGATTCGTAAACGATATTTTGTATGAACAACAAACATCATTTTCGTATCGTAAACGAATCGCTTTGTTTAGTGGGAAACTACTATAAAAAATATAGTAGTTTTACGGTACATACATAAATAAAAGAAATGGGTTTCAAGCCTGTCCTATGAAATTTGTGAGCGACCCATGTGCAACCTAACAAAGTTAAAAAAGTTAAAAATGTGTATAATAGCAAAATAGTATACATAATAGTGACATTTCACTTGCCAATTTACAACAATAATGCTTATAATGAATTCAAATTAGGAATTCGTCGAATTCCTTCTGAGTTGATAGCAGTCGTATTTTATTTGACCTACGAATTGGAATTGAAATTCAAATTCAAATTTGGTCAAATAAAATAGCCATGGAATTCAATGCTTGGAATTCGATTGGTTTTCAAAGCTTGGTAGCATTTTGAATTTTTTTGTGGCGATATACATTTTTTTCGCGAATAAAATATTGGCATGTGGGTTTGTTTACATTTAACGTTAATTGCCAAATAAATGGTCAAAATAATAATAAATTTCACAAAGCCAACCTAAAGAACGCAGGCAAACTAAACGATTGAATTCGATTTTGAATTTCGTCAATTTGGCAGGAATTCAACGAATTCCTACCGAGGAATTCAATACTGCAATTGTTAGCTGTATTTTGTTGAGAAATTTACAACAACAATTACACGTGACAGGAATTAAATAATTCGAACAAAAAATGTGAGTTATTTAATTCGAGCTCGAACAAATAAAATACGTAACTGCCTTGAATGAATAACAGAAAAAATACCAACATAGAATATAAAAATTAAATCGAAAAAATATTTCGCTGCTTATTCTGTTAATAAAAAAATAACTACAGTACTAGTATTGCAATTGCAATTCCAATTTATAGTTACTGTGTTTGTCACCAGAGTTTTCTTATTTATAAATCATTGTATTTGCTAAACAATGTTTAATATTTACTACAATAAGTTAGTAAATAAAATTATTATTTAATGCTCAAAAACTCTTGTTTGATTTTCAGAAAACAATGAATGTATTATAAATGTCAAACACTACCATCATTTCAAAATGAATCACGAGAATTGGTTGGTTATTTCTTTTGACCAAAATTGAATTACAATTCCAATTTCTTGGCAAATGAAATGTCACTAATACTCTTTTATTATTCACCATTCCGTTTTAATTTTGAGCAAAATTTTGATACCAATTACTATTCCAGTTACCAAAGTAACAAAGCATTAACAATGAAAAAACTTTAATGTCGAATTCTTTGGGAAAAAATAAATCAATAAATTGATTTTTTTTTTATATTTTTTGACAGTTTGACGTTACATATTCTTTCGAAAGAAATAAATTGATTTATTTTTTGATCCGGATAATTTGTCACACATCCGGATTTTGTGGTAGATTTCATAAAAATTTCACAAATACGTAGAAATATAAACGTCAAAATTAGGAAAAGAAAAATAAGCTATTTTCTTAAATCATTTGTGGTTATATTTTGATGCGAATAGTTGCGTTTTAATCTAAATTAACATTTTTTATCTTTTTATGGTAAAGATTTCACAATAAGCTATTTTCTTAAATCATTTGTGGTTATATTTTGATGCGAATAGTTGCGTTTTAATCTAAATTAACATTTTTTATCTTTTTATGGTAAAGATTTCACAATACAATATGCAAAATGCTGTAAAATGGGTAAACATAACCTCGCTTTTTTATTTCTTATTTTTCCACCAATACAACTACAAATAACCAATTTATTATTTTTTTTTCATATTTTTTTGCAAATACAAAAATCGATTTTTTTTTTTTTTGCAAATCGAAAGAATTTAACATAACTTTCTACTTTAATACAGGTTGGTATGAGTTTCCAATTTAACGAATAAAAATTGTTGCTCGTTATGTTGAAAATTCATATAAACCTGCAAGTGAAAACTAAAAATTTTTTTCATTGTGAATGTACTATAAGACCGCATATAGGAAAGTTGTGATGTGACTCTCTTTTCTTGTAAATTCACGTACAGTTTTTGATAGTTTTGATCAAAATTTAAAATTTTGAGCATTTTTTTGTGTAGAAAAAATTAACAAATTTCTGATAAATTGATCTAAAATTTTGTAATCACTATTTTTGGTTAATCGGGTTATTTTGTTTTGTGTGTTCGCCGCCGTGAAGCATCACGGCGCGACTATCACCATTTCATTCATTTTTCACCCACGAAACGGATTGGTTCAGTGCTATTTGCGTTAGATTTTCGATAAGGATATCAAATATTTAACATAAATTATCCTATTAAATTATTTGAAAGTTTTAACTAAACAAACAGCAATATTTACTGTAAAGAAAACCAAATTTTATCTATATCCATTACTACTTCCTGCTAGTTAGTAAAAACTTAAAAAACATGGCCGGTCGACGCAATAATCGTACAGGAAACTATAATCAAAACTTTAAACATGATAATTCGGGACCGAAATCCCATAATGTGAGTACATAAAATAAATAAATGCACATTGTTAGTTACATACCTCTAATAAGTAAAAGAATTAAATTAATTGTCCAGCAAATCTGTGGCCATATTTAATTTTTTACAATATGTACGACAATTAATTGATTTTTTTTTGTTTGACAAATTTTAAGACTTGGTTATCCGACTATCCGTGTTGTTTCAACAATTGAAGTTTATGCTTAATCAGACAAGTTTTTGTTTCATAGTGTACAGCCACTTTTCACCGGCTCCCACGTCTCATCTTTCCGTGTAGCGTGTACTGATTGATTACTGAAGGCGCAAAAGCTTTTGACAGTATTTTTTTGGTAACTTTTCAACAAAAACTTTACGGAGAAAAATGTACTACTTTTTGAAAAAAATTTAAACCGTCAATTCAAGTTGTTTTGCAAAATTATTTTCAGAGAGTCTTGAAATAGGCGCCAAAGGTCTGAGGCACACAGGATTGTGTCATTACGACAGTTTAGTAAAAAGATGAATAATTAGAATTGAATTTGTTTATAACCTACCAAAAATTAGTTTATCTTCAAAGTTGGCTAAAATGCTAATGTATTTACATTATAGCCCCTTATTTACTTTCGAAAAGGCCTCACTATCTAGCTTTACTTCTCAAGTTTTATAGATTTTTCGCGGTGACGCACAAGATAAACAAGTCTTAAAATTAAATTTTTATTTAATTTTTATTGAACATTTCATAATTAATTAAAATGTTATAATTTTTGACAGATATTTAATTATATTAGTTATGTTCATTGCTTGCGAACCTCCAAACGATAAATATAATTTTTTTTAGAATATTTTTTACCTGTTTAGTAGATTAGGGATAAATTGGGAATAATATGTTTTTGTATTTTTTTTTGATAAACACAAAATTTTTACACACCATGCCAATTAAAAATATTTCTAATGTGATATTAAAATATTTTATAATTGAAATAGACTCTAAAGTCAAATCCATCAAGTATATTATTCTAAAATCAAGATGATACTCTTGGTTGATTTAGCTTGGACGTGAAAAAAATGTAACAACATATTTTTTTCAATAATTCTGTTTGGCATGACCAAATAGGTAAAAGTAATCGGAACTTATGTTCGTTGTGAGGCATAGCCATAAGAGAAATGATCATAGATTAATAAAAGAAAACAAACTCATTTCTCCACACACAATATGATTAATAAAATCGAGATAAGGCTAAAAACGGCTTTGCACACGAAACGGGAAGGGCTTAATACTAAAAATTAATGGAAACGTTTGGTTTGTATTTATAATTTCTATAAAAAAAATCGTTTCAGTTTCATATTTTATATAGCTATGTATATATTTATGAGTAAATATTTTTCTGTCAATATTTTTAAAAACATTAGTGAGAAAAAATAGGGCACATATTTTATAAAAATATTTTTCATAGACCACCGAAAGGGTTTTGCAACCGGTTCCCGAAGCGCCGAAAATACCTAGTTTACATTCAACTTTTACGCCAGCAGCTGCTGCTGCTGTAAAAACAATTCCGATCCAAACTACAGCTGCACAGCCACCACCGCCAGTCGTAACAAATGATCAGGTCTCCAAAAGCGAGGAAATGGAAACAGATGATAAAATTTCTCCTTTCAAAAAATTCTTTTCAAATAAACGAAAAGGACGTACGTAAAATTATAAATTAAATTTTCTAACTGAATTTTTTATTTAAAAAAATGTATTTTTTTTTTTATTTAGCAGTCCGACGCAAGGAGAAAAAAGCTCGTCAAAATCGCAGACTACGTAAAATGTTGACCCCGAAAACTGCATTAATGGCACTCAATGAATTAAAAGGTAATCTGTCTCAGTACAGTGTAACTGGTCAGGGCACAAATTTCACTGCTGAAATTAATGTAAATGGTATTAAATACGAAGGCTTTGGTAATTCTAAAATTGCTGCAAAAAATAGTGCTTCCGAAAAGGCATTACGTGAATTAATTATTCAGAAAATGGCTAAAATCCCAAAAAAGAGTGTTGAGGTTGTTATGCCAAAACCAGCGGAAGGCAATGGCATTGGTAAAGAAAATGATGTTGAAATGAAAAATGCTGATAGTGATGATGATGATGTACCAATGTTGCATTTGGCATCTTTTGCCCTTCACAAATTATTCAGTGAATGGGAATCTCAAGGTTATCAAATTCCTGATTTTCGACTTGGTGGTGGTGGGCAAAGCGCTGCTCAGTCGATTGAAGATATTACGGCTAGTATCCAAGAAGAAACTGCCGGTTCTCAAAAGAAATTACCAAAGGCAAGAATAGAATTGCCACCAAATGCTGATACATTACATCCTTGTACAGTGCTATCTCACGTAAGTCCTTTTTATGTGTTTGCATTTTTTATAACATGCGTAATTAATCAGTCGGCTTGTTTTATAATCCAAGTTGTGCTATAAAAGGTGCGCTAAACTAATTTTCATTATAGGTTAACATGTTTTAGTGAATGTTACCATACTTGCTAATTTCAAACTTATAATACATTTTAAATATACACAAATAATTAGTGACCTGCTTGAACAAAGATTTAAATTATAACTTTTCTTACTATTCAGATGCGGCCAGGAGTTCAATACATTGATTTAGGAAGTGATGGTAACCCACCCAATATACTACACAAAGTTGGTGTTACAGTCGATGATAAAAAATACATTGGAGAAGCTCGATCCAAAAAGAATGCACGTCGATTTGTTGCAATTGACGCATGTAACGAGTTGTTTGGTACAAAATTTGTAAAGGATATACCAAATTCAAATGAACAAGCAATTCCAACGCTATTTTAAATATTTATCTTTAATATCTTATTTATTTGAAAGTAATTATTAACAATATTTGAATGTATTACGAAAGCACTTTATAGAATCTGAAATAATTTAGAATGCTTAAATTTGTTAATAAATATATCCCCCAAATAAAAATATTGAATTACACAATTAAATCATGAATTTTATCGTGTTTATTCACCAGATTTTTTTTTAATTGATTTTTTTGGTTTAAATTTCAACTTTTAGACTACCTAGTATTAAATTTTAGTAAATTAAAATATGATACGATGTATCATTTTACTATTTGTAATTACACATAATAATAAATATATGAATTAAAATAAGAATTACATCTTTTATTCAGGGGCCTGCAAGTATATAAAAATTTCAGTTGAAGAATTTTTCCCACGAAACGCAATTAAATTTTTTTCTTTTTTTTATAAAATAATTTTATTAAATTTAGACATTAATCACAGACCATTTATAGGCACAAAATATAAAAAAGGCAAATTGATATGCAAGAACAATGTTATGATTCACATAACCAGTCGCAAGGCAACTTTGGCATTTTATTTGCGGGCCACGGTAAATACCCAGCCGTTTTAAATATCCAATAATCGTATGACACTTTCATAACAAGCGCTATTAATAAAACTATTTCGGCAGTTATCAAATAATAAATATAATCTGTCCAATCATGTTGTGATTGGCACAATTTCGTTTCGTATAATTCCACTACTTTACACGGCATATTGTCACATTGAATATTGTCATAATCTACGATATGTGTTGGTCGAGCTAGAAGCCAACTCTGGAATGTAAAATAATTGATGGTTATTTCGAATATAATATGAATCTCAAAGTTAAATTGCCTTCAAATTTTTTGCTGTATCACAATCGCAATGCAAGCGATTACCACCCAAATGTACTTCAACCCCTCTGGGTTTTTTGTCCAAGGTGTTTGATAATATATAAATTGGTATCTGAAATTAATTTTGTTTTATTATAATATTAAATACACAATTTGGAGGGGAAACCCTTTCGGTGACCCCTATTACCGATTTTAATTTGTTCTTTCTGAGATTCAGCTGCTCAAAGTTATCAATAAATCGAGTTCCTTCTAATTCTAAAATTGATTCAATTTCATTGTCATCGGCATCAAAACGTATTATGTGTTGATACGTTGGATCCTGCGTAAAAGCCGCTAAACTTTTTATCTGTGGAAATTTTAAATTGTACAAGTCTCCTCTTGTTCACAACTTATTTCCCTTACCTTATTTCTTGATACGTTTAAGCTTAAGGTACCTGTCGGTAAATTTCGTGGCAGATCTGTCAAACCCAAACCCGAACAATCAACCTTAACTGAAAAAATTAATAGTGTCTCCTCATCTCTCTGTTCAAAACTCATCCTTTCAGCAGGGCAACTACAATTTCCATAACCCGGAATGGACGGACAATCTGTGTGCACATGCTTCATCCGCTTTAGTTGACTTAGCGGAACATTTTCTGTTGCATTAAACCATGAATATGTTTTATTTGTTAGACAAACTGTTGAATCTTGATTAATAAATTTAAAGTGATCGATCGACTCTAGTACCGATTTACAAAGCAGAGCTTGATTTCGACTCACGTCCACCGTTAAATTATGGTGAACGTTTATCTTATTTGGCATTATCGATATATTATTGTAGGATATATCTAAAAATTGTAGCGATGTGAGATCCTTAAAAGCTCGTGGATTAATGTCCGTCAAGTTATTATGCGAAAAATTTAAACATTTGACGGTCGAGAATCGTTTAAACGAGTCTTTAACCTTTTTTATATCACCATCCGTAATAATCAATGAATTTAATTGTTTCCATATTTGATTCGAGAGATCGAGTTCATCGAGTGTTGCATTCCTGATATGTATATTCGACCATGTACTCGAATTGCCATATTCTTTATTATTTAAATTGGCGCAGAGATTCACTTTTTCAATATTCGTTATGTTACAGCAAACAAGAGATCGTGGTACAGTGTGATGTGGAAAACATTCACATCCATTTGATTGTGGTGGATGGTGTTCGAGACATATACTTGGTTCAGCATAGAAGCACAGGTCTTGGTGTTTTATACCTTTGGTCTCATTTGAAGTCGAACCCAAATTATTTGCTGTCTGATCATCGTGAATTCGACTGTCGATTTCTGGCAATATAACTGCGAATAAAAATACCACGGTAACTAGGTTGAAGAGAATTGGTATCTGGAAATAGAAAATTTATAAATTAAGCATAACCACAGAATTACTAAAATTAAAATCGTCCATCGTGCAAATTTAATGTCTGTTCAGTTATTCAAAAAAATACTACACCAGCACCTACAAAGTGTTAAAACAATACAATAATTAGTAATTACCTAGTCAAAATATTTAGACTACATTTGTTTACAAACGGGTATAATAAACTTATAATATTTGTTTATTTATGAAACGTTTGTGTTATTGACGTTAAAAAATGAATGGAATCTGTTTGATAAACTTAATCAGATGATACTGTTTTGGATCAATAAGCGGTATCTATGAAGAACACAGATCTTTGGTCGTATTATATAAACTGCCTGCTGTTTGTTGTTTTTGTATCTTTTGAATATGAAAATTACATTATGCATCCTACAGTCTTGAATATTTCGAACCACCAATAAATTCGGAAATGTGTTTTACCAAAGAAATGTTTAAATCATCAGCAATAGTCATGTGCAGTCAACTGCCATCTTAAGACACAGAGCAGCAAAGAAGCCTTTTTGATGTAAGAGATTTGTATGTAATTTTGCTTAAAAATAACAAGTTTTAATTAGAAACCCTTTAGAATTATAGAATAAATTTGTATAAAATTTCAAGTTTACATTTGACCTACCATAAGCGAATAGAATAGCAGTCAATTTAGCTACCGATATTATAAGAGAAACATAATCCGATATCAACACTCATTAAATGAATAAAATGAAAATTAGCCCAAGTTGGTTTGTTGCCTGATCATAAACTGGTTTATTTGGCTTTAATGAATAATACCAAAGATCGCAAGCAAAAAAAAATTGCTACGGAGTTCGAAGAGTTGATTCTGAATTTAAACTTCCTTATTTAAATTTACTAATAATGCTAAAGCAGTCTGGCTTGGGAGAGGCTTTCGAAATATGTCAGCTTATAGTCACAATTCAAGTGTGTTGTTTGCTCCGAGAACTTGCTATACAGCTTGACGAACGAAAAGTTCCTGTAGATTTTTAGAACAGAGTCGTAATATGGGCGGAAGCAAAATGGACGGAAGTGTTAATGAATTAAAAGAAAAAATATTTACGTACTAACTTTAGTTATCACTACAAAGATGTTAATTGGACGTGTGAGAAAAAAATATTGTCACCAAAAAACGTAACAGTTGATAATTATATTAACTAACAATCAAAATATATCCAGGGTATCCTTTTGTTCACAAATCAATTCATTGTGTTAAGCACAAATACGCGACATTATTTATGATTAATCTTTAAATTAGATTGCATACGTTCGTGTTCATTGCTTCTTATGGCTTTGGGTTATTGTAAAATTTATTATATGTATGTATGTACCATATATCCAAATGATACATCAATTATTTGTTTTGGTCAAAGAAGTAGTCAAATATATTCAACTATAGTATAGATGGAACTCCATTAGGGTAACCATGTTAAAAATGCCTAAACCTGGACAAAGCCTCAAACAGTTTGAAAAACCAGAACATTTGGACTTAAAAACCAGGACAGTTTTTGAGTATCGAAACATGTTATGTATACTTCATAAAAACAATTATGCTATATAAAATTGGTTTGCTTGTGAAGACCACACGCTGCGGTTACAAAACAGATTTATAGTGAAATCTCTTATAGAAAAGTTTCAAACCCGCAAACTTGATTTATCACTTGGATGTCGTGCATTTGATCAGCAAATATATTATTTAATTCAGATACCAAATATAGAAGTTCCATTTGGGGCAGAGATGAAATTTCTTAAATATTGTAGAAAATGGCCAGAATTCAACAAATATTGCGGAACACTACTAATGACATACTTTGGACCAACTAGATTTGCTAAAGAAAAATTGTTTTTTTGCATTCATATACAATCCAGACCTTTGTTACCTTTTCAGCGCCAAACGGAATAAACTCGTTTGTGAATGGATTTTTGAGGTAGCACGTTTGTGGATGAATTTTAATAAAATTGTATTAAATATCTGAAATTTGAGATGAAAAGTCGATTGTTTAAGTAGTTCCTAATCCTCTGAGCCAATTAAGCTATTGCTCAAAATCAAGAAATATTGCGAAACTTTGCCAATGAAATTTTGCTCCATATCTTAAATCAAAAGCTATATCGGCAGACTATACTTAATTTATTTTTATTTTTTTCTTATTCCTCCGGCATTTTAAAAACCAGCACAATGTAAGACATTTTCAGTAATGTCCTTAGAAGTCTGAAAAACCAGAACATGTCCGACAGCCTACGCTCTGTAAACGTATGAAGATTAACAGTAAAATGTAAAGTCAATAATTACATACATATTAGCTTTTATTCCTACAGGCTAGCTCTGTTCTCTGTTTTGCCACATCGATCAATAAATCCCAGTGAAATTTGTTTGCTTATACAATTACTAGAACACTGTTTCTCTCTTTGTCAACAGTACATCTAACAGGCTCTAAGTACGCGTATAAGTATTGAAAATTTTAAATAGAAACGTTTGTTCCATTAAAAGCTTTTATTTGTTGACCTTTTGTCTTCTAAATTAATATAAATAAATATATGTACTTTTATTTTATTGAAAGTATATAATTAAACAATTTTTTTTTGTACATGCGCCTCAAATTTATAGTTATAAAACGACTACTACTTCCCTTCTCGAGTTAAAAAAATCGCATGGAGCAGCGGGCTTTGCCTGATTCACCTAAAGTTGTCTTGGTGGACACTTAATAAACAAAGAATTTTTATCCGACTAAAGTTGTTTCTAGTTTGGCTGTAGTATAAGGTGAGCAATTATTACTAATTAAATCTTAATTATTGGTATTTCCTAATAAAGCTATTAACGCAAGTAAATATGTGTACAATAAAATTATTAACAATAAGAGATTATTAATACAATAAATATGCTAAATAGCTATATTGTAATTTATTTAATCAAATAAAAATTAGAGTATACTTCATAAAAATATATGAAAATGAAATAAATTATATAGCTGTGTATATACGAGTACCTACAGCTGGAATAATTACTTAAATAAACATTGACTTGCCTTAATTTTCTATTTTTAAGATACGTATACTATATAATACTACATTACACTACAACAATCTCCTCATTACTACTAATATTGGAATCGTAATTATTGACTGACGACTATAAATAGACCAATAAACAACGATATATCGTCGTTGAGTACAATTGTGAAGAGTGCCAACGATGACATATCGCATGCATGATTATGTTTGCATAATAGCATAATTTTAAACAAATATTGAGATACCCTACTTAGGCATTAATCTGCCTTTTAAAACTAATTTCTTATTACCTTTTTCTCAAAACTGGATAAATTACATAAATTTAACTCGGCACTTTATAAGGCACAACTTCCATTTGGCATTGAAAGGGTTAAGCAAGCAATATTCATAGTAATACTGATACACTTTATCTAGTAGATTCGGAAGACTTGATAAGTGCAAGCCTACATTTTCATGATTGTAAACCAGTTTCTTACAGTAAATTTCGGTATAAAATCGTTTATTTTTTTGATGTTTTATTTGTATTATAATTACAAAAATCATGCCTGCGATATATACGTTACATCAGTCGAGTCGATACCTATAAACTCGATGCGGTCGTTTTATTTCTCAAATTTAAATGGAAAAATATTTGAATATTGTGTGAGATGATGATTTCCCAAATATGAAATACTTCGACGAACGAGTTGTCCGCATAATTATGTGGTAAGCAATTAATTAAAAACCATTTGTGATTCGTTACAAAACGTTTTTTATATCAAACATTAGTTTACTTCCTCTGCTAATTCCGACATTATCATAAAGAAGGCACAAATACTTAGGTAAGTTCAATATGGACAACCTCAACCTATCGAAAACAGTAAGGTGCGAAATGTTCTACGCTACATAAGTAGCTCTGAATGGTTCCAGTAAGGATGAAGGAGATACATTCTGTTAGTTGTATCACAATCGACCGTCTCTGGCCTAAGTGTAACTAAGCAGCCACTCTGGTCTAATCTAACTAACCTCCTATATCAGATATTCGCGAAACTCAAAAAATTTTAATTTGGTTAATTCTGTGTAATATGTAATTATAAAATGAGGGGCAGCCAACTCGTGGCTTCCCGCTATTGTCAACAGTATTAGATACAAAAATCAAGGTTTTGCTGTAAAATTAAATGTTTTGAATTTCATATATACACACATACATCTACGAGTATTCTATTCCAAACGCCTAATGGAACAAACATGTGCGCTAATCAATGTGGTTTATTTTTATTGCATTTAAAATTTAAACGGAAAGGTGGCAAAATTCTCTGTGTTTACAGTTTTTCTACAAAAATTGTATAATAAATCGCATTTTATTTTGTCGTTTTCATAAAGCATGGAAACTTGACGTCAGATAGTAATCATATCAATGAATACTTTTCGAATTATTATACGAAAAATCTCTTGCCTATTAAAACACGGAATATTATGGTCTCTGATTTTTGTACTCATAAATTAGTTTTATTTCAATCAACTAACTAGAAGTTACAGGTTCGCCGAATGCACTATAATTGGAAAATACCACACAAAAGGAGTAGGTTGCTGTGCCAGGATTTCCAAACATGTAGTTCATAGAATACTAAAGGAATAAAAGTCTCATAAATTCTGAGATATCAGACAACAGTCAGGTTCCGTATGTCAATAAAGCTTAGGTTAGGCCGAAAGAAGGCTTCTAAGAACGAAGTCAATGGACCTGGTGAACTGGCCAATATAAATTAAGATGATATAGATAATGCGACTAACCGATTAGTTACATCCCTTTAAATCTGAATATTATATAAAAGATAAATTACTAGATGATTTCTTAAATCAGTTGTAACATTATTTATAAAAAAAATAATAATCCTAGAATCTTTATCGCTGAAGAATGAATTGAACCTAAAAATGAATAAATAACCTTTTACTTTTGGCAACCCTTTACTAATCGGCAAAAAAAAAATATCGAATTATTGATAATCAAATTTAAGCAAAATTTTCCCATAATCGAAAACAATAATCCCAAAATTATAGGAATCGACCGTAATGCATTCTTGAAGACTGTAGGTCACTTGCATCTTCATCTGCACATCTGTCGATGCCGTAAATGAACATGATTACAACGGTGAATGAATATGATGTGAATAGTTTTATTCTTGTGCTTACTAGTATTCTATACGTTTTAATATAAAGTACGTAAACTAATTTTCACTTATTTACGGCTTACATAATTGTTTACACTTTATACATCTAAACTACATTTAAAAAACTAAAATCAAAATACCAACCACATTTTTAACTTAATCACGATACAACAAGATCAAAAAAAATGAAACAAACGAATCGAAAATATCATTTAAATTTTTTTTTTTTATGTTTTTGGTATTACACACCTAAAGCGCTGTGCATAAAAAAAAGAAATAATTTGGTATGTTCATCATCCGTATCCGTTTATTTGCTTTTATTTTGAGAAAGGTAAATGCGTTTTTTGAATTTAGTGTAATTATCCTAATTAATGGACAGATACGCATTGTATAAATCAGACAATGCTTTAGTTAAATTAAAAAAAAAACATTACATTTGCGTAAATTAGATTTTTAATAAATTCATATGAAACACACTAAACAAAAATAAACCTCGGCCTGTTACTTTGGATGATTTCAAGTTAGCTAAATTTTTACCCAGCAATAAGTGTGATCCTTTGTTTCTTTTTGTCATAATACTACTAGGAGTGCAGTTGTCGGATTTGTTCCCTTATTTATTGGCTGGCAATTTTATCCTTGATTTTGTTCGCACTCTAAAGCGATTTCGTTGGAGAAGATTTAAATGACTCTGGTTTTTCCTTCCAGCTCAGCTTAAGCGAACTTTCTATGTGTTCTACTGGTCAAAGTATCTAGAGGTAGCATGAGGTCATCTTCCTCAAAAGTAGGTCATAGTTTTATTTGGTTTCTGAGGTTGTTGCCTTAGGCGAAGAACCTTCTAGTTTTTTGAATCAGTTGTAATCATTAACTATAGTGCTTTTCTGTTGTAAAGAATGCCCTCGACAGCGGGACTCTGCTGATTCATGTGGAAAGGCTACATTAAACCGGACGGCGCTTGGTATGGGAAATAATAAGTATTCATGTTAGTATAGAAGTTATCTCTTGCGGTCCGTTATATTTTGCTACAGAAAGGGTCACCTCGAGGTATTAAGCATCAACGCCCCTTGATTTTTAAAAAGCTGTGCTACTAATTTTACAATATTTTCTTTTCTTATTTCTTTCGCAAATTGTTATCATATTAAACACACAAGAAAGAATAATTAATCAGCGCCCAAAATGGGCTAATCTATTTTATATCACAAAAATGTGTTAAAAAGCCTTATTCCTTCAAAAATATGACGGTTTCATTTATCTTTCAATATAATAACCGTCCTTAAATTTAAGCACAGAAGTTAAGCAAGGATTAAAAAACTAAAGTTCAAGGAGTTCAGACGAGGTATTCTAAAATATTGAGGAAACTAGAAAAACATTTCAGTGTCGCATGGTCGAACATTAATAACCTGTCTTCCGAAAACTAGTATGGTGATTCTGGAAAAACAATGGCTATCCCGCTAATGGATCACGAAATTTATGGGCCCCAAAATTCATAGGCCCTAGACATGTGCCTGGTGTGCCTAGGCGTTAATCCGCCCCTGTCAAGAACGAATAAAGAGTACACCTATGAAAAACAAGTGTGCAATCATCATACTTGTTTTCAAAGTTGTACTCTCTCTTCGTGTTCCCACTCTATTAAAGTTGATTTAACCATTGGTTGATTGGAATTGGAAATTGTCTTTTAAATCGTCTTTTAATTGTAAAATTCAATGATCGAATCGAATTTACCCCGGAGTTGGAGCAACGAGCGAGGTCTTCCTACGAAAGCTAACAAGACAGGCTTGAGAAGCTGGTAGGAGATACCAACGATGAGGGGAGCTTATTTTATCAGGACCATCATTTTTGGAGGAATCAGCAGTGACCTACTTATCAGAAATTTGACTAGCAAATCTCCATATTTGGCTCTACATTTGACAAATTGAACCAACGAAACTCTGAAGAAAAACAATAATTTGAATAAAGGACCGAACAAAATGAAAAGCCGGATCAGATGCAGAACGCACTGTGGAATAATAACATAGAAAGGCATCTTCATTACATCTTGGCTGCTGTGACAGAAAGGATGCACTAGTTTGAAAAATATATCACGGCTGTCAATGGAAAGGATGCAGGTGGTAGAAAAATTAATTTCAACTGTTGTTGAGAAAATCAGATCTAAGGGACGGATAATCTTATTTCGAGGAACAAAATATGGCTGTGTAACGACATACAGCAGAAGCACGACAAGCAATAAGTATATGTAAATAGTGATGTTTCAAAGGAATTGACCGTAAATACTTTCGTCAATGCCATTAGTCAAATCTAATTGTAATTATCTAAATCTTCGTTTATTTGCAAAATTCAGAGATCGAATCGAAATTAGCCACAAATCGTAACAATATTACATTTCCTTAACCATATCTAGCAAATACGCAAGCTTTTAAACAATTATTTAATAAAAATAATTGTCCATATGTATTTATTTAAGATCTATTTGGCTACAAGCCAGCATTAATATAAAGGGTGGTACATCTAACGTTTGCAATTTAATTTGGCTCTAAATTTAAAGACGAATGAATATTTTTCAAAGCAGTTTTCCACGTAAATTTCTTACAGTTTGGGTAGAAGACTCATCACTTTGGAAGTAAGTTTTCAATATTTCCCAATTTTGTTCAAGCGTAAAGCAATCCATTTCGTAAATGTCAAACATTGTTGCCACACTCGAAATAACCGATAGTTGAAAATGCAAACGCTAGATGAACCACCCATTACTATATCTATGATATATTTACAGCAAAATTGCGACAAGTGAACCAAATTAGCTAGCTAGCTTCTATTTAGAACAGTTGTTTATTATCAGTTATGATATGAGTAAAATTCAGCGTAAATACTCAATTTTACAGCAATACCACGATTACAAATACAGTTAGAACTAGGAAACAATTTTTATAGATATTTTCGAATTATTTTTATGTCACTACTTAGTCTATCCTTTTATGTTTAAGACATGTTGTAAATTAAGGGCTGATTTTACCGCGTTCACCATATATAGTATACATATATGTATACCCTAGTTTTTCAGATATACTTTTAGCAAGGCCAACTATCCCTACCAAAGAATGGCCAACTTTCAATTTTGTTTAGATAACTTCTAAAAATCGAGTGTAGCATTTTTGTTATTATTTCGAATTTTTGTGAGTTTTGTTCTCGTATAATGTATGTATGTATGTATATCGTGCACAAACAAGTTTTGAAGTCAAACATAAACTCAAATCCAACTTAATGAAAACATGAATTTTATCAAAATTATGTTATCACAATATAATTTATTGCATGCAAATTTAAAAGAGAAAGAAAGGCTTGGTCTTGAAAATATTTATATTATTAAAGTAAATTGCGGTATTTTGTCATTTGGGTACAACAAAGCGATTTTATTTTCGTGGTACGTACAAACATTGTACAAATTCTTGATAAGCCTACTGTCAACTGAAGGTTAATGTAGTTAAGATCTCACAAGTGAAACGTCACGCTAATATGGTAAATACGATCATCTTTTGTCATTTTTTTTTTGTAAAATAAATATCTATTCTGGCGACATTCCAAATTTTTGTAAGTACATGTACGTACAGTACAGTCTGCAGTACATTATTATTGAGTGTAGCTTACCTTTTTATCATAAATCAGTTTTATTCCAATTTCATACACCATTTTACATCGATAAAGATTATTCTTTATGTCTATTATATGCTAAACAAACTATAAATTATGTTTTTGTTACGAAGTATCACTCGTCACTATAATCCACTTTCTTAAACCACAAATTAAGCTTGAATAAATAATCACTTGTCAATTAAATAACCTATCACTTTTTTCAGATAAACTTTGAACTAAATTGTTCAACACTTCATAAAATAATGATTTCATTTACAAATCTTTTGTACTTTACAGTAAAATTTATTTTTACTATACCACACAATTGAGAACTGTATTGTACGATAACGCTTATATGTATTGTAATTAAATTTTTTTCAGTTCACTCAGTTTACTGTGTAAAAGCTATGAATATACTGAGCGAGCTGACAAATATAAAATGCTAAAATGTGTATAAAAATAAAATAAAATAATTGAAGTTTATTTTGTGTTTATAAATCCGCTCTCTTACCAGAAATAACCCATTAGAATTAAAAAGAAAAACAAATTAGACGCACCATTTAATAACCACGTTGTGGACGAATATTTATCAGTGGTGAACTAATGAAAACTAAGAGTGTACGATTTGCTTTTTTTTTTTTTTTGTTATTCGGGTCAAAAAACAACGAACGTATCCCCAACCGGTTTTGGCTATGATATGTTTTTTCATTATTTTTCATTAGGAATTACGAAATAAATGGTTCTGTTAGCATCAAAACAACAATCGGGAAGACCACATAAACTCGATGAACGCGATGAACAGCAAATCGTAACCCAAATCAGGGCTGATCCACGTAAATCTGCTAGTAAAATAGCTGCGGAGATGTGTGTAAATGCAGGAAAGGAGTGTCATCGATCCACTATTAACAGAATAATTGACCGAGCTTAATGGAGTGTTTACCTTCCAACAAGATAGGGATCCCAAGCATACTGCACATATTATTCAAGAGTGGCTTATCTATAATTGCCTACATCAACTTAGAACACCACCCCAATCACCGTCAATGGGACGAATTAGAGCGCCGGATTCGGATTCACCACATCAGAAGCACCTGTCGGGCTGTGTTTACCGAAAAGTTGGTGATTCCTATGCCTAAACGGATGGAAGAGGTTATCAAATATAAGGATGGTTCAATTTCCTATTGATTTCTACGAAAATCTCACAAATTTCGTTTTATTGTTTTATAATACGGAAGCATATTATGTCGATTTATGCAACAAAGAATTTGGCCGAATTTTCTTTTTTGGTTTTTAGTTTAAAAACTAGTTGTAATCATTATATAAAACTGATTTAAAGGTAGAAAAAGACTGTTGTTAAATAATAACTAAGAACAGTACATAGATTACATACCGAGGGGTAAAATATTCGATTCCTGTCGAAAGAACTTTAGTAGTGAACTAGTTTTCGAGACAAGAATTACTTTTCGCCGAGGTTTGTATACTATTTTATTCACAATCAGAGCCATTTTAAAAAACAAGCAACATTATAACATAAATAAATAAAAACCTATCTCTATAATATTATCGTTTATGTTGGCAAAATATTAACCCTTTAACACACACAAAATATTAATCGATAGTAGCGCCCCACGGCTAAGTAATACTTTCATTACTGAGAGATTATGTCTCATTACTAACCCCTTTTTACTATTACTGACCGCTTGAAGTGTATCCATGGAAATCACTCACTTTCTAACCTTTAAGAAGTTGGAAACGCATTATTTATTTATTTATTTATTTATAGTATTTATAAATAATTTAGTATTAAGAGGAAAAGCACACATGGAAACAAAGCAATCGAAACAAAAAAAGAAAAAAGAAGTTGCTTCCATTAGGCATAAAAACCTCTTAAATTTTTTCAAACAATTTCCACCTCGTGCTTACACATTCTATTTTGAGCAGTAGCTCATTTACAATAAAATGTACAGCACGATGTGAAATAATATTAAAAATTAAAAATTAACAAAAATAACATGGTTATTAAAAATAAATTAAAAAACTACGTATTGCCCATCAATCACGCCACTCCAAAAATTTTGACCTAAATAATTTTGCCGATCCTAATCTCTTAATTTCCAATGGAATTGAATTCCAAAGGGAAATTCCCCTAACACAAAATGACGCGTTTAACGACCTACAACAATTTTTAGCCGGAATTAGGCGGAAGTTAGAGGAATGAAACCTACTAAACATTAATTTCCTATATAGATAACAAGGCTCCTTAGCTTTAAGAAGTTTAAAAATAAAAAGACAAACGCGAAATTCGTAAAAAATAGATAAACTACATTCTAAAACAAGGCTAGAGTAGGCAGAAATATGATCGAACTTCCTAATACCAAAAATAAACCTGGTACAAGCATTGAAACATCTTTGGAGAACATTCATATTTTCCTGAAGCATACCGAATAAAACTATGTCACCGTAAATAAAATGAGGAAGAAGATAAGACAAAAACAATTTTTTCCTAAACTGACTATCAGAAAATCCAACCACTTTATACAAACAACTAAGCATGCCAAAGACCCTCTTACTAATAGTAACTAAATGGTCACCCCAAGTAAGAGTTTTATTAATAACTAAGCCTAAATCCTTAACAGTATTTGAATATACAATTAGCGAACCCTGCAGAAAAATACCAGGAAAGGACGAGGTATCTAACGGTTTTTTATAAATTATAATCGACTGAGATTTATTCGCGTTTAAAACAAGCCTGTTAGAGACCGACCAGCGAACGATATTACTTAAATCTTCATTTATCAGACAAATATTCTTAACAATAGAATCCTGATCTAAACGACTATTTCTATAAATTTGAACGTCATCAGCGAAAATATGAAATGAACAATGTTGAATGGAGGATTCTATGTCATTTATGTACATAGAAAATAATAGAGGACCCAGCACTGAACCCTGAGGCACGCCGGAAATTACAGGAAGGAAATCAGACAAGGAATTGTCGAAAAAAACTGCCTGAGAACGATTAGAAAGATAGTTAAAAATCAATTTGGCAGCAGAAAGCGAAAATCTAAACTGAGATAAGAGTTTATTGAAAAGAATTCTGTGATTAATAGAATCAAAGGCCTTAGAAAAATCTAACAAAGTTAAAGAAGTTAATTCCCTATTATTCATATTACGCCTAATATCATCACATACATTTAATAACGCAGTAGAAGTACTATGAAATTTTCTAAACCCAGATTGGAAGCAACTAATTAAACTATTGCTATGTAAATGCGATTGAATTTGATTTTTAACAACTATCTCGAAAGCCTTAGAGAGAGAACTTAAAATGCTAATTGGCCGAAAATGGGATAGCTCTAAAGGATTACTGATCTTTGGAATCGGGATTATTTTACTTAGCTTCCACTGATCTGGATAGGAAGAGGACGTGAGAATAAAATTGAAGATATGTAACAAGTATTTTGAGACGAAAGGGAAAACTACCTTAACGAATTTTAAATTGACGTTATCCAGACCAGAAGATTCCGATTTAACCTTCCAAATAGCAGATTGTAAATCCTCGAGAGAAATATTTGAAAACGAAAACGAATTAGAGGACGCGTTAGAGAACAAATCGACGGAACTACTGCCCGAGTTCAGACTAGAGCAAAAATAACTATTAATTTCATTGGATTTGAAATCCCCACTTGAACTAATCTTGCATTTACCTAGGCCTAAATTACGAACATTACGCCAGAAAACCTTGGGAGGAAGAGAGGAGTCTAACTTGTCCTTGAAAAAATTACGTTTAGCAATTCGAATTAACCCTACAACTCTGTTACGAGCCTGCTTGTAATCTAAATGAGACTGACTATTAGGACACCTTTTCCATACACGATATTTACTAACTCTAATATTTATGGCATTCGAAATTTCCTGAGACAACCAAGGCGGAGATTTTGCTTTGCAAGTAACCTTTTTAAGCGGAACGCAACTATTAAACACCAAACTAATATACGAGTTGAAAAATTCTATTTGGCTAATTGCCGAACTAAGGCAAAAAATATCCTCCCAAGGAACTGAGTTACAAACTAAGTAAAGGCGGGAATTGTCTATACTAGAAAAATCTCTAAAGCTAAAACTCTTAGGTTTAGGTGGAGAGTAAGAGTTTACAGAAAAAACTAAAAGATCATGATGGGATCCCATACCGAGAGACAACTGATTAAAAAAACAAATAGAGTTATTAGTAAAAGATATGATATGATCAATAAGGGAATAAGATGCCCCGCTAGCGGTTGGACAAGAAAACGTTGGTGCCACAGTGTTGTGTACGGATAAATTAAGACTATTTAAAAGATTCAAATAATCCCGAGGGAAGCCGGACTTTTGGAGTATATCGAAATTAAAGTCACCTGATATATACATTTCATCGAATCTACAAGAGAAATAACTAAATAAACTTTCTAAGTCTACAAGTGATTTTTTAAATTTGGCATACGATCTCTTACTAGTTTTTGGTGGGTTATAGATGGTACCGACTAAGATTTTACGACCATTAATAAAAATATTGACAAATAAAAACTCTAAATCCGATACTAACAATTCTGAAATGGAAGAAGGTATAGTAACTAATCTAGCCTTAATGTGATCTCCTACAAACATACATAAACCACCATAATTAAGGGGAGGTACCGCTCTATCTTTCCTAAATATATTATAACCTTTGATGGCCAAAGCTAAATTAGGAATATTCGGATTTAAAAATGTCTCAGAGAAACAAAGAATGTCCACGGAAGCACCATTAAAAATGTGACGAATCTCGTCAATATTTGGGACTAAACTTTGCACGTTAAAACTAGCTACATTTAACAAAGACCTATCGACTAACATAGATTTTAAAACTACATTGGGGTTATTAAACGACATTACAATCAAAAATAAACACGACGTGACGTTACCAACTGATTGTGAATAAAATTGTTTTTTATTTGGATTTATGAGAAAACCTTTCGATTTTAAGTTCAACTAAAGTGTACGTAGACTTTTGCTTGCAATAAATACATGATAATAAGTTTGCTTTGATTCAACTCAGACGAACTTATTTAATTTTATAAGATAATTACAACGAAAAGCAGCTGTTCACACACTAATGTATGTCGAGCAAATATATTCACACCATCATTCAAACAACGCAGCAACCGAATCACATTCAATTATCACCTCAACATTCTCTGAACCATGTTTTTCATCGCCTTTGAGAAGAAAAAAATGGGGACTATAAACCTCTTTGTATTGTGTTATGTAGATCGTGCAAACAAATTTCAAAATTTGTTGGTCGCGACTCCGAAAAAGTTTAAGAACCCACCATTATGCCACCATAAAAACGCATAATTTATTGCAGTCTCTTATAGTTGGGAGTGTGCGACTGCAAGGCGCCAAGATCACCTCTCAGATTATACCGTCAATCCCACTACTTCCTATAGAGATACCAGCGTTGGACACCTTACTTTTTTCGTGAGATGGGCTTTTGTACTAAATGAGATATTTGCATTTCAAATTTTCTCGTCACGGAATTTGAAACGAAATGAAATTATTACATGGTGGGATTTTCAGTGATACGGATATAAGCATACCAAAAGGGAATTTTGAATCGATTTATTATAATATTCGAAAATACACGGTAAACCAGGCATCTTCTGATACTAATCAAGAAAAATCTTCAATTCACCAATAAAACTTTCTTATTTTTATTCTAATCCCTAAGTAGTCTTAGTTGTCTAATACTCCTGACAGGCACCAACTAAATAATCGCTGATTCGAGATTATGCAGATATATATTTTTCAGTCTGTCACAGCACGGTTTTATTGCTTTCAGGATTACCGTGCTTCATAATTTGACTATCGTAATCTAGTTTTCTAAACTCGATAAACATTAAATTCAAAAAAGAGACAGAAATTGAAGTGAGGTAAAATCGCGATTTTATACCGTAGACAGACACAAACCGAATAATCGCGAATTCTAGATTATTAAAGGATCTTTCCCTGTCTGTCATTACACGATTTTCATAAAAACAGGATTATATCGTTTTCAGAACGCGATTTTTAACAATCGCGATAAACGAAAATCGCGATCAATTTTGTGTCTGTCTACGGTAGTTGACGATATGGTTGACGATAAATAGCCGGCCCTCAATTTGCTGTTCAGCACAATGATGTTCCCATGCATAAGAAGAATCATTGGCAGGAAATTATTTAAAAATCTCGAATATAATTAGTGGTCTCGGTTTAAACAAAAGTGAAAGATATTCAACTTCTAACAAAACCAAAAATTTGTAGCAGAGAGCCAAGAGAACCGAGTGGGATAAGTTTCTAGGTGACTTTATCAACAAATTTTTAAACGACTTGTGAGATGTTACCAACTACTGTACCTACACTACTGATGAAGTATTACTAGTTCTGTATACTGGTACTGTATCCGAGTAGTAGTTTAAATTTCTTTGTCACTCCAAGAAACATGCACTTAACCCGCATCATTAAACAACAAGAAAACCAGCTTCTATTTTATAAAATTATACCAAGCCATCCATAGTCATGATCATGTTAGGTACTAAAAACATAGGCGCTGGCCAAGGTGTCCCACATTCATTACTATGAAGCATTTTTTATCAATCTCTTATTTTAAAATCACTTTACGGGGTGCAAACATATGTAATGGAAGCTGGTTTAGATCACGGCGTTTCCCCTGACTCAAAATTATCAGATTTGTCGTTAGGTTTGTCTCGGGGTTTCAACCAGTTGCCAAAGTGTCTAAATAGCTTTTTGCTAACGCAATTTTCTCAGGGTTCATTTATAATTTTTTCTCTTTATTTTAAACCTCAAAAAAATAAAATGTATTTTTTTCTATTTGCTGGAAGACATTTTGGCAGATACATCAATTCAAACATTTACTTTTGTTTCACAAAGTTAATTTTTTGAGAATTTGAGAGATATTTTGATAAAACTTAAGGAACTCTCAATGCAAGACTATTCCAGGAGCAGGTCAGTGGTGTCAGATTTACTAAAAATTCTCAGAAATTGGAGCAATGTCTTACCTCATTTTCTCAAAGCTGTTATCTGGCTAAAACAGTATATACAACAGTAATTTCAAAATAAAACTGCAAGGCTTTTTTTCACAGTTATTTAACCTTACTAGACAAGGAAAATTTATGGAAGCTTGGAATTTGCTTGAACTCGCACTGCGTAAAATTCATACTTCCATATATCGTTCTCGGCTGTCTAGGTTAAATGACTAGGAATTTCCTTGCAGAAATATTTTTAAAATCAGAAGGCCTGAATCGACAGTTTCAGGGTGATGAAAGTTTTGAGAGTAACGATTTCAGGCTTCATAAAATCCAGACTTCCGTAAATATTGTACGACATGGCTACTTTCGGTAGGATAGCCCTATAATCACTATAAGTTGGTCCTACGTCCTTCTTTTACACATTAATGTCCTACTAACAGAGTGTTAACAATGAAAAAACTTTTTACTATTATTAACTTATTTACTAAAATTTACTTAATATAAAATTCCGGTAGTCGCCCCTCCTACCTTAAATGGCACGGCACTGGCCTTTACTGATAAGGCAAGATTTCTGGGCATAAGCTTGGACAGTAGGCTAAATTGGATGCCCAATATTTTAGAGAGGGTAAAGAAGTCTACCATGGCTCTGTACTCATGTAGGAACGCCGTCGGAAGGAGATGGGGTCTAAAACCAGAGCTGGTACACTGGCTTTTCACCGCTGTAGTCAGACCGATTCTGATGTACGGGATGAGTGTGTGGTGGCCAGCACTAGACAAGAAAACTTATAAGAATAAGATAGAGAAGGTGCAGAGAACGGCCTGCTTGCTTATAAGCGGGGCACTGAGGACAACCCCTACACGTTCTCTGGAGGCTATGTTCTACCTTCTTCCTGTCGACATCTTTGGTAAGCAAAGAGCGGCAACTACGGCTGCACGACTCTCTGCCGTGGGTGAGTGGAAATGTCTTCAGAAGGGCCACTCGACGATTGGCAGCTCGCTAAAGGCAGATGTGGTGAATAGTGACTACACAATACCGGTTGTTTGCTTTGAAATGGGTTTCCGGACTCTTCTACCCTCAAGGGAATCATATCCGTTCGTCTTCCTGATCACTGCAGTGTGTACCAGGCGGAGGCGGTAGCGATTGAGGAAGCGCTGACTTGGTTGAGGCATAATGTCATATCCACAAGGGATATAACAATATATGTGGACAGACAGGCGGCAATCAAGTCGCTGGAATCAGTTTATTTGACATCCGTGGTGGCATTGAGGTGCCGCTCATCACTTAACGAGATGAGTGAGCAGTTCAATATCCAGATAGTCTGGGTCCCCGGTCACTCGGACGTACGGGGGAACTGCAGAGCGGACGAACTGGCAAGGCAAGGTACAACTCTCCAATTGAAACCGGAAAGGGCAAATCTGGGGAGGCCCATAGCGGCGATTTTTAGGGCGCTTGGTAATGAGGCGATAGCCTCGGCACAGAAGAGGTGGACTAACACCATAACATGCAATGTAGCGCGGCAAGTCTGGCCGAAACTGGACTTGGAGCGCTCCAAGACGCTACTATCCCTACGCAGACCTGACTTAGGTATAGTCGTAGGGGTACTCACAGGACACTGCCTCATTGGGGAGCATGCGAAGAGGCTTGGGTCAATGACAAATGACTTCTGTAGAAGCTGCATGGATGAGGAGGAGGAAGAGACTCTGAGCCACTTCCTCTGCTAATGCCCGGCGCTAGCTTACAGGAGGCACAAATATCTGGGCAAGTATAGTTTGGACGGCCTTATGGATCTCAAGAACTGCAATGTGCGAGATATCTTACGCTACATAAGTAGCTCAAATTGGTTCCAGTGAAGGTGGAAGAGGAGTAGGATCCCTCGGTATCACAACGGACCGTCATCGGTCTAAGTGTGCGTTTTGGCAGCCGCTCTAACCTAACCTAACCTAACTTATTTACAGGTTTGAATGAATTTTCAACATAATGAGCAAAAATTTTTGTTCGTTATGTTGGAAATGCTCTATTACAGCGTTAAAATCATCATTGTTTAGTTTTTTATTTCTGAAAAAATGGTTGTAAAATATACTCAAACAATGTTGCAATTGATCTTATAGGATTATAAAATGAAAGAGCATATAGGTACCTACTCGTAAACAAATTTTTAATTGGTAAGTTTTTTGCTAAGGAGATTAAACTGAAGAATGAAAGTTACCACAGTTGAGGCAGCAGATTTGAGTTTTTCTAAAGTATCAGAGTTTGACACTCGTTTTTAACCACCAAGTAGTCTTTATCAAAATTTTATTTTAAATTAAATTCATATTTTACTTTATCTCCGTTTCCTATTTAAAAACAATTATAGTTAAGTTTATTGAAAGCCAGTTCTAACAATTTGTTATAAGTTTTAAAGTCAGTTCGTTTCGCTAAGTCACGTTTTGCAAGCAATACTCGAGCTTTCATTTCGTATATCACTGCATTGTTAAGCTTACTTTTATTCCATCGTCACCAGTCAAGATGACACGGCCAATTAGTCCTGCAGTCCAACAAGATCCAAAGCCTACAGCTTTATGTAGGTAATGTTTGTTGCAGAACTTATTAATTTAAGAATGATCTAGCCATTACCAACATTATGGAATTTAATTATCGGTCTAATATACTTAACTGAAAGCTTCGGTTGCTAGTGCAGATAATCAAACTTTAGACCTAACAAAAAAAAAAAAAAACAAACCCAAAAATGATTAGTGTGACCATGTGAGCCGACGTGCCATGCAACACCGTTATACAATACAACCGCAAAGAAACAGAAAGCTGTTCTTACAAGGGAGACCACCAAGCTAATTTGTAGACGAAAAAAGCGCGAATGACGGAAAGTCAAATTTCTTTGAAGACATTTCCGATTGCATCATACTACTTTCAGACCAAGGCCAACTGCCATTCGGAACCCGGACATAAATTTTCATGTTAAAACCGACGTGCTACTCGGCGCGTCGAATGAAGAAGCTTTGCAAATACAGACTACGGTTCTGCGGAAGTGTTCATTGAGGATCTATCGTAGACCATGCAGAGACTTATAAGAAATGGTTCACTTATGGCACTATTCTGGTTTTCCCATTGTGATTTTTTAGTGTATTTTCGTAAAAGTTTTTGACAGCTTACTAAATTTTGGGAGAATAGTTCCATTTCATAGCAATTTTGTTGTTTATTTTTCTCTAAAAATTTGGTTGGCAATTATTTTTTCCCAACCCACTAAAAAATTACAATAAATCAATTCCCTCCCCGGGAAAACCAGAATAGTGCCATTGGAGTTGATTGCAGTAATTGCGGGGCTCGGAAGAGAAATTTTGTGCAACTGTCGTATCGACCTTTCTTCGATAAAGGGTTTCATTGTGAAATTACTGTCTTAGATGCTATAAAGAAGAATTAGCCCACCCACTTAAGGGAATTCTTTCTAAATATCTAATGTCTGGTTTTAGGGGCTAATCCGCACTGATCTTTAGATTTGGTAGTGGTTGTGATAGAATTCAGATTCTCCTTCACTCATGTTTTTAATGTGTTAAGAGATATCAAGGAACGGCTTGTCCCGGACAACCACGCTGTCTTCTCTATGCCTACTGTTTAATTAGCTACCTAGAACTAGAGATAAGGTCACGTTCTAAGTGCTTGATTGTACAGCGATTTCTGAAAGTGGAACCAACTTTTGGCAAGCGCCGAGTTCGCTGTTGAGACGGTGCGAGCCAGGAATACTCTTCGTCTCAAAAACACTGTTATTTTTATGAGCATCTGGCCAGATGTATTTCAGTAGACTCACAATAGAAAAAATAATTTTTTAAGCAATGAACAAACTTACGTTATTATTAAAGCATTCGTTTATTTATATTTGTATAACCAATCCCAACACACGTCATTTGAACTTTATCCGATCCCGTCACTTCATCATCATCATCCACTAAAGGATTTTCTAATTTAAAAGTAATCGAAAAGAAATCTCTTAGATGCTGTAGAAAATGAACCGTATAATCAGAAAATGGACCGGTGATATATTTCGACACGTCCTTTTGACCCAGAGCCATATATAAACTGCACAGCCATTGGAATGCCGAATCCACACATCCACCTCGAAAAATTTCGTCAAGTAATTTATTCGCAGCTACTTTACCTAAATTATCGGGAACTGATGGTTCTGAATCTCGATCGGGAATATTCGATACGGTCTCGGATGAATAGAATATACCCTGGGTTGTTTCGGCAATCAAAGTAATTCCAAATCCTGGACTATTTCCAGACTGTTTCCCCCGATTTTGATCGGTGTGTATGTAGATGTCGGGTATGAAATTTAACAATACTCCTTTAGCCGATTCCACCGTACGATTCGCAATAGCTGGCGAAACTTTGGCGGCATAAACTGTTCCCCGTATTCTTTTAACCATGCCAAAATTTACACATTGCAGAGGTCGTAAATTTTTCCTCACTGGGCACTTGAATTGTATTTCACCACCTCCTCCGGGCATTAATCCACGCTTTATTATTTTAAGTTCCAAACCATCGTCAACCACTAAGAACTTTTTCAGTAGCGGAATGGCCGAACCTTTAATGTGATCGACTGAAGGACTTTCTTTGCTGTTTGTAACTCCCTTTAGGCTTATGTTTAGTGGAGTTTTACAAAAGGGTCCTAGCGCTAGCAGAATATCCAAATAATACCCTAAAAGTAGTTCATGTGTAAAGATTCGGTGTACCGGCACAATAAAAGGTGGAATTTCTTACCTATTCCTCGTTCTAACGAACATTGGTGGTGAAATGTCCCACCCAACAATAATCCCGGTTGATAAAGCAGCTGCGTCCCAGATTCGTTGATTTTAATTTTTGTACCGTTTGTTACTTTCTCAAAAAGATTAATCAAACTGATTTCATAATCTCGCAGCCCCGGTTGAACATCCCCCTCGCGAATATCAATTATTCTTAGTGATTTTCCACTTAATGTGGCTAATAATATTCGCTGCTTAAAGAAGTTACTTCCACGATAGGTTAAAACGTTATTTTCATTGCCAATTGCAGGCATTTTACAGAATATTATATCTATTTACAGAATTTGTATTTCCAGTTTACAGAATATGTATTACTACACATGTGCTTTTGACAGCTGTCAAAAGAATTGCAAAAGTACGCTTATACGCTTATACTTATATTCAACTCGACTCGACCCTAATAAATTGTGGAGTCGAGTTAACTCTAAGAAAATAAAAAACATGTTTGTAAATTATATACATGTACCTAAAACTAAAATAAAATGCCGTTTGAAATTTTTAGTTGGCCTTAGAAAAAACATTGTATTCCTTTTAATAAAAAATGAGTGAATCTTAAAAATTGCGTTATGAAGAAATTTGAACTTTTTAGGTTGGCGGTTGTTTGGTGCCCAACTTCTAGATAAACTCAGCCTCACCGGAGTTCATTCTGTCTGACGTCTCTATTCCCGCTTATTTTTGTTTTAATGAACCTGTATCGTGCTCAATAAATATAAAATTAAGTTGCGAGTGTTGTTGCTAAACACATAAAAAAAAATATTAATTATAAAACATTGTGTAAATTCATAAAAGACATTAATTATAACCTCTAACTTTCCCATTTAATTAAATAAGCTCATCAACCACCATATACAATAGAAGGTCATATACAGCTATAAGTGCTAGTGGACCTAATCAAACGAAAATAACAACAACAACAACAAATAAAAAAAAATATGATTAATAATGGGTCTGTGCAAACAGGAGCAACTTTGTTCCGTCAGTTAAAATTGAATCGCTTAAAGAATGAAGCTGGCCAATTACCAAAGGCAGCCACCGGAATTGAAAAGTATTTAACTTCGACATAATATTATCCAAGGAAATTTTATAAATCATTTTTACACAATTAGATTGGATACAATTATAGATGACATTCTGGGCCGAGACGATACATTAGATGGCAAAATTATAGAAATTTGTGGTAAACATAAATCTGGAAAAACACAGCTCTGTTACCATCTGATCACATCCATCACATTTAACTATCAAATCGAAACACTTTACATTGATACCAAAAATGATTTTATGATGTGGCGCTTTAAAGGTTTACTTCAAAATGGATGCTGGACTGCAGCGGTAAGTTGTGCAATGGCACAATGCACACAACTGTGCTTTTTTCGTATAATGAACTAAATAAAATTAAACCATTTCATATTGGTTTAAGGATATAGCCAAACTACTTAAGAACGTGCGCTATGAAAATGTCCACGAACCGGAAAGACTTATCCAAATGTTGCAGCAATTGAATAGATGTATGACTGCACATTTTATAAATTTAAAATTAATCGTGTTGGACTCGTTACCTTCGCTATTACTACAGTATGGAAAAGCTGAGAATAATTACAGTAAGTGCAAAAAGCATAAATAATGTGGTTCTGTTTTATTAATTCATCGGAGCGAGAACTGTGAGGAACATGGCTTAAGCCAATGTTAACCAAGCAATAAAGATGGTGACTCTTAGAATCGTTATTATTATGATTTTCTGGTCACCGAGATAATTATGAATTAATAAAACAAAACCGTTCATTAAAAGCTAGATTCTGTTCTTTCGTTCGTAGAAAGAAAATTAATTTTGGAAATCACCCAATTGCTGCGGAGTATTGCTTCACAATATCGAATCATTATATTTGTGACAAATTTTACAAAACAATATGTCGAAGATAAGCAATTAATATACCAAAGATGGATGTCGCATAATCACAAGAATTTGTTTTATTTAAAAGAACAAGCATTGGGAGAAATTGATGAATTTCATTATGCAGTGACGAAGCTTTGGTCATTTCAGCCTAATGTTCGTATTCTATTAGAAACTTGTGATGGCGTTAGTGACTCGGAAACTCGATACGAAAAGCGCTTGGTCATTATTATTGATGCACACAATCTGAAACGGGATTACGAGTGTTACATTGAAATTAGTGCACTAGGTATTCTACAATGGACACCACCGGGTTTGGAACAGTAACTTATTATGTACGGAATAAATACTTTTTATTTTTTGAAATTTATTTGGTCTTTTTTTAACCGGTAAAAATTTGGAGTATCTCTAGAAACAATCCGTAAAGAGGAAACTGGCAAAAGGCTCTATATTTCTATAAGCGCTGACGCAAAACAACAGAAAACAAAATATACTCTACTCGTGAGATCTCAATTGTGCTCTATGTGCGCTAGACGCGCCCATGTTGATGTTGTTTTTTGAAAATCTGTTACTATCCGTTAAATATTGTTACAATATGTACAGAGTTTGTGAACCAATTATGTTGTAAAGCCGCATACGTAATTCATAACTACAGAAGCTTTATTGGTAATTTTGCAAGAGAAGAACTTCGCTTTCAAGTTCTTCTGTTGTAAATCTAATATAAAAGTTACTGTCGACAGTTGTAAATTAAGCGCCATAAAAGTAAATTTTACTAAATTTCTACTGTTCTAAATGATTTAGCTTAGTTGTCGCGCCCAGAACCATAATTGACAAATCAAGCGGATCGGCGGATCATATGTATGTAAGCAGCACCTAATTTGGTTGGCCCGACAAGTTATTGTGTAATGTACAGATCGGGGTTTTCCAAATTTGGAGCGCAGAAGGTAGTACGGAAAAAGAACTAATATTGGGATATGTGTTTCATATGTTTATATTACCCGAGCTTGTTTGATAAAGAAGACCCTGTTGAACTTGACTTTAGTCTGGCACTGTAAGGAGATATAAGATGTGTAGCATAAGTGGGAGATTTAGATAAATTTTAATTTTAAATAAGCTGTATTTTGTTGAGAAAAAATTAAACAAATTAAAGAGCATATCACACCAAGCGTCGGTGGCGGGTGCAAAATTTGATGTTAAATTCTTTCGGAAAAAAAACTCCCTGAAGGTGTTTAGGTCCAATTCTGGTGAAAAAATGTACACCACGAAGTTAGCAAGCAAAATATTTTAATTTTTAGTTAAAATTATAACCCTCGGGCCTGGGGCCCTATTCTCGAATTCCACATCCATTTTCCACATGTGGATATCTGTCAAAATTCATAAAAATTGATTTTTTCGGTACTAAGGAAATATTTCCGAATGGGTATAACGTATAAGCAGGTGGAACAAATTCCCCATATAGGAAAATGTCCATGCCGTGTGTGTTTTATATTCGAATTACAATTTCCGAACGTTTTGATGAATTTTGACAGATGTCCGCATGTGGAAAATGGATGTGGAATACGAGAATAGGGCCGCTAATCAACTTTTTTGTTCTAATTGGAAATAATTGACAATAATTAATTTTGGATTCATCTTACATTTTTATATTATTTTTTGAACTATAGCTATTATATTGACCACTCGAAATAAAATTAAAGTGTTTTTTATTCAGTTTTAGTATGCCTATTCCTAATGCACAACTGGTGTTAATCGGTTGGACTAATTGAAAATCGCCATAATGTACACGCTTTGTTTTTAATCAATAAATTTTTAATTTTTTTTTTTTGTTAATGTTTTATTTATGATAACAATAAAAATGTTTACAAAGTAACTAGCCATTTTTGACTAACAGCGTTTGACTCTGACAATATAATAATAAAGCACTCATCTGTGTTCTTTCCATAAAGTGTTGTTTTGCTTGATTTTGCATTGGGCGCACTATTCAGGTAACTCAAAAGGTTTTAGTCTTTTGAGTATTCTTATTATACCCTCTTGATGAAGTAGTCTTGCAGCTTCGATGTAATTAGGGTGATGATGGAGCCTCTCCTGGTGTTTTTGCGCACATTTCTTTATTTCACTTGCGACTGTATCTATTCCGAGATCTCTGTGAAGGTCACTATTACGAGGGTACCAAGGGGCATTTACAATTCCTCAGAACTTTATTTTGAAATCGTTGAACTATCTGTTGGTTGCTGTTTTTGGTGAATCCCCATAGTTGAATACCATTTGTCCAGACCGGCTTGAGTACTTGTTTATAAAGCACAAGTTTATGATGAATGGATAACTGAGAGTTTCTTCCAATTAACCAGTACATTTTTCTATATTTTAACTGAAGCTCTTCTGCTTTCTTTTTCACGTGTACTTATCACTTTAACTTTGCATCAAGGTTCATACCAAGGTATTTTATTGATTGGCATGTGGTACAGGGATATTATTGAGAGTCACAGGTAGTGAGTGGTTCTATTGATCGAAATTAATGTGAGTAGACTTCGACTCATTCACTTTAATTCTCCACTTAGCTAGCCAATCTTGTGTATTATTTACGGCTATTTGTAGTTTGAATGTGACTTCACCGATTGTGTCACCAACAGCTAGAATTGCAGTGTCATCGTTAGTTGTATTGCTCGTCTGCGGTATGTTGCTAGTAAACAGTACGAAAAGGAAAGGCACTCCCCTGCGGGACTCCTGCTTTAGCTTATTTAATGCTGGAGTAAACTATTTCCTGTTTAACTCTAAAATATCTCCTTTTCAGGTATGACTTTAGCAGTTCGCAATACTCAAATGGCAGAGTTTTCTCCAATTTAAATATTAAACCATCTAGCCAGACTTTGTCAAATGCCGGCGCTATGTGAAGAAAAGGAAAGGCACGATTGAACAAATCTTTGTTTCCTCTAAGGATTTTTCTATTATATCTGTTATTCTATGGACTTGGTCGACTGTGGAGTGTTCCTCTCTAAATCCAAACTGATGGGACGGAACAGCTCCTGATTTTACAACTTCTGGTTTAATTCGTTTTAATAACAATCTCTCAAATGGTTTTGACATAGTTGGAAGAAGTGATATTGGCCTGTACGAGGCCAGTTCACTTGGTGGCTTACCTGGCTTAGGTATCATTATCACTTCCGCAAATTTCCAAGATAGAGGGACATAACGTAGTCTGAAGGAAGCATTAATTATGTCCGATATTTTTTTAATAGCTTTATTAGGTAGTTGTTTTAGAATCTCTCCAGTTATCAGGTCATATCCTGGTCATTTTTTAAGTACTACATGGTTCTTTATTTCTTGTTTTGACTTCTTTAGCATTAGTTAATGGAATTTCCTGTCTCAGGATAGTTGTTTGGTTTTCGAACAGTATATCCTGTTGGTTAAGTGTTGTTAAATTTGGCTGAAAGGTACGCTATCGAGATGATCCGCGAATTTTTCTGCTTTTTCTTCTTTGCTTTTAGTCAGGTGACCATTATTTGTTCTTATTGGTGGTATATGCATAACTGGCCTTTTCAAATATTTGTTTGCTTTCCACAATGAATAATCACTACCTTTATCATAGGTGAGAGATTGTAGGTATGAATTCAGTATTCGTTGTGTTAAATTATTTAACCTATTTTTGACGGTTGGGTCTCGTGTACGTTGCCATTCCCTTCGGGTACTTCTCTTCTCTATAACTAGTGATTTAATTTCCATTGGATAGCATTTGCCAGCTATTTTTTTGTTTGTTGTATTAGTACTTTTCCACGCCGCTAGCTGTATGTCTTTGACGAGCTTCTCCACCTCCTGTTCTAATGTTTCTTCTGATGAAAGTTGTGTGTTTAAAATGATGCTATTGTTTAGTTCATACCTGAACTTTTTCCAATCAGTATATTTATTTGTTAACAGTGGCTGTTTATCATTAGTAATTATTGTATCACTTATTATCATTAAAATAGAGGAGTGGTCAGATGTGGAGTCCAATCCTTCCTGCACTTGTATATAATAATCAACCGGGATTTTTCTTGTTATAAAGAAGTCAATTAGGTCTGGTGTTTTATTTTGATCACTGGGCCAATAAGTTGGTTTTCCAGTAGAATGCCAGTTGCAGTTGTATTTAATTATTCCTTGATGAAGCTTAGTTGTGGTTAGTCTTGATCCCCAGTCAGTATGTTTAGCGTCGAAGTGACCCCCGATTACGAATTTTTCACCGAGCTGCGTGAAGAAATGAGTATAAGCATTCTCTTTGATGTTATATCTAGGTGGGCAATATATTGCGGATACCACTAACTTGTGGTTGCGGGTATTAATACTAACGCTAATTGCTTGACAATGTATTTCATCACTTTCATTCATTTAATATCTTTTTTTATAATCACGGCACTGCCACCTTGTGCATTATTATTAGGATGAACTGCTGAGTGAACTTCGTAGCCACGGATTTTTATGTGACTTTGAGTAGTAAGGTGTGTTTCAGATAATAAACATCCTATATATCTATTTTTTCTAAATCAAGAAAAAGTTGTATTTAATTTTGTCGTTGCAATATACCATTGCAGTTCCATGCAAGAATTTTTAAATTATTTGCCATGTTTTTCGAGTAGGGTGAGCCTTTGTAGGATTGATATAAGGGTTTTTTCTTGCTTTTCTTCTTGTGAACTAAGTCTGTCAAGAATATCTTGTAGTATTTTATTAGTTTGGTTATTATTTGAATCATTAACTAAAAGAGGACTATGTTGTCTTCTCGAACTTCCAATAGATAGTACAATACATCAGAAAATGTTACATTTGGATTAGTTCTTGATAGCTGGTTTAATGTTTGGTGTGGCCTTAAATTTGTAGATATTCTTGTTGAGGCTGAGTTAATTTCTGGCCTGGTACTTATTGAAGTTTCCCTTGTTTTGTTGCGAATTTTTTGCAGCTCTTTTATAACAATGCAACCTCTGTAGTTGGCTGGGTGTGCCTCTCCACAGTTGACACATTTTGGTGGGGTGTCTTTTGGTTTCGTACATTCAGCCGTACGGTGTTTTCCTACACATTTCACGCATCTGGGCTCCTTATTACAAAAGTTTTGCGTGTATCCGTAGACTTGGCACTTTTTGCACTGGGGGATCAGTTTAGATTTTTTAACTGCTTCTATTTGCACTTTCATATGGAGTATTTCGCTGATTGCATAAATATTTTGAATGTCTTCTGTTCTTTCAAAAGACAACATATATAATGGAAGAGGTGTTTTGCCACCTCTTTTTGGCAGCTCTGTAACTTCTTTAATTTTGTATTTTTCTCCAACAGATACTCTTTTATCTCTTCTGGTTTGCATGAAGCGTGTAGCTTCTTAGCAATGACTTTGGTTTGCCTTGTCTGCTTATCTTCATAGGGATACCATGTTGTCTTTTCTTTATTAAGAGCTCCTGTTAGCTTTCTATAGCTATCACCGTCTGTGACATTTATTTTGATATCACCACTATTTAACGCTGTAGCTTGAAATTTTATATGATTGTTGTCCTTGATGTTTCTAATACTCTGATAATTATTGCAATTAGATATTATTACTGGAGGTTGCCGTGGCACTTTTTTCCCCAGTTGTACATTCTTACTTCCGATTGGGAGTTCATTACTTGATCGTTTCTGTTCCGGCGGAACCTGAGCTTTATCCTCCTGTTGCACGTGCCTACTTCCGGTTGGAAGCTGTCAATGATTGTTTTGATTCGGGTGAAATCTGTGGTGATTTTTTTGCTAGGGTTCAGAATCCATCCCGTTTCTCTATTGAGTTCTTCCTCGTCTGTTTCATACATAACCTCTATATGATCATTGGTATCGTTTATCTTAGTGGTTTCTTTCTCAGACATTACTGCATTTAGAGCATCTTTTAACTCCTTGTTTTCTCGCTGTAAGTTTTTGAGATCTTTGTTTAGATTTAACGTTAACTTTTCTATTTCGTAAATCTTATTGCGCAGTTCGGCGTTATCCCTTTCTAAGGTGTTTGCTATTGGTGGTGGTGATATACCCACCCTGGATTGTTGTTTAAATGGGTTGGGTTTCCCAAAAGGGCTGTTAAACAATGAATGGCTCACACCAGAATCCTTTGAGCCCGCCTCGTTAGAGGGTTAACAGCGTAAGTGCGACTCGTGTGGAATGGGTGTATGAGTGTGAAAGCCACAGTAATATTTATTCCATCTTGAGAAATGCGGCCGCATGGCGCAAGATGGAATAACTATTGCGGTGGTCCTCACATCCATTTCCAAGTGATGTATTCCGTGTCTCTATACATAAATATTTAACATTACAATATTTAATATATTTATTCCCACTAACTTCACTCCGTTGTATTTTATGTCATGCCCGACAAAACAACCAAAATGAAAAAAGGGATTTTACACTGCATCTTTATTTGGACAACATCAAAACCAATTTATCGCGATATTTTATAAAATTAACAATATCCTTTCTCAATAATATTTAAATTATCGCACCACAGTCAAAAGGCATATATTTTGTTTTCAAATATGTATTTATTTTGACAGCTTTAACAAAAAAAACAGTTTTTTTTGGAGATAAATGATTGTGTTTTATGGCAAAACATGATAAAAAAATACACTCCGCGACACTTGATTATCCGCACTTGAAAATTTTCCATAAAACCTAAGATTTGAAATTTTATTTGCCTAATTATTTTTTCATCACCTTGGTTTCTGTCTTATCTAACTTTCCAAGGACTAATACGCATACTTGCATGCAATGCGAAGTGGAAAATCCCCATTTCGATTATTTTACTTATTTAAACTGCGACCCTTGATTACCCTCATCTGTGAAATTAAGTAATAAATACCCATTACGTTTTATTGTTTTGATATTTTTTCTTTATTTAATATTTAGTGTGTCCTCCATTGTTCCTTACAACATCATAAATTCTATTAGGCAAAGACCTATAAAGATTTTGTATTAATTGTATCGGTACTTTCTCGAAAGCATCATAAACAGCTGTCATAAGATCATTCCGGCATTCGTATTGCCTTCCATTCGAATAAATTTGTCTCGATAGCCATCCCCAAAGATTTTCAATAATATTTAAATCCGGAGACAAAGCCGGCCAATTCAAAACCTCCACGTTATTATCTTCAAACCACTGTTTTACTCGTGCAGCTGTGTGGATTGCTACGTTATCTTTCTGGAAAATCCAGCTTTGGCCTTCAAAAATTTCGTCAAAATTGATTTTTTGTACTTCTAGGAGCTCGATGTAGTTTTGCGAGTTTTTTCGGCCCTCCAGGACAATCAAATCAATAGCACCATGAAAAGAAATTGCTGCCCACACCATGATGGAACCAACACTGGTGTGGCGGCGGGACAAAATTAGCTCTGATTTCCTCAAATCATGGAAGTAATATCTAAAACCATCTGGTCCATCTAAGTTAAACTTTTTCTCGTCCGAAAAAATAACCTGGAACCATTCTTCCTTCCAATGCAGATGTCCACGGCAATATTCCAATCGAGCACTTCTATATTGCTGAAGCAAACGTGGTTTTTTTTTAAGTTTTTGTCGCCGGAGATGTGAACACTTTTTTATTATCCTCTGAACATTACGGATACTGGCTGAGACTCCAACTTTCTGCTTTATTTTTTTTGCAGATTGCATCGAATTCGAAGCTTCGCGCAAAATAGTTCTATGTTCCCGTTCTGTTGTCACCCTTGCTGTGCTACCTCTTCGATTTTTTCCGTAATTTTCTGGATCTTTGAGATAGTTATTGATGGTCCAAGAATTGCGACCAATTTTTTTTGGAAATGGCACGATTGGAATAATTGTCTTGTTTAAGCGCCAGAATTTTTCCAATTTCTACCTTTGTTAGGGTTTTTCCACGACCCAATTTCACCACTATGAACTGCAGCCGGTAATAAACTTAAACTACCTACTACCTACCTAAACTTAAACTACCTACTACTAACTTGGTAAACTATTAAACTGAACACAACTAAATTTATTTACACGCACCTTATGCCTTCGACGTCAAAAACAAAGTGATGAGGGTAATCAAGTGTCGCACTTTAAATAAGTAACATAATCGCAATGGGGATTTTCCACTTTGCATTACATGCAAGTATGAGTATTAGTTCTTGAAAAGTTAGATAAGATAGAAACCAAGGTGATGAAAATATTTCAAATAATTAGGCGCATTATCTTAGGTTTTATGAAAAATTTTCAAGTGCGGATAATCAAGTGTCGCGGAGTGTATCAAGATAAATTTTATAACTTGCTAGACTGACCACTAGGAATGTAGAGTTTCGAACAAACCCCTGCTGTCATTTGTTTTTTAGCTCTAGTCTTTGTTTTTCTGACAACTGGAAAACTACAATAGTGTTGCCAATTAACAAGTACCTCGTAGCAAATGTAAACTGACAGCTGTCAAAATAAAATTTATTTTTGATCCGTTCTTCATTGTTTAGATGAGCTTGAAAATTTTTAGCGACGAAAGTTATTTTTAAATATTAATTTAATTAGTAAAACAAAATTTTTATTACATTATCTATATATAAATAAATAAAGTTATAAAAATTATTTTTAAATAAAAATGGCTAAATGTCCCCCGAACAGTTTCAAAATATACATGGGTAAATCTTTGGTAGAATTGGATAAGAAATCGGAGCATTTCCCAAGCGCAAAGATTAAAAGTTTACCAGTATTAAAGTAAGGATATAAATTATAGTACACACTAAAGTATACATTAGTAATATTATTAATTTATAAAAAGATTATGCAACTGCTGTCGAACATTAATGAACGAAGCAATAACTTCATATGAACTTGGTGACCAGGAAATGGCTTACGTTAATTACAATCGTTATTTTACAATTTTACATATAATACATGCCTCCAGTGACTATAATAAATATAAAAAGGAGGTTCACAAAATATTAGGAACAAATAAGGAACATGTAGAAAGTGTTAGCCGAGTAGAGATGTTAATTGATTCCCTGAAGTCACGATACGAACAATTAGCGGCTAACGAAAAGCAACATAACAAAGTGATAGGATTAGACAATCCAAATAAATCTAAAACTAAACAAAAAGAATCTGCCTACTTTCCAAGTATCGCGCCCTCAGAAACTGAATGCCCTGGCGATCAACTTCCAGATTTGAGTTGTCGACAGTACATCACTTGCAACGAATTATACGAAATGCTTACAACCATTTTTACCACTTCACCGAAAGAAATCATAATTGATTGTCGACCATATAAAGATTATTCCGAGTCGAGTATTATACATCCTTATTGTTTAAACATAGACGAGGAAAAAATTAAGCTAGGTGGAACTGCTGCACAGTTAGTAAGCAACTTAACTCCCCGAGAAATTTTAGTATGGAAAACGAGAGAAATTATGGATCACGTAATCATTTTTGATTGGAATACCATCGAAGATGAACCGATTAATTATTCACCATTACACACTTTGATGGGGATTTTAAAACTTTGGGATCCCGATGTTGACTATAAATCATTGAAATTTTTAAAAGGTGGTTACGAAGAATTTCTTACTCTGTACCCGCAATACACGACGAATGCAAAAATTAAACCACCGCCTAGAAGTTGTCCAATTGAAGATGATGTGTCTGAAATTGAGTATCCTTCCATTGCCGATATAACAATGAAAGAAGAAACTTTTAATGTACAACCGAAAAACGTTCCATTCATAAATCGAGAAACGAAACCTGGCTCTTTGAAGAAATATAATTCAAAAAACATAAAAGAAATGGTTGAGAAACGTGAAGAATTGGCCGATAAATCGGTGTATTTGGCGAAGAAGCGGCTGATTTTAGAAGAGGAAATAAAAAAAGCACTAATTGAGCAAGAATGTGCTCAAGATGAACAGACCAAGGACGAAGTGATTGAAAAAGTAACCCAATTAGAATATGATGTTATGCAATTAGAGAATTCGAAACAAGACATTGCAGAGGAGCGTTGCATTGTAAGTGATCAAATTACTGAAGAGCAAGCATCTGTTCCAGACGCTGTACCAATGGATAAAATTAAACAAATTGAAGAGAAGGAATGCGAAGCACAAAAATTAAATGAAATGAATGAGAAGTTGGCACGTGAAAAGCGGTTGTCGCAAACGCGTGAGATAACGCCTACTAAAGCACCGATAATAGATCGAACGGTTAAGCCTAAGATGCCCTATGATGTTCAACGAGAATTGGAGCCAGTTGTGCCAGCGCCGAATGTAATTGTTAATCGAGGTCTTACCGGACTAAAAAATATGGGCAATACTTGTTACATGAACAGTATTCTACAATGCATAAGCAATACGAACTCTTTAACAATTAACTTTATAGTTAAAGTTTACAAGAAATACATGAATAAATGCGATGCACCAGGAAGTGTAATCGCGGAACATGTTGCAAATTTGGTGCGTGCTTTGTGGAGTGGCAAATATGTAAAGCTCACTCCGAAGATGATTTATGAAGCGTTTGGGGCAGTTTATCCTAATTTTGCGACAAATCAGCAACAGGACGCTCATGAATTTCTACTAATGCTAATTGATTCTTTACATTCAGCTTTAAGGGCAATGCCGCCACAAACCTCATCCCCTAAGGCCAATTCAGCGGAAAAAGCTTGGATGGCCTTTAAGGCTAAGAACGAAAGTATAATAATGGATCTATTTTATGGTCAAATGAAAAGTACTGTAAAATGTACATTGTGTTGCCATGAGAGTTCCAAACACGAACCATTTACTGATTTAAGCTTGGAGTTACCAGAAGCGCAGAATGATCGGCGTTTAACACTCTTCGATTGCCTTAGTCTTTATTTTAATGGTGAACTAGTTGAGGGATGGAGATGTCCTAAGTGTGGCCAATGCGGTAATGCTGTTAAAAAATTAGATATTGTACGACTACCGTCTGTTTTAGTGGTACATCTTAAGCGATTTTTTTACGGCTATGAAGGAGGAGAGAAAATAAGTAGTTACATTGATTTCCCGAAAGAAAATTTGGGAATGAACAATTATGTAGCACCAAGTGAATTACGGAATATCCAAAACAATCATACACTCAACGGTGAATATAAATTGTACGCCATTGTAAATCATTATGGGGATATTTCGAGAGGTCACTATACGGCATATTGCCGCAACAGTATTCTCAAAAGATGGTTTCAATTTAATGATCACACAGTGCAAGCCATAAATGAATCTAGTTTGGTATCAAGTGCTGCTTATATTTTATTCTATTCCAAATTATCCGAATCAGCACCACCCGACTGTAGTTAATAGTTAAGTAAAGTAATACACGGCTGCCCACGCTTCATACTTCAAATACATATTTAATGTGTAAAACGATGATTCCATTTGTTATGATTCGAGCTTTCAAATTTATACATCCAATAAAAAAATATTTTAATCATAACATTAACAAGCTTTTCATGAAAAACCATCGATAGTTATAAACCACTGGACACTTTCGAAATAATCCAACATCCTACAATTATAGTATGTGGTGTAAAACTAAAAGAGTACCAAGTTGACTAAAATCAAGTTATAAATAGGTATTTTAAAAATGTATAATTAATGAATGTTCGCAATGGCTAATTGGGTCATGATACAAGTTTAATCCGAAGTTGAATTACTAATTTACTATATATGTCCGCGACATATTCGTTAAAACAAAAAGAGGTAAGTCTAAAGCACTCGAGTACTGAATCGAGGTTTTCTAAAATAACGTTGGGAGTGTGTTAAGAAACGTGTGTTTAAGTGAGTCCAACATATTTAACAATTACTAATTTCCATCCAATTCTATCGAAAAAAAATTTTACGACTACGTAGAATACAATTTGGATGAAATGGCCGAATACTGATTTGGAACGTTTAAGTATGTAGACAAAAAATCAATTTCATTAATTTTTTCATTAATCCTTTCGATATTTTTTTAATAAATCGAAAATAAAATAAACTGTTATGTGTACTAAGTAGGACTAACAGAGTTTTAGCCAACCAACATTTAGGCTGATACCTGCCAAGGCATGATAAGCTACTTATTAGGTAAATCCTTTGCTTTATTTCTAAAGATAACCGAATTTCTTATATAAAATGTCACTATGTACTGTTTTTTAATAATTAATTTAATTTCTATAACAATATATTGGACAAAATAGAATTATTTTAAATATAAATCTTTGCTTGATTTATAAACTAAAATTTAAAAATGAAAAAAATTATATTCAGATAAGTTTATAAAAATGAGTTTGCGTTTTGCTTTGCTGCTCTATGCATAAACATCACACGACGAATTCTATTATGATGGCAATCCTAAAGTTTTCCTAACAATCCGCTTAGCAATTTTATTAAATTCATCGCGATTTTCACGCCACATTTTAGCTGCATCTACATTTGCACCCGACTCATCATTTGGTTCAGCCAACATTGAAACAACGCTTAGTAAAATTTTTTCTACACTTTGTACCGGACTCCATCGTTCCGCTGATAATTCATAACCCATGGGATCATCACCGGGCGCATGAAGAATAGATATACAAACTTTACCATCCGGGAAAACTAAAAACAAAATATAAACCATTATAGAAGTATATCTGGTTTTAATGGTTAGATATTGATCCCTTGACCGGTATAATTTACTTACTGTTCGGATGAAACATTTCACATGTAAATTTCATTTTGGGTGGATTTAACGGGTAGTCGGGTGGAAATATTAGTTTAGCCGGAAAAACTCCACCTTCAAAGCATGTTCCTTCAGGACCCGTAATAAGAGCTTCCCATTCAAAAAAATTATCCTCACTAATAGGTCCAGCCACAATCCCTTCTGGTGGGTTTAACGTTAATTCTAAATAAATATCCAATATTGTGAAAATTATTATGTCTGAATGAAATTAAAATTGAAATTCTTACGTTTATATTCGGCCATAAGCCGCCTTAGTGCTGAACCAGCCATATTCTAAACTAAATTAGATATAAAATATAGTTATATATTACAATCAATTGATTTATTAAGTTAAATAAAAGTTATTTATTGTTCAATTTTTATTTTATTTTGATTAAGGTTAATTTAAAAATTAAAATTTTATTTCAATCCATGAACATCTAAAAAATTTTGACAAATAACTTTTGACAAGTTGCCCTATGGGGAAATATTATTTATGGGAAATGTATGTATGCGGTCATGGTGGAGAAGTTTTAGTAGTGCCAGATAAAAAAATATTTTATTCACCAATTCAGAAAAGTACAAAATGCTGAGAGTTCGCCTTTAATACGCCACTAGAAACGTAGAAACAGTACAATCGCAATGCAAAGACATGAACTATAAGTGCTTAGAAGTACTTGCGGTGGTCGATTGGAAAGTCAATAATGTAAAAACAAAATGCGTTGAGGCGTGAACATATCTAATCATTATAATACATATATGGCAATAATGCTTTAACAATAAAATAGTTCGTGAACGCACTTTTGCTGTTAAGTTATTCACCACTCTTCCAAGCAAAAATAGATTTCATTGACCAAATGTTTATCGACGCACCACAACACCGCACTTTTCCTCTTTCATTTATAAAACGGCCACCATGCATCGAGCATGTTTGAATAACTATACTTGTGAATTTAATTAAATAAAAAATCGTGAATTATTAAATATTAGGATAGAATTTATAAATAAGTAAGGGAAAAGTGGATTAATTAAACAAAATGTTTGTACTATACGAAACTCCAGCAGGATATGCCATTTTTAAGGTAAATATTTATTTTGAGGTTATGATTTCGACTCTAGACATGAGGGAAAACACGTGCACCGGTAACATTTCTTTCATTAATATGAAAATCATTTTAAATTTCTTTGTAGCTTTTGGATGAGAAAAAACTTACAGAAGTTGATAATTTATATAAAGAGTTTGAAACTCCAGAACGGGCTAATCGATTGTAAGTAATTTTTTATTAAGATTTTAAAATTCGATCATCGTTCCTTCCTCATATTGAGTTGTATATGTGGGAATTTTAGAATGATCGAAGAGTAAATTTTGTATTTTCACACAAGTCTAAATTTTAAAGTAATCTACTGACTTGATTTTGCTTACAAATACAATTTATACTTGGAATTAAAAAAAAATTAACACGTGCTAATTCAATAAATTTCAGATTAAAATTAAAAGCATTTCAAAAGTTTGCTGACACCACCGAAGCTCTTGCAGCTGCAACAGCCGCTGTTGAAGGAAAAGTATCGAAAATTTTGAAGAAAACTTTGAAAAAATTAGTGAATGAAGACGTACAAAATCAACTCCTAGTTGCTGATGCTAAATTGGGAAGTGCTATAAAAGATAAACTTTCATTACAATGTGTCTCTAATACAGCCGTACAGGAATTGATGCGATGTATAAGATCACAGGCGGACAGTCTCATTACTGGGCTACCAGAAAAAGAATTGACTGCAATGACACTTGGTTTGGCACATTCTTTATCTCGTTATAAACTTAAATTTTCGCCGGATAAAATTGATACTATGATAATTCAGGCGCAGTGTTTACTAGATGATTTGGATAAGGAATTGAATAATTACGTTATGAGGGCTAGAGAATGGTAAGATTACTTTTATTTTTCTCAAAATTAAGATATGTTTTATAAAATACTTTCATATGATGATGCAAAGTAGACAAATCGCTAGAAAGTAGATCTGAATACAATTATGTATCATGATTAAATAAACTCTTGGCTGTCTGATGAAAGTTATTATATCATTTATGATGCATAGTTTACTATCAAATTTAATTAAAGATCTTTTATTTGTAGGTATGGTTGGCATTTTCCAGAATTAGGTAAAATTCTAACAGATAATACGGCTTATATCAAAATTGTACGATTAGTCGGCACCCGGGATAATATGATTAACACTGATTTATCTGATATATTACCTGAAGATTTGGAAGAAAAAGTAAAACAAGCGGCTGAAATTTCAATGGGTACAGAAATCTCTGATGAAGATATAATGAATATTCAGACATTGTGTGATGAAATTATTGCCATAACAGATTATCGAACTCATTTATCCGATTATATTAAAACTCGAATGATGGCAATGGCACCTAATTTAACAATTTTAGTTGGTGAAACTATTGGGGCACGACTAATGTCACATGCCGGCTCCTTGACTAATTTGGCTAAACATCCAGCGTCCACGGTTCAAATTTTAGGTAATTACATTTGTTTTTAAATTATTCAGAGAGATGTGAACATGTATGATGATAAAACAAGCTTAGGTTTCGCAAAATATCCAATATGAATAAATATGATTATAAGCTTGGCTGTCTGAAACGCCAAAAAGGCATTCTTATATATTATGATAAAATATCCATTCAGAGTTTAAACGTTGTTTATATCTTTATTCTAGGTGCTGAGAAAGCTTTATTCAGAGCATTAAAAACTAAAAAGGATACTCCAAAATATGGTTTAATTTATCATGCTCCATTAGTTGGACAGGCTAGTTTGAAAAATAAAGGTAAAATTTCACGTTCTCTAGCAGCAAAAACATCCCTTGCTACACGAGTAGATGCTTTTGGTGACGATACCAATTTTGATTTGGGTACGGAGCATAGGGCTAAACTAGAAGCTCGCCTACGTTTTCTGGAAGAAGGAAATTTTACGAAACTATCAGGGACGGGGAAAACAAAGGCTAAATTCGAAAAGTACCATGCACAAAGTGAAATTAAAACTTATTCATCAGAATTCGATAGTTCCCTGCCGTCGGGTAGTAAGAAACGTCGACATTCGGAAATTGATACACCTAAAAAGCTTATTGAAGAAATCAAAACTGAAGATGATGGTAGCGGACCATCTGGTGGAGAACACATTAAAAAGAAGAAGAAGAAAGATAAAGGCACACCAATCAAAACAGAAGAAGAGGAAGCAACAATTGAAGTTTCTTTAACTGGCTCTTCAAAGAAAAAGAAGAAGCATCAAGTTGAAGAAATTAAACAGGAAATTGTTGAAGAAGTTGAAGTTAAATCAGAAAAGAAAAAAAAGAAGAAGAAAGCTAAACAGGAGATTGAGGAAGATTAAGTATGTAAGTCTTACTTAAGGTTAGAATTTTATGATTACAATAAATACTAAATTTTATGTTATAATAAAAATTTTATTTTTAAAATTCAATTAAAATGTCTTTATAATCGACGCAAATATAAAAAGTTAGGTTTGGTTTAACTAAGTAGACCAAAAACTTTAAAGCTCATCTATTTTTTGCTAGAGGAAACAGTGGCTTCGTTCTTCAATTCTACAAATAAAAACGGGTGGTTTTTTAATAAATGGAGAACATAAATCGTTGACAAAAGCGGTTTATCTCCAAAATATTGTAAAACGAAATCAGGCGTATGTATACCTGTTAGCTAAAGCCCTAAGCATAAAAAATTAGAGTTTTTCTAACAATGATTGATTAATTTCAAATATATCATAAAATCTAAAACAAAAATCCTCAAACTCATAGCGCAAGGATGACGAGAAAATTCTTCAAAAATCGTATGTTTTTACGTTTCACGGCTAAAATAGAGAACTTTTTGGAATTAATATCATTTTTTTAAATGTAAATTTGTTTTACATAAGATTATAATGTAAAAATTAAGGAATTTAAAAGGGACGGGTTTTTCAAAATTATCCCAATTCGAAAATCAAATTGGATTCGCATAATGTGCCCCTAAATTTTTACTATGGATTTATCTCCCGTAAAGTTTACTATAAAAACCATATTCGAAATTACGTCATCGCCATATGTATTTTAAAAACAAAACAATAAATATAGAAATTCAATTTTATTCTATATAATCATCTCTTTTCTTCTTGTCAAATCTAAACCTACCTACAAATTTTTCCTTTTCATATAAAAGACCAATTTTTTTTAATTATGTGTAAAAAATGGCTGCCCAGACGATATTTTGTGTAGTAATTTTATAGTAAACTAGTAAAAAAGAATAAATTTGATTTAATAAAATTAATTTAAAGTATATATTAGATTTGCTAATATTATTGCTACATTTATAAGCAAAATAACAAACATTAAAAACGAAAAAAATTGTAAAGTGGAAAAGTTTTGATTGGAAAAGTTTTATACAGTAAAATTGTATAAATTGTGGAAACTTAAACTTTGTTTGCTGGGAATTGTGAATTACAACATTTTTAATTGCCTATCATCATTATTAGAAATATAATTATTGTTTACTGTTGGATTGATATATAGGTAAGATACATTTGCAGATATGGGGATATGAAAAAAAATCTCTGAAATGGGATAGTGAAATGTCAAAAAATTGATTGCCCCGCTTGAGTAAATTGCAAATTACATTTCGCAAAAAATTACAAATTATCTTCGAAGATATTTTTAGATATGGATCGTGGTCGATTGATTAGATATGGACATTATGGGTCTATCAAGAAAGTGGATAAAGTAAAGATTCAGCATTACAAATTTACTTACTTTCTACACTAATTATAACGTTACGAGTAAGAAGATAATTGAACATTTATAAAACCTGTGCCAAAATAGTACCAAAAATCGTGTTTGCTTCTGCAACATTGTACTTACAAGCTCTGCAATATTTTACATACAACAACAATAACAGAACAGCGGCTCTAAACGATCAATAGTGTATTAAACTCGTTACTCGAACTACATTATTTAAATTCGAAATTCAGTTTAGCTATTAATGCTATTATTAAAATTTTAATTAGGTTTTTACAATGACAATTTTATTGGTAACAATTTTCAAATCTATTCGTCAATCTCATGTCATGTAGTGTTGTTATTCGCTCGCTGACATTCACTAAATTATTCCTTATTAAAGCGCTAACGTTGATTAGGAACGGAATGCTGCGCTATACCTTCAGTGTCGAGTGATTGGAGTCAAATGTCGCTTTATACATCCTGTTTAATGTCGTTGTTGTCAACCAATTTTCAACGCATCTAACAGCCCTTCACTGAATGATTATCGTCTGTGGCTTCCTTTGGTCTTCCATCTTGCTGCGTCTTCTCCTAACCGAGGTAACAGGTTCATGAAGTCTCTGATCCTTAGTTTGTGCAACGATATACCTTTTATTTTGCCCTGTGTTGAAGAGCACAAAGCATCTTAGTCACTTCATGAATCATTGAACCTTCGTAATTCATTGGAATCTGTGGACAAACTGGCTTTGGGTGTTTTACAAACCATTGTTGGCGCCGAGGCTTCTTTTGTGGTTTCATTTTCCGCAGTTCATATTTCGTGTGCTTAGCTGTTGAAATTTTTGGTCCTTTTCTTCCAATTGGGCCGTGACGGATTTTACGCTATTCAACAATATTGAAATTTTAAATGTTGTTTATTGTTGTTTAAATTTAAACCTAGAGTCCAGTTGATCAAATATAGTTTTTCTGGTCCAATTGTTGTTTCATTTGTATAATATTAGCGTTAAACATCGTTCTGATATTAGGCGTTTCTTCCGGCTGCTATGGTGCAGGTGTGTCCCGTTAGTTTTCTCTTGCTTCGCTTGTGGATTGCTTTTTATTATTGGACATCTCCAGACTGCGCTTCAGATAAGCTTTAACTTATTTTTAAGTTGCTGAGCTGAATCCCATTTCCTACACAAAATTGCTACCATTTGTGGGCGGGCTATCTTCGATTCGATCACAGGATTTTGCAATCAAAAGACTGATAACAATTTTCATTCTTTATTTTCCAACATCATTCTAATATTTTTCACTATTTTTCACGCACTTTATTTCACTTGATCACTACGGATCAAATTAGTCGCGCTTATATAGCCATTTGCTACAGTTTTCAATGTTTCTTTTATGCGTTGTTTATTTTCAAAATAATTAGCAATTATTTGGCTTGCCCACCATTGATTTAGGGCATCAGTGAAGTCGTACTTCAAAGCATTCTTTTTCCGTCAGGTCAACGTCGATATTAATTTACATTACACTACGTTACTCGTGGTCGTCACAACTTATAACTATGTATGAAGTGTACTTTTGAGAGTTTAGTTTCATTTCAAACTTTCATTTCTTCTTGGATAGCTTTTGCAGCATATGATTTGAATGGAATTTGAGTGTTTCCTTAATTTCACTTCTTCAATTGTTTTTAGGTTTTAAGTGATTACTTTGTTTCGTCTTGAATAGAAATAATTTGGTAATTTAGTCAAGAAAAATCTGAGTCAATGTTTTACAATTAATCTTCAAACTGCACCAATAAAGTTCATAATCATCAATCCACCACGAAAAAAATGAAAATCTTGCAACAACTTAACAAATACAATGTACTAACAAAAAGTATTTCTGGGTTTGTTCAGCTCAAATTAAATTGCATTTTAACTTTTTGGATTTTAAGCGATCAAAGGTCATACAACCCTACACATAGTTTGGCCAAATTATGAAAAATGCAAATTATTCAGAAACATACAGCTTATTGCACAATCATAAGTAACATACTCATATTTTTGTTTTGTCTTTCTTTTTTATTTCCTTACGTTCCAGTTCCAGATAATTATGTTTTTGTTGTTGTTCATCATGTAATTAAATATATTATACGTGTGTGTGTGTGTTATGTTTAAATAAATAATAGTAACATTATTAATGTTGATGCTAAGTACTTTATACTAAAAACAATTAATAATTCAATTCGCAAAAAAAAAAAAAAATTGAAAATCGAAATAACTGTTATTTTGGCTGCATACTATAATGAACATGCTTGAACATGATAATACAACAAATCCCATTGAGCCAACTAGTGTTGCGGCCACAGCAGTAATGATGACAATTATGATGAATTCAAACACAAATTTGTCTATATTGAATGATGGCTTGGTGATAAATCAAATGCAGCCACAACATTTGCAACCTCAGCAGCAGCAGCAGCTGCAATCAAATCAACATTATTTAGTGAGTAATAATAGTTTTGAATTGAATACTGCGACTTCGTTGAGCGATGATTCAGGGATACTACAAACAAACAGTTCGATTTCATCGAGTGGTTCTAGTCGTTTGGGATTGTGTAAATTTGAATTTGAGGTAATATTTTTTTTTATTTCCACACAATGCTTTATTTTTATATACATACATATATGCTATTTGTTTATGTTTTTATGTTATCTTTGTTTTTGGTCAATTTGTATATAAACCATATGTATTTATATTTCACAAATACTAACAAAACGATATTATTTAACTTATTTCGGATTAAATCATCGTTTTGATTAAAAGTTGGACATGCATTTTCATGTTCCAGTTTTGATTAGAGTGGTGCAGCACAGCATACTCTGTCTGGCACTTAATTTATTGTACATCACTTACCATTTTATCGCTTCTTAAATGTTTATCGACAATTTTGTTGTAAAAAGTACGATTAGTAAATAATTTTAATCCATTAGAAAGTAATTGTATTTGTAAAACTATTATGAACATTTATCGGGATTTAGATTATATGCTATAAGGTAATTAAAAGAATTAGCACAATGCTGAACTCATTCCTTTCGCATTAAGTTACAATATTTCGTCTTGAAATTTATTTTTTATTTTTTTATTTCATTTTCTTTTCGTTTTAAATTTTTGTTTCATTTTTAGTAAATTTAAAGATTTTTTGAGTTGTGTGATTTTTGTTTTCTTGTATCTAATTTTAGTTAGCCGAAAGTGATGGAGAAGCATCACAATTTGATTCCTTAGACAATTGTTCGGATGGTGGTATGAGCGCGGAAAATTTTAATACATTAAAAAAAGTACCATTAGCACCAATTGATCCACCACCAGAATTTCAAGTATGTGTAATGATATACGATTAATTATGTATGTACTAGCAAGAGGCGAACAATTGGTGGCACAAAAATTTCCTCCTGCAATTACATTTCACCAGGAACATGTCATTAGTAAAGAAAAGTTGAGGAAAATTATTATCTGATACCAAAATCATGGACTGTCCCGTTGTAAACATCATTTTTTTTCGCTTGGAGTTGAGTGTCGACAGACTAACGGTATTGTAGTACTACGTTGTTTTAAATTTTTATAACTGTATCCCTTTGTAAAAAACGTAGTACTACAATACCGTTATTCTGTCGAAAACTCTGTGTGATGGTTACATGAAACATTCATAAGTCGTTAATAGTTACTACTACTTATAGAACATAGAATTTTATTCAGTTTAAATTTAAAAAAAAATTAAACATATTTGATTATTAATAAGAAATCTTCATTCAGCTTGGTCTGGCAAAATAAGATGAAATCAATTATTTGTCTTTTAACTAAAGTTGGTTTCAGACTATTTTATTTTCAAATTAGTCTAGCATTTGTTCTAAAGTGGGTAACTATTTACGTCGAGAAGGTCCTGTATTCTCACCTTTGGCCAAACTGCACCCGAGTTCCGAAATGACTTAATTTTTTATTTCGCCCCTCTAAATAAAAATCTAATATACTAGTCGAAATAAAAAAATCAAGTCATTTCTCATTCTCATTTATCATAGAACCGAAATTCGGGCGCAGATCAAACTGGTAGTTTACTGAGTAAGCGATAACATTTTAAGAAAGATTGCAAATTGATACCTGATTATTATTTTTTACTTTGCCACCTTAAACAAACATAGAAATTAACAATTCCAAGAAAATGATGAATTATTCAAATTGACCTTTGTTATTAATTCTGCAATAATTTCTTTTTTTGCAGGATTCGCCACAAACCACACTACTAAGGTCTCAAATTCTTCAAAACTATGCCCTTAAATTGGCAAACAATTTAATTGAGAATGCTTGTACCATTTATAAAAAACTTCCAGATTCTTTAAAATATAACCTTAATACTGATGAATATAATAACAATAATAGTAATAATGATGTAAATAACATTTATGATGAACCACCACCGTTGGTAGTAAATACAATAAATAGTAATAATAGTAATAGTAATACTATTAGCAGTAATACAAGTGTACATAGTAGAGTAAAATTAAAAAAAATTCTCTATAGTCCATTACATCATGGTAGTAATTTATCAACAATAAATCGTCCAAATTCGCGTAATTCACTAAATAGCCGACTATCAAGTTCACATAATTCGTTAAGTGTTAATACAACAAATAAAGTAGATGATTCAATTTTTATAACCCAAGCAATGTCACATGATGCATTATTAGGCAAAGAAATTATTGATTTTTATAATGTTCCAATTGATTCCGATATCTATACATTACCAATAGATTTTATTAATAAACAAACTATAAATAATTGTTTTAATAATAATAATGAGGTTGGTCTCTTATTACAACAACCAAATCAGCAGCATACTATAAATACGTCATCATCAATTATTACAAATGCTACAAGAAATAATAAAATTCATCGAAATAATAAATTAAAATATAATAAAAATAATTTATTTAACTATAACATTAATACTAATAACAGTAGTAATATAAATAAAAAAAGGCGAAAGGGTTGTGGAATTAGTAATGGAATTGTTGTAGGTGTAAATGATAAATTCACAAGTAAATCATCTAAATTAATTAAATCGAACGATAAACGGCATAGTGTACCCGAAAATTTAATTGAACCGATGCACATGACACTCGATGAAGTTAAACGTTATTATCATAGTTTGTACTCAAGTTCAAGTGATTCTCAGGAGAATTTAAATAATAATAATAATATTAGTAGTAATAGTAAATTTATCAATTTAAATAATACAAATCGTAAATCATCGTCTAATCATACTGTATGCAATACAATAACACCAATATCATTTATTACAACCTCATCGACAACGTCGACGATTAATACAAAACTATCGTCATCTTATATAAACACTAATAGTGGTAGTAACAATAATAATCATGCGCTTAATCATAATCATCATGGCCAATCGAATAAAGTAAACAAATTAAATAAATCGAGTAAAAATGGACTTAAGAAATTAAAAGAAGTTGAATATCGTGAATATAATCGTCATTCAACTTCGGTGATAACCACCAATTCAACGGGAACAAATACTTCTTCCACATCAATGGGTGTTGTCGCTACAAATACAACAGGGTCAATTGTAACCGTTAGTAGTGATATCGATGCTCAGCAACAATCGACTAATCATCATAATAATCATCTTCATCATAAAAAATCGTCCCAATTTTCGATCAATTTAAATCTAAAACAAAAATTTTGTAGTATTTTTCGGTTCCGAAATAAAAATCATAATAGTAACAGTACAACAAATAACAGTAGTCACGGCCACAATAGTAACAATAATAATAATGATGGTGCCGGGATTGATTATGGTATGACCCGCGATAATGATGATGATTCGGCAGCTAATAATAGTAAAAAAATTAAATTTCCGACTCGAGCTCTTCCACCACTTCCTCCGAGAGTTGTGATCAGTAATAATAATAATAATAATAATAATAACAATAATAACATAATCATAAAAAATAAAAATAATAAAATTTGTGATACATTGATAATGTCGCAGCCACAGCATGTGATCGAACGGCCAATACCAAATTCGACTATAATCGATTTTGCGACAAACATTGAAAAAGTAAAAGAATGTGGATGGTACTGGGGCCCTATATCAGGAGAGGCAGCCGAAAAAATATTATCAAATGAACCAGACGGGAGTTTTATTGTACGTGACAGTTCCGATGACCATTATATCTTTTCAATAACTTTTAAATTAAGCGGATGTATACGACATGTACGTATCGATCAAGATCAAGGAGAATTTTCATTCGGTTCGAGAGCTCTTTTTAAGTCACGTACAATAACCGAATTTATTGAAAATGCGGTGGAACATTCTCGCAGTGGACGTTATTTATTTTTTTTACATCGTCGTCCCGAACACGGTCCAATGAGGGTGCAATTAACTAATCCAGTGTCACGTTTCCGTCATATTCAAAGTTTACAGCACATGTGTCGTTTCGTTATATTGAAAGCGGTGCGGAAGGATTTGATAAGAAATTTACCGTTGCCACGAAGATTATTAGATTACCTAAGTTACAAGAATTATTATTCGGAACAAATTGAAAGTGATAGTCCACAATCTCAGGTAAGAGGAATTTTTATTATTATTTGTATAAATAAATATCAAAGTCCAAAACCATAAAAATGAAATAAATTAAACGAAATATAACCCCAACATTTTGAAAATTATTTCGGTAAATTAGTGGATTTGGTTTGCGAGTTTGGAAAGTTTATTTCGTTATGAAAATATTGAAATACCATCAAAATTATTTTGTGGGCTTATTTCACTGTTACGTTTTTTGAATGAAAGCCAATGATAGTGATTTAAGGGATAAGAACAAAATATGGTAATTTGTTTTTCCTTCTTTACTTATTTATAACCAGATCCCTCAGTCTCATTAGGATTAAAAGTGATACTTTATTTGGCGAGCAATTACTTTTTTCGTTTGTGTATTTTACTTTTTTATGAAGGTACGATTTATTAATTACTTTTAATACTGAAAACAGTATTATTTAATAGTATATTATTCAACGAGCATATAATGATAGCTGTTATTCACGAAGATGAAGTTTACCGACACGAGCCGATAGGTGAGTGTCGTAAATCATCTGAGTGAATAACAGCCATTATATGCGAGTAGAATACGATACTTTGTCCACGACCGATAAAAAATTGAATTTTGTGATCAAATAAATAAGCCTAAAATAGTTTACGTCGAAATTTTGACGTCTCCATTTAATAATAAGCGTATTTTGTTGACCAACATTTAATTCGAATTATTTTGGCGTTTATTTTTTTTTTCCAAGAAAATAGCCAATTAGATTTAATTGACAAAAGCTAACCTTTCGAAATAAAATATAAATTTACTATGTATTATGACTCTGGTAGCAAGTATCATAACCAAGAATTAGAATTATGTTTAATTAAACCCAATTTTTTTTTGGGTTAATGTTATTCTTGCGGGGATTTATCATATGCAATTATTGTTGTAAATTTGTCAAGGAAATACGCTACATAATGAAAATAGCAAGAGACTACTAGATAAAATTTCAAAAATGAAATTTTTACTTGGTACTTTGGTAGTAGTGAATAATGGAAGAAGGGACTACTAGATAAACTAGCAGTGAATAATGGATATCATTATGATTGAAGAAACAAACGCATAATGAGTATATTATACGTTAGTCATGGACAATAGTTATTTATGGTACTAGTGAGCAACACGAGATATTATCCATGAGGGATAAGTTTGTCCCACGAGGCGATAGCCGTCCCGAGTGGATAATATCTCTTTGCTCACGAGTGGCATACAACGTTTTATCCACTTTTGTTGAAATAAATTTCGTAAATTAATAAGAAATAGTTCCATTTTGTGTTTTCACAGTGGAGCATTGAATTTTGAAATACATTTTATCATAGTGACCGTTCTTTAAATTGTCATGGTGTACTTTAATTTAACTAATTTTTGGAATATAATTTTTCATTCAATTTGGCTATGAATAATTTTCCAATGACTACTCAACAATTTGTTATACCAAACATAACTCACGTTGCCCCTAGCAGCGTGGGTTATACAATAACAATGGGTTATTTTACATTTTCTTTATTTGAAATCAGCATAGTTATCGGGCTATTATATATCAAAAGTGGATAAAAGTACTTTTATCCACTTTTGATATATAATAGCCCGATAACTATGCTGATTTCAAATAAAGAAAATGTAAAATAACCCATTGTTATTGTATAACCCACGCTGCTAGGGGCAACGTGAGTTATATTTGATATAACAAAATGTTGAGTAGTCATTGGAAAATTATTCGTAGTCAAATTGAAAAAACTATATTCCAAAAATTAGTTAAATTAAAGTACACCATGACAATTTAAAGAACGGTCACTATAATAAAATATATTTCAAAATTCAATGCTCCACTGTGAAAACACAAAATGGAACTATGTATTTCTTATTAATTTACGAAATTTATTTCAACAAAAGTGGATAAAACGTTGTATGCCACTCGTGAGCAAAGAGATATTATCCACTCGGGATAATGTTCCACTCGGCTATCGCCTCGTGGGACAAACTTATCCCTCATGGATAATATCTCGTTTTGCTCACTAGTACCATAAATAACTATTACGCCTGGAATTAAAAGTATAGCCTGCTAGGCTACGGACATTTTTAAAATTGTAACAAAAACGCAAACTTTAACAACGAATAATATTATAACAGGCGACTTTTAATACGTCTGGAGACCAATAGTACATTAGCTGTATTCACATGGGACAAATTTGCAAGTAATTTTGAGTAGATACTCAATGGAACGAAAATTTTAATAACACTAGTAAAAACAACTACATCATCGATTTAGCATGAGTAGCTGCGAGTAGGTACAAGTACTTGTGAGTAGTTAGCTCATGTCAATGGAAGACTGTTATTGTAATGTGTCATTATAATTAAAAGTGATACTTTGTTTGACGAGCAATTATGGCTGCATGTGAGGCGAAGCGCAGTGTAGCCGAGCAAGTGCAAAGATTGCGAATCAAATAAAGTAACTTTTAATTCGAATAGCACATGCTATTTTTCTCCATTGCTAAAAATTCATTGCGTACACTAATTAAAAGTACAAATTACATACAATTAAAATTTGAAGATTGAACATTTTATTGAAATATTTTGTGTAGCAAAAAAGGTCTTGATATTTTTTGGTTTGTATATTTTAGCAAGGGATGACGCGTCAATTACTTTTAATACTGAAAACAGTATAAAAGTACTTTTACGCCTAGGATAAAACAGTGTAGCTTTTATCTTTAAAGACATTGCCCCATGCACAAACGGCAAACCGCCATTTCAAACGGTTAAATCCAATTATTGACAAAATTGTTTGATTTTCAATATCAAAATTATTAAAAAATAGTTCGAATCTTTAAGTTCCACCTTATTCGTAGAAAATTTTATTAAAATTGATTTAATTTCATTCAAAAACCCCCAATTTTATATTTTGACGGACGGATTTTTGCTTGACGTTCGTCAAAACATAAAATTGGTTATTTTTAATGAAATTAAATCAATTTTAATAAAAATATTTTAGAATAAGGTAGGGTAGAACTTATAGATTTGAACTACCTATTTGTTATAAATTTCATATTGCAAAGTGAAGCAGCTTTTAAATGTCGGTTTTCCGTTTTGCATGGGGCAATGCCTTAATACCCAATAATTGTATTACAACAAGCTACTTTTAAGACGGTATTTTGTTTTTCTCTCATCTTCCATTATGGTCTTTTGAACCATATAATCCAGCAACAAAATTCGCTCAGCATCTCTAAAGATTACTGCAATAATGTTCCTTGCGAACGCTTGAGTTTAAATTTGTTTGATGTAGGTGGATCCTTCTTTTTCCATTGCTTTGCCTCTTTGTGCTCTGGTTTCCAATGATGGATTCATGTTACATCCCTCTTTAAAATGTTGTGTATAAAATTATCCGGATGATTTCGGTTTATCCTTAAAATTTATTTCGAAATTCCGATATGAAATTTTGTTGAATTGACGAATAACATATTTCAATAATATGTTGAAGAAAGTTTGAGCTATAGGATCTCCTTGCCGCACTCCATGGTATCCGAAATGTTGCCGTCTATCGCCACCGCGAAAAAATCGTTTTTTTTTTTTTTTGGCAGATTCAACGTTCACGAGTATTTAGATTTAGATAATTTAATCTGTTAGTTAGTGTCAAAATAATTATTTAATTAAATAATAAGGAAACTTTTTAAGATTTCAAAATTTAGGAAACATAAATATTTTTATTTTATTTCCAATTTTTTATTTATATTCTTATCACCTTAGGTAATAATTAAATAAATAACTTTTTCCAGTTGTCAGGAGATGGTTCAACATCGTGAAACTCTTAAGTTAAGTTTCAGTTTTTTTTTTATTTTTTTTATAAAAATTGTGATTAATAATTAAAATTCATTTTAACTATTTTTAATAATTACAAAAGAGAATCAAAATAAATATTTCTCTATAATTCCGATTAGACTACATGTTGTAAACAAATAATTTTTATGATTATTTTATTTATTTCTATTTTTGGAAAACGAAATTTAATTAATATAAAACGTAATTGTGATTTTTAATTTAAAATTTAAATAGAAAAAAAAAAGAAATATTTATATTGTATATTTTTTAAAAATTGATTAATTATAATTGGGTGCTATAATAAATAAAAAAATTACGATACAAATATGACTTTAACGGTTGTAATTAATTGGAATTCTATAATTTCATTATTTAATTCTGCTCTCATTTTATAATTTAATTTATTTTTTTTTTGATATTTCTAATTTTATCGATAAAAAGCTATTAATTGTGTAACTATAAAAATATAATTATTGATAATTGATAAATAGATCAGTTCCTATTATAAAAAAAATTAAACAAAAAATATATACATATATTTATTTAACATTTTACTTTAAGTAAAAGCAATAAAATTATTATGTTTCTTTACATGTGCCAAAAATATCATTTTTTCACACAAAACCACAAATACACAAGTTTATCATCTCAAAGTTAAATTTAATAGTTTTTATCGAATTCTAAAATTTTACCAAAAATTTTTTAATTTTTTAAATATATAATTTTTTGTTGTAATTCTAGTCAAAAAATGTTAATAATTATAAATTTAAATGAATTAAAAAATTAATAATACAGGTATTTTAAAAATTAAATACACTTTTAATAAATATTTAAAAAACAAAACAAAATTAAAAAGTCTGGTAAATTCAATTAAATTAAAAATAAAAGTTTTAGAAATAATTTTTAATAAAATAATTAGAATTGACTTAATAAATTTCTATAAATTTTTTTTTTTTTTTTATAATTTCCCTCTCCCAAATTTTGAATATTTATTAATTGTTATAACAATATATATTTTAATTTAACAATTAAAAACTAACAAGTAACAACAAATAATAATAATCATTATATAAAGAATAATAAATAAATAATGAAGCACAAATTATATATAAAATAATATATATTAAAATACAATAAATAAAAATTATTTATAAATAAAATATTCTATAATTAGCTATTGTATTGTATATTACAATATAAAGAAAGAATTATCATCATCATCATGCCGATACAGATATTATTAAAACATCAAGACACAATATTATTATTAAAAAAATGTTTTTAATGTCGTTTGCCATGTTTTTTTTGAGACGCTGTGAAGGTAGGTAATCTAACTGTTAGATTGAAATGTTACCGCCGTCTTTTTATTAAACTTATTTTAGTAATCTTTGTCTCTAATGGGGGCAGTACTCACTCTATTTGTTGGTTCATTATGTATTTTCGAACAAATTCAAAATCTTTCTCCAAATCCCGTAACAAACATTAAATTAAACAAGTTATCTTTTAGATTTTTATTCTAAATATAAATTTATTTAACTCAATAATAAAAAAATTACTTACATGCTATTGTTTTTTGTTTTTAATAATAATTATTCTAAAAAATTATAATAAAGGTGTTATTTTTTAGTTAGGTAAAATGTTAAATAAACGATTGGTTATAAAAATATATCGTCTTAACACGGGACCTAATCAAAATGAACTACCTACATCTAAACATTAAAAATTGGATAAACGTATTTTATTAAATTTATTTTACAAAAAAATACCTAATTTATTTTAAATAGTTAATTTGACTATTATTTATTTATTATAACAGATTTAATCATTTTCTATACTGTCAATAACTAATATACAAATATAACAGTTTTACAAAATAATGAGGGTTTTTGTACTGAACTATCCAATTTAAAATATGTATATGTAATAATAAAATTAATTTAATAATTAAAAAAGAGTTTAAATTAAAAAGAGGCAAAAAATATATATGTGAAATGTTTGGTAAATAAAATACGGTTTTTTTTTAAATATGTCACATGTATCCAAAATTCGAGATACACGTAAATATTTATAAAAATTATTTATTAGACATGTTGTGCAACCGTCAATTTGTTGTTCAGACACAAACGTTATGTTTTTAATTTCTTTATAAACTTTTTATTCAGTCTTTTATAAAAAGATGTTATATTTTTCGTTTTTAGATAGAAATTAAATTTTAATGATTTATTTAATTATTCTAAGAATTTCGTGTTTATATTAAAGTTTCGATGTTCTGGCACGATATAAATTATATTTTCTAGAAAATATGAAAAGCACCATAATTTTTATTGGGAAGACAGAATGAAATGAAACATGGAGAACAAATTTATATAATTTTTTTTTTTTTTTATTTAATTAAATTAAAATTAATAATTATACTGTGGTCCATATTGGGATCCGTGATAATATGGTCCTGGATACATTTGTGGCTGAGGATATCCTCCATACGGGTATGGGGGTTGTTTTTGTGGATACACTATAAAATGAGAAATATATTATTATTTGTGATTATTGTGTATAACAATTTACTGTATATTTCAATCTACCTGGCATTAAATATTGTAAATTTAATTGCTCCTCTTTTTCGCGTTCGCTTCGTAAACATACCGCAGCGCCTGATAGTAAAATTGCGGCAACTAAACTGCTTGCAACACCAGCCCAAGCACAAATATACGACCAGTCGTATGTAATTCGAGTATTTTCTCGTAAAATTGAGGTCCATCCCAAATAGAATTCTTCTCCAACAACTTTTTCTTTTTCATAAAATTCAACCGTATGCCATAGTCCCATGGCACCGGCAGCAAGTAAACAAGTGACAAGCATTAGTATAGCGGTGGCTGTAATCGCACCAGCTGAACGTTTCCAACAACCCGATAATCCGGTCCAGAATGCACAGAATACAGCAACAAAACTAATTTTTATTAATAATAATATTCAAATATTAAATCATTTTATTTATTACTTCATATAGTATTTCTGACTTACCTCAAAATAAACAATGCAATACATGATCGCGCTAAATGTAACCGGGCAGCTGCATCATCAGCTGACGATATTTTATCGTCATTTGTATTTGTTGGGAAATAATCAATGTTCGAGCAGTGTGTCTCAACTGGTGATAGATAAATTTCAACTAAAAATAGATAAAAAAAAAACAAAGATTAAGATTTATGCGACTGTGTGCTATGTGGGATTTATCTCTATTATTTTATGAACTAGAAGTAGGGCGCGAAACAATTGTAATTTATTAATGTATATTGTATATTATGTGTTTTTGAGGACAGAAAATATAAATTTAACTTTATAAGGTAGTGCAAATATTTGCATGAATTTGTTGCTGTGATTTGTGTAGGGTACAAAGAGCATGGGATTGCTTTAAAATATTTTTAGTCGACGCCAACAAAGTTTGTATGTAATACGGAGTAAATAGTACTGTGACTAAAGGTGTGGCTTTTGGAACGACAGGTTCCCGTACTTGCAAAATATTAAAAATTAATAAATATAATTTATTAATTTTTAATGTTCATCAAGTCCAAGCTAAAATTCCATTGATCAAACAAATCACTTTATTTATAAACATCCAATATATTTCAAAAATAACCTTCCACTTGAAATTCGATAAGACATTTAAATTTGTGGAAACTGTAGAACCTTTGTTTGCAATTGATACAATACTTGCAGTTTGAAGTTTGCTGTAGACATGAAAGGTGAAAGAAATTTAGAAGCCGTACTCCTCCTAAATATTGTATTGTAATCAAGATAGTTCGACTATTAATTTAATTTGTACGCCAAATTGAATTTAATAAAACTTAATGTCTCTTTTAACAGAAGTTATGTTGTTTTAAATGGCGTTGTGTCATATCTAGGTAGAAGAAAAATCCTTGGCAGATTTCAAAATCGGGCGACATTGATATAGCTTAAAACTAAAAAGAACATTAATATGATCAAATGGTAATCCCTCCAAATAAATTTTGATAATCACTTAAATTCAACTAATTAAATTGTCGGTAATTATTTTTTGACTCCGCAAAGCTATTAATTAACAGTAACTATTTTTTCATGTCAGCACTATAGGTTGGCATGAAGCAATGCAATGTGCAGGTGGTTTATACAAAGCGGGTCTATAGCCGTACGTCCTCGATTTGGCTAATACTGCGTAAAGTAGGACGGTAAAATTAACTGCGAAAGAGTTGGGAGTGCCTTGAGCCCCAGAAAAGATTGCATAGTTTAAAACTAAAAAAAAAAAAAAAAAAAAAAAAAAAAACTATTTTTTGATCAATTCCACCCCATTTTACGTTACTTTACATTTATTTAATTAACAATTCTAATCTTCTACAATACTTGTGTAACGTCCGTTTGGCTAATCGATTCACTATCATTCAAGAGGTAACAATTTCAAATGTATTTGCGTAAATTACGACGAGGCTTAATTCAACTTAAATGTGCTAAAACTCGGAAAACAATATAAACGATATTTGATATATGGGCACCTAACGTTAAACGTGACCCCAAAAATGTGATAGTGGAGAGAGGTTTTTCCCAAATCTGTATTGGCTCGCTCGATCAAATTACTAAAGTATCATTCCTGAAAATATGTTGTCTCTTGATGTATTGAAAATGCCAATTAAAGGGCAGATTCAAAGACCGAAACTAAATAATATCTAGCACTTATTGGCGAACTTAATTGAAGCATTATACGGTATTATTTAATCGGGAAGGGAAGAGGGAAACACCTAGTCATCACAAATATAATGTATGAAAACAAAAATTATTAGATATTTGGGAATATTTTTGTTACATAATTATGATATTTTAATTATGTGATAATTTACAGATAATATAAATACATTTTACTTTTTAATGGAATTCAAAATAATTAATTTTTTATAATAAAAGAACTAAAAAAAAAAATCAAAAGTAAAAATACTTATGACCACTAGTGTACGTATAAATAACTTTTGTTACCTGTAATAATTATGATCGCCCAGGGAGATCTGATTCAAACACATACTGATCGCTTAATAATGATCATCAGTGCGATTGCAGCGCTCAAGATAAAAAATCGTAAAGAAAATTACTTTCTAAAAATAAAATATAGCGATTTATGATATGTTCTCGTTTGGTAATTTTAATTGAATAAACCACAATAATATACCTACAATGTTCTACGAATGTGAGATACTGATACCAGTGCATTTTAATAATTAAATGTTGGTTTTGCGGTTTTCTGTGTCGAGTTCAACGATCAAAACGTTCATTTACAAATTGTATGTATGTACATTGGGACTACTAGAAACAAGTTTTATTTTATCTATTGAGGTTGCATAAGACAAAAATAGTGATTACAGATATTGGCGAAAAAAAGAAAAAACGTAATGACGAAGGTGTATGACTGTATGATTGTGCACTCGTTTTTTCAGAAGAATCTAAACACAATTTAATTTCTAATGATTTTTTAAATTATTTGTAGATTGATAAAATTAAACATGATCACATTCATAATCAATACACCAGTATAATTATTCATCAGAATGGAATGACGAATGGCTGAATAAATCGAGTTTGTTTTAAATTTTCCAAGAAGTATAGAAGTTATGATGGGGCATTGCTTAACTGCTAAATTATAAAAGACTAGAAGTTTTAAAACAATTTTTATATAAATTATTAAAATTTAAGGGTGGTTTGCAGATAATTAAAGTAGCTTTCGTTTTATATTATGTATAAAGCATATAAAAAAATATTTATAATTTTTGGGTCATTCATAATGTTCAAATCAATGATACATAAATTAAACTTTCTCCGAGCACTAAAGAAAAATAAACGCAACTCTATATAAAAGTGAGATTTTTATAAAAGTCTTGTTTGAATAATTGAGACATAGATTTACATACAGGAACAGTTGATAACCTGATTTGACACATCAAGGTTTATATAAACAAGCTATTAATTTGTCAAACATATGCACATACGTCATAAATATTGTATATTATTTATATGAATTATGCTTCAAAACCACAAAATATATTAGAAAGTTGTTAGTATAGTTCAAAATCTGTATTATACCAGCCTTCAACTAATATTTTTCAGTTTTCAAATGTTACAAAATAAATTTAATCTTAATAAATTTTATACGCTTGTATATTACAGCTAAATAGCTAAACAATGTTAAAACACGTGTCATATTAAATTTCGGGCACCCATCATGAGGTTTTATTTTAGTATGATAATATACGAGATTCGAAATAACTATTACATACTACAAAAAAAAAATTGACATGTAAATTAATTTAACGTGATTCTACTGGCTTAAATATTTAAGAAATTTCAAGGCCAATTTGCCTTTAAGCTATGACCACGTCTAAAAAAATCTTTATACATGTATCGAGATCGCAATAAATTCTTTACATTCAACGTATTCCGATACAAATAAAGTTTGATTAAGTTTTTTAGTTTTGTTCGATAATAAATTCCAAATACATATGTGTTTATGTTATTTAATTTCTTTTTTGGATGTGACAAATATGTGTGCCAGACAGTTTAATATTGCCGTTTTACAATCAACCACGCATTAAACCAAAAAAAAAAAACAAAAAAAAAATGTCTGCTAAAAACGTATAAATATAATATTTACCAATTAGGCTGACTATAATTAAATTTAGTTTTCGTATTTTACGCGATTACATATATTATAAATCATCCTATTATATCGACCAAGCGTGACATACACTGGCAAAGAAAATTCAATTTCTACATAAATGTGTGACACTAGAGTAAATATAGTATGTTTAAATATAATCGCATTCCAAACTCGAAACTTTTTCTTATTTTGTGCTGTTGATTTTCGTGAAAGTTTCATGTTTTACAACCCTTTAGGTTATTTCGGGTAGTAAATAATAAATATGTAGTTAGGCGTAGCTTTAATCTGTCCAAACAAAAATAATATACTCGTATGCTAATAAAAATAGTTCCGTTAAATAAAAATAACTATAATTAACTATAAATCTTGAAGCCTTGATCGTACCTATGTATGTACATATATAAAAACGCGGCATTAATTAATTTTAATTATATATCACACTTATCTTGTGCTGTGTATGAGAGGTAAAATTTTTTCTTTATTTGTTTCTTTCATATATACGAGTACATAAATAGCTTGATAGAAATCAAAATTACAGAGATTACAATGAGATTATTGAACTTCGCGCACAGTACAGAATTAAGCCAATTGATTAGTAGATGACTTCATCACACTCGAGAACCGTTAACTGATTTAGCTGTCAGCAAAGTTATATAATGATCGTGCTCAACTTTGGTGGGTACAATAAAATCAAAAATTAATTAACCAAGGTTATGGTATCAAGACGTATCAATCTTAAATATAAAATTGCTTGGGTGGATTTTGAATTTAGCCATAGTGCTTCAGTATCGAGTCGATAATACTGGCGCCCAATATGGGGTTCAATCCAGTTTCTCGAAATATTATTTAAAAAAAAAAACCAGGTGAAATACTTTCGCCCCTTTCTGATCTAAGACATCTTTTTAAAGTTGGTCGTTTTATTTTTCTTTACAGTTTATGTTTTGATTTCAAAATATGTGTAATATGTATGTACATCCACTTGTATAAATATTATGAATTTATTAAAAGGAAAGTCTATTGAATATAAGATGAATTTTGAATATTCATTCACTCTTGGCATTTGTTTAGGGTTTTCCGAAAATCTTAAAACTTTCTTTTATAGTAAACATATTTATCACTGACAAATCAATCAACCAAATTAATTTTTTTTTTATATAATTACCTGATGAAGCCGGTGGTCTGTCTTTGGGGTAGCATATTCTAAATAATCCACGTGTTCTTGTGAAGTAAAAATATTTTGAATTTAAACTATCCAATATTGATACTGAGTCAGGATGTTTCGTTATATAGTTCTGTAAATGAAAAAAAAATAAATATTACTGTATTTATATAGTTATTCACTAAATATATGTTACGTGAATATTGAAAAGCCAATGCTATAGGTTAGAAGTGAACATACATTGCATTATATTTAGAGAAATTTAATTTTACAAAATCCATATACAGAGTGTTTAGTACACTTTTTAAAACTATATTAGCGTAACCTAAAAACATCGTTAAACGAGTAAGTATGTACTCATAAAACAATTAAAAATACATTTTTGTCGGGGCCTACTTTATTCGGTTCTAAATTTGTTATATCCGATTTGGGCTGACGCTGATTGCGCGTGTTTAAAATAAAAACGTATATCGAACCGTCGACGTATTTTCATATTTTGAATAATTTTTTATAATGAAAAGATTGTCTTGTAACAGGTATTAAAATAGACTTTAAAATATTAATTTTCGAAATGTTTGTAGGGAGAAAATTAATTTGATTTTAAATAAAAAATTATCTAGCTAAATGCACTTTTGATTTCATTAGTAAAATGTTAGGAAATCATTTTATAAGCTGTATTTAATTCGGAAAGGAGATTTGAAAGTTCGATTGGCGGTCAATTACCGCATACGCGTAGAAATTCTTGTTCCATTCGTTTTTTTTTTTTTTAATGTATGGGTAAAGAGTGTTCATGTTTAATGTCGACCAAAAATTCCGATTCCCACTTCCATGACTTTCCACTCAATTAACAACATTTAAAATAATATACAATAAAATAATGGCGTCCTTCCATTTTGTTACAGTCGAACTTGCAAAAATCATGTGACATATGTCTTACAAAGTGACTTTAGACGTAACAAACGATTATAAGATAACAGAAAAGTTAATGTGGATTGTTTATTAAAAGTCAAAAGCTTTATTATCTAAAAATATTGACATTGTTTCTTTTACTAAAATGGTTGGCAATAGAGACTTTTTGTATAATGTTGTAAAAGCTGGTAAAAACTTGTGGACACTAGCTCAGAACTATTTTTGTCTGACCAACATTTTCAAAATTAAAGCTTTTAAAATTATAATTAAGATTTAGTAATCGGAAGTTTTGAAAGAATAGTATTACCTATTTAGAAGCTCCATATTTATGTATTATATTTTCAACATAATTGTAAGAATAAATATTTTAGATTGAACATTACTAAATACTCCAAAATCGGCAAAGACTTTAAGTTTAAATAAGTAATGATCAAATGCACGTAATTATGTTTAAAGCTCGCTTAAATTATCTCCCAGATAATTTTGAACTTTTCGGTAATTACCTAATTAAAAGATGAACAAGACCCTCAAATGATCAAAAATAACAAATGCATCGGAATAAAGCTCAATAACAAGTATCGGTTTGCTTAAAAATTTTACTTTATTGAGACATCGAATTTCGTAATAATAATTCCGACTTAACTATAGTTTCAATGAAGTGTGTCATATTTAACCAAAGCTTCAACCCAATTTCAATTTTATTTCTCGTAAAGAAATGTTTGTCATATTTCGTGGCGTATTTTACTGCATTAAATGGTTCTAAAGAGGAATTAAGCACATATTCATATATTTTTAAATTGCTGAAACTCTGAATACTACTGAATATAGGTGTTCGAAGTTAATTATGGTAACTATTCGCATTTGGGAAATCATCGTTTGGGATGTATAATTCTGAAATTGGCTTTACGCCACCAGTGTTCATGAGTCAACGATGTTTCATGGTTTCCCAGTTTTCGGTAAAACACTATTATGTAAGTCGAAAGCTTTAAGCTAAAAAATATTACAGATTTCTGTTAGACTAAAATTGTTGGGAAAGTTCATTTATTTTGGTTTATAATCCGTTATCCCGTACCTTTGAGGTATTTTTATTTAAAATATATTTGCAGTAAAGCTACTTTTGGAGCTGTAATTTAAATTAGCTATTAAAGTTTTATTCAGCTTTATGGTGAATTTCCAGAAATTGATACTAAAAAATATATAAGTAAAGAGCTAGCCGTATTGGCAAGAAATTTCCCCTGTTAATCAAAATAATTTAAAATTTAAATTTTTGCCTGAAAAGTTTTAAGTTAACTTTGAGTTTCACTAAACTTCGAAATCTCAGTAGTACGAAGCCTGCTGCTCGAGACCAGTTTTTGCAAAATTTATTGAGAGTAAATTTAAGATTTTGATCATTTATTAAATATAAGGCTTAAAAGCTTTTTCAAAAATTTCTTCCAAAGTATTACTGGAATTTAAAATGTTTGATTTAAGGCCACATTTTAAAAGAGACGGTGGGTCTTTTAAGATCGACATATATGTATATATATTATAGGCATCAGGTAAAACATGCGACTATATATAGATAATCTATAGACGTCGTTAAATCCTTGTCTACCTAGAATCAAAATCTGTATAATTTTAAAACTATTTTTCCCATTCAAACTCTCAAAATTACAAAACATTCTGGAAAGCAAAGTGAAGTGAAAGAGAAGATAGGTGTAGTTTCTTAATAGACGCCCTACATTACAACAATAGTCTCCAACCGAAAAAACTAAGTTTTTTCACTTAATATTTAACTACTAATCGGATTGTGGGATCGCGATGTATACTTGTATTAATTTAGTATTGATTCTCGAAGCATTTTAACAACAATAATGTATAATAATTTTTCTAACTTCGGAATTTTGATCGATTTGATTTAGTTTAAAAAAATTGACGGGGAAATTATCACGCAAAAATTATTATTGAATTCGGGTAGTAAAAATAAAAAATATCTGCGGAGCTGAAAATTTATTTCATAAAATATTATTTTCACGGTATTATCACAGTATTCGGACACGGCCTAACCACTACATAAATGCTTGTAAATTAAAAGGCAGGCCGTGGGATTTGGTCTGTTCGATTTATTGTATAATACAGAAAATGGGCAAAATAAATAAGTGGAGAACATTTTCTTGCATAAGCTATAATAAAAACTTCCTGGAAAGAAATTACTCGATATACAAACAATTTGTAATTAAAACCATTTCCCATTATTGTAAAATGCATAAACGTGCTTCTTAGGTACCTACCTAGTATATGCACGATGTATAGACCTATATACGCATACAAACAATGGAACATCAAAAGTCGCGTTCTTTTAACTCATAAATATATATGTACGTATTATACAAAGGCACGCATATCAGATAATATTTCACTTTTCGAGTTCTCAAACAAAGTGAAAGCGCGCGACTTACTGGTAAAGTCTACATAATAAATCTATCTAGCTGCTGTCTGTTTATATGTCTACACTAGTCTAGTGCCAGTTTTATGATTAAGTTCTGCTTACACACACGCATTATAATTGTGATGAATGAATCTAAAACATTCTCCTTAGTCTACTATAATAATACTGCTTTGCTAATTTGCATTTAATTATTTTATTATATATAATTTTTAAAAATAGAAATTGTATAAATTATTTACTTCTTTCTAATCTTCTATATACATGAGAACATAAATTAGAATTGAATTAGAATAATTCGCACGACATCGTTTTGATTTACAATATAATAATATTTTTTTACTGAGTATGGAGGTGAATAGAAATTTAAAACTTTTCACATCTTCATGTCGATTTTCAATGATTGAACTATAATAAAATGTTTTATACAAAGACCGACCGAGTAGTGAACTGAAATTATGACTGAACGAAATTGTAAAGTCAAAGGTTGCATATATTCTCCATTTATTTAGTGGCCTTATAAATAAACAAATTATCCAACATTACTCCAATTTCTACATCCAAATTTTACTCATTATTAAATTAGTTGTTAATAAAATATTTAGGTTTACTTTTAAATTTTATGGTTATGTATCAGAAATTAAACAAAATATATGTCTGTTATTTCAATTTAGTCACAGTTTATATGTTCACTGAAAAATAAAACCAACATTTTTATACAGGGCTGGAGGTGGTGCGAAATTTAAAACTTTTCATAACATCATGTGGATTTTCAATGATTGAACTAGTTCTTTATAAAATGTTTTGCCGTTGAAAATAGTAATAATATCGAAACTATTTCTCTAAACTAACTGTATTAAGTGATGGCGGAATAGTTTTGATAAATTTAAATATAAAATTTACATAAATATTTGTATTTTTGATGCGATAAGTAATGTTATATTCTATAAATAGTGATGTGTGTTGCCATACATGAATTGAAATACCGGCACACAATAGAATTTATATAAATTTCAAACTTGTATTTACATACAGTCAATATAAATTTGACTTATGTTAAAATAAGCGACATACCGTATTTCTATATTATTATGTGGCTTGAAGAATACGATAAATTAAATAAAATTCTTAATTTTAAGTTTAAATTTAAATTATTTAAAATTTAAGCCATGTTTGTATATGGAAGGTAGTTCGTACGACCATCAACATTTCCCTTCAAAGGCTTTTTCTTAAATATATGTCTTTGCTCAAATTTATTGAATTATAAACTCGTAATCCGACAATCAAAAATCAAATTTATGCTATCAATGGATCTGGCCATTTTGTCTGACTACATATTTTATATATTTTAGTTAGTTTGATTTAAAAACAATTTCACACTTGTTAATATTCAAATTTTAATCAATATAGAAATTCATTAATGGTGAATCACATTAGTTATATGGTCTCATGCGCTCAACTTTTTGTTTTTACTTCGACTTCCTCTTGCAGCCAGTAGAATGATCCGAAGTTTAAAAAAAAACCGAAATAATAAATAAGTATGAAGTATGAAACCATCAGTGAAAAGTTCATTCTAAAAAACATGAAAAATTTTTGGGAATATTTAATTTTGCACGATTCGAATAATTTTGGATAATTTATTATTAAAATTGGCTATGATTTACATGCCTGTAGTCTTAACAAACTGAATGAATTTAAACTAAGGTAGGAATGACAATTGAACCACTTTGAAACATGGCTAATATAACACATCTTAAGCTATATTCTGTAGGAGCCTAGTTAGGGTCCTTAGTCCTCAGCTAACTAATAAAGTATTTTGCCAGACGGCATCTAGAAGCAGCAAGCCAATTTAGTCCTAATTCATTCAGAATAAAATTCTTTTCTGTTTTCTTATACCCTAGACACACTGTCGATTTAGTGAATTTTTCGAGATTAGCCGCAGTGTGTCATCCTCGATTTAGCTAATCTCTTTGTTTTTGCATAGAAACTTAAACTAGTTTAGCTAAATCGGATTTATTAAACCACAGTCTGTCTAGGGTATTATCTATATTATATGATAGGCTGCGGTTAAGGACCATTTAGTTTTAATTATCTTTGGTGGTCAATATCACAATATATCCTATATCCACATAATTATATATAACAATTTTGGAACGGGGAATGGATTAAAGCCTTAATCCCACAATGTATCATTTCTACTAGAATCGCAGTGCTGGGATTTTTGCTTTTACCGGGAAGGCCAGATGATCTAAGAAAACCTTTGAGACGACACCAATTTAAGAAATTCAAGCGAGTTTCACAAAGCTCTCGTTATAATTCCAGGAAAGTTTACATCTTTAATAAAATAACAATATAGCTAGAAAAGGTAACTTGCATTCTTATCTGTGCTTAAATGTCAGATGGAAACGTTTTTTTTTTTTGATAGATTATTTGGATTTGGAAAAATTTGTGAAATTCGGTTACAAAATTCAAATTTCAACAATACAGTCCGAAATATCAAAAAATACATCCGATTTAGTTTTTATGTGCATTTTTAAAACATCTTGTGTGATTCCAATTTATATTTTGCGTGTTCAGTTTTAATTAATTTAATGATTATAATGAAATTTAATTGAATTTAAAAAATGCACATTTCGAACGGATCCTAGTGAGTTTTTGGGGACGTAATTTTAAGACCACCAGAATACCGATTAAGAAACTTTCGTCTTAAAAAAAATAATTTACAAAATGCGTCTTCGAAAAGAAAGTGTTTAAGAGTCTTAATGTCAGAATTAGTTAATGTCATATAATTAGCAATATCTGACAAGAATATATGAATACACGGGACATTAATCGGTTATGTGGAAGTACCCTGCACAAGGCGAGGGTACACAATATAATTACCACTTAATCATACAGTAATTTGAGTTGAGCCATAATTATGTGAGTTAAACTAAAATTAAAGCTACAGAATTAAGGTACTTATAGAAGTCTTGTGAATGTTAAAGCTGTTTGGTTTTGTGCTTAACTTTACATATTTCTTTTTCTAGTTCATCAAAATATTAAATCTTTGCAAAGATGATCAAATGATTTACTCAGATGGCGTAATAATTGATATACCTATATGTATACATTTTATCCATTTCGTCACAATTTCATATAAAAAATCTTACCTAAATAAATAAAAATTTTAATTAAATTAAATTGAAATGAATAAATCAACTTGTTCAAATTTATACAATAATTCACATTGCTCAAGGTCCGCCATTATAACATACTATATATAAGTAAAATGACAATAGAGCAAACTATTTATTCGATTTTTCAATTTATTGGTTTCGGATTATGAAAACAACTAAAACTGTATACAATCAAAATAAAATAGTTTATTCCATGGAATTGGTTTTATTCACACCGGAATTTTGTGCCATTTAAAGACCTCGAACTAAATAGTTACACAATATTTTTGTAAGATAAATATCTAAGTTGATAGTTTGAGACAGGTTTATCGAGCATTTTTCTGTTTTCTGGAACTAATGTGCATGCAACAAAGGGTGTTTATGTATTTTACACATATTATGTAAACATATGGGTTTTGTATAGTAAAAAATCGCGATTCTACTTTCAAAAAAAATATATTTTTTAAAACTGAAAAATGCTGTTTATTTATGACAACAATAAGAAGCTTGTGCATACGTATATGTATAAAACAAGCTAAGACATATTCTTGCAAATGTATGTGGAATTTTGTTTTGTTTGATAATAGAGTTGTTTTTTTATAGTTTTATAGGTGTGGATAATGTGTAGGTCGGATCTAGGGATATTTGGCATAACTGCATAAATATTTAACATTATTTTACTAACACTACATTATATAATTTGATATAGTTTAATATTAGACGGTGTATCTCAAATTCTTGCAGCGGGCCGTTAAGTTCTTGCCAAATTTTATATGCACGTAAGGTCCGTTCTACAGCCTAGCTTACGAAACGCTGACGTCGAGTAAATCGTTTTTTTTTCTATAATAGACTGAAGTATCCGAAGGTCAAACGAATTAAAATTTAATCGTTTTCTTTCTAAATAAAAAAAATACATTTTCTTATAACCTGTTTCTTGAATCTCACATCGGCATACCAACTAAATGCGATTTGATATACATACCATGAGTTGGCATTTTGATTAAATAAAACTAAATTTTCATGTACTATGTCGACGTGTATACTCATATTATGAAATCCCAGAAAGTAATTAAAATCCATCCTTAAGATGTTTGCCTTAAAAAGCGTTTCATTTTACAAGATATTTACAGTCGATTATAATTTTTTCTTGTATTGTTTTGTTTAGGTTATTACAAAAGATTAGTATAGGATTGCGTTTATATATATGTAGTTTCATACTTTGATCTGAACACAAGGTTTTTTTTATAAGATGACAGTAAAAGCGTTGTAACACAATTACATTGCAATCTTAAGTAAAACCGAGATTCAAAGTCAACACATATCCAAACTTTGCTAATTTAGCAAAATATTTATAAATTTTCTTATGAAATATTTTCCCCAATATTTACGTAAGTTATAATACGGAAACATGTATTAACGAAAGAAACCAAACTAAATTTTCCAAATAAATTAATCTGAATCTGATTTTCTATTTATAGCTAATTTGTTCTACTTATAAGCAAACACGTACTATGCACAAATATTTTATATATAAAAACTGCATTACATAAATGAAGTCTTCCCCAATATTGATTTCATATTACATACATGATACAGTGGCGATGATGACCACAAGAAAACATGTAATTTGTGATTTCTCCGTAGATCTGATTTTTGTGCTTGCTGTTGAATTACGGTCGATGTCCAGAATGATATATAACTGATTTTGATCGCATTCTTGCCATTGCACAAGATGTTTTATCATGAAGATTTTAAACTTATAGTTTATCCCTTGTGACAACATGACTCCTGTGTGTATTTAATTTTTTTTTAAAAAAAAAATGTGTTTATATTTTAATTTATCGTATTTCATAAAGAATTCATAATAAAATGTTATGCACGATTATATACACTCGCTTGTTAATAAGAAATCGTTTTATGCTCGCATTGACACAAAGGTAGCTCAGTTACTTATAGTTTCAGACCCCAATTCTCAAAGTTCACACCATTTGTTATGACTACAGTCACGTCACTTCAAATTTTCAATCCTCTTTTAGTCGTTTGTTAAATCTAAGTCACTTTAAACGACAGATGTCACTTGATTTTTCCAAGTTTGTGTATAATGAAAATGGAAGGGCGCAATTTTATTGTATCTATTTTAAAATATTGTTAACTGAGTAATTTGGTAGACTGTTTTAATTATTGTTATTTTTAATTTTTGCCTGATATTTCAATAGACGCAGTCGTGCACTTGCAGAGACACTTTGAAATTCAAATGTAATGGCGCGGCCAAAGCGTACAGCTGCAATATATCCAGGGAAATTATAATAAGAAAACAACGTTTTGAGTATTTAGTGATTTTTGATCGTTATAACAAGTTTATGGTGCGAGCTTACGGCAAGTCTAATTTTGCTTCAGCAATGTGCTAAAAGCACAAGCAAAAAGTCATGTTCACCAGAGATATTAGTTTAGACCATGCACCAGAAAAACCAACAATAAGGCGCAGCCTCAACCCAAGTTTTAGAAAAAATATGCCTACAATTATTATACATAGTAGCACCCGAGATTTCATAAACATGTGTGATATTACTCTACAAAATGTACCTATAAATAAGAGTAATGAACATTGCAGTTTCTTATCAATTATAAAAAAAAATTTATATATGTTTTTTGTTATTTACTGTCTTTATAAATCATAAAAAAAATGTTAATTAATTAGTGGTTACAGTTAAGTTGGTTCAGTAATTGTTGTCTCATTAATAATATAGAAAGTATTCCATGGAAGGTGTAATTAACATTCCGCATATATATTTTAATTACTGAAACATATGTTTGATGGTCGTTGACATTTTTTTATATATTTTATTTGATGCACACTATATTCAAGGTAAAAATGTAATACAGTGCGCGGAATTTCAACGATCACTTTCACGTCACCATTCGTCGAAAATAATTCTTACGCAACTTAGTTTTTTTTTTTATATCGCATTGTCTTTTGGTACAGTTCTGGGAGCTATTATAGAGAATTTATTATAAAACTGTTTCATAATCCATTCATTTAAAAAATTTAATTTATTTTATTGCATTCAGTTCTGTTATTTATAAGTATTTATATACGTATACTTAAAAAAAAGAGAGATGGCAAGGTTAATTAAATTTAAAAGACATGTCTTGAACTCACTATAAATTGTATACATATAAAGCATTAGATTTAGATTAAAAAACAAAAAACCTAAATTATATCCACATCGATGAATTTAAACTAATTTTTAATTATTTTTGTTGGTAGATTTCGAAACACTGATGAATTTTTAATTAGCTACCGCAACCATCGTTGGTTGGTAAAGGTGTTTTGAAAATTAAGAAACATTTTTTTTTTGTTGTGTTTTGGGTGGGTTTCTATAACGAATATGTACATGCATTCACACTATGATTTAGATGTTTATCGAGCTTAGCTAATTTTATACTTTGTCAAGGATCTTATATACAGTTGTTAATTATAGCATAACGTAGGTGGATTGAATTACCCAAATATTTCCGGTGATACAAAAAAAAAATATTATTTAATTATTGTTTAGAAAAGATTCATCCCAAAACAAAAATCTATGGTCTGCAAATTGAATTGAAATTGTGTGGAAGTGGAACTAACTATATCTTCTTAATCCAAGTTTAGCAGTTTAATCCTTAAGATATTAACAAAGACCCAGTTTGCATTTTCTGTCCCAAGTATCTACATTAAATAAGTTTAGTTTAGATGAAGAAGGCGGTCAGTTAATTAAGTTAAGAAGCATTACGGATTGAAAATGTTGAATCAGAATTGGAAGTTAAAGGCATGTCTGTGCTTCCGTTGAAATTACTTTGCTCGAAATACGGCTATTTGTTGAAGACATATTTGCCTTGTCTAAAACGTTTTACTACCAAGCTCTAACTTAACCAAAGTTCCAAAGTTTTAGCCAAACCTCCGAGAAGCGGTTAGATTATAGATGAACAGTTGCCTCCATTCTTCGTTTCAAGCTACAGCCGAAGTTTTTCCGTTATAGCTTGTGTAGAAATACTGCTTTCCTCTGAAAATAGGCCTCAGAATACAGCGATGTAGTTCCCAAAAGCCTGATCTGTGTGTGATGGGCAATCAGCTCACAGGGCGATCCGATCGTGCGTTGTGAGGCACAAAACAGATTGTATGAATAAAATTTCACATCATTCAAAAAAATCAGATTTTCAAATTTCAACCATTTTGATGGAAATTTCAATTACCTAAGAAGTGTTGGTTCGTAAAAGCATGATTTTCGATTTGCATACGTGTTACAAAATTTTGAAATTCTATGATTTATCGAAATTTTTAAATTTCCCCAAGATCGTTCAAAAGTTTCAACTTTTGACGTAAAATTCGATTCTATAAAGCGGCATGTTCTAAAGGTTAGGTTTGGGTGGCGGTCCACTAGGACCAGACATATACAAAAAAATGGTCCGTAGCCATTGGATTTTTAAAAGTTAAAAATAATTCAACTCATTAAGAAAAAAAAGGCGTGGTTTTGTTTGTCGTTTGAATGAGTTGATAGGCTAAAATCCAAACTCTATAACATCAACCTTAAAGTAGAAGTTCGATTTTGCAATTTTAAAATTTTTTTTAATTCAATTTCAAATGCCAACTTGTCACATTTTGTCACATTTCGAGAACTCTAAATTCTAAATAAAACTTCAAATTTTGAATAAAAAAATTACTCTTGTCACTTGTTTTCTGTTTTGTTTTTTATATGTTGTATGGTTTTTACTTAAAGTTTCTACTCGTAGTTGCAATTGTTAAGAAGTTATTCAAATTCTACAAATTTTTTCGAGTCGTGTTTTTGGAAAAGTCAGATAACTAAGCCGCGTAATAAATTAGAGAAGGACAAAAATGTATTTCTGATAAAATTAAATGACCTCGAATAATATTTTATTTGATAGCCGCATAGTCAAGCGGTTCAAAAGATATCTAAATTCAAGAATAGGTGAACCTTTTCAGTCCACTATGTTCTTACAACTTTAAACCTGGTTATTATGTGCCTGTTTTCATCGGTACGCAGGACAATAAATCACACCCTCATTTCTTTCTCTTTACTTACAATGTAATTTTAGTCAGCAGTTTTATAGCAACGAAACAAAGGATAAAGCATCTTTTATTTCATTTGCATCCGTTGCCGAAGGTAAACTATATAACTAAATTTGTGGAGCATTTCTATGTAGCAGAAAATCTAGTTATGTCTAATCCAAAATATTTCGTTCCGTAGCTTTTGCAGCTAAATTTAATTTTCAATAGACCCGTATTACTTATGTTGGTCATGTTTCATTGAAAAATTATAATTTAACAATTTTCTATTTAAACAAATATTTTACGTAACAATTTTTAACATAAATCGGTTGATTTGTGGGATATTTTTATAATATTGGTGGGAGGAGAATGATAAGGATTGGTGGGACGTGAGACATTAATCAGTTGTGCGGGTCAGGAGTGAGGATTATCTTAATATTTTAGTGAGACTAAAATTGTTTAATATTTTTTTTTTTGAATTGTTTAAGATAATCTAATGCGTTGATTTTTCGAATAAATTACTAAACTATATTATTTTACTTTACGCTATTAGGCATCAGGCGGCTAATGGAAAATCTTCTCGTGAGGACGCTTTTTATTGTTATCATCGCTGCTCGTAAGTACCACACATGTTTAATTTTTATATTTTTGTATGTAAGCTTTTTTTATTATTGATTTCCAATTTGCCATAATTGTCTGAATTGAATGACAATACGTCAAATTGGACTTTGGGAATTGGGAGGGAGTGATTATAAAAATTTCGTCAAAACAGTATTTCTATAAGACTTCGGCTTGACGATCTAATCTGCATCTGAAATCACTTGAAAGGCAAAAAGGTTAGGCTAAAACGATGCTGAATTTCATGTAACTTTATTAACATATTTAGTTTAGTTTTAGAATTTGGAACTTACGTTATTAATAAAAAAAAATTTAATAATCTACATATAAAGACCAAGCCTAATTAAACTGCAAAATTAATCATCACAAATCAATTGTAGCCTGGCTTATTTTAAAATTAAAGTGATTGTAAAATTTACATTTTTCCAAAACCTAAATGTGCTTTCAACTCTTGGAGAGTACACTATACGAAATAATGATAGGACCAAATTAAAAAACTAATATTTTAGTTGAATAATGGTACTAAAAAAAGAAATATTTATTTCACGAAATAACTAAATAGTAACAGTTTACTTAAACCAGTACCAACTTCTTGTGTGGTACTTTTACAAATAATTATTTAACTTTAAATATTCCATCCTAACGAAATAATAATAAGACCATAATCATTTTGATCCCAAAACAAAAAAAAAAATTATTATTTAGCAATTAAATGTTTTGTTTGAATTTAATAGTCGGTATTGGCACCTTGGTTGATTATTACATGCTGTAAACGACGAGGCATAGAATTTATCAGTTTTTTGATCACTTCCTGATCAATTTTGGCCCATTCGGTCTTAACAGCTTCTTTTAGTTGCCGAACAGATTCGAACTGACGACCATTTTTGAAAACACGTTCCGATAATATTGCCCAAAGGTTCTCGATCGGGTTAAGATCTGGGCTACAGGCGGGCCAGTCCAATAATGGGATACCCGTAGAGTTAAAAAACTGCTTGGTTAATTTCAGCCGAATGAATAGGGGCATTATCTTGTTGAAATATCCAATCTGTACCACCCATTTCGTCTCCATAGGCAGTTAGTAAATCGTCCAACAATTCCACATACTTTGCGGCATTCATTTTTGTTGAGATAATGCATATAGGAGTTTTTTCATAGTACCCCATAGCCCCCCAAATCATCAACGATCCACCACCAAAATTACGAGACATTCATTCCTGCCTTCTTGCACGTGTGTCATGCCAATACTTCTGCGACCAATCAGGACCATCGAGATTGAACTTCTTCTCACCTGAAAAAACAACCTGGGTCCACTCCTCTTCCCAAAATTGGTGTTTCTCCGCAAAATCTAGCCTCGCACGTTTGTGGTGGATTTCCAATCGTGGTTTTGCAATTCTTTTTGTGTACTCTAAGTTACAATCAGCTTTTAGAATCTGCTGGACTCGTCTAACAGTCACGTTAAGATTGAGAGATCGTCGTATCTCAGCTGGGCTATTCGATTTGTGGACAGCCAATCTTTTTATCTCTCGAACTTTCTTGCAGAGATAACTGATTTTCTTCCTGTAGATTTCTTTTGGCCGTATTGTTCTCTCAATTTCAACAAATTTATTACCACCGTCTTACTTCTCCTAATTCGGTCTGCTATTTCCGTGGTTGTCATTCCAGATTCCCGATAAGCCAAAATTGGTCCTTTCTCCTTATCCGTCAACTCCTTACCTCGGCCCATTTTAGTTTTTTTTACGAATATCGTTCAAATCACACTAAATTATTTTCTAAATTATTTAAAAGTCACAATTACAGCTAAAACAAAAGTATAATTGTACATTAATTAATTCCTTACATGATACAATAACAGTTAACGACGTTGGTCCTATGATTATTTAGCACTGAAATTTTATTGAATTGCTACTAACGCCGAGCACAGACGGAATATAAAATGATGATTGTTACAGATTTTAAAACTGTTTATGAGTGATGTAAAAACAAATGATATAACATTAATTATTTTGTTTTTATGAAATAAATGTGGTTACTTTGTTTGGTCCTATCATTATTTCGTAGAGTGTATACTCGAATTCGAAATTTCAAAATAAGTAAATATCAATTTTGTTAAACCGAGTTTTAATAATGCGGAATTTCACATTTAATATGTGCGGACAGTCAAATTTCATCTGCTAAAATTAAACTCAGTTTTCAAAATTAGACTGAAAGGGCGCGTCTTGTTACACACATATATACCATATTCATTTACCCATAAATGATGATGAGATGCATTTCTTACTACATATGATTTTCTTATACATATTTTGAAATCAATAACTGAAACGATAACGATCGACCTCAAAATACCCGATAGTCTTCACCACATAAATACACTCGTCATATCTTAATATATACGCTGGCTATACGTAACATACATTCCTTATTTCTTTTCCATTAGTTATATACATTAAATGTCAATCAAGAAGTATAAAAATTTCATTCAATTAAAAAAAAAAAAAGTATAAATCCAAATATTTATAAATTGAAACTAACCAGTTTTCTTTTTTTTATTTAATACATACTTCGTATATTTGTTGAACATCGCTGAATTTCTTAAAGAAGTTTCTTTTCTTAATAATTTTATTTGTATACACATTTTTTATTTTCTTCATCACCAAAAAGTACATAAATATATGTATACATTTACATAGATGTATGTAAGTATTTATATATAAAGTAACAGTACAAAATACACCGTATAGTGTGTTTTATTTGTCCATTCTTTTGTAAGTTTGTTCTTCTGTTTGTGTTTCTTTTAGTTTCTTTAAGAAATTCCATTTAACTTAGTTTAATATTAATGAAGAGATTATAATTTTTAAGTTTTACTTTATGTGAGAGATGCGGATTTTATAGGTAAACCACTATTAATATCGCAATGCTCCACACGCTTAGCCGGAAATAGCGCTCATTTACTCATATGTTCATATCCGCTTATGCATGGTTCAATTTATGTATTTGTATACATATACATAGTTGAAAATTTTAACCAAATCACATTTATTACAAAATAATTTAGTTTTTGGCTTGGTTTCATAAATTTAAGGTTTGGCTGAATATATTTGCATAATATTTGTGTCTTATAGATTATATAGAGTTTTACAATACATCTTTATATAATTTTATCACTTTTGTTGCCTAATATTTGGTCCAAATTTTACACTGACTTTTTATTGTACGAGACATATTATTTATACTTACTATTTTATACTTATATTTTCTTTTCTAATTAATTTTAGTTTTTTTTTACTAAGAATTGGTATTAAAATCAAAATTTTAGTTTAAATTAGTGAAAGATTAGTAAGAGAGTTTGTTTGGCCCAGAAAATCAAAATATTTTTAATTTTTGCTCCTAATTTACGTGAGTTGCTCTGATCTCTGAGACTGTATCTTCACTTAGACGTTTTATATCGTGTATTTAGCGGTGATTGAATTAAATAAATTAGCCAAGTTTTTAAAGAGCGCTTATTCACAATCCCCACCGCAAGCATCTTGATTTGCGAATTTCAAGGTAATCATCAAGGTCACGTGACAGTCGATGAGTTTTCTTACTAACGGATAATAGTATATTAATTACATAGTGAAAAATCCCATACTGTCCATTACCATGTCTCTCCTTATCATCATGAATGATACAGTCGGGGTGAGATTAATCGCTCCGGCAACAGGTGACTCGTAAATTTTCTGTTTTTGTCTCTTATTAACTATAGTCGATTCGATACTCAATAACGTACTTCGTTCGTTTTTGTGCAAAACAAGATAATTGAGTTCGTGTTTTCTTTTATTAAAGATTATTTTTTTATAAAGAATAGAAATGAAATCTTCGGCTTTTTAAATGTGTATTTAATAGCCCTGTTGTACGAGTGAGCGCTATCACGGAGATCTTCACTTTGTACTATATTTCATTGTAAACTACAATATGTTCGCATTATTTTCATTCTTTTTTTATGAAGTGTGGTATAAAGTGACGATCACAGTGATACTGATTGATCAATAATCGTTCATGGAGCGCTCATTCGTATAACAAGGTATTTTTATTTGATTTTTATTTCCTATATGACGAATTGGATGTACGAATCAACAAACACCAGATGTTTCACTTTCTATTTTTATTCGTTTTTCGTTTTCTCAATGAGATAAAATCTCGAAATCAAAATTCGAGAAAAAAATAATCTCGAATCAATATTAATTGTTGGGTAATGTTTGGACGAATATTTGCTGAAAAAGAAAATCTGGAAAATACAAAACTATGGAAAATAAAATATTGAAAAGAAAAAAAAATATTTTGAAATACGAAGTGAAAATCTCAAAAATTTTTCGAAACATGATTTTTCGAAATGCCAAAATTTTTCAAAAAATTTGTGTTTTACTTACTAAAATAGAGAACTTCCTAAAGGATAAAGGATCACGGAATTATGTGTATGTAGCATTCTTTAATCAGTGTTTTGTGTCTGAAATTTTGAGATTTTCTATTTCAGTATTATTTTTTCGACATTTCGTGAATTTTTTTCGGTATCTTAAGTTTTTTTTAGTTTTCAGTGGCACTATTCTGGTTGTCCCAGCGAATTGGCAAATTGATTTATTATTGTAATTTTTTTGGTGTATTTTGGTATTATATTTTCCAAGGAATGCCATAATATTCCCGAAAATGAAAATCGCAAAAATTACAAAATAATGTGCCCCATTAAAACGAAAGACTACATTAAATTTTTGTTAACTACTATAAGAAAACAAAAAGAAGCTACATAATTTCATGTCTTCCTTGCGGAGATAGGACCAATGTTAAGCGGCTTTGGGGAATTGTCTATTTTAGTATGGGGATAGTTATTAAAAAACAAAAATATTCCAATTTATGTTATAATTTCAAAAAATCATCAAAGCGGGGGGTTTGGGGTGACAGCCTCTAAAGTACACATACATATATTACGAATTAAAATAATATTTCAAAAATTTGGTACATTTACAAAAGTTGATTTTTTGGGATTTTTTTATTTTGGATAACGATACCAACCCATTTTCCAAAGAATACATTGATATTTTTTAACACTACTGCCTGCTACGTAATTCCCAATAAAATGTTTAGGGAAAAATAAACAACAAAATTGGATTGAATTAATCCCAAAAACACAAAAAATAACAAATTTTTGAAATATTGCCGCCCCAAACCCCGCTTTGACGATTTTTGAAATTCTAACTTTCCTAGAAATTGGAACCTTCCAAAAAAAATTGAGTTTTCTAGTAATTACTCACATACTAAAATAGAAAACTCCCCAAGCCGCTTAGCATTGGACCCTTTGGGCAATGACGACAGGAAAACGTCAGAAAAATTTCAAAATTTTTTAATATATATGATTTTAATATGTTCAGAAGAATGTAAGAGAATTTAATCCAGTTTCGAACTGATGAGTTTCTAATCAGGCCGCGGCGACTGGACTGATTGTACCAGAATTTATTTCTATATATACAGAATGTACTGTGCTGGTTACCCTGTAAAACTAATCGTCCCTCCAAATTTTTTTTTATTTTTCAATTTGGCAAATTTTTGAAAAATTATTTTAATTCGTTTTATACCTTAAATGGAAAATAGAGGTTGGCGCTCGATGATTTATAAAAAATTTGATGATTTAGTTTTTTAACAATTATTTAAGTAATAAAATAGAGAACTTCTTAAAGCCGCTTAACACTAATAAAGGGACCTTTTTTCAAGTTCGGTTACTGTCATCTATGTATACTTTAAATATTGCGAGATTTCAGGGCGGGTGCATAATGTCCGATTAGAGAAACTATTGACTGTCGATGAAGCTTTGATTAAGTACCATATATCACAATTTTTTTTTGTGTTCGTGAGGGTGTTCGAAACATAGATTCATCGAACATAAGTATCAAACAGTATTATTGTGTTTCACTTTGATTATAAGCAAGACCGGCGCCACTAAATTACTGTTCCCTTTGGGCAAAGCTCTGTTCATATGAATCTATTCGTTTTGCTTATTGGGAAGATTTGTTTCTATTTTATAGAAAACTCAATCTTTAGCCAGCGACGACAAGCCAAAGTCAAAACCATCCAAATCAAATTGTCTAAAGAAAAAGGCTTAACAGCATGGATTACATTTATGAGCTGCAAAAGCCGTGGCAGCAATAAAACGAATTGAACCGAAACTGTAACGAAGAAGGTTCGCGAAGCCATGCTACGCTGTAGGGCAGGTCTGGAAGTCGACGGATTAAATGATGAATTTGTCATCAACTAAAAATACTCTGGGCATAAAAACAGCTCCAGAAAATTGATAAGAGGAAAAGTAGACCAAAAAGGCGTGAAGCATGGAAGAGTCAAATTGTGGAAATTAAAATACGAAATTCGCTTCATGTTTTTGGAGGAATTAACATATTATAGAAAATTATGTTATTTTCGACCCGGGATATTTCTGACCTAATATTTACTGGCCGTCATTTTTGTGTCACAATTTACGTTATAAGCGGGTAAAGATAAGCTTCTCCAAAAACAGACTTTGATTGAGAAATTATCATTCTATTAATTTGGTAATAGATAGAAATATCGAAAACCGCGTGTACTGCAGTATACACATAGGCATTTTTGAAAATTGACCCGAGTGATTTCAGATTAACTTACTGAAATTTGCCTATAATTACGAGTACTTACACTATAGACTTTTGCTTTAATTTGCTTGTTTCTGTAATTTTGTTTTAAATGTTGAAGTGTTCAGAATCGAAAACTTTTCTCTTTCTTATCATTACACGTAAAAAATGTATAAAGCTATTTCCGAAAATAATGGAGTTGATGGCTACAAAACCATGAAAAGAATTGTAGAGTAATCGGAAGTAGGAAAATAAATTATTTGTTGCCCTCGAAACATCAATTAGAAGTTAAATCACCTTGAATTCTTCTGGAATTTTAAAGTCTTTCAAATAGAAACCGTTTCTAAATTATTTTCATATTACTACTGTTGTCTTATTCTTTACATCAAAGGCAGAAAGTTTCAAACATGCTGCTTCTCTTTAATTTTCTCAGATACATTTTTTGTTGGTTTGGTGATATGATTTCCGGGCGGCACGGCACGCAAAATAATCGTCGCCGAAAAACGTAACGCAACAAGTATCGTCTGATTTTTTTGCAAAACCGATCGATCTTTATGTTCATATTCTCATGAAAAAGTTTGTGTTTTTGAAGACTTTTATTTTTTATATGTTTACGCTTAGTTGTTGCACCAAACTTTTATAAATGATTCGATCTTGTTTAGCACCCCAATTCCGATAGTCGAGTCACGTCATTTTTCTTAACCACATCACATCAATTTTACTATTCTCTTAGTCGTTTGGTTATACGTCTCAAATCGCTTTATATGATAGGTGTTACTTGGATTTTGTAAGTTGCATAATACGACTGCAACAAAATGGAATGACCGCAAGGACGCAATTTTTGTTCTAACTTCTTATAATATTTTTGAATGTTGTTAATTGAAAATATATAAAAAAAAAAATAGAAAGGAGAAATATGCTTTGTGGGATTTTTAAAGGGAATGGCGCTACACCCTGTGAAACTACGATTTGGAATATCGATTTTGATAAATTAGTTAAAACTCAAACGTATGATTGGCGATTTAAACACTATCACGAAAAATGTAGATTTTAATAAACCTTAGAGAAGACCCCATAGGTAATATAATTTATTCAAAGCTAAGCGACATTTATAACTTACAGATGAACACACCACATCCTTATTCACTTTCACTGTTTAATAAAGACACAGAGATATTTGCGTCTGCTTTAAGTTTCGAATGCCTCAAAGGTTATTTACACTATATGCACCACTCCAACCAAAACCTGCATTCATTTTCTTATATATAAAAAAAATCATCTGCAAAAATCAATAAAATAAATTTTCACTTGGTTTATAAAAATTGTCGATTTGTCAATTTTTGTATAATTTCAACCAATCTCTAAATAAATGAATCATTTCATATTAAATTATTCAATTTACCTCCTTTTGATCACACTAGCAGATTGTAAAGAGGAAACATTAAGAAATTTTGAAAAAAGAAAGTCATTGTAAAACGATTTGCAAACTAGATATTTGCGCCAATTTAGTCTAAAGGCAAAATAAAAATGATAATCGTGTGTCTCTTTATAATATAGATGTATATAGTAAGATAATCGCGTTTTAAAACTAATTAGATGCTCACGCGCTAAATAGATTGATTTATATGTAGATATAGTACATACCATATACATTTATAATTGAAGAGAAAAGTGTAGATCGCGAGCGCGCGATTAAATACGATTATATGATACATTTTAAACCGGTTAAATTAAAATCGCCATCAAAATACAAAATATTTAGAGAAAACTAAAATTACAATTAAGTTTAGTTTTTTGTGTGTTTTGTGTTAAATTAGCATTCTTTCGAATTTATATTGTATTCGTGTTGTATTCATGTATATTTAGTAAATTACCCATAAAAATCAAATATTCGTTGACGCACTGAAAATATCAACAAAAAAAAAACTCGAACGTGAAATTGATCGCGTATAACCTTGAACTAGTGTTTTTCAGCTCAAATATTATGAATGTTGTCACTTTTGCCATTTTCGCAATAAACTGGATTCGTATATGATTTAACAAAATTTACAGGTTGCCATCTTTGCAATTTTATTTTGGTTCACATCGCTCACGTTTTAATATTCCGATGAGTTTTGCATAATCGATTATTATATTTTTATATAATTGTCGAAATTTTCTCATCAAAAACCACCAACAATCGATTATTGATTTCACAACTATATACATATATACAGAAAATAAACCGTGGATTTTTCAACAATGTACTTATACCCTTCAATGTTTATAAATCCGTTAAATTTTGGTTACTTTTATAATGTAATAGTTGCAAAAGCCTATTTTAGCTGCAGAAATTCTTGCAACTTTTTCCGTGTTTCTGAAGCAATGCCTGCAGATAGAGTACAACCCATACGCAAATTTGGAAGAGGCATTTCATTTAGGATCATCATTAATCAATCATTATCATCAATTAATAAATTTTCTTTACCTATCTGGTATAGTGGATATAAGTAATAATTCTGTTATAAAAAGTTGAAAGTACTTTCATTAGAATCAAAAGGAACAGTTGTGGAAACCGGACGTTGATAAGTTATTTGAATTGCGAAAATATTTGTTAGAGTTGGTCCTCACTTCTGGGGGTAGATTTTGATAAAATGACGCATTTTTCGTGACTTGCAAAATACTGTTACTGAAAATTTACGATTTTGATGAAATGAGCTATGACTTTTACAACAAAATTCACCGAAATATTAAAACCAATGACGATTTTTAGTTTCAGTACAAAATCACAATCAAATTGCCATTTGTTACTGATCGGAATCTATACCTCTGGTATAAACAATGAACCTGCTACATTCGTAAAACTTCAACTATTATTTGTATATATGAGTTGCCTCACCTCGCTCCCGAATAATTGATGTATTATATTCTTCGTATCGTCGTATCATTAGTATTAGGGAGGATTCTAGTGAGAAACATGATTTCAAATATCAGCTGCATTTCAAACATAATTTCAAATATCAGACTTATTGGCTATTTGATTTTATTCACTGACGACAGCTAAAAATTTAAGTTACGTTTCCATTGATATAGCTATTACCGTATTAATGTACATAAACACCTCAGCTTTAAGATGGAAAATTAAATTTGTGTTCAATTGATTTTTTATTTCTTGAACTAACCTTCCATCTATACGGGAAACAATCATAAACATACTTTTTATTTTCTCAGGTGAATATTTTTTTCACGTTGTATACAACAAAATAATTATTATATCCGCGCGCGACTTCCTGAAGATATTTGAATGAAAATCAGAGAATATAAACAAAAATTGTAAATGCGGCAAAGGGAATTTTTTTATTATATCTTATATGTTTATATACCTACTTAAGCTTTTAAACAGGATGTTACATTTTATTTAGGTTCGTGTAGTTTTATTTTTTTGGGGAGGAACATCAGAGTTGGATGTTTGGCTAAAAATTTTAAAAGTATAGATCTGTTGACACTATAAGCGAATGCTTTATGTTATATACTTGTGTATATATAAGCAAAATGTGATTTTTATTCGACCCTCAAGCCATATACCACAGCTAATTGATAATATAGCCTTAGTGATAATGCGTACGCACATAATAAATTGTTTAAATCTTGATTTATAATATCTAATGGAATTCTGGATATTGCGTTGCAAGTTAAATAAACTTTCTTTTTCATTTTAAAACATATGAAACTATTTATAAGCCTAAAGGGGAATATAAAACGGCTAAATGCTGTCCACACAAAAGACATCAATTTCTAAAAAATTTAAACGGCAAACCTATGATTTCATCATATCAAATTGTACAAAAAGACTTCAATTGTTGTGAATACGATTAAACGACGAACCTGAATTTTTCGTTTATTTGCAGTAGAATAAGCGGACACCTCAATTTGAGGCAACGGAACCAGTTTTAATTTACTATATAAGTATATAATTGAATATAAACTGACCTTCGGTATATTTTAATTGGTAAAACCAACGAATGACAAAAAAATTGTATGTTCAAATATTTATAGACTTCCGCTTAATAAATGTTATGCGAATTCTGTTATAATTCGTCTTTTTTTTGTCTTTAGTCTGTTTACATCGTTTACAATGCGGACAACTTTACAGGGACGGCCTTTTTATTTTTGAAAGCAACTCGGTGTATAACCTCCTCGTTTAGTGCTTAATTACTTTGACTCCGCAAACTCGGTATAAATGTACTCTTTTGTAAAAATGAACAATATTTGCATATTCTCACATTGAATATTTTAAATAAAATTGAAATATACAAACAAATATTATGCGGTTTAATGATTGTTCTTAAAAAAATGGAAGATTTTGTTTTCACAATTGAAGAACATTATTTTGGAGTACTGAAGAGAGGGTATCTAAGTTAGTTTCTGTATTAAGCCTAAGTCCGCACCTAGAGTATAATAATTGTGACACAAATTATAACAACAAGATTTTATTTTTAGTTTTGTTTCTTTTTTTCATTATGTATTTAGTCGCACATAAAATTTAACCCACAGCAAGAAGGTCACAGGTAACCGTAAAAAATCGTAGAAATTTTTAATTTAATTTTTTACATTAGTTATAAACGTTGTACTTGTATAATGAAGAAGAGAAACCCGCATATAACTAAGTATAAATAAGGTACAGAAATAAAAAATGTTGTGTTTACCTGGATGTTAGTCCGTTTAACTTCATAGCTTAACCAATTATCCGTAGAAAATGAAATCGCCAACAATGCAACAGCAATAATGGCGGATATTGTTGCTAATGATAGTGTTACAGCAGAACAAGGCATTTTGTATTTTTATTTATTATAAAAATTCACTAAGAAATATTTTTTCATACACTAATTCACAAATTTTCACCTTTACAAAACTTAATATTTTTTTTTTCTTATTTTGTTTCTTATAAAAATAACATCACATTTATTTTAATTTTCGAATAATTAACGAAACAGAGAGAACACATTCATATATACGAATTATTATAGAATACATATATGTATCATTGATTTTAAATCAACACAAAACCGATTAAGAAATAGAAAAATATTTTCTTAATACGCTGTGAGTCTTTATAAATAAGATTCTTTAAGATTCGATGGTTTACTTGCGACTGGTTTTTTACTGTAAGCGGAATAAAAGAAAAAATAGAAACGAACAAAATTTAAAATAAGAAATACGAACTGGGTTCGGTATTTATTTATTGTTATTGTTATAAATTTGGAATAAATAATAGCTAGAATGTGGAGTGGCATATTATAGCGGTATGAGCGAGATCAGCATATACTTATTTGTTCAGCGATCTACCTGTTTTTTGTTAGTACTTTTTGCAGTAAAAAAATTCTGAGAAGCATAAACGAGGTGGGGTGGTCAACCCGATTTTAAACTGACACAATTGTACGGGGGGGCACATGGGGTGCGATTAAGCATTACGAGTTTCGAGTTTCTCGAAATTGCGATAAAATGCTTACAAAGAATCTCTTTTCTTATCTTTAAAAATAATCTTTTTAATCATTACGATTGGTCTGTCGTACTTAAAGAGGTGTACGAGTAAAACAACAACAAGTCGCAATTACGAGAACTCTTAAAGTTATACATAAATCGAGTTTTGTCGCAATTTCGAGAAACTCGAAACTCATAATGCTTACATAATCGCACCCATGATCTTTCACCTTATAACCTGTATTAGCTATACAAATGGTGGCGATTATGACTCAGTTAGATTTAGCTCTCTGAGGTTGGCCCAAATGAGGTTTTTCCTTTTTTAACTTAAACTTCAACTGTGCGGAACATTTTTTAAAGATTACCTTAAGTGTAAGTAGTAATTAACCGCAAGTGAAGTTTTTCTATAAAGTTCGTTCACCAATTTGAGACCGGTAAACTTCTGAAGGTTTATCATCAAAAAATCGTTGTTCGGACAACATACATTAGAGATGATTCAAACTGATCCTTACCCTATTGTGGATTAAATTAGGCCAAGGGAGTGAAAATAAGTGACCGATCAAGATAAAGACTTTCAGTTGAAAACTTGGGGCCGAACTATTTCGAAAGCGGGACGACTACGTTATCTTACGAAGTTATTGAAGGAATCAGCTAAGCGTAGAGACGTTGTTGACGTCGTGGACCTGCTTCTAAAGTCTTTTTTAGAAGTGGTTGTTAATCTTAGGTTATGGTTCGGGTGCGCTTGGGAGTGCTCGAAAAATCACTTTTAGTCTTCTCCGAAATTGAGCCGAGCGCAAATTCGGGAAATTTTCGCTGAAAAAATACTGATTGATTTGAAAAATTTAACGGCCTAAAATGTCAAACAGTAACTTTTGAGAACAATTAGGAAGATGGTCGTGAGCTAACTTGACGTTGAATTTAATTCGAAGCCTTTATTAATAAGCATGAAAAATGTTTGAATGTTAGGAAAGAAACCGGTAAGTGACAGTTTGCAGCGAATTCAGTTGCAGGTAAATCAGCTTTCTAACGCAAATGCTAAAAGGTTAACCCGTTATTTGTGCCATCCACAATTTAACGATCTTCATCCTTCCTTCTATTTTCTTGTTCCTTTTTGGCCCTAGACAAAGATGCTCACACTCTCTACGGCCACGCTGAATGCAGCTATATTTTCAGATGTTGGGTCATTCAAATTATGACGAATAGCTTCTTTATTAGCAGATGCTACTACACTCACTCTCAGTTGTGCCAAGTACGGAAAAACTTGTTCTATTCTAGTGAGAATGCCAGTATAAATGGAACTCTCACAAGAATGGATGCCGTGATGCGGATTCTAGAGAGACCATATATTATTTCTCATAATGAAATGATAGATATAGATCCAACAGGACTGAGGTGGTTGGCGTGAGTCTGAGTTGAGTTAAAGCTGCAAAATGTGGAAGGATTGAATGAAAACACTCTACCCCGACGAAGCCGGTTATGAGGCGATTTGATACACTACTGAAGGATACTGGTACCTAGCGTCGCTTGACGCGACAATCCTCCAACAACCACCGGTCAAATATTTTTTTAAGTGAACTTCTGATGAACACAGCTAGAAAATTATCAGCAATAAGTTTCGAATGGACTTTTATTGTTTTGAAGCGAGACATAATACTAAATACTACCTACTTAGTACGTTTTGATTTCAGAAGTCAAACATTTTGAATTTTTTAGATTTCTTTCTATTTTTTTATGAATACAATATCAACATATCGACAGTTTCTAAAACTAGTATAAAATATATAAAAAAAACCACTTAAAAGGAAAACTTATTTATAAAAAGTTTTTAGTTTGTCCTTGTATGGATAGGTAGGCGTAGCTACATCTTTAATATCGTCGAATTTTTGGAATTTTATTGGTGTTTTATCAAGATCATCACCTGATACTCGTTTTAAGCTTTTCTCCGCAGTACTATCATTCTGTTCTATTGATATATGATATGGGATATTCGGTGAGTTACTGATATTTTCTTTCGAACTCTCAACATTGTTGTAACAGCCAGTGCAAGCGCACCCGTTGCAATTTGTATTTCCTTTTCGACACAAGCAACGATTTGTAGTGCACCCTGTTTTACAGCCACACCTAATGATCGACCGTTTATGTTGCGGTCTACGTTTATTTGCTGGTTCTGGTATATTTTCCGGTGTTGCCGGAATTACATCTGAATCTTCGGTGGACTCTTCATTTTCGTCTTTGATAAGATGTATCGAATTTCGTGTTATTCGTGAATGATTTTTTATTTCTTGAATTTGGTCGAGTAAACGATCGCGTTCATCCCGTTTCAAATCGATCTTTTCGCGAATTTTTTCGATTTCATCGAATAAATCATCACTTGGATTTGATGCTTCTGACTCTTCTGAATTATGCTGATTATTTAATTCTCGTAGTAGGACGGTTATCTTATCATCGTATTTCATTTGGATTTCTTTTAATTTTATTGTGTTCGCTTGTTCGACGATTTCAGTTTCATATTGCAATTGATCCATTTTATTCTTGATTTTTTTCTCTTCTCTTGCCGCATCCTCATATCGCGTAATACTATTGGATAATTTCTTTTTTAGTTTAATCGCCAAATCAATACAATATTTTATAACGATTTTACCATCGGCCATTATTTGAATCCGATCGCAGATTTTTGTTAATTGTTCGTCCACATTCGATGATAGAATTTTTTCACGCAGATCATTGATTTGGGCGTTGCGCAACTCTAAATCTTCCTCCAGGTTAGCGATCTCTCTTTTATTGGGAGACACCTGCGACTTCATATGAACTACTTTTGCATAAAGGGTTGTTCGGGTGATCATCAATTCGTCTAATGAAGCTTTTGTCTCCTGAGATGTAATCAATAGATTCATGGCATTTTCGATAAAATCCGATATATTCGTGTTATGCTTGTTTTTGATTATATTATCAAGAACGGATTTAAGACGATTTTTACGTTCGTTAGCCTCTTCGATTTGGCGCCGAAGCTCATAATTTTCTGAATCGAATTTGATATTGCATTTTTCAACTTCGTCCTGAGTTTTCTGATAGCGAATTTCTTCTTTAAGTAATTCGAGATTCTTTTCCATTTTCCATGTATCAAAACGCTTCAAATCATTTTGCATGCACCTATTAAGCCGCTGTTTAGTTTGCTTCAATTCCTTTATCTCCATTTCAAGTGATTTTATTTTTTTGGGATCCTTTTCCTTCATTTTTAGCGTTTTGCTCTGGGTTAATATACTTTGGCGTACATCTTTTATTTCAATTTCCACCTCTTTAAGCTTGAGTCGATGTTCTTCACCGTTAAATTTACTCTTCGATTTTAGTTTTTCGAGCAATTCCCGTTTTTGTGCTTCCAATTCTTTGCTGCGGATCTGATAACCTTTTACCAAATTTTCGGCGCTCATATCAAAGGTCAAGTTATTTAACGAGACTTGACTGTCTTGGCTATCGTTATTCAATGACACATTACTAGTCGCATTCATTTGGAACATTTTTTGTTCGCTGAGTTTTTTAATCAACTGACATTTTATTTCGATGTTAGTATCAATATCACGAATTTGATTACGATACTCTAATTGTTTTTCCGTTATTTTGTTATCTTCTGCGATTTCATCTTCGGTTTGATCGGTGCTTCTATGATCTCCAATGGTTCTTATATCCAAATTTATTTGCTGTTCATTCGATTCATATTCGGCGAGTATAGAACTCATTTGCTTGACCATTTTTAAAATATCATCGATTTCCGTTTTAAATGGAGCACCATCTGTAAAACTGGCGATCATTTCCATTACCGCCAAAGTTAGAACTTCGATTTTGGGCTCCAAGTCTTTCAAAATATTATCATACGAGGTATTTTTTTCGAGTTTCTCCCGTAGACAGTCGAGCATTTCTTTGGTTTCCTTTTTGATAAACATATTCCGTGAATTCATTTGTTCGATCTCTTTACGAAGTCGGACCTCATCAGTGCCGCCCTCTCGCATTTTAATGTTCTTTAATTCGTGCAACTTCAATTCTAGTGCATAAACGGTTTGCTTGATTTTATTCAATTTCACAGAATCACTATCCAAATTTATTATTGCTTTGTTCTTTATTTTTTTCGCTTGATCAGCGTACCGAAGTGTGCTTAAAGTTTCTTCGGTATTATAGTTTGCAGGACTAACACACGCAATCATTAGTGTAACAGAATTACCGCCTAATGAATCTTGTAATAAACGCGTAAGTTTTGAATCTCTATAGCCAACATATCCACCATTGTGACTTTTCTCGAGTGCAGCAATCACTTTCGACAAAGCCAACAATCCCTTATTAATTTGAACCCCTTCTTTGAAACGATCCCCGATTGCCTTGGTTTTATTCGATCGTTCCGAACCAGCCAGATCAACTAAATGAAATTTCGATTTGATCACCTTATCGTCGCACACAAATTTTAGCGTAATTGTAAATATGGCATGACTTCGACTAGAAACGGAATTCATGGCAGTCGCTCCAGTCACTCGCCCATTCGAACCTTTCATTAGACACTCGAGCGTTTCTTCCGGATTTTTTACAATCGTTTCGGTAAGGCCAGGTACCATAATACCTTTGGTCGCACATTCGCGTATATCCAGTATACATTGGTCACGTGATTTACCCGACAGCAAATCAAATAACTGTTCCTGGTACAACTCTAGAAATGAGCATGTAATCGTATTGTGATTCGCCCCAACATCATCGAGCTTTTTGAATATATCAATAACGGCACGTGGAATTACACCCATATTTTCATCAAATTGACCACCAAACGTTGTTCCCATAGTATGCGTTTTTCCAGATCCAGTTTGTCCATAAGCTAATATAGTTGCATTGTAACCTGTTTAAAATGAGGAAATGTTACATCAGGTATTTTATATTCGTTGTAATACTATACCTTGAAATAATTTATCCAACATTTTTTTAACACATGCCTCGTAGATAGATTCCTGTGTGTCCAGTTGATTAAAAACATAATTAAAACTATACGCAAATTTTCCACCTCCATTCTCACAAATAATTTGTTGTCCACTGCCAGCTTTATCCACAACCGATGTACATTTACGTGATAGCTCACTCTCAACCAAAGGTCTAATTCGAACAGCTACTTGTATACAATCTGTATCACTCATTACTAATTAATAAAACACTATTATTTCGCTTAAATTTTGAGCTGATTTAATTATTTATTTAAAAGACGCTAGGTATATTGTTTTTTTTTTCAAATATGTATTTGCTTCTTCTGTGCTGTGTCAATTTAAGTGACAGTTGTGAACGGTTTGAAATTTACAGTTCAGTGGTATTGTTTAAGCGCTTTGTTGCGTTCAGTGCTTATAATAGCATAACTTTGTAGACATGTTTGTGGCTCAATATAAGACGAGCAAAACATAAAAGAAATAATTAAGGTTATGTATTTGTATTAACCTCGTTATCTTACCAGTAAGATGTCAAACAAATTCAAATCCACAATTTTTATTGTTATGACAATAATTTGAGTACAGACGTAGTTTTATGCTTATACGATTTGAAATAGCGATTCAACGGTATTTGACTACAGCAGCACTTCCCGTGCTTAGTAGCATAAGTAAATGTTGACATTTGTAGTGATTTAATATGAGCAACTTTTTGACATCTGATTTTAAAAGGGTTGTTGTCGTTTTGTAACTCCGTAAGCGCGCGATATAATATCGATTTATCTAAAAATAACTAAATTACACAATCAGTTTTATCTTAACACAATGGATATCGCTTTAAATAATGCACCAGAACTAACAATGATTGAAATAACAAAGCGCTTATTTAACAAAAATTTCTTGTCCGATGTTCAATTCAATGTTGGCGGGAAAGTGATTTACGCCCATTCATTAGAGTTAATGAAACGCAGCATAGTGTTCCAAAAACAAATGGAAATGACTTTGGGTGATAAGAAGATGGTTTTGGTAGTGGATTCTGGATACGAGAGTTTTTATCAGTTTATAAGATTTTTGTATACAGACGAGTGTGAAATGGAAGAAGGTTATGGAATGGATCTTTTGAAGCTGGCAATTAAATATAAAGTTGTTCGACTCGAAAATAAAATGATCGAATATTTAATTACGTGTGATGCACCCGTGCTGTTAACATTGTTTGAATTTAGTATAGCAAATAATTATGAATTGGCGTACAATCGAGTGAAAGGTGAGATAGCTTGGTATCTGAATTTTTGTTTGGAGGCGGAGAAATTCCTCTCGATGCCCCAAGCAGCGGTCGAAGAAATATTACAAATGGATTATGTGTACAAGGATATAAAAGAAGAGGAAATCTTTGATGGGTTGGTACGATGGATGAATCACCATTGCGAGGAAAATCAGATAGAATTAAACGAGAGACGGACTCGATTCGATAATTTAATACGTTTAGTTAGGTTTCCGACCATGAAATTCGAGGAGTTTCGTGATTGTGCGGCAAAACATCGAGATTTATTTACTGACGAGGATTTCGCAATTATATTCAAACAAATCGCGTTTGGCCCGGATAAAGAGATTCCAGGCTGGCGATCATCACCTCGTCTCGAATATAAGTTACCTGTAGAATATCGAGAGTTTGCTGCTAGCGAACGATTCGAAACTAAGTTTAAAGTATCGCGTGAAGTGATACTAGTTGGAATGCGATACGGTAATGAATTGAATAAGGCCGACCATAAAATTTATATAACAGCCAGAAATCGTGAGACAGGCGCAAATGAAGTGACTAAATTTACTTGTGCCGCTCAAAAAACCGTCTTCGAGCACAATATCATTAGTTTGGGTGAATCAATTCGGTTGCAGACAAATTTTACGTATACCATTGGGTTTAAATTTCTGGTTAAGAATGATCGAATGGATATATTGTGCCGAGGTGAAACTCAAGATTTGGTGGTCAACGATAAACTGAAAGCGGTCGAAATAATTGAAGCTGGGGCAAACATGATCGAAATTATTTTTAAAGTAGACGAACAAGATAATTGTAATTTATTGGAATAAAGAATTTATTCATTATAAAAATAATATTTACATCTTATTTCTCTATTAGGTATATGTATAGATTTATGAAGTGTTCGATAGCTGGCATGCCCGAATAGCTATAATCTGTAGCAGGATGAATATTGGGGTAAAAACTTCACTAAAATCCAAACCAATTTGACCCGATAGTTTGAGACACAATAAATACTTGAATGCTCCCATGAGTGCAATACATTTTGTACTATAAAATAGTCTGCTAAATGCTCGTCGCTTAATTTGATCACAATCCCGATACATCCGTATCCCAACTATGATACAAAAGTAAGCATTACAAATATCACTGCAGAATAGTGGTGCGAAAATTACAAACCAATCGACCGAGTCGGACAAGTGGCCAGCAATTTTCATCGCCAAGATAACCGAGAATATTTGTAACGATATCAAATTGGTAAGAATTTCGAATTCCGTCAACCCCAACCAGCGTACCAGTTCAGTTAATTTAAACATCTTATTTTGTATTATATTGAAGCCGCACTCGCAGCTACTGATGAATTTTCTTCTGTTATAGGTTTAGCAATCTTAGTATTACGAAATACGCGTATATGTAGACACGAATTTAATCGCTTTTGCACAGCAAAATCATCATCGTCGCGCAACGGATGAAAGTCATCAATCAATTCAATCGTCGAAGTGTTTGTCTCCAAACTACAAATTCCATTAAAGTTACGCTCTAAACACAATCCTAAATTAATACCTCGTGATATTGCATTTCCGATACAATGTAAATATACTTCACCAATTTCAGAATTCAATAGTTTCTCGCACTGATTTAATTGGGCCTGTTTGTCAGAGTAAAAATAAATCAAAAAAATGTGTTACTTGAATTATAAGATATGACGTCCAACCTAACATTATTCGTATACAAACCTTAAAATTTGATTTATTTGTTACATATATATCATTCTCACGTTGATAAAATTTTGGTGGTTGACGTTTTTTCATGGAATAGTTATCATTAAAAAATCGTTTATTCGGTTTATTTTGATTAAAATTATTTTTATTACGATTTTTATTCGATGTTGATTGCACCAAACTCTGTTTATTTTCTTCCATTGTGTGTGAGTGTGACAGATGCAGACAAAATGTCAAGCTAGTTCTAAACTTCGCAGTTTTTAGAACAACTTAATTGGTAATGCAGTGCAGTTTTCATCATAAAACCTCTCATGTTTTGTTAGGCAAGTGGCATGGCGTGCGATGTGTTCTGCTGTATACAATATTATTCCGAAAATGCAGCATTTGGCAACCTTTTCTATGATTTTTTAATCATAAATAAAAATCTTATGTCTTTAATTTTTCATATACATATTTTATTTTGTTGACATTTTCTGTTTTTGCTTTCATATATTAAAGTGTAATGTAAAATTAAGAAAATTATATTTTGTGGTTTGGTATGTATGTACCTACAACATGTTACTTATTAAGTTTCGTTTTCTGATATGTTGCATGATATATACGTGAATCTAACATTAGAATGTGAATTTATTTGTTTGTAATTTAAGTGTTAAAACTATAATTTATAATCTAAAATATAAACCCGTGATTTTTCTTATATTTGTTATAAGCAAATATTTTATTTAAAAAAAAAAATTATTCATATTTCGTGAATGCAACACAGAATACAGTATCCATAAGTGCAGTCCACACAGCTTGATCATCAACGGATAAATCACAAACTTCAGTTAAAATTTCTACAACAATTTCTCGTACTTCCTGTAATTAAGCAAAATTTGAATTTTATTAAATTTATTATTTTTAGCAAATTAACGTCTTATTTCTTTGACTGAAATAAATTAAAAATTATTCAGTTTAATTTTTTCTATTATCTAGGTTAGTTTTTTGCTAAAAGTAAAAAGAACTCGACATTATAGTGTAAAGATTTTATGTAAAACAAAACCTATTTTTAGTACAACACTAACAAATAAATAAAATTTTTTGCTGTTGCCTTCAGCAGGCCCTTATCTATATATTAATCCAAAATCTCATAATTTCTAGAATCTGATCTTTGTAAAATCGTGTAATTCGGTGCTATGATTAATTCAAATGTAAGCTTATATCGAAAATCTCGAAAGAAAATCTTTAAAATTTGGCTTACTATACAAATAACATTTAAGCCCAAGTAAATCTCGAATAAGGTTAAATATCTGTAAATCAGTAACATGACACACAATAGACTTGCAATTGGCTGTGAAAGAACCGCTCGGTCGATATTAGATAGTGATGGGTTGAACTTCAGCTTATATAATTCAGCTTACCGTTTTTAATCTATATTTATGAGACCTCGACTTTTGCCGAAAAAAATGAAAATGTATGACGAAGCACATTTCAACTTCGAGCGGTTTTGTAAATAAACAAAATAACCGAAATTTGGGAGTATGAAGTTCCCTAGTAGTTCATGGACGACCTTATTCACACTGGAATACCCATAAATTACTACATTTTCTCCATATCACTCTAATGGATGACTAATTTATATAAAATATTTTTGAAATAACTATACGTTTTTATTTTGATTTTTACGAGTACATATGCGCACCGCATATTAAATTTGATATCTCTTAGAAGTTCGAACTGACAGAAAGCAATAAAACGAAAATGACTTCGTTTTAAGATACCCCTTTTTTGGCGACAGTCTACATGTTGGCAGTTTTATGTATCGAGAGACATCTTACTCATACCTATTTTGATATCCCTTCTTCAATAGCACAGATTATGCTGCATTTAGTTCAAGAATTATTTCTGGTGCGAAATTTTCACAATTCGAGGTTTTAAAAATCAAATTTGCGAATGCAGTAGCGCACGCTACACTGAGACATGCCATTACCAATAACTTTGGTAAATAAATAAGCTCTTTAAAATGTCAATTAAGAATATCAGAAATAAATTATAAAAGCCACTTATATACATAACATTAATTTATTCTATAGCATACATACCCTAAAAGCATTTTTTTCAATTCCTCTTTTGAAATGACTTTCGCCCACTATTTTCCATAAATCTGCAATTTCAGTCAAACCATTTTCTTGGCCTAGATACTCAATTGATTTATCGAATACTTCCATTAGCCGTTTTGCATGTGTACGAAATCCTGGTGAACCCTGTGAATAATAAATAAATAAAAGGAAAATATTTTAATTAAAGATGCCCATTTCTATAAATTTGCTGATTACAATTAATTTGATCGAATTGTGAGTGTGATTAATTTATTGCAATTATTTTGTATTCATAATAAAGCGTTTATTCATAATTTGCATTTTCAAGGTTTTTAGACAACAATTGATTTATAATTGTAAGTGAAGAAATATGCGCTAAGTTGATTATATGGTCTGGGTAAACACATGTTGAAGATTAGGAAATGTTTCTGTCCAATAAAATTTGGCGACGAATAAATTAATTTATTGCGCTTTTAAATGAAACAGCCTCAATTTCGTTTTTTTTTTTTTGCTAAATAAAGCGTTATGTACAACGTTTCCACGGTGGAGTTAATCGTAATTACCACGGATTATTTCAATTACTCAACGAAAGCAAAGAGGTATTTACAAAACAAAAACAAACAAAACTAAATGATTAAATATGGAGAGCAATCCATGGCAAAAATTGGACAAATTGAAAGATTTTATTATTTGATGAAAACGATGTTATTAACCAAAGAAACTCTTAATTCTAGTTAATGTTATGGAAACGTAGAAATGGATTGTTGACCTCTTAAGAACTAAGTTTGTTTATTTTAATGTTTAATCTTTTCTATTGGGTTTAAATGACTTGACACGGAAAACAAGATACAATCATAACATAATAGTTCGATTTTAATTAGACATTATGCAGGGTTACTGTACAGTTTAAGTGAAGTCTGTGTATGATATGAATTAATTTCGGATATAAGTCATACGAGAGGGGTTCAAAATATTCGTAGCATGCGTTAAGATATTATAGAGAGTGATGGAGATGAATAACATCATAGAATAGGACGACAGAGTCTGTTTTATTAAAGGGAATTAGCTAAGTCTTCTATAAGATTTCTATCAAAAGTGAGTTTGGATGGGTGCTACGATTAAATACAAAGAATTTTTTAACATCATCGAGATTCGGAGTCCAAAAAGAGGTAATTTTGTTGTTTGATTATATGGTTCAAAATACCAAAATCACAAGCTGGTTATGCAGCACGAAATGCATCGGTCAACGCTCCAGTTTGATGAATGCTGTAAACAGGCAATCTTTGGACCAACCGAAATAAAAATATAATATTGTTAAAAATGTAATTTTTCCACATCAACCCTGTGTGAATACATTAATATTGTTTGTTAGAAGTTATGTATATAGTCTCATATCAAGATATTGAAAGAGAACGCTCCACTATACTAAAATATATTAGATAATAAATTCAGTGATAAATATATCAAAAATGCAATCAAAACGTTCGGCCTTGAATTATTTAACATTCTAATAAAAGATCGCTAGTATTTAATAAAATAACTCACATCAATCATATCACGTAATTATAGTTTATATTATTAGAATTGGTTGAGATATTTTGTGTAAATATTTTTGGCGAAGAAGCATTAGGAAAATAGAATCGCCAAAATAAATAAAAATTAAAACGTGAGATCTCGCAAGTCGTATGGTTATGTTTATATGATTATTTAAGGTTACATAATATCGTGCGGTGGCGTTCATTTTTCATAGATGTAAATCGTTTGTTGTTTTATTGTGATTGGCAAGAGTCGTCTTTGTAAATAATTGTACGAGTAGTATATTGGATGCATAATAATAACAAAAAAAAATTTCTTAAAGTAAACAATTCAATCAAATTTATTAAAAAGACATAATCCAAGACTTACCTTTAGTGACAGCAGGGGTGTATTTCTAAATGACTGGAAACTGTTTTGATTGTGTGGAAATTTTTCAAATAATTTCAATAGTATAGCCTCGCCTGAACCGGTTAAATCTTTCCGTGGTACTTCCCATGTCCGTTTAATCATAGCCACATTATCGGCTGTTAATTCAGCCATCTTTGGTTCATACATTGGTGTCTGGGCTAGTAATGAATGCACTAAATATGACACAATGACACCCATTTTTGTTTGTATAGTTTTTGTTTTGTTAAACTCAAAAATTAAATAGCAACCAAAAAATATATTGTTCAAAACAAATACAAATCCAAAAAATAAATCTATTTCATGCAAACACAGAAAACTAACAAAAAATCAAAAATATTTTTATTTCACTTTATCTGATCCTATACACTAGCACGATCGACCGCCACAAATAACTAAATTGTATGCGCTTCAAACGGTCGTCGATCAATTTCAATTTTTCTGATATTTATTTTTATTTTTATAGTTCGTTTAGTTGGTTCGTCAGTTAAGAAAACATTTGAAATGGAATCAGTAAAATACTTGAACTTGAAGTTCTTCTCGATCTTATAATAACATAAAATTATACTATAATACTATTATGAGAAATATTAAGTTGGTGTAATAATTTGTGACAGTCTGTATTTGGAAAATCGTGACGATAAATATGCAACGACCTAATAAATTTTGATTAATTGAACACAATCTAATAAATTTTTTGGTTTTTGCGGTTTTTGATAAATTTACAAAACATCAATTTCATTTTATCACTAAATGCGCAGCCTTTGATAAGATAATAACAAGACAAAAATTATGAAATTCTATGAAATTTTCAAGATTATTACATTGGGCACACCCACCGCTCAAACGAAACGTTTGTTATTATTGTCTACTAATACGTAGCAATCTTTCAAAAGTTTTGGAAAATTATATTTATGGTCCTTGTGATTATATACATATGCTTAATTTAAGTACATATGGACTAAGCTTAGAAAAGTTTTTGTAAACTTTAAATAAAGTTATCAAAACACTAAAGATGAATTACGTACATCTAACACACCAATAATATAAACTTAAATAAACAAATTAATTTGTCTACGATCTAATCTAAACATAATATAGTATTTTGAAATTTATTAAAACTATTGTATCATGCTTTATTAGTATATAAATATGTATACTATGAATTTGGTAAAAGCAAAGTCCCTGCTAACATGATAACACTTGTGGCACATTGTTTGAATACTAACAAACAACAGTAATATTTATTTAACCCTTGATAACATTTCGTAAATTATAAATTTATCAATAAAAAAATATCAGAATGCTTTATGTCACGTAATTAGCAAAACATTTGTATTCCTGCCTCCGAGAACCTATGTAATTTATATTTAATATCAACAAACTCTCGCAAAAACACTCGCTAGTGATAAAATAAATAAATTTCCCGCTAAAAAAGAAAAATTATAATTCTTATCATACACGTAAGTATGTATACACATGTACATAGATACTTATACAAATATATACAGAAGGAAAACCAAGAAAATTTATATTTAACAAATAAAACTACATACATAAATCCATCTGTAAAGGTATGAAAATTAAAGAAGAAGGAAAATGTTTGTGTTATCCACAGCTGGTTTGGTATGAGATTTCGGGAGATTAGAATTAGAACGAAAAAATGTTCTGTATGTAAACATAACACAAAAATCTCATATTATTATGTTTCTAAGTGATAATATAGTGGAGAACCAACGATTTGGGGGTATGCTTATAAGAAGTGTTTATGTAGAATCCAATATTAGCTTTAATTGTTATTTTTATGATGATGGGGATATAATGTATAGTGCACGTTTTCATAATTTATGTATTTATATTGAACATATAATATTTGACAAACTATATTATATCGTACTATATAAAATAACTTTAAAAATGATGGTATCATGGTGTGAGGAACTGGAATGAGCAAATGAGGGCAACAGGTTAAATATTTTGTGGTTAGCAAATATAAAATTTTATTACCAGTTTATCATCAATAAAAAATAAAATACAAATTATTATAAAATCAAATTGAAGTATAAGAAGAAAATGGTTCATAAAGTGTTTATAGTGTTTGAGGTCATACGCCACCCTACCTTTGTTGTATTAAAAATTTCAGTCATTAATTTTATGTTTAATAACGTTCAATCATTTGCTTTAGTATAAGTATTTCATCATTTATTATATACAACGAATTTAAAAGTTTTTGGGTTTTATCAGAATTTTAACTGCGGAAAACTGAGACAAGATATTTGGCTTTGCAGACTGAATCATGCGAGCGATGCTATGGCGGAAAGGAGCAGCGACGCAAGGCACTATACGCTCGCTCAAATTTTTTTAATTTTAATACTTAAACAAACAGGGTGTCTGAATTGTGATAAAGTTTTTGAAAAGTTACAGAATAAATAAATGTTTCCAGAAAGTGGTCGAAGAAACAAATAAATTAGACGAAACTCTTCAACAATATAACCGGATGGTTCGTATACTTGGTACATTTCTAGTGGAAAAGATGTACACCACGAAGTTAGCTACATAAATTGAATAACTAACAAACCTTTTGGGTTACGTTATGTTGGTGACCCTGGTTAAATTTTTGTTCGAGTTGAGAATAATTCAACTCATTTGCAGCTAACTTCGGGGTATTCATTTTTTCACCAGAATCGTTTATAATACACATATTGGCCTAGATATGTTCGGCTTTCGTTCTATGATCTGTTGAACCATGCGAAGCAATTTTTAACTCATCGTATTCAGATTCTGATGCTATCTTTTAATGTTTCAAATTGTTTTTGTATTGGATGATATTGATAAGGTTAGCTCTGTTTTATTTTACTTCAGTATAGAGATGAAAATTTGGCCTACAATGTGAACCTTGAATGTGAACAGACTTTACATATTAGAAAGTTTTCTAATTTTTCTATTGATTTTCTAGATTATTCAATTCGTTCGGTATTATTCGAATTTCTGAGAGTTTATTTGAGAAAATTTCGTCATACTTATTTGTTAATTGTTATTTCTTAACAGATTGTTATTTCTTAACAAATGGGGTTCTAAAATGATTTTTAGATGAAGTTCTGGACTATGGCCAAAGGAAGGAACTTGGCCACTTCTTAACCGATTGTGATAAAATTCAGCATGTACGATGGAGTTGTATCCTAAAATGATTTTTGGATGAAGTTCGGGAATATGGCCAATTCCTCGTCTGTTTTTTTACGATTTATATTTTATAAGAGGTTTTTTGAACAAAGGAAAGCCAATTAGCAATGTCGTTAACAAACAAATTTATTGAATGGAGAACCGGAAGCAAATCGTCGATATGGAGTTACTTTTTGCGTGAGCAAGGGACTCCTAATTCAGTAAAATATGAATTATGCTCAAAAATCTTTAAAACAGGGGGGATCCACCATAGAATTACATACGCACTTAAACACCATACACCAAACTGAGTGCCAAAAAAGAACTGCGCAACCAGAACAAAGAAGTACTAAAAACAGCTGAAAGCTATGGAACCTAAATTTGACAATACATTAACTGCTGTTCTTATGTGAAAGACCGTTGTTGATGGAATTCCCTTCAAAGTGTTCTGCACTTCGTACGATTTAAGGGAATCCTTTGAAGCAAGAGGATTTCAAAACATTCCCAAATCACCAAGCACTGTGCTTAGTTTGGTTACTACGGGAAAATAAAAGACAAATTAAAATCCGAACTAAAATCAGTCCATTCCGTATGTCTTACTTTTGATGAATGGACATCGTAGCGTAAAATACGCTATATGAGTATTAATGTTCATTATTCTGGGGTACGGTAAGGATTTGCGGAAGCATGCCGGCAGAAAAATGTATAGTAATTCTCAAAACCAAATTTGCAGGAGTTTGGTCTTTCTTTCGAAAAAGATGTCGTGTGCATAACCACAAATGGTGCCAGCATAATGTTTAAGGCTGGTTCATTGATTTCTACCTACCACTAGCTATGTTTTGCTCATGGCATTGAACTGGTCGTAATAGATGTGCTCTACAAAAAAAAACAACATTCCGATCAAATTCTAAGTGAAGTAGCAGACGCCAGCAGGAGAAGGTACAGATGGGAGTACAAATGAAATAGCTCGAAATGATTTTGATCTGTTACATGTCAACATTAAAACGATTGTCGATAAAATTCGCAAAATTGTCGGAATATTTCGACATTCGCCGACGAAAAATGATATAGCGTATTGCCAAAATATGTCGAAGAATAGTTTGATTAATATGATTGAACGATTCGTTGTACTGAAAGAATGTGTACAAACAACTGTAATCGACATTGAATCCAAAGTGTTAGTAGTCGATTCTAATTTTCAGCAAACCTCATCTTTGTGTAAACAAAGCAACATTCATTTTCAAATCGATTTTTTTAAATTTTGATTGACACACGCTCTAAATTTAATCAAAATTAGAATTTTCACGCACTTTCCTCTAAACGGATTTCAAATGCAATTTAGAACGAATTATATTATAATACATAAGCATTACATATAAAAATGAATGAAATTGAGTAACCTTATAATCAACAAGTTTGTTCCGTCCCGCAGACGGTTTTAGAATATAAGGTTCCCTGATTCTGTCGAACTGTTCACGAATCGGACGGTCGAAATAGGCAAATTATTTTCCAAATCTTTAGTAAAACGCTCGTAATCGTGTATGTAAAGCGTAAACATCTTTATCGAACATTGTTGAATTGGAAGATTTTACATACATACATCTTTTACGTTAAGTATATGGTTAGATATTTATTATTCAAATTTCAAACGACTACAACTATAATTGATTATTTATTTGCCAAGTCTTACATTTTATCAAAAAGGTTCAGCATCACTGCTGAATATGCTGAATGTATGTATTATATGTACATATGTAAATGAATTCGTTACTAGACTCTAATTTATTTCATAAGAGTTACACCAACCGCATATTTAAAATCCCACATTGCCAATATCTTATGTATTCATAAAAATATATTTTGCGATAAAACAATAAATAAATAAGAAATATTGTTTATATTTCACGTCATTTGAACAAAAAAGAATTTAATTTAATTTCTTATATAATATTATACAATCTTGATAACAGCACAAGTCTTTATCAAGAATTTAAATATATGTACGTCTATATATATTGTACATACGTATAAGAAAATTACCTTTTCAAATGTGAAATGTATTTATGATGAATGAATTGAAAGGGAAAAACGAGAAGCATCGCGCCAATTTTCTTTTCGCCTTCTTATTCTATTTCCTCCTTCTGTATAATATAATATTATGTAGGTATAATACAATCCCAATTCAAGCATGATATGATATACCTACATACTTATATATAGAACTTTGGATCAACATTTCATTCATCACACATATATGTGTATATACAATGTTTTTATCATCTTAAATTTAAGTCAATTATTTATAAATGAATACCTTTAAATTAAATTAGATTAGATTAAGTGGCAAAATAGAAAATAGCTTTTATATATAATATGTATATAGTTGTGGGATGGTAATGATTTACTTGAGATGGATAGGGGATATGTGGTATCGAAAACAATAGGAAATCAAGTAACATATTAGTTGATGAACGCCATGTCTTGGTCATTCCATAAAATATTCAATAGTAAGATATACATGAATAAAATTTGACAATGCTTTTCAGTATATTGGACACCGGTCAATATAAACATATAACAATATAGCTTAAAAGCCATGTGCATCTTCTTACAGACTATTGACTATAGTGAAATTCCAAATTAAACCGATAAGTTTTTTTTTTAAATATTGTCTGGGTCGGATTTTGGAAATATTGGAAAACACTGCACACACAATCCTGACACAACAACAATTGTATTTGTATATTGGCTCACGAATTTTCATTTTCTCATCATCATGCTCCCGCAACACAATAAACAATAATTTGTGTTTCTCTTTCGTTATCCTGTTGATTCAACAAAAAAAAAAATAAAAATTCAACGTGGTTATGATGATATCTTATCATTACAAACAGCAGTAGCAACAACAAACAAAAGCTCTTACCTAAAAAAATGGAATAATCTTATTTATTTATGATTTTGCGAGATGGAAAATACGCAAACATGATTAAAAAAGGAAAATTTAAATGAATTTCACTTTGTTTTCCTATTTTTTTTTTTTTTTTTTTAACTCTAATTAACGGTATTTTAAGTGTATGAAATATTTATTTAATGCTATACGTGTTAGGTGTTTAGGTTTTTAGAACATGATAAATAGGTAGCCGGCTCCCCCAACCATCTGTTACACGATTTATTCAATTTTATTCCAGAATCAAAGTCAATTCAAGTTCAAATCACATGTTTTCTTATAAAGAAGGAACCGTACAATATTTTTAATTACATATCTCAAGAAATCTTTTGAACTCTGCTAGATAACACATACTTATTATTTAAAACAAAATAAATTAAAACACAAATACACACACAAACATGCACGATAATTAATTAAACATAATAGTTGTAAACCTTTGAACTACAAGTTAATGCCAAAAGAAAAACTACCTTATGGTTTTCGTAAACAACAGACTATAAACTATAATAAATACAAAACACGCACAAAAATGAATTTCCCGCAACTTTATCACCTGACCGACGTCTTATTACACCGAGAGTTACTTACTAACTGATAACATATACGTACAACGAACAAAACGAAAACAATTTTCTTTTTTTACATTTTCTCGCTATATCCACATACATATGTATATACATAATTTTCCTTACGAGTACTTTTTGTTTTTAGTACATTTTACAATTTTCTTCTTTTTTTTTATATTATCAGTTATAGTGTTTTCCCAGTTTTCCTTCTCTCGATTTCACGGAAAATAAAAATAATCAAACACACAAACAACAACTTAAAACGGCAACATAAGAAGACAAAGTTGATTAAAAATATTATAAAATGAAGAAGAATGCGTTCTCTTATAGTAATAATATAATAAAATAAAAGATGATTAAAGAACATGATGATGATGATGATGATGATGACGATGTTGATAAAAATAAGAAGAATTTATGTGTGTAAGAATATGGTATATAAACTTTTGTACTTTTTATTTATAAATATACAATACAATACGTATATCGTAATGAGTTTTGTTGTTGTTTTGCACTTACAAACTACTTAGTAAGGAGACTAAACACTAAAAGCAATGAAGAGATAATCCTAAACAATTGAATAATCTTAAAAGTAAATCAAAATTCGAATTATATTGTTGTGCTGTCTAAATTTAATTAAAATAACATTTCTATTATAAATAGCCTTAAGTTTACTACACATTATGAAAATGGCACAAGGAAAAACGACAGACGTCATTTATTTTAAATTTGTAGTTGAACGATCAGAAGAAACGATAAATAAGATCTAATCTCTTTCGTCTGTATCTGTAAGGTTAACGAAGTAATTTCTGGCGAAAACTTCGAAACATCAAGTTTTGTAAAAAAAAAAAGAAAAATTTGAAATCTTAAACAAAACAAATCATCCGAAAACCAAAAATCGCGGACTAATACTTAGGTTGCGGACAATTCTCAGGTAAACCAATTACAACGCTAAAAGTTGTCTTTAAAGCCGCAGACACAAAAACAGTCGTCAGTAACTTTTACGATAATTTCGCAACAGAAGAAATCGACGGTGAAAATTTTTTTAGTAATTTTTGAAAAGAGATGAGGAAAAATTAATTCCGTCAAGTTATTCTGTTGCGAAATTAGCGTAAAAATTACTGAAGACAATTTTTGAGGATGCGGCATAAGCGCCATGTCGCCTATACTCAATTCGTACAACAATAAAAAATGAGGAATCTAAATACTAAAAAATTACCCTTTTTGAGAAAGCTAACTACATTTCGTCATGTGAATACTAAATAGTGTCGTATACGCCATTTGGAAAATTTTCGAGAAATGGATTTTTAAACTTAGGACTAAAATTTGTTCAAATCAAATTTTTATGTTTTTTTAACATTCAGTTTAAAGTTTTAACATTTCTGAATATTTTACAAGAAAAACAAATTAAATTTTCTTTCTGTGAAAATCGGAAAATATTTTCCCCAAAAAGTCAAAAATGGATATAGGACATTTTTCATTAAAAGTTTTTTTTTTTACATGGTAAAATGCATTGGATATAGGACAGACTTAAAATAAAAATACAAAATAGAAAAAACAAAATAGAAAATCAAAATAAACGGCCAAAGATATTTTATTTCAAAATTTCCTCATACAATAGGATAACTGGACAGATAAGAATTAAAATAATGATAAGCAAAACCTAATATCAAAGACAATTATTTCAGAATCTATAAGAGATATGTAGGTTAATTTGGATTGAAAAATCTGAAACAGCATGACCGATTATATAAGAATTCATAATGGGAAAAATGCTCTATACGGGACACTATAGTGGATTTAGTGTGTAAATTAGTAAAAAACCTGTACAAGTATTTTTGGAAAATTTTGTTATTTTTATAAATGCTGAAGTTCTATTGTAAATATCCAATATCCTGGAAAAACCAGGGTTTCTTCTTCGGTATATCAAACGAATTAAAATAATTTTTACAAATTTCAAATTTTTTTCTAAAATTTTTTTTATTTACGTATTCGAAAATCCACTTTCTGTAAAATCATCCTAACGGGTGGTTTAAGTGAAGATGATTTTACAGAAATCAAACCATCGCCACCGACCGGTTTACTAAAGAGTGGTCCATCTAACGTTTGCAATTTAATTTGCCTCTAAATTCAAAGATGTTTGTTTTATTAGAGAGAGTATATTGCTATTAAGTATGGAACACAATTTCATTCAAATAACTTCCACGGCTGGCTTTACAGTGCTCCATACTGTCAACATCAAGGGCAACTTTGATTTGATCTTTCAAAGAAATTCAGTTTCCCCCAATTCATGCTTAAGACGATTGATTTCCGTTAGATTACAAACCATGGTGTTATTTCCAACTGATAATCTCTTAATACTGTAGTTTTTAATGTTTAATTCAGGTTTCATCATCATTTTAATGATTTGATCCAATGACAATTGACTAACAGTATAGGTGGAATTTTTACAGTTGTTTTAATTGTAGATGTGCGGGGTTGTTCTAAATTTTCGTTTGTTGTGGCTGATGTTTCTCCTAAGGTTAGGTTAGGTTAGGTTGGAGTGGCTGCTTATGCACACTTAGACCGGTGACGGACCATTGTGATACCACAGAATATATCCCCTTTTACCCCTATTGGAACCATTTCGAGCTACTTATGTAGCGTAAGACGTCCCGCACTTTACTGTTTTCGAGATCCGAGAGGCAGTCCATCCTGAACTTACCTAAGTGTTTGTGCCTTCTGAGAGCCAATGCTGGACACGAGCAAAGGAAGTGGACCAACATCTCTTCTTCCTCTTCGTCCAAGCAGCTTCTACAGAAGTCATTAGCCTCCAGACCCAGCCTTGCATGTTCTCCAAAAAGGCAGTGTCCCGTGAGAATTCCTACGACCGTTCTTAATTCACGTCTGCGTAGGGATATTAATGATCTAGTGCGCCCCAAGTCCCTTTGGCCAAACTTGTCTTGCAACTCTACAGGTGAGGGTGTTAGACCACCTTTCCCCCGCTGAGGATAGCGCCTGCTTCCAAAGTGCTTGTCTCAGCGCTGTGATAGGCCTCCCCAGACTTGCCCTTTCCGGTTGCAGCTGGAGAGTCGTACCATGCCTAGCAAGTTCATCCGCCCTGCAGTTCCCCATGACGCCCGAGTGACCTGGGACCCAGATTACCTGGATATTGAAATGCTCACCTATCTCATTTAGAGATGAGTGACAACTCAACGCCACCCGTGACGCCAAATACACCGATTCTAACGGCCGGATCGCCGCTTGACTGTCCACATAGATTGTGATATCATCTGAGGATAACACATTATGCTTCAACCACGTCATAACCTCCTCAATCGCTACGACTTCAGCTTGGTACACGCTGCAGTAATCAGGGAGACAAATAGAAATGTTTACATTTAATTTGTCACAGAATACTCCAGCTCCTACTTTGCCGTCTAGCTTGGAGCCATCTGTGAAGAATTGCAACGCTTCGGTTTCCGATAACGGTCTATCCCTCCAGGATTCCCTTGAAGGGAAGGAGGTCCGAAATCGCTTCTCGAAGCGTAGAGTAGGTTTAATGTAGTCAAGATTCGCCAGCTCATCCTTCAACCATCTAACAATAGTAGAGTGTCCTATACTAAGACACCTCCACTGAGAGACGGCTGCAAGTCGTACAGCCATATTTGCCGCCATCTGTTTGCCAAAAATTTCGACCGGAAGAAGGTGCAACATAACCTCTACGGCACTTATAAGAAAGTGCAACATAACCTATAAGGCACGGTGTCGACCTCAATGCCCCGCTAACAAGCATACAGGCCGTTCTTTGCACTCTCTCAATCTTACTCTTATAAGTTACCTTGTCCAGAGCTGGCCACCAAACAGCCACCCCGTACATGAGTATAGGTCTCACTACAGCGGTGTAGAGCCAGTGTACCAGCTCCGGCTTCAGACCCCATCTATGACCAATGGCGTTCAATCTACAGGAGTGCAAAGCTATGGTAGCTTTGTTTATTCTCTCCAACATGTTGGGCTTCCAACTAAGCTTACTGTCCAAGATAATGCCCAGATATCTAGCTCTATCAGTAAAAGCAAGTCTCGTGCCATTTAAGGTAGGAGGGACAACTACCGGGATTTTGTATTTCTTAGTGAGTGAATTATTGGTCGATGGTTTTCTGGCGCCATCTGTTCGCCTTTCCATGCTGGGAATTTAATGAACTGAGGTTAACCACTCCCCAATTCCCTGAGACTCTCCCACCAGCTGGGCTGCGGTTGGGGCGGCTTATTTAATTCACCGCTAACCTACCTATCGATAGGCCGTCCATTATCCACCACCTGTGACCTCCTCCCCCCCCCCCCCCCCCCCGTAAGCGTTGCTTTTAACTAGTTTTCACGTTTACACATTATCTTACTTTTTAGAGAATCCCTGCTGCTAAACATTTTGAAAAAGTTCTAGAGGTTGCTTTTAAAGCCTAGATAAAGAATTTACGTTGAAACACGCAAAATGTATAAAAAAATTCTCCCATTCTTCAGATGACACCCATACTGTAATTTTATATAGACGACAAAATTCAATTCGCTTCCTATCGTGTCTGATTACAATTAACTGATGAATTGACTACATAGCACGCAAGATAATATTTCATTATTCAATTAACTTTTTCTTGTTATTGTTCACTATTTGAATATTGATTTGGATGACACCGGATGATAAATATTGGGTGAATTACGAAAATATTGTTGCTATGCGGCCAAAACAAAGTTTTAATTGTAGTGATCAATAATCAATAATTGTTGTTTAAGTATTAAATTTTTTGCTATTTTTTAACGCCTTATGCGAACATGCTTCACTCGATACATGCTATATCGATGTTGTTGGTGTGGAGTTCAGTGTTAGGATAAGGAAAGGTGGCTTCAACCGATCGTCTAATTTCTTAGGATTTTTTGTTTCTTATTTGGCTTATTTCGTTTAAATACTTTTACTGTATATGCTCTCACGACTGTTATTTCAATAACAACTATTACACAAAAAAATTTGGAACAAAAGATAATCCTGTTAAGCTGGCTTTGAATATATACCTTTACAGTTTACCAAATAATGTTAAGAATAATTCCATTAATAGTTGGTAAACATAACTAGAATTCATTTAATTATTTTGCAAATGTTATGAAATTACTTTAATTAGTCATTTAATGGTATTTGCTGAAAGAATGGCAGTTATACAATTTTCGCTGAGTAATTTCAATTAACTTTTTCAATAGAAAACATTATTCACGTTACTAAATTGAAATAGAACTTTTAATATGGTCAAGAAATTCTTTTTTTTTTTTTCATTATGTTGTTGGTTTGCGTTAATTACTATAACAATTTCTACAATGAAAAGCATTTCGTATGAATCAGTCGGAAATGCTAATATATAAATGCTTGTCCTTAATAGACTATGATGCGAAGCTGTCCAACTCCAGATTCATTCATACACCCCTGTAACATTAGGCCACCTCAACCATGCTTTACAGTCCCACATAGATTTAGTTTTCAGGTGTTGATTTGGTTTTCGCCACACTGTAACACGTTCATCTTACCCATGTATGGGTTAATTTTTGTCTCGTCTCTAAAACTAACATTATCCCAGAAACTGCTTGGTTTATTTAAATGGGCTTTCGCAAAGCCAATCTTTTTGCTCTATTTATTTTGTTTATGAACGGCTTCTTCGGCCTTTGTACCCATCTTCATTTAGCATATTTCGAACTGTTGATAGGAATACATTAGTATTATAGTCTGATTATAGATTTTGAGTTATTTTAGGAGCACGCAATTTTGGATTCTCCCGAACATTCATCAAAATACTGCGTTTTGCAGCGTTGTTTAATTTTGGTGGCTGTACAGATCTATATTTTTGACAAACATATTGGACAGAAGCTCGACTTCTTCCAACTATATCAGCAATATCCTTATAGGATTTGCCTTCATTTTTTAATTTAACCATCAATTCACGTTACACGCCATTGAATTGCATTTTGAGGGCTGAAGAGTCACTTTGCTATGTTAATCAATATATTATACCATAACGGATTAAAATAACGGTGCTAAGAATACAAAATAACAAGGAATTACCGAAAATGAAAAAATATTTTTCCTTTATTGAGAATTTTAAAACATTGTATGGAGACTAAATGGATTCGATTTTGTTTTGTTGTACCGTTGTTCAATTGATTTTTTCGGCTTTTTATAGGCAAATATATTAATTATTGTTGTTATTAAAAATATATTTTAAATATTTTTCTATACATAGTTTTAAACAATAAGTTGCTTTATTTAAAAAACCAAATTTTAGTAATTAGCAATCAATGATAACAAAGTTATGAACGTTTTTCTGACCGATTTCCTGGTATATTTTCAGTGTACACAGACAAATTGGTTGCACTGCACTGTAAGACAAAGTTTCTTTCGATGATTCCCCAAGTTTTATTATTTTGGTTACTTCCGCATTTGGCAGTTCTTTTAACATTTTTGCAGTGATAAAATCGTTACTGCACGAGTTTTTTTCTGATCCGTATTGATTTTTATCTCATTCCTGACTTCATTTGGTGAAGTCGGTAGTAGGGTTTCTTTTTTTGCAGCTTCTACAATTACTATTTCGGCTTCCAACGATTCATTGTCATGTGTTTGGAATATTTTTCGTGGTATTTATCAAATCTACGAGCTTTATCTTCCTTATTTTTAGAGGGGCTCTTATTTGCTGCCAAACTTTGACACAATTTGTACATTTAACACATCTGGGGCCCTATTCTCGAATTCCATATCCATTTTCCAAATGTCGACATCTGTTAAAATTCATAAAAACGTTCGAAAATTTAAATTCCTGTATTCTTGAATTCGCTATGGAATTTTTTCAGTACTAAGGGAATATTTCCAAATGGGTATAAGCAGGTGAAAAAAATTCCCCATATACAAAAATGTCAATAATTACATAGATTTTGATAGATGTCTACATGTGGAAAATGGTTGTGGAATTCGAGAATAGGGCCCTGGATATTGTTTACATTTTGGTATATTCTAAGATCTTCTTAGAGTTCTGAATGACCACTTTGTACCCTAATATATACTTATAATTTGATCAATTGATTTTTTCGGCTTTTTTATAGACAAATATATTAATTGTTCATTAATATTCGTTGTGGGCAAAATACACACAAAAATGAGGTTTCTCCATGGGTTCGCTATGTCAGTACGTTCTGGCCAGATACTTAATGTAAGTAGCTAGAGTGGAACTTTTTGTAGTTTGGTCGTAGCTACCTGATGAGTAGACCAACTTTTCAGTACGAAACCAAACTGCCAACATAAAGAACTCATGGAGGGTTCTCATTTTGCAGAGTAATACATTGGTATTACTCTTAGCGCCTTGGGCTAAAGTTACGGGGAGGGGGAAAGATATTTCTATTTTTTTTTTCAGTAGATGTATTATAAGGGAATGGCCTCTTTATCTTTCTGATTTACCAAATCGAAAGTATTGAGATTGCCATGAACAATTAATATATTTGTCTATAAAAAAAGCCGAAAAAATCAATTGATTACATACAGACAAATTAAATTCTTAATAAATTATAATTTGATAAATTTTTTGATATATTTGTGAGCAATTTTTTATTTTGTTGCGCTTAACGGCCTCCTATGGAGGGACTACAGATTCTCGCTGGAGATCGTAATAACTTCTGAATTCTCTGGAAATAATATCAAATATTCTTTTCTCTTTCACTCAATTGAACATGATATAATCTACATATTGCACTCGCCTCCAGTATTTCACTTAGTGCTATACTAGACACCTTCTGTGGTTTCTGCATAGTTATATCGTTGAAATAGACAACAGACTACTACCGTACTCAACACCTAATTTTAAATAAATGAGTAATGTTTATGTTATTCCGTATTCAGTCTGTGGTGTTTTTAAATGGACAAATCGATATTAATGTTCTACTAATAGATTAATCTACTTGAAATTGCATCGCTCCAAGCGTTGACCGAAAAGGTTTGGGTCTTTGCTATATTTTCATTTATTTTATCGTGCCCGATCTACGATTTACCAAAGAGGGTCTTTCTCCAAAGTACCGAATTATGAAGCATTCCACGTATTACATTTAAAATGTAATACTAGATATATTTTTTAACCAAGGACAAATGGGACATGCTCAATCTATGAACAGAAAGTCGTACAAACAAACAATTCGATTCAATTAAGATAAATTAAAATAAAACTTTTATTTGATAAAAAAAAAACTTAAAATTATTACTTTAATTAAGCATTTTTTTTTTAAACAGCTCTTCCTTATTTTTTTAAATTTTGTTTGATGTAAAACCAGAAAAGCTAACAATAAATGAAATATGTAATTCAAAATTCCAATAATTTTGTTTTCAACAAATTTTAATAAGACCTTCTCAACTTATGTTCCAATTTTTTCAATTTCATCAGAATTTTCAGCATCTAAATGATGAATTTTCTTTCCAAAATGATTTTCAATTGATTGGCATATTTCCATACTTTGATCAGAATCAACCAAATTGATGGCAATACCACTTTTTCCGAACCGTCCTGTCCTCCCGATACGATGTAGGTATGTTTCACAATCGGCTCTTCCGCCTTGATCTACGGGAAGGTCAAAATTAACAACGATGGTGACTTGTTCAATGTCTATACCACGAGATAACACATTAGTTGTGATTAAAACTTTTTCTAGCCCGGCACGGAATCTATCTAATACGGCTAATCTTTGCTGTACATCTAAATCACCTGACAATACGGCTACAGAATGGCCATCAGTACACATTTTACCAGATAACCAACCGGCCGTTTTTCTTGTATGACAAAATATGATAGCTTGTCCTACAGTAATCACACCGTATATATTTTGAATTGCTTGATATTTTTCATCCTTATTTCGACACCGGACGTAGTATTGTTTAATGTTGTCAAGCGATTCTTGTTCCCGCTGAAGCCGGATAATAATTGGTTTTTTTACTATATACTCAGCGAATTCCATAACCTTTCGCCCATATGTTGCCGAAAAGAACATCATCTGACATGAATGTGATAGCTTTTTATGAATTTTAACACACTGATCCTGGTGGCCTTGTGTATCAATCATAACATCAGCCTCATCTAAAACAAATACGCGGATTTTTGCCAAATCAAAAACACGAAACTTTACACCCCAATCTAATAATTTTCCCGGTGTTCCGATTATAATGTGATCTTGAATTTTCGTATCGGTCGGTATATCCTCACCACGTACAGCAAACCTTAGTTTAATTTCAGGACAAAATTGCGCCATTTTTGCTGCTACTTCACCTGTTTGGATCGCTAATTCATAGGTTGGTGATAAACAAAGTACTTGTGGATAATTTTGACTTGTATCCACTCGACTCAACATGGCTAGTACGAAAGCAGCCGTTTTTCCGGTACCCGATTGACTTTGTGCTATCATATTTTGTGGTGGATCAGCGAGAAGGGTGGGTAGCGCAGCTTCTTGGATTTTAGAAGGAGCATTAAATCCCATTGCGTAAACACCTTTTAATAGTTGCGGTTTTCTGTAAATTTAGCTTGGGTCCAATAAACTATGGAGAATATACGATTTCTAATACTTACAAATGAAGCGCTTCGAACGATTTAACGGAATACAATGGAGAGGTTGGATCCTTACGTTGAATTTCTAAATCATTTTTAGATTCCACCAAACCTTTTCGAATTATTTTCAATAATAAACTAGTATCGGCTGGACTGTGAAAATTTAAAAAGAAATATTTAACCTTAAAAATCGAATTTTCCAGGCGGTAAACACTACTTAAAAGGACTCACTTTGCTACATCAAGCTCTTCGGACGATGTTTGCGTGGTGACACTACCATCATGCTCACTTGGTACGTCGGCCTCTTTTTTCAAATTTAAATTATTTACCTAATATAATAAGGAAAATCAATTAAAGCAACAAAATAATGCATAATTTTCCTTACCAAATTCGAAATTTCTTCTCCACCATCGGTCGCTGCAGCCTTACTGCTACTTGTATTCGTGGACATATCTAATTTAAGTGCGTTTTATGGGAAAATATAATAAAACTTAACAATAATTTCAAAATTATAACAGCAATCGAGTATTTAGAATTATTTATTTAATAAAAAAAAGAATGTAGTTTGCTACAGATTGCCTCGTAGCTTGAATAGAAATGAAATGTCAGAAAAGAGCGGTATGCATGCATCTCCAAACAGCCAGTTTTACAATGATGGCTAATTGGCTGCATACAGTGAGAATTTCATAAAACTCAGCGGTGTCATATTAAATTCGTTTCACCCAAAAGCATCAAAATAAATCGATGTATGTACATCGAAAACCATATTCGTTTCGTCAAAAAACATCAATGTTTTTTCGATGTATGTACATCAATTTTACGAAATGTGTATTTTTTCATAAATTTCACCTTGGCTACTAACACCAACCAAAATAGAAACGTCAATTTTTAGTTGTCATATTTGTATCAGTATATAGTTTTTTTGTCTCGATTTTTAATCATTTTAATTGTTTTGTTTATTTTAATTGAATTAAATAAAGTTGTCAAAATATAGTTTCTTGCGCCTCGATTTTGAATCATTTTAATCGATTCGAAATTGTTTAAATGTCAAATGTTTTATATTACCAATCAACGTTTCATGTACGCTTCACACCACAAAACGAAGATAGGGAATTTATATCGAAATTTAATAGAGAACTGTTTGTAGATCTGGGGGCCTATTCTCGAATTCCACATCCATTTTCCACATATGGACATCTGTCAAAACTCATAAAAATTGAATTTTTTCGGTACTAAGGGAATATTTCCGAATGGGTATAAGCATGTGGAAAAATTCCCCATATAGGAAAATGTCAATGCCGCATGTGTTTTATGTACGAATTACAATTTTCGAACCATTTTTTGACAACTTTGACAGATGTCCACATGTGGAAAATGGATGTGAAATTCGAGAATAGGCCCCCTGGCGACAAAAAATTAAAGCTTGATAGGGATAAAAAAACGAAAAATATTTTTTTGTTTATTTATTAAAATTGATAATTTTTGTGTAAACTTCTGTTATGTTGAACTGATGTTTATTTACCAGTCTTATTTGTGGGATTTACGCACAAATCGCGTATATAAATCTCAAAATACTATTTTTAATGCTAGATGTCACTTATACGTACTTCTCTTCAAGGCGTGTTTAATTAATTTTTGGAAAATTTTCCCAAAAAATTGTAAGAATATTTATTGCGTATTATTTAATTTGACCTATTTGTAACCACCCGTTTGCATGCTTCAACTGGATTTACCAAGAAACTACGACGCATGTCGAAAGCTACGGGATAATAAATTCGCAGTCGTAAAATTTGTTCAAACTTCAAAGTTTAAAGAAAATTTGAAAAATTGAATATAAAGTTCTAATAAATTTAATTAAAGTTTCTAATAAGCTATGGCCGATTCAACAGAAGATATAATCCCAGTTGGATGGGAAAAACGTTTAAGTCGGTCTACTGGTAATTACAAACTATTCTTATCAAGCATTCTTTGGAGGTTATGTGCTATATCGAAGGGATGGAAAAATCAATAACCAAATTTCCCTTTTTGAATGTTTTTGATTCCAGGAATGCATTATTATTTAAATGTACATACAAAAGAATCTCAATGGGATTTACCCACATCACCAGCTGAACCGGCCTCATCACAAGGTCCAAGTCAAGTGCAAGCTATACATTTATTGGTGAAACACAACAAAAGTCGCCGCCCAAGTTCATGGCGAGAAGAAAATATAACCCGGACGAAAGATGAAGCTTATAAAATTCTTGAGGAATACAAAGAAATAATCAACTCGCGGGAGTCCACATTACCCGAATTAGCTGAAAAATATTCTGATTGTAGTTCGGCCAAACGAGGTGGTGATTTAGGTTTATTCGGTCGCGGGGTAATGCAAAAGCCATTCGAAGAGGCTGCATTTAATTTAAAAGTTGGTGAAACATCGGATATTATTGAAACGGATTCAGGGCTGCACTTGATCCAACGAATTGTTTAAAAAACGGATGAGGAGGACGGGCCAAAACCCCGCGCCATTTTTGTGTTACAAAAAAAATAAATGAAATAAAATTCCAGAATTCATTTTTAATTAATTTATTTATTAATATTAAAATAAAACATTTGTTATTTTTGCTGGTCTCAAACGCGTGCCAAAATATGTCGGCTTTGAAGAATTCTTATATACATATTTCTAAGTTATGTGTAAAATTATCGCTATTGTTAAAATTAACGAATTTAGTAATTATAAAATAAAAGTTATGTGCGCGCACTGTTACGGGAATGAATTCACACAAAATAGAAAATGAAAATTAATTATTTAAACGTAGAATGTGCGTTTGATTTCCCTGTTTCCTACAACTATTGATAGGAACTGAAATGTATCTCGCACGGAAACATTCCTCTTGCAACATGCAGGCTGGTCTAACCATTATTTCATTGCATTTAATATTTCAGATCTCATAGAACATAATTATTCTACATAATTTCGTTACCAAATTAATTTAACTTATTCATGGATTTCGGGTGTTTAAAAGGACATATTTTGTTTGACATACCCGAAATCATAAAACATAATATAGCTGTACAAAGCCTAAATATAGGCAATTTATAAAACTCGCGCGTTTTTGTATATATAGCGGAGTTACAATAATCGGCAGTTTCATAATCAAAACTGGCAAAGTAGCTAAGTTGTATATAAGATGAAAATGTTAAATGAAAAAGTTATTTGAGCTTCTTGATTACATAACGCAGCAAATCACATATATCTTCATATACAAATTCGCCAAAATGTTTAACAATTTCTGTTTGCATCGAAACAAAGTGACATCATCGACGCACACGAAAATATTTGTTTTTGATTTCGTCTCGCATTTCGTCCGTCGCTTTGTTTTATTTAGACAAATCGGCTGCCATATTGTTTTGGGTGTCACATCATTTGATGTGTCATTTTCCACTTGATAACAAATAAAAATAAATTTGGTTTATTCCAAGTACGAAGAATAAAATAGGTTTTAGTTTAAATTTTTGCTTATTCGATTTAAGTGTAAAATAAACACTTTTTAAATATGCGCGACGACGAAAAGTTTAATATAAATTTTGTTAAAAAAATTGAATCCTATAAATGCTTGTACGATTATACTCGGAGTGATTATAAAAATGTTCATATACAGGAAAAAGCTTGGGCTGAGATTGCCGAAGAGTTTAAAGATAGCGGTTTGTTATTAATTATTTCTAATTTACCAATATTAAATAGTTTTAAACTAAATATGAATGTAAGTTTTAATAAAAAAAATCACATCATTTGTCATATACAGTGTCAAGTTGCAAAGAAAGATGGCGCAATCTGCGAGGTTGCTACACTCGTCACTTGAAACAAAAAGCAAATGTTAAATGCGAAACTGGCCGTTATCGGAAACCTTACTATCTTGCAACATACATGAATTTCATATATCCATTTACAAAATCTCGTGGATCGGTCAACGTCTCATCATCGTCTAATGTAATGAGCGATATCGAAAATGGAACGAGCGATGTTAAATCCGAGAATAGTATCACAATAGCTGAGATGAAAGATCCGGAAGAGCTAGACGTACAACAAAACTCTATGGGTGACTCGATGCAAAATCTATCGGTGGAAGAGCATTGGGGCACGGTCGAACAAGAGGAAGAAAATATAACGATTGAACAAACAAACCAGAATCAGTCTGCAAGTCAAATAATAATCACATCGAAAGATGATAGCATCATGATGCCATCAGACTCGAATCATCCGCTAATTATTTCAAGTTCTACACCTTGTATAACATCGCTTACTTCGACCGATTCTTCAAGCCAAATTATATCACACCTTTCCCGGCAGAATAAACGCAAATTTGAAGAAGCCAATCCGTTACAGAAATTTCAAATAATCCAAGAACATCCGCCCGAATTAGCAAATGCTGATATGTACTTCTTAAAAAGTTTGCTCCCCGATCTGCAGTCGATGAATCCATCACAAAAACGAAAATTACGGATTGGATTTTTAAACGTAATCGACAGTATTTTATCGGAGGGATGACCCTTTTAATCTAATTGGTTGATTTAAACATTTATAATATTTTTTTGGATTAATTTGAATTAATATAATTATATTTCTTAGAAATTAATAAATACAAAAAAACAAAACTGTTGCGTTATAGTTTAGTTAGCACCTAAGGAGATTAATAGTTTAGAAAAGGCACATTAATGGCGGCTGCGACTGATTCTTTGGTTAATCCATTTACCTAGGAAATGGTCTTATACTTTGTAAATAAATTGTATAAAACACGTAGGGTTGATTTTAAATCCATATTGACAATGTCTTCTGGTCGGGCTTTTGGCTTGGGAAGGCCAACATCTTGCATCAGTTCAAATGAGAATGCTACATTATGGACCATGTGTTCCGTATCCTTTGGCGTTAAATGAAAATCGTAGAGTGGAACAAAAAATCCACCAAGTAAGCCCATTAGGAGGCATAAATATACTCCATCACGGAAATCATGTCCCAAATCAGCAACCTCAAAATTTAACTTACTCAAGTGCTTGTTAACGAAAGTCACCAATGATTTTTGTACAACAACCAATTTATCGGGAGCCTGATCAAATAGGGTGTCGAATGCATCACGTTCGCATCGCATACCCACATCGCTGTATTGGTCGGTTAAACGTTCATCGTACATTCGAGATTCGAGTTTATCGCTTATTTTCTCAACACAAATCACTTTAACGAAAACATTCTCGGGGAGTAGAATTGGAGCACGAAAATACCGCACCAAAGCGACTAAAAGTTGTAGGATAGCGACCAGATTTTTCGAGTGTACATTTTCAACACTCCATTTCGTTTGCTTGTGATGAAAACCTAATGTATGATTCACAGCATTCAGCACGATATTCAACTTTTGTTTTTGGCCTTCTTCTGACTGGGTTACTTCGGGCACATCAAGTTTTCGATTTGTTAATTTTTCCCATAAATTTTGTAAAACTTGACCATCATACAAATCTTCTTCGATATTTTTGACAATAATACGTTGATCAGCTAATTCATCGTTAATCCAGTCGATGAGTACTTCAAGAAGTTGACGCACTTTGGGGTCGTGAAGTGATTGTGGCTGAATAATGGCCCGCTGTTCATTATTATGTAGCTCATAGTCTTCCGGTGGAATTTCTGGGGCATTTGGATTTCCCGGAGAATCGATAGCATATTTCCCTTCTGCTTGAATCTCTTGTACTGAAATGAGAATAAAAATTAAAACCCTTGAAGTGGATCATCCTACACTACTATGTATAATAAAACGCCCAACTAAGTATTACTCATGCAACCAAATGCTACTGAAATAGACAAAATTTACAAGTTTGAAAGTAATTTTTGGCCACAATTATCATTGATAATTAACACTTTAATGAAAATTTACTTTTTTCTTCAAAATTTTGTATTTTTTACTATAAATGGGCATTGGTTGTATGATGACCTCATCACAATGAAAACAGAGCCTGGCGATTTTTAATTTAATACATACTTTCTTTAATACGTTTTTTGCGTCCTAATGTTCCAATTTTATCCCAAAAGCTTTCATCTTTATCGGGACTTTTGGCTGCTGGCCGGGGGGATTTTGGGCGAGAAGATGTCGAAGCCATTTTATTGTTTTCGTAATTTATATAAATAGGTTTGAATTTGACAGTAATGTACCAGGGTTATCCAAATTCAAAATTTAAAAAGTATTGCCTGATGCTGTGACAGAATGGTTTTTAGAAGAACTTGCAATTGCAACCTCAAAATTAAAGTCAGTCCTCAGTTCCTCACTCCTCAGTCGTAGATTTTTTTTTTTTGTAAACATATTTTTAAAGTAATTAATTAAAAATGATTAAACGACACATTCAAGGATTTTCTTTACGATTGAATGATCTAAAAGAATATGAAACTGTTCGAGAGGAGCGTGCCGCATTAAAAAACAAGGCCAAAGCTAATGCAACTGGATCAGCTGATGCATCGCAGCTGCCACCCGATCCCGTTATTAAAATTGGTCCTAAAACCAAACAAGAGATTCGTGTGCGAATAGGACTGCCAATGGAATAAAATAAATAATAAATATTAGTTATCAAAGTTTTATTTTTCATTAAAAGGGTTTAAATCTTCTCGATTTTTTAAGTGCCTCGATTCGTTTTTTGTCTTGTTCGAATTTTTCTCGTAGGCCGGTGATATCCCTCATTTTCGACTCTCGGATTTGGAACGTATAGAAATTTTTCAGTTCTTTAGTTTTCCGACGTTTATCTTCTATTTTGTTGATGACGGATTCCTTTTGTTCAAAACCTGAGTATATGCCTTTTTTGCCGACTGTTATCCACCCCTCATCGTCTGGTTTACTTTGGTCTAGTTCTATTTCACGTTTTTTCTCATCGGCCTCATCAAATGCTGCCATATAAGTATCGATTTCATTTTGAAATTCAGCATCACTCGTGGGAATTTTTTCTAAATACTCACTTTTCCACTTCTCTATGCCCGTGCGTAGTTTGCCTTCGTAGTCAAGGGGTGGCAGTTTTTCCAATCCGAGTGCTTTTTCTAGGCTGGATGGTAATTTGAACACAACAAAAGCTACCCTAAACTTGAACAATTCTTTGAGGGGGAAATATTTAGATTTGTTGGTTAACGGTTTAATTATTTCTGTAGATGAATTTTCAGCGAACAGGATACTTTCAACATCTCCAGCTACTTTAAAAACCCCTGCTAGGTTCTCTTCGTTTACATAAGGCGCAATATTTAATACGAAAAGTGTTCGGCCCGATGGTTTTTCCTTTGACTTTTGCCTAGTTACATGCTCTTTGATAAAAATTTGATGTCCATGGTTATTTTGAGTAGGTTTTAAATCTAAAACTGTAATTATCCCGATCAATGTTTACATTATTCCTTTTTTAATTAATAAAATTACCTTTAAATTCTGATAGTTGCGCCATTCTAGTGTTTTAAAAAACAATCCCAGTTTTACATGCGTTCGTGACGTTTACATCAAAACCAAAAATTGATTAAAATTTCCATACAAAGACCGCGTTCCTTTATTATTTTAGGAAGAGCATAGTAAAAAAAAACCTTTTCGCAGTATGAACGAATCGATTTAGATAAAAAACATCAATAGTTAAAAAAAATAGAGCTCAAATAAGCAAACGTCAAGCGTAGACAATTTGGTGCGAAAAAGAGAAAGACTAAAATATATTAGGGCCGTATTTAGAATTTTATTCAAAGGTTTAGAATAAAGTGAATATCTCTAGTTTCAAGAGTAAAATTGTACTCTATTTCGCTTTTTGATTACGGTTTTTCCATTGCGATCTCTTTTTGTTGCGTACTTTTCTTTTCCTTCATATCGATAAAGTATCACTAAACAAAAATTTGAGTGATAAATAATCATGAATATAAGTAGAAATAGAATGTGGTTTTATTCGAGCAAGCTGAGATACCAAGAAAAAAAGCATAATTTAAAAGCGAAATAGAGTACAATTTTATTGTTGAAACAAGAGACATAAACTTTATCGAATTCGATCGAAAATTCGAAAGTGATGTTGTAACACCTCACGCCTGATTTCGAAAAGGCTTTTCGAAATTACGTGTCATAACAAAAAGACACAGTCGGAGAAGCCGCTATCCACAAGTTGTCAATTGTCAAATATGTCGTCACAACAACAATCACAAATCAAGTGCGATATGAAAGTGAATAATTAAACAAATTAAATAATTTAAAATACACACAATATAATATAAAATCCATTAAACATGGATGGACATATGAATTTTATTACTCTACATAAATATTTTATGGTAAGCTTATAAATTTCGCCCTAGGGAGTATATTTTTATTGAGGTTATGTTAACTAAGTTTGTTTTCTCGATTCTCACAGGAATCCCTTAATAATTCGTTCACCGTATCACAAGTGAATAAATTAAAATTTGATTTCGATAAAATCTCATCAACCGATGTTGATAAGAAATCAGCTCTTGATCAATCATTTCGTGATTATTTAATGCGATTTGTTTTGAATAATTTCGATAAAATAGAGGATTTTATTGATTTCGCGATCCAGTCGTCTCGTCTCGATATGGTCACATCAACAATTCCGGTAGTACTATTGGGTGATGTATTTGATGCGACAACTTTGGATAAATGTGAAATAATTTTTTCTTACGTTGAGAAGAATGTGGCCGTCTGGAAGGAGGAGTGTTTCTTTAGTTCGTGCAAGAATAATTTGCTCCGGATGTGTAATGATTTATTGCGGCGATTGTCGCGGTCGCAAAACACCGTTTTTTGTGGTCGTATATTACTGTTTCTGGCACAATTTTTTCCGTTCTCCGAGCGATCGGGGCTGAATATTGTTTCCGAGTTTAATCTCGAGAATTTGACTGAATACGACAATGAGAGTAAGGAGATTAGCGATGTGCTGGATGATTCTAATGTGGTTAAGGTACAAATCGATCATAATTTGTATTGCAAATTTTGGGCTCTACAGGATTTTTTTCGTAATCCTAATCAGTGTTACAACAAAGTCCAGTGGAAGACGTTTTCAACAGTAAGATCTCTTATCCTGGTTAATTTGGTTTTAGCTGAATAATGTTTCGATTTTACAGCATGCCTCTAGCGTTCTATCAGCTTTTTCAAGCTTTAAACTCGAAGAACCCCGTGATACAGCTTCATCCAGTAAAATGAGCCAAATAATGGGCGATGGAATTCCTCTGATGGAAATAGACAATATTGTTAACGAGAGCAACCATTTTTTTGCAAAATTCCTTACGAATCCAAAATTATTAGCACTTCAATTGGCCGATTCAAATTTCCGTCGATCAGTTCTGGTGCAATTTCTTATCTTATTTCAATATTTGACATCAACAGTTAAATTTAAAGCGTAAGCATGTCATTTCTTGGCTATGCAGGGGTTTTCACAAGATTTTTTATATTTTAGCGAAGCATATGTTCTATCACAAAATCAAAGTGACTGGATAAAAGATACAGAGACTCAAGTTTATAAACTGGTTGAAGAGACTCCACCACACGGTAAAAAGTTTGCTTCAACTGTGCGTCATATGTTACAAAGGGAAGAATTATGGAATAATTGGAAAAATGACGGCTGCAAAGAATTCAAACGGCCAGATCCGGCAACAGATGAGCAAACACCAAAACCATCGCCTAAAAAAACAAATAAACGTCCATTAGGCGAACTTATAAGCGAATCAAATAAACAGGGAAAATTCTATATGGGAAAGTAAATAAGGCTTTAAATTGTGAAATTATCAAAATGATTAAATTTCGTTTTTATTTCAGTCCTGAATTAACACGCCTGTGGAATATATGTCCAGACAATCTGCAAGCTTGTAAACGACCTGATCGTAATTTTTTACCATCGCTTGAGTCGTATCTTGAATCATCAAAAGAAAAGGCTGACCCGTCTTTCGAGTGGCGTGCATTACGTTTATTGGCCCGGCAATCACCACACTTTTTCACTGCCATTAGTACACCGTCGTACAAAGTTTCCGATTATTTAGATTTGGTACGTAAGAAAATACAAAAAGATCGGGTTGATGTCAAAACCGAGCAGCATGATATTGAAAATCCCCAAAATATTGAACAAATCGAAGGTGATGCTGATGTTACGGAAGGTTTTCCGGAGGATAATATAGAGGTATCGGAGTTGCTGAAAACAGAGCAACTCACACCAGAGGAAAAAAATACACATAAACCAAATTTGATAACACCCGATCAGTTGCTGCATCTATCTCCGATAATTGGAAATGATTGGAAAAAGTTAGCAAACAAATTGGGTTACAGCTCTGATGAGATTTTATTCTTTGAACAAGAAAATCCTAAAATTGTGGATCAATGCAAAAAAATGTTACAGATTTGGTTTGAGGACGATATGGATGCGAGTTTGGATAATTTGGCATACATTTTGGAGGGTCTCGATATGATACCGGCATCGGAGGCAGTCAAACAATTTATACCATTGGATGATAAGCGGGAAGATGTATCTGAATAATTTTATCGTAGATTGAGTTTTGTGATTAAATATTGAATTTTTCCTATCGGTTACTTTGTTTGCTTTTAATATGAAATACAACAAAAAAATTAACAAACTTGTCAGATTTACCATGGTTTACCTTTTTTTTCCCCCTCAACATTCAACAGATCCAGTAAATGTAAGAAAATCCACGTTTTATTTATTAAAAGTTAAAAATATATTAATTTCATTTATACAAATTAAATTCTACAAAATAAAAAATGGTTTTAGATCCAGCCAAATAGGAAACTTGTCTATACACAAGAACCCGTTTTGGTTAAAGTTAGTCAAACATTAAAATAATTCTAAATCTTATTTTTATTTCCAAATTGTTAAAAATGAACAAAACAAAATATTTATAAAAAAAAATTGGAATGAAACAAGGAATATAGGAATTTTAACAGAAAATTTAAAAATTGGAATGTGATCTAATATTTTTTCTTGGTTAGTGCCGGTTTTGGTTTGTTATGTTGCATATTGGCGCATTTAGGAATATGACGAGAAGCGGCATTTTCATTAAAACGCCGGTTACAGTGTGGACATTGCACATAGTCCGGATTTTCAGACGGTGGCGGTGGTGGTAGGTCACTTAATTTTCCTCCTCGAGCTAAATGCTGTTGCACTTCTTTCGCCGCCCTTATGGCCGCTATAAATTCTTCATGCTTCTTACGCCAATCACTCTTTTTAGTAGCCGTTTCAATTTTTTTTGGCGGGCAAGCTCTAGGTGTTTTTAAATTTTTTTTAACATACGCCTCTGCTTCGGTGCCTTGAACTCTATGTTTTGTTATATCAAACACTTTCCTTTTTTTGGTGGCAGTTTTTTGACAAATTTGTTCATGCTTTTCTATGCGATCCTCATTAAAATGCCGGCCGCAATTACTGCATGCCGACATACCGGGCAAAGGCGGTTCACCACTAGACTTGACCGCTAGTTTCGAGAGCGATGTAGTCATTGGTTTTATTTGTTTCTTTACAAGGGAATTACCTATTGAAGTTGTTGCTCTAGTAGACAATGAACTTGCCTAAAATAAAATTTAAAACACAAAAAAAAAAAAATTGAATTTTATTCGTTAGAAAATTTTACAAAATTTATTTTTTGTCATCTGAAGGCAAACTATATGTTTCTAAATGGGTTACTAAGATTTTTTTTTATAATAAACAAAAAACGCTCACTTTTAATGCATTGCTGCTATTTCCACTGCCGTTTCGTGATTTATTCGCCGCAGCCAATTTTTCCGGTGAACTTTCTTGGGACGCACGCATCGAAGACGGAGCAGTCCGATTAACTGGGAGCTTATGATTTCCATTCAGCGTACGCGGTGGATCACCACTACTTGATTTTTTCAAAACAACTGGTTTCAGTTTAACACCACTATTTATACCATTACTTTTAGCACTATTGTTATTCACCATGGTTATAATATTATTATTCACTAAATTTAATTTGCCAACATTAGGTAATTTTGTTGTTATTGAATTATTTAATAGCTCGTCGTCAAAGTTTAACGAGGTATCTATAAGGAGCATATAAAATTAAATTTAATAATTATTTATTATTATTTAATTTAACATTTAATTATTTTACCTGGAAATTTTTCTTCGTCCAATAAATCCGAATAGTTATTCTCGTCTAAATAATTCCCGTCCTGTTTGTTCAATAAACCTACATTGCCATTTAGTCTGTTGGCGGTTGTCAAGTCAATATGCTGTTATAACCAATTACAAAAATCGCATTATTAATGCAAAAATATATTATTATTTATACACCAAGTTGTGTGGAAGTGGAACAAAAAAACTATTATTTATTTTTTTTTTAGTTGTTTTCTTCCAATATGGTCACAAGAATGAATCACTTAAACTTACGTTATTATTATTTGTTGTAGAACCATTTGTCTGTTTAATAACACCTACGGCACGTCGTACTGAATTAACCTGAAAATAATAAAAAAATAGATTTTTAGGTTTTTATCCACAACTAAATTTTAATAAGTAAATGGTGGATCGGACGGACCACAACGTATCACAAATTTAAAAATCTACATCATATTTAAAATTACATGGCAGTATTAGAATTCGATTACACTCATTTTTAGAAGTAAATGTTACCGAAAGAAGATACTGAGTAATAAAATGAACTATAATCCCACCTGAAATTTAAATAAGTACCTACCTACATATCTGTTTTTTCTATATCTATATTTACATCATATTAAAACCATTGAGGAAGGACTTTATTAGTAGTTATTCTATGTTAAAACTTCAAAAATGTTGATGTTCTTTGATGTTTTTTTAAATTCATCAGTTTTTTTCCTTTTACACATGAGATGAGATGAAACAGAAAATTTTTAAATCGTACAATACAGATAAATTTCCAACGAAAAACACAATGATTTACATATTATGGAATATTATTTCTTTCTCTTGTTTTGCTTTCGGAAATGTCTCACATAAAAGAAAATTGATTTTCATTGTGAATGAGTAGCTAGATAGAGTCGTGGAATTGGAATGAATTATAGGTAGAAACAAGCGTTAAGCGTATTTCATGTGATTTTGTGCCATGACTCATGCCACACAATTTTGTGCAGCTTGTTGTCTTACATGTTTGTCCGTTGTTGCGATACACGGTTAGTATTGTGTAAGTTTGTTGTAAATAAAATAAAGCCTAGTGTTCTACTTCTAGCATACAGGTGTATGTAAAACAATGGGTTGTTCGTTTACTCTTTAAAATTTTAACAAATATTAATCCATAATCAAGAATTTACCCAGAATTTGGTCATAGGCATAGCAAATTATCGAGATAGCTTTCTAAATGAAAATCGAATTGATACCTAATTTAATTAAAAAATTTACATTATTTGATTTAAATTTATAAAATTCGTTGATTAAATCTGTTGAACAGCCATGTACAACCTTGCAGATAATATTTCCGCTTTTATCTAAATTTTGTAATCAAAGTTAATGTAATTATTTAAATTAATTTGGCTTATTGTTCAATTCGTTATCTATTGAATAAATGTGTCTTGGATTAAAAAACATTTGAATTAAAATATTACTAGAATCTCCCAACTAATGTCATCACGTCATTGATAATGTGCTCTTGTTTGTTTTCCATTAAATTTTTCTGTGTGCAATAATTTAGTTTAAATGAAATTTAATTAATTATTCGGAGATTAAAATAATATTTTTGAAGTAATGTATTGTGTATAAAAGTGGCTAGTATATTAGATTGATATTATGTATAGGATTCACGTTTTATGCACGTAAGTTACAGTGGCCAATTAATTATGTATATTGAAATTTAGAGAATGAATGAAGTAAATTTTTAAGTACCTATGTATATTATGTGTTTCGAAAAAAAAAAAATTGCATTCATATCATTCTTAAATTTGAGACGGGCGACGGGACGAATATTAATTACATCTAGTTATTTATGCACCTAAGATATTTTTTTCCCCATTACGACGAATCGAGTGGAAGCGGAAACTGTTATGTTTTATTATTTTATCCATCATAATCTTGTCGAGTGCGTTTGTATGATGGGTGCATTAAATAGACATATTTCATCCCAACAGTTCTACTTCTACCGTATAGGTATGTAAACCAATGGCTTGTTCCTTTAGTCTTTAAAATTTCAACGAAGAATAATTCACAACCAAGAATTTATAAAGCGTGTTTAGTCATAGGCATAGCAACCGATCGAGATTGATTTTTTGTTAAATATAGAAAACGTTTAGATCTGCCTAATTTAATTAAAAAATTTTCATTATTTGATTTAAGTTTATAAAATTCGTTGATTAAATCTGTTGAACAGCCATGTACAACCTTTTTACTACAAGAGGCAGCAGATAATATTTCCGCTTTTATCTAAATTTTGTAATCAAAGTTAACGTAATTGTTTAAATCAATTTGACTTATTGTTCAATTCGTTATTTATTGAATATATGTGTCTTGGCTTTAAAAAAATTTGCTAAGCAACTATTATATGTGTAACGTAACAAATATTTTATTGACCTCATATAACACATCGTTTTATATCCACCGCACAAACATTTTAAATAAAAAAATTCTAGAATCTCTCAACTAATTTCATTCGAACTGTCATTGATAATGTGCTTTTGTTTGTTTTCCATTAAACATTTCTGTGTGTAATAAATTGATCTAAATGAAATTTAATTAATTATTCGGCGATTAATTAATATAATATTGTGTATAAAAAGTGGTTAATATGTTAGATTGATATTATGTTAGGATTCACGTTTTATGTAGGTAAGTTATAGAGGTTAATTAATTATATTTGTATATTGAAATTTAGAGAATGATTTATACCTATTAATGATGTAAATTTTTAAGTATATATTATGTGTTCCGATACGATAGTAAGATTGTGGAACATTAAAACGATCTTGTTAGCTTCCTTTTTATCGTCCTGTGTTTTATAATTTGTATTAATTAAATTTCATGGCGTTACAAGGTTTATGAAATAGAGAGAAGCAACAAACTAGGAGAATATCTAACTAAATGAATATTGTTTCCAAATTAATTTTAATAACGACTTACATTTGTCGTTTCTTTTTATGATTCCTGATTTTAATTTTTGATAGATAAGCTAATTTAATAAAATTCTAGTTATATTTACACAAATACACATATGTATTTTGGTTTTTCTATTTAAATTATTGGTTTTCTTCTAAACCTTTCATGTTTTTCAAGAAACCCTACTTAGTGTGTTATTTATTTTATTTAAAACTATATATTAACTGAGCCTAAGCTATCCAGGGCTGGGAACTGCGATAACCCAAATTAATTTCTTAACATTGTCCGTCATGGTATCGACGCTCAGGTTCTATAACCTTCATTTCATTGCACATCTGGATCGTAGCTTGGCGAACTTGCCCATCCTTCCCAGGTCTTACTTCTTTGAACATTCCCAATGGTCAATCATTTCTTGGAAGTTTCTCATCTAAAATTATAACAATATCTTTTTCCTGTATGGAAACTGTATCAAACCATTTTGTTTTTCGAGTTAATTTCAATGGGTTTTCATTGAAAACTCCTAATGGTTTTTAACCTCCAGATGAACATAAGTAGTCTACCATTGATAATCATTCCCACCTTACACAAGCAGCTACTTAACAATTCTTCTGTTGGAATCCTTGACGGAAGAACCTTCATAATATTCTTTTTTTTACATATTGTACGAGTCGGCCCCAAACACCTCCCATGTGGGCTGATGCGAGTAGGTTAAATGTCCACTTCATTGATAAAAAGCTATGACGAATCTTACCGTCTTCCATTTCAATAACCGCCTTTTATAGTTCATTTTGGGAACCGAGAAAATTTCTTCCATTTTTGCATCGAATTTGAGATGAATGAGTCGGTTGATAAATTGTTAGCAATTTCAAGATAAATCATCATACAGGTGAATAAAACTTCACCTTTCCGACCACAACATTTAACGAACCGAAGAAGTCCACATCAGTATATGTGAAGGGTTGTACAAATGGGGGTAATCGAGCCAATGGCAACGATCCTTCTTCGGGTGGTTGTGGTTTCACAGGCCAATTTTTGCATAATTGACGGTGTAGTTTTGGAAGTATTGTCGGTTTTTTTGTATATTCATTGACGTTTTTCATAGCATCAATTCTGCCTTTCATTCGCAGAATAACAGAATCATCCAAATATGGTGAAAATGATTTTATCTTACTAGAATTACTGATTCTTTCAGAATTACAGAGTTGCAATATTTCATTTTTTTTAAATTTTCCGCTGCCCAACCCTATAGCATTGCTCTTCCAATTTTTTTTCCTTCGCCACGTAGAATAGATCTTCCTTAATATTTAAGTCTCGTTTTCTTGTGTTGAATAATTAGCTTCTACGGAAAAGATTTACCCAAGCATTTACATGGACTAAACGCTCCCAGTTTGAAAATTTTTCAATATCGATAAGCGTATAGCTGGTTTCATTTAAAAAAACTGAGTACAGTGTTTGTAGAACTTACTTACAATTCTTCTGACACATTTTCATTAGAGGGAATTCATCACTATTCTTTGACGACAAATTCACGATAAATACGAGGATCACCATTCAACCACTTTAAGAATGTTGTAGAATCTGTCCAAAACAGTCGACGATTAAATTCAATTTGATGTGACTTTTCTATGTTATCTGCGAATTCAGCTGCCGTTAATTCTAAACGGGTTACATATTGTTGCAATCCTTGATTTTGAACTGAACAGTGCAACGTCCACCCCGTTTAAATCTTCTATGCGCAAATTAGTTACAGCTGCACATGTTCGCTCCCCAGCATAACAAAATATGTGTAAATCAATTTTCTTTGGTAGAGTATAACCAGATAATTTAGGTGAATAACAGGGGCCAATTTGCAGTCCAACTAGTGGTTCGATCAAATTAGCCCAATTTTTCCATCCAATAAAATGTTCATCAGTGATATCAAAATTTGATCTCCAAACATTCTGAAGCAGAATTTTGAGAATGACAAGAAAGAAAGATATTAATCCTAGTGGATTAGGTACTGACATCAACATTTTCAAAACTATTCTCTTAGGTCTTTTAGCACCTGTGAAATATTCTTGATTGATTTTTGCATAATTGATTCGGTTGCTATCATATACCCAGAATTTTTTCCATATGTAATGTATTATCCATATCAAGATCTTTTGAAGTTATTTTGGATATTTTGCTCCAATTTTGAACAATTTTTTCTGAGTTCAAAGCTCAGTTTCTGATATTGACACCGCCTTGTCGATGAATGTACTGAACTTGTTTAGCCATTGTTTCAGCATCTTCTTCTGTGTCGAATTTGTGCATTTTTGGTTTTTATGAATGGTCCACAAGTTGGAGAGCACGCTGCTCCAAGAGGCATTACATTCATAGTTCTGGTGGTTTGATTTCATTTGGATCAGTACAAACAAATCTCTGGTAATCTCGATCACTTTCTTGATGATATATTTCTTGAATATCTGCTAATATAGCAACTTTTTCGATCCTAAATTTATACAGTACGTTGACCAATGAACAAAGAATATCATGACCTTTCAATAATGCTTTATTCAATGATTTGGTGTTCTTTTTAAAAAATAAGTGGTTATGATTGACCCCGATTAGTAACTTTGGTTTTTAAAGCGAATAAATACGAATTGGTAAATTCTTTAAATTATTGAATTTTTCTTTTAACTCTTCGCTCGATAATGATTGTGAAGCCAAGATTATATCTATTTTGTCCTGATATCATTAAATCCACGTTCATAGAATCATGTTTCTATCAGTTTTGTGTCACCCATCATATTTAAATATAAATCATGACTTGGGCTTTGTAGATTCTAGGATCATTTACTTTAACATTGGGCTGATTAGAATTCATTGATTGCATCATATTAGAAATATTTTTGTGGAGAAGCTTTTCACATCCATTAACGCCAGGACAGATGAACTCTCGCACACTGCACAATTAAATTTTATTGTTGTTTCACTTTGTTGAACTAGTTTATTCGTTCCTAGTTCACTTTCCCTCGTTGCGTGTACATTTTTGAAACGAAATTGACTTTCTGATTTAGAAAATAATCGGTGAAAGAGAAGTTGTCGAATGACTTGGAAATGACAGATCTGGGTGAAATTAAATATTTCCTGGGATTCAATATTAAACGTGATATGGAAAATGGTATTATAAAATTGAGCCATAGGCAATATCTGCTCAACGTGCTAAGAAAGTTTAGCATGGATGAATGCAAGCAAATTTTAACACCAACCTCAAACTTACAAGGGACAGCCATACAGAAAATTGGACGCCTAAATTATATTGCAATGAAGTAATTGAAGATGGAAAAATTGTTGTAAAATATATTCCATAAAATTTGCAATTAGCCGATACTATGCCAAAGAGTTTAAATTGTAAATAGTTCACTGACCCAATCTAATATCATAATAGCCTTCGTAATACATATATTAGAGCCTATAATTATTTTATTATTTTTAGTCTTAAATAATATTCTTAGAAGCGGTGTAATAGTCTTCTAGCAAATTATCTTAACTAATTTTAATATAATTATGTGGTTCTTAATTTAGTATTACTCTAACCTATATGTATAAATAAATTCAAGCAAAAAATGTTGATTTAAGCGAAATTTTCGTGCCGGTCAAATATCGATTGAATATAATTATTAATAATTGTCTTATGAGGTTAAATGGCCACTAGATACATAATAAATTTATGAAATGCCAAAAATACCACACATAGCACAGACAAATAATATTTTAGAATAAATTCACTAGAAATATATTTACGAGTATACGACCTACCTAGTTTTACTTAGTATTTATTTCAACTCTATTCTACTATAGTAACTATATACATAGTTTGAATTATATTTATATATACAAAGCAACACGAATAAAAAAAAGTCAATCCATTTATAAAACCACGATTTCTGTATAAAACTAAAATTTACAATTATCACTGTACATATATGAGAGCGATAAAATAGCATAAAAAAGCGATATATTGCAACTCTTGTGAGTCTGGAAAAAAGAACATTTTTATTTCTGCACGAAAGCACAAACTAATTGAAACACATACAACAAAAAAAAACATGTATACAAAATTATAACTTACGGTTGTAGTTCGTGTTGTTGTTGTTGACGTGGTAGTTGAATTAGGTGATGCCCTCTGACTTGTAATCGGCTGTAATGGATAACTTTTATCAATTCCGGTACCTCGTTGTCGGCGCTCGTTAAACATTTGCCGCACCTTCGGATTATAATATCATAATATCTAGAGTTTATTGGTTAAATAAACGATTTTATAAAGTACATAAAGATATACATACTTTTCCTGGACCGAATGTAGCCGCTAATTTTCCACTGTCCACAGATTCTTGATTTGCTAACGGTTTTGCTATTTGTTCTAAACGTTTTTCACGATCTTGTTGTTGCTTTTGTTGAAATCTCATCTGGAAATTGATATAGAAAAAAAAAAAATTGTTGAATTATTAGCAGGTATTACAATAATTGTTTAGTTACAAGATAACTGGAATTTTCATAGACAAAATTTGGAAACATTAAGAAAATTTTTTCGATGGTTATTTTACCAAATTTCATGCACAACTGATTTTGAATTAGTATTCAAATATAGTTTTCCAAGAACTTGACCTATTATATTGATTAGTTTTTTTTTTTTTTTTTTTTGGGGCTTTATATATTATTCACGTTTTGATTGTTTTTTGGTTGGTATACTACCTACAGCCTTTTCAACTTTTAAAGTAAAACTGTTTAGTTTTTCCTTTTTATTTCCATATATATACACACAGAAACATTTATTCAAGTAATATGACCAAAAAGAAAATCATCAATAATTATGTGTTTTACTGTATACCCATTAAATATACATACATTAATTTATAAACAATTATTGGTTTTCAAACTAATTTTCTATATATAAATCGTCCTTCCTTGTACATGTGTTTTGTGGGAGGTAATTATATCATATGCCCGGTTCCCATCACACACAACTATTGGGAAGAATTATCCTTGAACTTACCCAAGTTGGAATTCGATCTTCAAATACCATATTTAGCTTATTCTGTAATATATAAGGACGAACAATGACCTTAACATTCAAACCGTGTAGTTCACGTTTTTGATATAGAGAGCGCGCGCTTTATTTTCAATAAACGATTGAATTGAAACAAACATTTTTTGTTTTGTTGTTATTTTAATGATGATTGATTACACGTCCTTCCATATACCGTTTACAATATATACTGTTGGCTACAAGCGGTACAATGTAAATTAATGAAAATATTGTATGACATACACTTTTCATTACCATTGTTAATATAATTATCTCATGTCCTTCATTAAATGACATGTATGTACTCGCTTCGTATACACCACCGTTAAAACAACATGATGACGTAAAAAAAAAACGTTATTCTATTGTACAATATGTACTTAGTAATAATAAAAAAAAATGCTTCATTACAATTCAAATTCAAACTAAGTTTTCGCTCATGTCTCAAGATGAAAATTAAAAAAGAAAAATCCAAATTAGATATTTTGTTTAATTATTTATCTGTATCGCAAGTAATTTTCATTAATAGACGTTTCCATCTTTATACGTAATATTTTTTTGTTTTAACCAGTTTTATGCTAGTTTAAACATAAATAGGTGGAATTTTTTTTTAATAATTGGTTTTGAATTACTAATGTTTTTCTTATGAAGTCACTGGATTTGTAAAATGGAGTGAGAATGTTTCAATTTATAAGCTCCACCTAGACCATAAAGGTAAATATATACTAATGTTATTCTAATCGTATTACTTAGAATGTGATCAACAGTGAAAGAAGGTCTAAAGTGCTCATCTGTTGACATTTTTTGTGATCAAACCATTCGCCGAAAATTCTCTTTCACCTCTATACCAAACAACAACGCAGTCATCGATCAACTGAGAAAAATCATACGAAACCTTTTCTCAGACCGATTCGTCGACATAATTATTTGCAGTTTCAATTGTAACGTCATCTTCAAGAACAATCAAGAAGTTGCCAATTCGGATTGCACGTCATATTCACAAACAAATGAGAATTTTGTGGATTAACGCTCGCGAGCGTTATTTCTTTTCTAAAATGACATTAAAGTTCAAGTCCGACGGAGTAGTAAAAGCATATACAAATAATTTTATATTTTGTGGCGCCGTGACGAAGCTCCCGTCGATATTATCCCCATTTTTTTTTCTGGACAGTACGACCCGAAAATACAGAAAAAATACCCACAAGCGTCCAATATAGATCACCAAATCAAACATTTATATTTTACAAAGATTTTCTACTCTCAAGCTGCCAAATCACAAGCTCAGTCATAATTAATGTTAGATTATTTAGAAATGAGGCACGTTGAACAGCAATCAAAATCGCAATTAGATCCAGTTATACATTTCTAGCATATTGTCGAAAATCCTTAAGAATTTAAATTACTCCATATTCAGAGATCATCCATAACGTACAATGTTCAAAATTTCGTTTTCTGAAGATTTGTGCCATTTTAATCACAGAATCAAAATCAATTATCTTTTGTGACCGATATCCCATCTCCTGGTCATATACCCTGTTGAAGTTAGCCGAAAGCTAACCAGATAGTGTCTTTGCTATCTCAGCCGAATGTTACTACCCGACATATTTCATATAAACTGATATTTCTTACAAGGTCATTTTTGCAGTGACAAGCCAAACGATTTTCCTATCGTATTTTCTGCTTACGATAGGAATTACACTTTCAAAATTTGTGTAAATCCAACCTTTAAAGTGTCATGTTTGGAAAGTGTTTTAATTAGTGTGCCTTACTAGTAGTTATCCCTGAAAAAGTAATCAGGTCACGTTTCATATGCAGGGAGCCCGAGAAAATTCGGTTGACTGGCATTCAAGTGAATTTTCCCGGGCTCCACATGAAACTTGCCCTCATAATTTGTCCAGGGATAACTGGAATACTTTCCAGACATTACACTTGAAGGGTTGAATTTATAAAATTTATTAAATTTTGTATGGGCCTTTCATACAAACGAATTGTTTCAGGCTCCTCACATGAAACTTGCCCTGAAAATTTTTCTAGACAAGACACTTTAAAGGTTGAATTTATACACATTTTTAAATTGTGTATGGGCCTTTCATTCAAACGAATTTTCCCGGGCTCCCCACATGAAACTTGACCTAATAATTGTTCTATACTGATAACTATTGGCTTTAGGCATTCTTATTGAACCAGTTTCCAGACATGACACTTTATGGGTTGAATTTATACAAATTTTAACATTTTATATTTGGCTCTTCTCAGGAAGTTTAACGTATAATTCCTATATGGTAAGCAGTTCTGTTTTATATAAAATATGTATATTACGGCTGAAATATGTCGGCTGGTGACTTTCGGCTGAGATAGCTAAGACGCTATCTGCATGAAAACTTGAATCCGAAAACTTCCGGCTAACTTTAATAGTATTCGTATAGCATTTCATTTTCTATATTCCTATAATGCCTCTCTCCTCAAACTCCTTCGCCCTGGTAATGTGATATTATTTTAAGGGCGTCCCATATTAATTTGCTTCTCTACCAACCAAATCACTTTAAATGATATAATGCATATTTGATAACAAATAACAATAGATACAATCGTTATAGAAGATGATGTAAATTTGTTTCTGTCTCTGAACTTAACTTGTCTATGACGAGTTGGCAGGCGCTTGTACGCACTTTACCAACGATATCAACCAAATAGTTGTCAAAAATTAAGTAATTCTTTTGAATAGTTGTCTACTTTTGTTTAGAGATAATAGGCATCGTCAGCAAATATTTCACGAGGCATTGTCAAGGGGAGTTAGATGAACACAATAGCGTTGTTAAAACCACCACTCACGCAAATTAGTTTTTCCGATTAATCTGAAAAAGTTGGCTATCAAAGGCAGATACACCAGGTGAACCATAATTTACCTATACCTTCAGGTTTCCGGACAAAATTCTTTCTGCGTGAGGGGAGGAGGGGGAGGGGGGCTGATTAAATAATTTTTGATAACATTGAAATTACGTGCCAAGGTAATATCAAGGTCAAGTTAATTTTTTTAGACATTTTTTTTTACTCGCTCTTTACTTTCCAAGACATTAGATAAATAAAATTGATCTTGATTCCCCTCAAAAACAAAACATTTTCTACTGAAACATTTTGTTCTATATAATCCGGGTTCATACCTTTAAATATTTTACATATTTGAGTACTCTCAAAATCGTGACGTTGCAATCTATTATGATGAGCAGCAGCACCGATTTTGCGTCGGCGTCTTTTGCTTAATTTTGGGTTGGGAAGTGATGTAAATGTAAAGTATTACTAGATGCTTGATTATGCCCGACCCGATGGCATTTAGAGTTCGTCACGTAGCGCTAGGCTTCATCTATCGTTTTATTGCTATTCGATCATTGAAGTGTCAAGCAGACAATGTCTAAATTTATGATTTTAAAGAGTTCGTACTGCTGATTTAAGCGACTGGCGCAGGTCTCAAAATCTTCGATGTATAATTCAGATATTTGCTAGCACTTTTAGCGCTGGCTGATAATTGCCATCTTTTTTGAAAAGTTAATTTTTCAACTATTTCCTTCAAGGTCAACTTGCTGATGGTTTTTTAATAGAGATTGGGCTTCTCGATTGAAAATATCGATGTAGCGGTTAAACCATGACTGAAAAAAGTAGAACCGCTATCTGGTTTATATTATTATCTTTCCCACTTTCAATAATATCGGAAGCGACACAAAAGCCAAGTAATTGAACACTGCGTTAATTAAGTAAATTGATATTATAGCATACCTTTCATATAGCGAGAAACCATTGTGCGATAAAATGATGCGATTAAAGTAAGGTTTAATTTTGTCGGACTTATCATTAGAACGTAGGTTAAAGATAACCCCGTGGTCGACTTTCTTAATTCATCAAAAAAATTATGTAGCTTTTTGGATGTAGTATGCCTTCTTTAAAATATGTGCAGAAATTCGAGCCATTCGACCAAGTTTCTCATATTATTGCATTAATTTTGTGTATTCACCTCAAGGTGTGGTTTTCTGAAATGTATGTTCCATTGCGATCGTTCGGAATATTGCTGCTTTTAGACTACTGCTTAGCCGTTCAAAATTCCCTTATAGTTCTACCTATAAATGTAGTTATCCATGTGTGTACATTAGTTTAAGCAGAAGGTAATCCAACACTAATAAACTATTAAGTAACTTCGAACAATTTTCAATATTATCGAAAAATCTGCAACAATTTTCAATAATCTTGAAATATCAAATAATCTCGAAACCAAGCAGCCAAATATCGTTCAAATTGCCAAAATTGATTAATCCAAAATTATTTCAAGGAACTCGGAAAATCTCAAATATTCTGGATCCATGTAACTCAATATTCTCCAAGCTTATGTTAAATGCATCAGTACCTAACTCTATATGCTAGGCAAATTGTGGAAAGCGTGAAAACAAAGTTCTAGATAAATCACTAATTCTGTAAAACGATGTAATGTTATTGAAAATATCGATATTCACAAAAGTTTCGAATATTCTAGCAAAACCTCGGATAAATTTAAAATCCTAGAATATTCCTGAAAAATCAAAAAATTGCTAATAACCCTGAATAATACCACAAAAAGTCTTCGCAGAACCTCTGATCACTATGCTTACCTACTCGTAATTCAACTGCAACCTAAACTCGAATAATTTGTGCAACATTTGGGGTTGGTGGTTAACTTTGTAAAATTTATATAACATTAGCATACATACTTTACATAAAAAATTGATGCATAATGAAATGACAATAAGAATTTAACGCGAATCGTAAAAATTAAATTCTGTCAATTTTATCAATTTATAATCAAATTCAGATCTTCTTTTAATATACGTTGGCTAAGTGTTTTTTGTTTCAACACTTTGAGTTTTAGGATTTTCACTCTCCGAATTTCGGTTTTTCATTAAAATCCGCTCAACCCCCCAATTTTAGTGTCAACGCTTATATTTCAATCCAATCTAATTCATTTTGGAATCCTGATAACCTAATAAAGTTAAATAATGTCGAACAATCTGTAATATGTCGAATAAAATCTATATACATATCAAGCGTCGTATGTTGTGCCAAACGGATCTCGAGTAAACACATTATAACCCAACATAAAGTAAAAATTTGAGAACTGACAAAAACTGTAAAACCAATCCGAAAATCGAGACGTCTGGAGATCGATTATGTATAGTACGAGTTTCGAGAATATTTTCTGATTGATTAGGTAAGACATTTTGACTACTTGTAATGTTTCCTCACTATTGGCAACTAAAGCTCGAAATACGAGAGATACATAATCGACAGGCAGAGGTAAGTCTATTACGTGAATTGAACACACAATTGAAGTACTATAGGCGGACAATTTTCTAGAAGATCCTAATTTTCTCTATACTATACTATGGTCGTTTTTGCCAATATCGTGAATTCTGCATTAAAGGCGATTTTAATGAAATGTCAGTTTGCCACCAGCAAACTATATTCCAGCAAAGATGAGAATTATTTCATTTCCCAATTTGGGAGTTATTTTATTTACATTGGGAGTTATTTAATTTCAGAAGTGGGGAATATTTTAGAATATAAAATATAAAAGCTGGGATTTATTTCATTGGGGATTATTTCTTGAAGCGGATCGTTGTGGCTGTTTCAGTTATACGTATTCTCGGTTAGAACAAAACATAAGCCATTGGATCTAAATGGAGGTTCACGATTAGCTGATTGGCAAATCACCGGCAATCTCATCAACGGTAGCCGGTTGTACCGCCTGCGGTCGTTATTGCGACTTCGACTAAATGCTTATTAACAAAACGTAATGTGTGACTTAGTATAGCTTTTACTCCTTTCTCGAGTTTAGCTTCTGGAACGTGCAATAAGTTCAACGTTCATTGTCAGGAATTAGTAAACTGAATGTGTATTCATTTTTTAAACTACATCCACATGTTTTTCATTCCAATAAATCATTTAGGCCGTCAACAAAAAAAAAAAAAAATTTATAACTTTTAGCACAATTCCCATATAGTCGTGTCATTTCAAGTGGCGTGGCTATAGCCGTGTCACGTCACTCGAAAATTGGTATTCTTGAAGGTGAACCAAGTGGCATACGACTGCAACTTGAAACATATGAGAACAAATTAGAACTAGGATGGGATTATAACAACAGTATTATTATATTAAACCACAACATATATAAAATTGTGCACAAAATTATTCAAAAAACAACATTTTAAAATATATAATTATTGCGTCCTTCCATTTTGTGGTATTCGTCTGTCACTTGCGAAAATCGAGCGACATCTATCGTATAAAGTGACTTTAGACGTAACCAATGGCAAAATTGATGTGACGTGAGTATGGTTATGAAAAATGACGTGACACGACTAAAGTCACTGCAACTTAAAATTACGGCGAACCACATGTCACTTTAGTTTTATATTATGGTTGCGTACTCAGTAATATTCTGGTTTTCAATGAAGCCTTACTGTTGCGTTTTTATTGATTTATTTTTTTGGCACGTACATATGTACATCTCACCATACCTCATATTCAACATAGACGCTTTTATGTTCATTTTACACTTTATATATAAATAGTAATATGCGATATTAAACAATATATAGAAACAGATAACACCTCAATTTTAAATATTATGAACGAACTATTTTCATCAACATATTAGACACATTGTGCATGTCAGTAGTATACACAGATAATTCCAATAATTTGAACAACATTTTATTGACATATTTTTCCATTTTTTTTTTGTAAATAAATTGCAGGTCTTTGTCATGCTAATGAAGGGAACTGTGCATTGTTGAATTTAATGTACGTACGTTTTTTTTTAGTGTAACTATGGTAAATTCGATTAATATAAATATTTTGTGCAAGTAAATATTATTATGTTTATGAAATTCCGATAAAACATAAAAGTGTAGCACATACTTCTACCACACTTGCAAGTCTATTATAAGGTGAAATTTCGGTTAACGCTTCCAGTAATGTTCTCCCATTCCATGTTTTACTTAATTTTCCATTTTTTCGGAAATCATACATTATTTAATAAATATTTGATATTCATAATTAATTTGTAAAGTTAAGTACACTTAACACATTTTAATTTTTAATTTGTATAAACATTAAACACTATAGTATTTCCACTTCAGCTAAACTATAACAAAAACTACTTTGTAACTGTAAAATATTCTTTATGGTAAGAAACTATCGTGCCACCGTGTTTGAAAATTTATGACAAACTAAAACAGGAATGTAAAAACTTTTCCGCCGTTGTGAATAGCTATAGCTAACATAGTTTTTTGTGTTTTGTGTTGGAAAATGCGAATGTAAATAAAAAACACCATACATACCACCGGTGATATCAACAGCACTGACGTACACGGTAATTGTATGTAAAGGGTTATAAAACATAATTTTATATTTTAATGTTGACATGGTCAAATTAAGTATAACTGAAAATGGATTTATTACTTTAATATAAGTATGTAAGTGTACACACGGTGATTACTGATTATAATTGTACATATGTGCGTGTCTGGGTGTTCATTTACTTATAAATACTTAATGGCATTTATATAGATGGAGTTATAAATAAGCAACCCTTATTTTTATGTTAAGTGGTGGTGGTGTCATTTAATTTCCGGTATTGTGTGATAATTTAATTTTTTTATCAGAGATTTATCGTTCATTGCCCCATCAGAAATCATAAAAAATAAAAAATGATCGTCTGTTGGATACATGGATACATGGATACGCTTTGTGTGCTATTGATTCGCCTGTGAATAATACGCGTTCACTCAATAATATTATCAAAATTTCCCTATACATACGTAACCTAACTCGCATGAATGATAAACCAAGGAACGCGCATTTTCCACTTTTCTTTCACCAGTGTTTTTCTCGTTTCTGTTGATTCAGTTGAAAAATATCATTTCTTTTTATATATTTGTATGATGAGAAAATATTTACTTCTTGAACAAATTTTCGGTTTTAATTTCATTTTATGCGTATAGGAAAATGAATGGAAAATCTTACTGCTTTAATATGGGTATAAGCATAAATATGATGACATGTACAATTTCCTATATTAAAAGAGCATATTGTTTTAATGGTATATATTTCCATATTTGTACACATAATGTTATGTACATAGATTTGTAATATATGCACACATGTTTTCCGACAAAATTAATTAAATAATTTCCATCGACATTTAATTTTTTTTTAATTTGAACTTCGTAATTAATTGACATTTAATTTGTACTAGTTTGACAAAGTATAATTTTATGTACTGAAATGCATCGGTTATTTCACCATCATACAGTATAATTCTAGTAAGTAACCCATACAATTTTCTTTTACTTTCTTTTACTCTAGTAAAATAAAGTATAGTAATCATGAAAATTTTGGACCTTGAGATTTTTAGAGATTTATTTGTTTTGAGGTCCCCTGAGTCCGAAAAAGTGGGTTTCGAAATGGTGTCTGTCTGTCAGTCTGTCAGTCTGTCTGTGTCCTCTCTACAGCCCATATGGCTTAATCAATCGAACTGAAACTTCAGATTTAAGCTTTTTTGATAAATTGGGAGGTCCCAGTGAATTTTACTCCAAATCGACTAACCGGAAGTGGCCACTCCCTTGGTCCAGAAAATTTGTTTTGCAAATATTTAAAAAGTATAAGGTTTACAAAAAACTACTTAATACAAAATGTTTCCAAAAAATAAAAACAAATCAAAATCAAAAATAAAAAATTTAAAAATTAAAAAAAAAAAATTAAGAAAAAAATAAAATTTCTCAAAATTCTCTGTTTGTAAAAGAAGGTCGTGTGTTGGCCACACCTCAATTTTAACTAGGTAATTAAGGGACCTATTCCATGTGCTAGCGAAATCTTTATCATCATTGTTGGTAATGGCCGATATTGGCCCTTGGGGGTTGAGTGCGATTTCCAAAAAATAATTTCGTAGAACTTTTATTAAACGAACGATCCGTATGGATTAGGGTTTTTTAACTAGGTAATTAAGGGACCTATTCCATGTGCTAGCAAAACCTTTGTCATCATTGTTGGCAATGGCCGATATTGGCCCTTGGGATTTGAGTGCGATTTCCAATAAATAATTTTGCAGAACTTTTACTAAACGAACGATCCGTATGGATTAGGGTTTTTAACTAGGTAATTAAGGGACCTATTCCATGTGCTAAACTTTTACTAAACGAACGATTCGTATTGATTAGGGTTTTCTAACTAGGTAATTAAGGGACCTATTCCATGTGCTAGCGAAACCTTTATCATCATTGTTGGCAATGGCCGATATTGGCCCTTGCGAGTTGAGTGCGATTTCCAAACAATAATTTTGCAGAACTTTTACTAAACGAACGATTTGTATGGATTAGGGTTTTCTAACTAGGTAATTAAGGGACCTATTCCATGTGCTAAACTTTTACTAAACGAACGATTCGCATTGATTAGGGTTTTCTAACTAGGTATTTGAGGGACCTATTCCATGTGCTAGCGAAACCTTTATCATCATTGTTGGCAATGGCCGATATTGGCCCTTGGGTGTTGAGTGCGATTTCCAATAAATAATTTTGCAGAACTTTTACTAAACGAACGATTCGTATGGATTAGGGTTTTCTAACTAGGTAATTAAGGGACCTATTCCATGTGCTAGCAAAACCTTTATCATCATTGTTGGCAATGGCCGATATTAGCCCTTGGGAGTTGAGTGCGATTTTCAAAAAATAATTTTGCAGAACTTTTACTAAACGAACGATCCGTATGGATTAGGGTTTTTTATTTGATTTTACTCTAGTAAAATAAAGTATCCATATCCCCTTGGGGTGCGGCGGTCATATTACTGTTAGTTGTAATAGGCTCTGCAGTCCCTCTGTAAATTTAACACACAAACAGATGTATTATTCCAAAACTTCTTTTTACTTTCTTTTACTCTAGTAAAATAAAGTATAGTAATCATGAAAATTTTGGACCTTGAGATTTTTAGAGATTTATTTGTTTTGAGGTTCCCTGAGTCCGAAAAAGTGGGTTTCGGAATGGTGTCTGTCTGTCTGTCAGTCTGTCAGTCTGTCAGTCTGTCTTTGTCCTCTCTACAGCCCATATGGCTTAATCAATCGAACTGAAACTTCAGATTTAAGCTTTTTTGATAAATTGGGAGGTCCCAGTGAATTTTACTCCAAATCGGCTAACCGGAAGTGGCACTCCCTTGGTCCAGAAAATTTGTTTTGCAAATATTTAAAAAGTATAAGGTTTACAAAAAACTACTTAATTCAAAATGTTTCCAAAAATTAAAAACAAATTAAAAAAAAAAATTAAGACAAAAATAAAATTTCTCAAAATTCTCTGTTCGTAAAAGAAATTCGTGTGTTGGCCACACCTCAATTTTTTAAATTATTTTCTTTAGTTTTATTTGAATAAATAAAAACAACCGAATCTTTATTATAGAATCACAAGTATTTATGTAAATCGAAAGAAATTATTAATTTATTAATACGAACCATAAAAAATAAAAAATACGATTGAATAAGATTATAGATAAGGGAAGTATGTAATAAACTGGAAACGAACGAAGGAATATAGATTTCTTCGAGTTTGAAGAATAAACATTTTTTATTGCTCATTTATAATTATGGTAATTAATTAGTTTGTGTATATATTTCTTTTAAGTTGAAATAGATTAATTTTTGGTTTAAAATTTATATCGATTCATGATGATTTGTACCCGAAGTTTGGTCGAAAAATAGGAATTGAGTAATGAAAGTTTCATAAAAGTACAAGGTAATAAAATTCAATTTTATTATTGTGTTGTGTAACTGTTTTCTTTGTATCGTTGTTTTTTTTGTGACAATGAAAAGCATACTTAAACAAAGAAAAATACTATAATAACATTGAATATTTGATACCTATTTTCATATATGAAAATCTTATTATTTCTCCTATTTTTCGACCAAAATCCGAAATCGTAATAGAAAAAGCGTGATTAAATAAACGTAATAGTAAACAATATGATATTCTAGAAAAAAAGAGACTGACTTAAAATTGATGGAGTCTTTGTCCACGGCTGCCTTTTGTCTTTCCCTTCTTGTTATCTTCTATAAGAATTTTGTCCTGGTCGACCTTTTGTTTGTTGGCTTTTTCTCCAGATTTGAAGAAACATATTTCCACAGAACATTGAATTATACTACTACTAATTACACTTCTTCCGAAAATTCTATTGTAGAAAACGCCAATCATCTCAATTTCGTCGTATCGTACAATGTTGTTACAAGTATATTGTTCTGTTTAATATCTCCAATTATACACAATGGAGTATTTTTGGTGAGTCGAGCATCTTGAATAATCACCAAATCTCCAAAAATCCTGAATATTTTCGAACAATCTCTTTACGAATCTCGAACATCTCAAATAAAATCTTGAAAAATAATCTCTTATACATAAATATCGAATAAACTTGAAAACACATTTTGAAATTCTTAAATAATTTTAGAAATTTTCAGATAAATCCCGAATTGCAACGAAAAACTTTTAAAATCTGAAATATACGGTTGATTTTTCTCGGAAATTATTTTTTGGGTTTGACACATTAGTTTGTCTCAAAATTTAAGTTTTTGGCAACAAATTATAACGATTTTAGTGCCTGCTGGGATAGAATATGCCTCATATGAGCAAGGGAACGCCCAACAAATACCTCCCGTAAATTGACTGGGCGTTTCTAGTTCAAGTAAAAATATTAGATCTTGTTGCTAATCGAAATCACCATTTCAAGCCATTTTAAATATTTCACCGTAATACGGCTTACTCCGAAACTTCTGTTCATTTGGCATCGCTGTGGAATATGTTAAATTAGCTTCGATTAGATAACACAGGTATTTAAACGCTAATGTGCATCTATAGAACAATATAAACGGTTTATGTCTCACAATGCTTGATTTAAACCGCGCAACATTCAATCTTTTGCAGGCGCTGAAACCGAAACCCAATAACTTTTTATTCAATTTAACAGTAGTTGTATAGGGATTTTCTTTTATTTCTCCTAAACATGTTCTTTCTTGGATTAGCGATTTTACTTTTTCTCTTAGCATCTGGTTGAGTTTTAATAACTTTTCATGTTAACAAAAAATTTTGATCCAGAAAAAGGATTTTTTCCAAAAATATGTGTCTAAGCTAATAAATCGGTTGGAACGTCTCTATATATGTAACACGATAGATGTCACTTGATTTTTGGAAACGTTTTTCAAAATGTAGTTTTTTGATTAATTTTGTACACTGTTCTAAGATTTGTTGTTGTTTAATATTATTCTGGAAAAAAGATTTTATTTCTAATTTGCCTGATATGTTTGTACAACAGCTTCAGTCGTTTCACTTATTGGTTCATCTTCAAGAATATCACACCTTAATTATCACGGTCGTGTCACGTCATTTTATATGACTATAATCATGTCACAACAATTTTCCTATTCTCTTAGTCGTTTGTTACGACTAAAGTTACTTTATAAGACATATGTCACTTGATTTATGCAGGCAAGGCCGCAATATTCGAGGAGGTTGACTCGATTTACCCTCACCAATATTTGTATGTTTTGCCTTCAGAATTGTTTGGCCATTTTCCAGAACTAAATCAAAAAATCATTTTACAATATTACTTCCATCGCACAAGTCGAATTTCACCATAATTGGTTAAGAAACAGCCAAATTACATTCCGATGAGCCTTATTTCAGAATTTCATCTAAAAATTATTTTCACCATAATCGGCCGTTTTTCAGAACTTCATTTAAAAATCATTTTAGAATCCCATTTCCATAAAACACGTGATTGAAACTTTATTAAGAAATAAAATTTGTTTTGCTAAATATATTTTGCAAATAATGGAATTTGAATTGTAAAAGGTTCAATTTGAAGTGTAAAACCTGTATAGTCAAAAAATTGTAATGAAACTCGGAGAAATTTTTCCACCTACGGAGCTCCCGAGATATACCTCCAAAACCGAAGCTCCGGAGTAAAAGGTCCGAGTTGGTAACCCTACTACTTATCTTATGTGGTTTCTTGCATAAATTATGCAGGTTATTCTGAGGTTGGTAGCACCCTGGCAGACATCTGTGTCAAATTTAATCAAATTTTGCTTCAAAAATTGACTTTTTCAAAACGTTGGAAATGTTGGAAAAGACTTTTGGTGACAATGCACTATCCAGAGCGAGTGTTTTTGATTGGTATTTGTTGTTCAAAGAAGTCAGAGACCGCGTTCAACACGATGAACGTCTGTGCCATACTTCGGTATCTACCGATGAACACCACGTCAAGGATTTGGTGCTCAAAACCCGTCGATTGACAATTAGAGAACTTGTTGATATCACGGAAATATCGTTTGGGTCAAAATTTTGGGCAGACAACTCTTGGTTTTTGCATCACGGTAATGCGCCGTCTCACACTGCATTGGATGTATGTGACTATTTGGCCAAAAATTCGTCCCATATCGTCCCGCAACCGCCTTTTTCGCCTGATTTAGCTCGTCTGACTTCTGGGACATTCGCTCCGGTGACATCGTTTTGACTCAATTGAAGAGATTCAAGCCTAATAGAAGAATGCTTTGAAGGCGGTTGCGGAAATTGACGGTTCCAAAAACTGTTTCGAAGACTGAAAAAAATGTTGGCATAACTGTATTCTATCCTAAGCAGATTCCTTGAAGGGTATGAAATAAATTTGAAAGAATCATAAGCCGTTTGCGTGTTATTTAAAAAATCTTATTACTTTTTGATCACATAGTGTTGTGTTATTTTGACCGGGCGATTTCACGGAATTTTGTAAATTTTATTGGAAAAAAAATAAATTCATAATCACGATATTATACTTAGCTAAGCAGGTTCTTAACATAAGCAAATCTTAAGAATTTTTAACAAATTTATCATTTCAAAGTAGTAAGTTAGTTTTTATGTTTTTTAGACACAATATTTATTTGTGACAATTATGTCACTTTATCCAAAATTTTGAGATATTTAAAAAATTTGGAATAGAATGTGGAAGTAAATTATGCAATTTTGGAAACTTAATTTTATCTGAATCATTTCAGAATAAAAATAGCAAAACATTTTTTAATTTAGTAATTTTACTTCCGAACATGAGCAATCGTTAAACGACAGCCTTGAGCTTAGCAAAGAGATTCTCACCTTCCAGAGATCGCTGCACCAGGCCAGCGAACTCGCTTTCCTTTATTTTCATGCACAAGATCAGGAATTTGGGCAGGACTGTTAAAATTGGATCTAGATTTTATTAAGTTTAAAACAAAAGAAGCTCTAAGAAAAACAAGACAAATTAAGTCACCGCTGTAACATTACGTGACCTTGTACAACTAAAATTAAACATGAAATAAACTTTCTTGAAAAATTAATAAAATTTCAAAAACTTTGAGAATTTTTACTATAAAAATTTAACAATTTACAAATGCATAAAAGTCGAGAATTTTAGAAAATCTTAAGTATTATCAAGGAGGTTTAATAATTTGAAAAATTGAATGAAACGTAAGAAGTTTTGAAAATTCCCAATTTTATAATAAGTCTTAGGCTCCTTTATTGCTGGTAGAGAAGCTGTGTAGAATAAAAATTTCACAATTGTTGTGAGAAAGAATTAAATATTTTTTTTTTTTTTGAAATTTATTCAAAAAATTAAAATATTGTTTTGATTTTAGGTTTGAAATCTCGAAATTTCTAATAAATTTGAGAATTTAAAAAATTTATAAATTTTAAAAATTAAATTTTTAAATTTGGTTGGTAATTCTACTGACACTATCAGTTTTACTCCAGCCCAAAAACATTTTGGCAAATTAAGAAGTCCTGTAAGAAACTTAAAAGCATTTTATAAATTTTTAACATTTTATTGCACAATAGAAAATTTTATAATTCAGAATATAATTATGTAAATAGCCTGAATTGACTTTGAAATAAATTGGTCCTCGATTTTATTACTGCATTTTGCGGGGCTGTGTTTATTTCAGCGGATTATGTATTCAGATTTTATTTCGATCATTTTAAAATTTTGGTTTCGTTTTGTGCAACCTGTGTAAAATATGAGATAGAACGGCGAAGCAAGTATTAATGGACATGCATGACTCTTTACTTTTTATGAATTTCATTCTTTTGAGCTGTTTGCAATTTGTTTTCTACACGGAAAATTCTTACTTACACCCAAGTATACATACAAAACATAATTTTATAAACGTTTAACCGCGTGTCAATTTTGTTAGTCGTATCATTATTACCCTACCCTATATACTTATGCTTTTTTTTTAAATTTTTGTTTAATGTGATTAATTAAATTTTATCTAGCTAAGTTATCATTAATTAACAGCAAAGCAGAATGAAATAAAAAAAGGACATTATTTTTCTTATCTCTCACAGTTTTTCCCACTATGTACACCAAATATTTGTTTGTTTTTGTTGCTTTTCGTGCTACTTTACGTTTTTCGTTTTTCATTCCGATTGTGAACTGAATTATTAATTAATTATTTCATAGATAAGAATTATATTTGTATAAATAAATAGCAAACAGTCAAGTTTAATATTTCATCTGTCGTATTTTTTTGATGCATATTTAATGAACTAGAAATTAAGATTTATTTGAAAAAATTAACTAAGAAATGAAAACAGGTATTAGGTAGAATATGTACGTATAATACTTATTTGACCATACATGTTCAAAATTTAGATGGACAATTCTAGATGGAATCATAAAAATAAATAAATTATGAGCTTTTACCATTTACATTCGTAGATATATAAAATATGTGGAACTTTTTTATTCTTATATATTCAAGCATATTCGGTGATTTGTTTTTATTTAAATTTTGTATAATGTAAATTGAAGCTTATGTGTCTCTTACATATATGTACATACATACGTGCATACTCGTATACTCTATAATCGCCATATATGCAAAAATGTTAAATGTTAAGGTTTTCATTGCACCGTAGGTGTTATATAAAACACGTTAAATAAAATGAACGACCCACAATTATTGGTAATTTGTTTTATTATAATGTTTATACCAAAGAGGTGAATCATGTAATGAAAAATAATTGTTATTTATCCGATCTATATTAAATTTTAACCTTAAGAAACAACAAAATATACGATAATTAATAATAAATAAAATTTAAGTGTATACAGCATAGAAACAGATAAGCTTACATTTAATACAATTACCATGGATCTATTATTTTTAATTTTTAGTCTTTATCACGTTTGAAACTGTCTTACACAAACTTCTCAACTCTATGGTACCTTTAAGATACATACATATTGTGGATGTTTTTTTTCAAGAAGACGATATAGTTTGCCCAAAACTTTATATTGTAAATAAATCAACACTACTTTCTGACTCGGCACATAATCGTATAAATAGAATAAAACCCCATACACTACTAATATAAAGAAGTAAATCTAGAGAGAAGCAAAAAAAAAAAAAACAGAAAAACGGAAAATCACAAACAACAGAAAGGAATTTTCATTGTTATTATTTGTTTAGGGTGTGGATTGGATTTTTTCTTCACTAATTCAAATTCAATAAATTGTTATATTTTTTATTAAGATTTTTTGAGGATTTTCTTTTCTTACATATACATATACTTTTGAACTGCCAACAAAAAAAAATCGAAAATCTATTGTACACGCAATTTCCTCTTCGTCAGTTTATTAGGAAAAAATTTGGATTTGAATGTTTTTTTATTTTATTGTTGTATATTTGTCGCCGAATTCTTTACAATCAATTTAAAATGAATAAGCAGACCTTAAAACTTTTTATACAATTCTGGTGTCGCGTATGTTTATTTGGTATCCTAAACTTGGGTTTTTCTTTTTAAATTAAGAAGTTCAACATTTTATTGATTTGGTTTTAGTTGTTTTTTGTTCTATTATCTTCGAGTAAATCTGTTAAGCCAACGATTTTATAAGGCATCTCTTGAATGTTTCTTTATACATTATACAGTAAATTATATGTTTCATATTGATAGAATTTATTTAGTTTTTTTGTTGTAATTGTTGTAAGCAACCAAAAAGGAAATCATCTTATTAATTCGATTACGTCTCCTTTGTTCGACCACAGTTTTTCATACTACATTTCTATTGAGAGATTACCAAGTTGAATATAACTTCGAACACGTGCGATAATAATATTACGCTTAGAACAGGTCGGATCATAGCCCACGGAAGCACCTCGCGTGCAATTTTTAACATTTTATTAGTTTAGTACACATGAGAAATTCGATAGGTATTGAACAGACCTAACACGACAGTGTAACAAATGTATTTTCCAAAATTCTGTTTATTTCGGTCGATCGAATATATGCGATTTACAGCCAATGATGCAAATCATGAATCGCCTGAAAAATGTAAAAAATCCAAGCAAGGATGCTATAACACCGAATGAATTTGAATGGCTAATAAATTATTTTGTTAATCTTCGATTAAACAATTTTGAGGTTGGCCGGTTAAAAAATTAATTTTCGTGCTAATGGGCGCTAAAATAGATCTCGCAAAGGGAGGTGGCCTTTCTTAAAAGAATCATTAATAACTCACAAAAGTTTATTTCATTTTGTAAATTTCAATCTTCATCCACTATTGACAACCCCTATTCATGAAACAGCTGTATGTTATGTTACGATCAAGATGCATATCATTTTCAAGGTTGTTTAGGTTGCTGATTACGAATCTGAAGTTAGAGTTACAAAATTAAACAATAAAAACGAATTATGCGTAAAGCGTAACAAGAACCGCATTTGTTGGACAAAGTTACGACAACAATTGCACAAACAAATCTCTTTTTTAAAATCAAAATAGTAGATATCAGAGAAAAGGGGGCAAGATAAATCAAAACTAAATTTATTTACCTCGCTGTGGTCGATCAATCACTGATAAAGTCGATGAATCTTACAAAAAATCGAAGAAGACCGAAATATTGACCACAAAACAGTTTTACAACATTTGCGTAAGGTTGGATATACAAAGAAGCTCGATGCTTGGGTTCCAGCAGCGAATTGCTAATGAAACGCAACGAAATCGACCCATTTTGAACGAAAAATGGTGTACTAATTCAAAGCCAGGATTGACGCCCCATAAACTTATGCTGTGTGTATGATGGGATTAGAAGAGAATCGTATATAATGAGGTTCTAGAACCTAGTCAAACGATTGATTTTAATCTCTACTGTCAGCAATTAATCAGATTGCAGCAAGCAATTTCAAAAAAGCAGCCAGAATTGATCAATAGAAAAACTTGTTCTCTTACATCATGACAACGCCACACCACACACATTTTTGATGACCTGGCAAAAATTGAATGAGCTTGGCTGGGAAGTTTTGATGCATCTACCGTATAGCCCGAACTTTCCACATTCTGACTGCCATTTGTTTCGATCTCTGCAAAACTTCCTTGATGGTGTAAACTTGGCATCAAAAAGGACTGTAAAAGTCAAAATTACTTGGCCAAATTTTTCGCCGGTAAAGCCCAGAAGTTCTACACCGATGGAATTATAAAACTTCCCGAAAAATGGCAAAAGGTTATTGATAATAATGGCTAATAAAAGTTCTTAAATAAAACTTATTTTGAATAAAGAAAAATTTTATCAAAAAATGACAAAAAATCGCGCAAAACTTTTTTCCCAACTTATTTTTCAAAAACTTCAATAAAATCCGAAGAAACAGCTTAAAGCAGCCATTTTTTTTTATTTGGAAGATAATACTTTCACCTAAAACCTCTTATAAGTTTTACAATCGAACATGACAGAACAACATCGGCAGAACAAAATTACTGCTTTTTTGATATTTGATACTTTCGAAATTAGTACATTACAATTTATTTTCATACTTTACTTACTTTCAGAAGTTGACTCGTAGAAACTTTTTTTTTGTGTGACGGTTTAAATATTTTTTATGAGGCAATTGCATTTCGTTCAATTTATCGTGCTTTCGTAATGCCCGAGTCTCTGGATTAATAAATTGCCGATATTACAAATTTTGTTTTCCATTTCCCTTGTTTTTTAAAATGATCGTTGATGTTATAGATTCGGACGGTGAATGCATTTTAGGATATGGATATTCTTATTCTATAGGTAACTATTGTACTATAGTTATTCAGTCTAAAAAATTGGGAATGCCTTTTTACTAATACAGTGTCACACGACCAGCATGAAATGGTTTTTATTCAAAAACTTTTTGAAATAAAATAAGAAAATGAATTGAGCACACTGTCTCATAGTTAGGCATGCGAGTAGCTTAGGATTCTTCTTACATGACTACTGTCGCAGTTGTGAAGACGGAGAGGAGGAAGAGACAGTACTTCATCTTCATTGCACCTGTCCACGTCTGGCCAGAAACAGACTAAAGTTTCTAGGAGCACCCCTTTTAAATGACCTAACTAAGGTCAGTAGGATGGACGTCGGGAGTATCCAGCATTTTGTTTACAGCTCAAAATGGCTTCAGTGAGTAGGTGCATAAATAAATAAATTGTGGTATACTAGTATATGGCTACGGACCATTTTTGTGTCTATGCCAGTCCTAGTGGACCGAGACCTTAACCTAACCTAACCTAACGTACATGTTAAATATCATCTTTAATATAAAAACAAAACAATTATGATGTTAATGTTCAAGAACTGCGAAAATGTTTAAATCGCGGCCATATTGGAAAATTCGCGCGAGTAAACACTTTTTTGCAGTTTTTATCAGGACATTCGGAATTATTTATTAACTATTTTTTATGCGACTAGTAGATATTTTACGATGTAATTTAAGAGAAATCAGGGAATCATTTTTACTCGTACGAGTAAAATCGCGATTCATATGAATAGGCCATTACTTGTGGCCGATAATTTCCAATCAATATGAATCACTTAAAAAAACTCAACAAAACAGTTAGTGAACAGTCAAGTATTCTCTATTAGATGGAGTTGCTATCGTACAAATCATTGCATTTCCGAAGAATACAGGGTTTTCTAGGAAGCACCCTAAATTTGAAGCCGATATGATATTTAATATTATTTTGGAAGCTAACGAAAGATAGCGAATTTCGTTGATTATACACTAATAAAAATAATTGTGCGGAAAAATTATTTGGCAAACCGAAGAAAAGTTCAAAAATATTACGACGACATTGCACCTTCATATTTTATGGTTCATAAGTGGCTCTTCCAAAACGGTAATGCACCAGATCACTCGTGGGTAGTCGCCACCGCTTAATTGGCCGAATTCGCTATGAACGCGGCACCTTACTCATCAGATTTGGCCCCTTGTGATTTGTTAATTGTTTCCAAAGATAGACAAATTAATGGCTTTGTGGAAAGCGGTTCACACTGAACGAGGCATATTTTGCAGAGTTCAACAAATCGAATTTTTTATATGGCTTAATTGCAATATCGTTGGGTCTGCTAAGTGTATCTACGTAAAAGGAGGTTGTTTTGAAAAATAATTCACTTTTTGATTCAAAAGTAACTAAATTTTCACTCTACCCTGTTAATTATCGCTTTAATTTAATTTTAAGTTTTGTTAGCATATGGTAAAACTAAATAAGGGGAGGGCGGAAAATTCTCAATTGGCAGGCGCGTCAAGGTGCTAAATCCAGCGCTGTATATGGACCGCCCATAGTGCGCCCAATAAGCTAAGTGATTTTTCAATATTTAAAAATCGCTTTTCACCTCACATCGCTCGTCGCTTGCACTCATCAGAAACATCAAATGTGATCGTAATTTAATTAATTTTTTCAAAATTTTACTTATAAATAATTACTTTCGTTAGTTTTTTCCTATATTTAGTTGGAATCAATTACCCGAGCAACGGATCAAAATTACCTGGGTAGTCAAGTATTCGAAAAAGGATCAAAATATCCGAGTACTCGGTTATTCGATAATCGGTGTTCGATATCCTAATTTGATCAATCACGGTAATCGCCGTCTTATACCTCACCATGAGTACGCAAATAATAAGAACATTGTAATTTACTCCTATAAAAAAGACATTTAAAAAGTCTAATATTACGTTTTTTATACTTAATCCTTCTGTTTCATGTTTTTAACGTGCCATCTCAAACAAAAATATGTATCTCGATTGCTCACACAAAATACAACTGGGATAATAATTATACATATTTTATAGAAATCTTTGTATAACAGATTAACAAAAAATGTTCTGTTATATTATATCAAGCAAAAAATAAAAATATGAGAATCTCCCAACTCGGACGTTTTGCTTAAATTATTGTAGTGTGCGCATGTTTTACGCGTGAATTTTTGTTAATTCATTTTTAAGTGACATGATTTCGATTTAATTTATATAATACCGTGATCACAAAACAAAATCGCTTAAGTCAAATTTGATAATTTTTCTAGAGAGGTGGAAAAAGTTGAAAGGCATTAATTACTTAAGTGAAATTTAGTGAATTAGAGGAGAGATAGAAAACGTTGAATATTGAAAATAATTTTTGTCTAAGACTTAGGCGATTTTGTCTTGTGACTACGGAATTTTCGTGTAATTTAATTAATGCGAATGCGAGTAAGTAAAATAATATTGAATTCGGGATAATAATCATGTTCTATGATAATTTTAGGGAATATTTAAATAGCCTTTTCAACAAATTTGTTTATTGGACTACATTTCACATGTAACGTTTACAGTTAAATAGAAAGAAGATATTGTTGAATTACGAACCGGTTTCAAAATTAGAAAGGAGTTATCCCACGGTTAATATTCTCCAATTTTTTTTTACTATACTCAACTAAGTAGTTTGAAACCATTTTATACGCCTACTTTTTACAACGTGATACAAAAAAAAATTAATTAATTAATTAGGGAAAAACTTTATATTATGATTTCGGATAAAGAAAATCTTAAACTTTTACTTACACCACTGTAAATTAGTTTAATAATATACACAAGTTAAATAGCTAACTAATAACTAAATCAATAATCACAAAAGTGATAAATATTTTGCCAAATGTGTTAACTAATTAGTGGTTTCAATATATATTCATTACATTTTCATTAATCTTTTTAGTAATAAAAAAATGTATTGCAGCTTCAATATCACATACAGTACAATTAATTTGTTTTGTACGCATATTAAAATTTAGGTTTATGTTAAGTGGGTCGGGCTTTATAACAAATTTATTAAATGATTATGGCTGTTGGAGAAAGTTGTTAATTTTGGGAAGAAATAAACTTTTTGGCTTATTTTTATGTTTAGCAGTAAAATTTTATTTACTATGTGGCTTATTCTATTATATGTAATATGTCATCATATGCGTCATCGTAACGTATAGTGATGGAACAATTTCTCTTCAATATAAGAAAATAATTAATTATTAATTATAAAAATTAAAATTTCATTATAATTATATGGTTCAATAATTAAGAAATATAGTTTGCGATTTATATGTAAAAGCTGTAACTTATTTTAGAAATCTGATATATTCGATTAATTGCAATTTATTTATATACAAACAATGATCTCATCAATATTTATATTGAAGTTGGAATATTATTATTAAAAAGCAATACAAATTTGGACAAATTGGATTCTGGGCGAGCTATTGTTTAAAAATTAATGAAGTAGTCACGATTATTTTAAATGTGTAAGAACATGTTTATTTATAGTTACATATTTATATTGATCCAATCTTAATTTATTAATGAACAAATTGTATTTTGTTAACGATTATTTAGTTTTAAAAAGGTTTTTATTAAGCAAAAACTGGCAAACATTTTCAGATTAGAATTTAAAATACCAATTATACGTGCAATTATGTAACAAAATTAGTTTGACTAAAAGAAAATTGTCAACTAACATTTTCTCGATATGTGAATTTTTTGTTGAATCGGCTAAATACTTTATCTGGATAGCTACATTTTAGTCAAAAAACGAACCTTAATATTTTGTGCCGAGATTTCGGGCTAGATTCACTGACTGCTTTGTTATGCCGATCTCCGTCTGCATCCAAAAACCGAATGCCGTTTCTCTCTCTTCCCCAATATTTCTTACAGCGTCACCACCGCAATATCTAGTGCATTATTAGGTTGGGTTGAGTTGAATTTTGAATATTGGGTTGGTACAGAAATCCAACATATACATATATGTAGCTTTTCTTCAAGTTTCATGAAATTTAATTTCTACGAACTTCCGAGCTTGTCAAATTCACTGAATTTTTAACGGTCTTTATTTTCAAGCTAAGATATTCGATCCTTAATATTTGATTGGGTTTAACCTTAAATAAGGCAACGCATGCACTAAAGTGGCCTTTAATATAAATAATTTCTCAACGCTGTATATAAATTATGCAAATTTTGAAATAGGAAACTCTATTTGTTATAGTGACAAATCACTAAAAATATTTTAAAATTATTCAAGCACGAAATTATACCTCTAGAATACTAGTACTTACAAAAATTGTTTACTTTGCCAATTTTGTAAGAAAACCACATTCAATCCAATTCAAATATGCACACGTAAAAAGAAAAAAAATCATTAAATGACCCATATTTATAAAATAATATTATATAAATAATTAACTTTACAAAAGTCAAAATAAAAACAAACAAACCGCAATTACTGTATGCCTACATACATACTTCTTCTTACATCATTTTCCAAAATAAATTCGTATATAGTATACGATATATAAAGTAAATAATAATCATTGATCTTACCAAAAAAGACAAAAACTTCAATTCGAAAAACGACATACTCTTAATTCTTAATCATTTTCGTTTTTTTTTATATTCTATTTATTATACTGTATAAAGAGGCACAACAACAACAACAACATAATATTCAATGTCATAATTTAAGTTCGTTTATTATTGTTTTGTATCGTTCAACTACAAAAACGAAACTGAAACTTAAGATACAAGCTTAAACTGTATAAGTATTTTCAGACTAACATTATTATGTATTATGAACATGCAACATTTATTTTCTTATGTATTTATTTATGTATTTCACACGCTTCAAAAAAGCGGTCTTCCTAATATATTAATGTGTAATGTGTTAAATAGTTTGTCACACGAATAGCTTTTTGTTGTAAACAAAGTATATGATGTCATAATTGTTGATATGTAAATTTACTCATCAGGTCATCATCTTAGATTATAAGAAAATAAAGATAAGATAATCATAACTCAGCGCGAGCAAACATACATAAATTATCTAGACACTGACCATCAAAATATAAATGATTTGGAATTACTTTGAAGTACCCATATATAGTATTCCTTAAATAGCGGTTATTTTTTTGCAAACCAGTTCATTTACATAAATATGAATCACACATGAAATAAAAATCGTAGGTTTCATATGGTCGTAATTTAATAAATAATAGATCTGCATGTATAGGCGATAATTGTTGATTTAAAATTAAAATTGAGAGAGGTGAACGTGTTCGCTGAACACAACAGAAAAGTTTTGCAAAAAATGATGTCACAATTGAATGTCGGGCGCAAGATGATGTTACTAGCTTAAATACAAAATTTAGTTAAAAATTGGTGAAAGTTTCAGATGTTGTATAAAGAAACAAGTGGCCAACAAAATATAATTTATTAATCCACAATTAAATTAAAGAGATTAGAAACATTAAAGCTTATTAAAATAAAGTACTATGAATCCGTTAAAATAAAATAGAAAATAATTTAGTGCTTGACCTGACATTATCAGTGTAGTCGTAAAAATGCGAAAGTTGGCTTGGTTCATGAGATTTGTAATTCTATAGTTGTATTTTTAACATTTTCGAATCACCTGTAAATCTTTAATACCAAGCTAAATCTCATTATAATTTTGAGAATAAACTTCAATAAGCTCGTTTGTGTTGGAACAGATCATGCAACTCAAAAACAAATAATCCCATGATCTAGAATATATTTTTGAAGTGCCTTTGGTAAAATCTTGATGAAACTTGAATATATTATATAAGATATCAAGCAAATTTACAATGTTGTACTCATACATTTAAAACTAATTTTTCTGATGTGAGATCAAACCTATTTTTACCACTATGGTACGGTTAATCATTTATCTCGACTAATAGTGCAATCAGTTGCTTGAGAATAATTTTCCGTGTTTGCACACTACTATACACAAAACACAACAAACGGAGAAGACACAATGTCGTACAACACTCCAAAAATCGATTGACAGTTTGACACTAATCAAACAGTTGAACAAAAGCAATCGTTGCACAAATAATTCCAAATATGTTTGACTTTATTTAAACGTTGTTCAACAACACAAATAGCGTCACACCAAAGCACCTAGATATAAAGCCATCAGCATCAAACTTAATGTAAGGGGATAGAAAGACAAAAAAAAAATGGATTTTTCATACAAATCATAAGAAAAGTTATGTTTTTTTAATTTGGTTTTTATTAAATGAAAAATCTTCCCATCTTTACACCTCATGACGTCATACGTTTCGTTCAATTTTTTTTAGAATAAAAAAATATCGAGAAATAGCAAAGAGTTTAAACTAAAGAGGAGAAAGAAACTTTTTTTTCTTACATGTAAAAAAACCATTTAGTTTTTATTGTTGTTAAAGAGTGGTTGTGCGTAGTTTGTTTATTTTAGGTCTATTGTATTTTAAAGTCTTTGATAAATAGTAAGTAAGATCTTACGTCATTGATTTCGTTTTTATAATTTTATACTGTATTTTTCACATAGCCATACAAAGAAAAAGGAAATTTGGGCAATTTTATTTTAATTATATTAATCAAATTACTAAATTTAAGTTATTGGTTTTTGAAATATGTTATACTCAAAGGTTTGATTTAAATATAAACCTAACAATATTTTCTGGTACGAGTATTTTTCATTGATAAAATTTTAAATGGGTTCTTATGGGAAATAGTAAAACCTATCCCCCTTAAATTAAGCTGCTTTTAAAATTGGTCTTATGCTAATGGCTTGTTTATCTAGGTGCTTTGGTCATACACGTTCAACATGTTAGCACAGCACTCTTTCTTGCGCAGATTGTTTGATCGTATAAAGGACGAATAAAAAATCAAATCTATCTTTTATTTTATCATTTTACAGTTTTTTTTTTTTTAAAATAGATTTTGCTGTTGTAATTTATTATGTAGGTATTTAATTGATGACTGGACCGCATGATGTATCGGACAAAACAAAAACCTCGTACCCAGATTTGAAGCAAATAAACACAGTAAGCTTTGATCATTCACTCAAACATTATAAGAAATTGATTACTATATCAAATCTATCTAGGTTTTTTAAATGGGTAATAAGCTCTATTTTCAGCCGATAGGTATCGCGTTTTCAACTTTTCCAATGGTCAATGGTCAATTGACAATTGACAACTGCAAAATCCGATACCTATCGAAAATAAAACAAACCCTAGTAGCCATGACCGTCTCCATATAAAACATATGGAAAGTAAAACTATCGGAATTAAATTAAACCTTTCTATCTGCATGCTTTGGATTTATTTTTTTTTGATTTATTGTATGAAACACGAAAACAAAAGGATTCTTAATATCATAATTAAATGTTAACGAAGAGAATTTCACACATTCGAAATTTAAAAACATTGAAATTTTTCGAAATGTTTATGAACATTTTTTCTTTTTTCTAATCTAGTTACTCGCATTTCGACTAGTGATTTATATTCTCTAACCGCATCGTCATTTGGTGCCAAATTTTAATGTCTACTAAATTAAAATAATAATCCTATTATAATAAATCCACTCATATACTCGTATACAATAAACTGATAAATCCATTTAATTCCAGATTAAAATCAAATAGAATCAAAGTTTAAAACTAATGCATTATACAAATGACATCAAACATATTCCATGTACTCGTATGTTTATACCTAAACCTAATTCAATTAGAAATTCTAATTCTCTATAAAACTTTTATCTTTTATGGAAATAATTAATCTGATTTAATTTAATTATAGAACAATAGATATATGTAGAGATGTAAAATAAGATTTTATATCTTATGTAATTATAGAATTATTTGGTTTGCAGTAATCGTATAATATACTGATTAGAAAATTATGTCAAAGTCAAAAATGCCATATTAGTTTAGAGCAGAATCGTTAATTTTCAGAGAGTATTTTGTGGATACATCCAATCCTCTTCTAATCCAATTCTGCGATGTTTTTGGCAGTTAACTCTGATAGACAAATTTAAATTTTTACGACTCTACGAGTTACTGATGTTATTCGGCTGACCTTCCCAGATACTTCGGGTGAAATTTATCACATCAAAATAAAATATTCTAGCTATTTGTTGAGTGAAAAATATCATGATTTTGGATATGTGTGTGGTATATAATTTTGTTAATTACAAAAGATTTTATTTACAATTTATTCAATCCGAAGTACGCATACTATCTTGCTGAAACAATTTTCGATTTAGAAGAAATTGTATAATTTATGATTCGATCAAGTGTAACAATATCAACTCGTGGTTCAAGCGTGGATCAAATGAGTCATATATGCAATTAGTATTATCGACCGGAATGCCGAATGTTACATTTTAAATTTGTTTGTTGTGCCATTCCGATTCTTTTACCATTTGATTAATTTAGGCTCAGCTAATAAAAATAATATGGCAGGGACCGTTCCAAGAAGCACTTGTAGATCAAATGGGCATTGCCGATTTTACTAATGATATTGTGAATCATATGGGTTATATGTCATTTCTCGATTCCGTGACGAACGCCGTAATTCACATAATACCATGCCGATTTTATTCATTACAAGAACATTAGAAAGAATCATAAGTTACTCAACAAAATCTGCCACATGGTTCATCCAATTGCTGCACTAGACATAAGAATATCTTTACCTTATAACAATTTCTGTTATTTGCGCTATTGACCGATTGAATTGATGATATAAGTTAAAATTAAATTAGGAAGACAATTCAAGATAGGGCCCAAATTCAAGATATATTATAGAACGGGTCGGTAACATTAATCAAAAATAAAATTGTTTCATAATTTTTTTGTTACATGAACAAGGTGTTTTACATGTTGCAGGTCTGTCCGTCCGTCTATGTCCTCTTTACAGCCCAGATTATTTAACCAATCGATCAATTAATAAAACCACACAATTAAATAAAAATTAAGAAACCTAAAAACAAAAATTAAAAAATTAACCCTTTGCCGCCATATAAGCGGCATTTCACTTTTATCTATTAGCTCGATGTGGTGGCGACAATTATTTTTCTGGGGCTTAGAAGTGTGTGCAACCAATTTCTACATTCGATATAAAGCGGTGAAAGAAGTGAAAACGAGAAACCAAATTCACATTTCGCTTGAGTAACCATAGTACGAATGAATTTAACTTGACCTCGTGTCCCTCATCGTTTAATTGGTACCTGCGAGACTCGGTCCATAATTACGAAAAATTGTTTTATCAACCTTTTTTTGTAAGTGTTGTTTGGTGTTTACAATGTATGGAGCGAGTCTTTAAAAACTTTTCGTTTAGTTTCGTTTAATAAATCTGTGTTTTAGCGTAAATAGCGTAAATTAGCGCGTAAACTGAAGGATATATCAAAATACATAAAAGTTTTCACAATATACTTATCTAAAAAATAATAAATCTACTATTAGTGATACAATTTCAAAAAATTTATACTAAAAAATAGCTATCAGCTCATGAGACTCAAAGTACTAGATGTACAAGGTAAAATAATATTAAAATAAAGCCAAGCAACGCCTAGTTGTATGTCTACAGTACATATGTAGAAGAAAATCACATTTCTCAAGTCTCATTTAACGACCATAATCCGTACTCTAGTCCAGTCGTGTGTTATGTGAAATATATTTGTAATTGCTGGACTAATAAATCTAGCTTTACTCAGGCAGTTTTATATGTAAATACATATATGATGACTACACACAATATAAAATCAACAGAACAGATTAAGGTAAATAAATATTTTCTTAATATACCTACGCTTAAGGCAGTATATTCCATTTGTTTTCAAACGTATTTAGAAAAAAAAAATGTCTTGCTTTTTGTTTCCCTAAGATCGTATGTACTCATATATTGTATACAGCCGGGGATTATGTATTTTTCAAACGTTTGTTTGTGTATATGTTAAACAAGTCAATCCTTGTAGACCACCACACTACATATGTACGCAATTTTCATATTTTCATTTGCCCTAAATCTAAATTTATATAGATTTCTACTGAAGTAAAAGTCATGCCTAATCAAAAGGATATTTATCTAAATATCGTACATATGTATGTATGTTTTCCAATTTTTTTCTGTTTTATATGTATGTGTACTTTTTTACAGAAGAAAAACAAATTTTAGTTCTATTTTTACATTGCATCAATACCTACAAATGTACATATAGATTGGGAAAATTGTTTAGTTAGGACATGTGTACCTAGAGTGTTTTTAGGAACAACATAACACAAACAGACGATTTAATTATTAAAGTTTTTTTTTATTGGTTGGTGCTCATTCGGTAAATGTAATTAATTTTTAAATGGAAAAATTGTTGAATAAATATTTATATTAAATTTACTAACCTGCATTTGGGCTAATTTAGATGGTTGTGCCATGATTACGTTTTAAATATTTCCAGTACTCGTTAAAATATAATTATGTCTATAATACTACAAAACTATAAAACAAAATAGTGCACAATTTTAAACCGGGTTATAATTTATATAAAATTTAAATATGTATTATACTGGCGTGCTTTTGGTGCTTTTATATTACACATGAAAATTTGTTTACGGAAAACTTATTTGTTTGTTTCCTTGCGCGCTAAATTTCAATTACCGTATTTAAACTATATGACCTAATTTTTATTTATTTATTACAAAATATTTTCTATTTTTATTTCAAATCAATAAATTTATATTCGAGTCCGATATACACAGCTCCAAGCCAAAATGGAATTTTATAAAAAAAAACTTTTTTTTTTTTTTTGTTTTGTTATCACATCAACACAATCACTAGTTTTTATTTTTATAAATATGTAGTTGATAAAACAATAAGACGTTCACTCTAAATTATTTAAATATATAAATGCGACGATGATTCATCCGCGTATTTCTTATCAAGTTATGATTTATTGTATAAATTGTAAATTTTATGCTTCACTGCGATTTTATAAATACGACTAGCTATTACAAAAATGTTTAAAGTCAAGAAATAAAATATAAAACAAAAAAATTATAAAACCAAAAAAAATAAAACTTAAAAAAATCGCGAGCTGTGTTATGTTACAAAAGCGATCAACAACTAACTTAAATTATTAAAAGTTTTATTTATTTTTTTGTTTTTAATTCACAATACAATTAAATAACAACCATTATTATCGTTAGTGTGTACACACTGCTTATTGGAATAAAATAAAATTCACTCCGCCGAACACAGAAAATTCCAAAAGAAATATTGTAAAAAGCAAAAAGAATTAAAATATTTATATTATGTTGTTGTACATGTAAATGAAATTAAGAACGCAAAATTGTTGTTGTTTTATTATTTAACGCCGCGAAATACATTTTTTTTATTGGGTGTGATACGTTAACCTAAAAGAAAAATTTGTTTAAAAGCTTTTTTTTTTTTTAAAATTTATGTTTATTCACAAAACTGTAACTTGGAATAAGGTGTGTGTGTGCTCTAACATTTGTATGATAATTATATTCATAAAATTAGCGTGTAAATCAGATGACAATTTTTTGGCCCAGTATTTTTATTATTATTTTTTTTTTCTAAGACAATTTTACCAAAATAATGTCTAATTATTATTTAATGCATGGTTGCACCTTTATATTTCCAAATAATCGTCGTTTTTGATACGATGAGTAATTTCAATGACAAAATATGCTTCATTAACAATGACCCAGCGCTTTTACTAAAGTTTCGATGTTATTCACGCTACCTTGTAAGAGTGGACCGGTTTAATTAATCAATAGAGGTATAAGAGAATTCGCTCAAGCAAGAGCAAGACGCACTTTAAATGGCGGAACGCAACTGTATTAATTTTTGTATTGTATTATTTAAATAAATAAAACAGGGGAATATTAATATCAATTTTAAGTATTCTTGTGCACAAGTGTGTTTGTGTTGATATGCAATACATTTTTTTTTCTAAGAAAATGATGTATAATTCTTTTTATTGTCATGACGGCATCTTATACAAAGGTACGCGATTTTATTATACATACGAGATGTTGTATGTGATATCATTGTTCAACAAATCTTAAACGTATGTATATGAATTATTTGGGTGTATGTTCAAAATAATATATATACATCAGGAACGTGAGGGCACGTTGAAAATATTTGGTGCAAATATTGTTTTCGTTAAAATATAAAAGATAATGTGGTGGGTTGCATGAAACATCAGAAAATCTCTTGTAAAAAATGTAAAATATTTCTAACTAAAATTGTAGCCAGCAATGTATCGCCTAGGTATATATGTACATAAATGTATAGGTCGTAATTATTATTGTTACGACGAAGGCTAAATTTTGTTTGCTTACACCTAATTTATCGACAATTATCACATCTAAATCCTCTTGAAGAAGGTTGTTGGTTTGTACATCGAGGATGAAGCCATCCCAGACAGTCAATACTAGACTAGGAAACCATAACTAATTCTTGTCACAGTCTTTACTAAGTTTAAATTTTTCGCAAAAATTTGGAGGAAAATTGCATAATAAGTACTCACAAAAGTTGCTGAACTCAAACTCAATATGGAGGTAATTTTCAAGGTCATTTCGAGGTCAAAATAATTTTTTTAAAATAGTAATATATATTTTCTGGCATTTTGATTCTACGTAAAAAAATAAGAAACTTTTATTTGAAACATTTTTTATTGGACTTAATATTGGTATATTGGTATATTATAACAATAATTTTAATTTTTCTGAATAATACAGGCACATACATATGGTACACAAAAAAAAATCTGTTCTTTACTGTCGTTGGCCAAAAACCTTGCGCACCTATTGAAACCACATAATTTTTTTAAAAGTCGATTTCAGTGTTTAAATTTAGAAAACATATGTCCTTTTTCTGGCTACTCCACTATAAGATTGTTGCCCAGATAAGTTAGAGCCCAGTTAGATATTTCTTCCTCTCTGATGTCCTTTCCACCCATTTTTTCGAAAACATAGAATTTGATAATCTTACACAAAATTTCACTTTAACACCACTGTACGTGAAATGTCACGTAAACAAAACACAAAAAAACGAATTTTCGTTGTTGAATGGTTTACGCTTCCTATGTATTTTGAGGCGCTGAAACCAAATCCGGCATCCAAATTGCTTCGTCAAGTCAGGATTTTTTCTAACCTCAAAATATCCAAAAATAGGCACAAAAAACCTGGAGAAACCATTACATTTCACAAAAATGTTGTATTATTGATTTTAATAAATTAGGTTCAAGTATTTTGTAACAACATTACAGCCTTTATCTTGATTCCTTAGTATTTTTTAATTTTATTTTTCTTATTCAATTTACTGCAACTAAAATCTCATATCACAGTGCTGTATTGCACTGCAACCGCAATGTTGGACTTCCGATCTCATCGTAATCTTACAACATAGAAAAGACATCATATCATTTGTTCTTTGCAAAAATTCAATAATACTTGGAAACCATCATACTTAAAGAGGGCCTTGTGATCTTATTTATTTCCTGTGCGTTCCGAAAGTTTATGATTTATTCTGAATAATAAATCTTGGTTTATGTAAGGGAGGAAGTAAAATTTTCTTATAAAGAACATTTGGGCAACCTGCATTTAGATCTTGTCTTTTTCCCCATTTTTTATTGCTATATTGGTTGCCGCGGTCTCTACTACGCCAAGGACAAATAAAGCATGGACGTTTCGTGTTTCCTGACTGCAAGCCGAAAATTATCGCTATCACTTTGAGATCGCCACAAATTTTCCATTTGTGGCCATGCCAATAGAGTATACAGAAAAAATTGAGTTACTCTTACCAGACAACAATACTTTCAAAGAAATTCGGAAAGTTGGTATTTCTGAAATTCAGTCAAAGTTAAATATAATCATTGGGTCTTGGGAACGTTAGGCAAAAATTAATAAAAATGGTTAGATCGATCAAAAATTACCATGGTACAACCTCGCGTAAGCATGGTCTACCAAAAGTGGATAAAGGTGGTATTTCTTTGCGACCAATCGTAAGCTATTTAGGTTTTCCATTGTATAATTTATCTGAATTTTTCTCTAATATTATAAATTGTCATGTAGGAAATAATATTTGGCTGTAAAAAATGCGGAAGGATTTAAAACTAAAATTAAAAATGTAAATCTCTACCAACAAATTGCGTATTAGTATCGTTTAGATGTGTTCTCGTTGTTCACGAATGTTGACTCATCTTTGGTAATATTTTTGATAAAACAATTTTGGAATAACAAACCAAGGTCGCTGAGCCTTTCTAGACACTATAGTCGATTCGGTAATTTGGAGATTAATAGATGTGAATTTTCATTCTAAAAATTTCAAAATATTAACCGATGTTTTAGTTCAAAACGGTTATTCGAAAAGTGTAATTACTATAGGTATCAGAAAGGCTATCGATAAAGTAATTCGGGAAATATTTAAGAAAAATACGCACGAAAATCCAAATTTAGTTGTTCATTTTGGTTCCTTAAGTTAAAAATCTTTTACAAAATTATCACATGCAACTTAACTTGTTGGTAGGGCATTTCAAAGTTTGAATATGGTTTTATTCACTAAAATAAAAGACAAAATTCTTATAGAGTTACAGTCAAATTTAATATATAAATTAAAATGTTCTTGTGGCAGTGGCAGAATGTGTTTGTCACACGAAACAAAATTTAAAAAGAAAGAGTCTACCAACATATATACGATTCCACATATGAGTTTAAACCGTCACACAGCGCATAGTCACTCATTATTTATAGAAGACGTTGAAATACTTAATAAGATCAAAATCTCAGTAAAAAATTAATTTTGGAAAGCTTTTATGTCTAGAAACATCAAAATTCATCTCAAAATTTATTAAATGTCGAGGAAGTGTCAAAATTTTAATTAAATTGTTACGATAACATTTTGTAAATGTCTCTTAAAAAACAAATTTTGTTTTCACTTTTTAAATTAATCTCACTTTTTAATTGTATAACTTAAATTATTTCGGTTAAACTGAGTAATTTTCATTTTTCAAATTCTACCCTAGTTATGTAAGGAAAACATTCGATATCAAAATTTTCCATTTAAATTATTGTATAAATTATATCCTTGAAAATGGCGGAATATACCTTCGAAACGTCGGAATTTTTTATTAAAGTATAAAAAAAAAATTAAGCTAAAAAAATCATAATACTTACAATCCAGTTCCTAATTTAGAAAATATGATGATATATTATTCTGCACAGGCTTGTTGATACCACGTTTGTTAAGCTGCTTATTAGTGAAATTCTTTCACAATAACTTCTTTCTTAATAACTAAAACCGTTACTACCTTAACCCGAACATTATAGTCCTGACATGTTTTTTTTATGGTACTCGTATCACTAAAGCTCACTTAGGCATTGCCTATAGTGCTAGCATACCTTGCACAGCGACATTATAGTTGGGACAGGAAATATAGGAAGTGCTCTCAATCATTTAATTGATGGGAATGACGATCAGAAATTAAGTTGTATTTCTCAAGATACATACATAGTTTGTCGAGTTAAAGTTTATTATTGTCTCTAAACCTTGAGAACAAATTGGTACTAAAGCTTTGATTTTATTCTCTTGATATTAAAGCTTTGATTTTATTTACTGAATCAGCCGAACGAACGATATTAGCTGCGTTTTTTTATTCGCTCCGGATAGCTGCTATCGAGAGCCGTCATATAAAAAGTGGCTCCCGATAGCGCTCCGTATAAATAGGTAGAGCCAAATATTTTTTATATGCAATTTTTGCTAAACAATTGAATTAAAAATGATAGTTTGATGTTAAATAAGTTTAGTTTACCAATATTTAGCGCGTCAAATTTAAATTTAGGCGTAAAAAAATGACGGCTTTCGAAAGCAGCTATATCGGGAGAGAATAAAAAACACAGCTATTAGTCACAATCGTTTGTTATGTCTCTCGAAGCATGTTGTTATTAATTACTTAAATTTTTGTTCTAGTAGAAATGATTGAGCTTTAGGTCCACCCTGTCTATGTACGAGTATCGTGTAAATATACATTGGGAGTGTCCAAAAAATGCTTTCTAATGCAGGATATACCGATAGTCGCTGAAAACTCGGAACTCGTAAAGCTTACATAATCGAACCCTTACCTCTGGGATAGTAAAGCATTTTGCCATAAAATTGTGTCAAAAAATCTCTTTATTCAATAAGAAAATCTTGATATCGAGATTTTCCAAAATATTTAACTTTTTAATTCGATTCCATTCTGCAAATCTGCTGTGCTAAAAATAAAAATATGCAGACATATAATTTCTTGTTGATTTTGGCTCTCTTTTGTACTGTGGTGCTAACTTGGAAGCAGACACATCGATACTTACTTTTTATTGTGTATTTTAAATGCAAATGTTTCCACAATATTATACCTGTATATCTTACCTTCGACATCCTCGCTTATTACCATAAATTACATTATTCATTTTAATTAAATTAAATGATTAATTTTATACGTTTTGCCATCGTTTACCGTATATACGAAGACGTTTATTGATATTTAAAATTAAAAGCTCTCGCCTTCTTTCATTTCATTTTCATAAATATATTAGAAAAGGGCGAGGGAGGAGAGAGGGCGGGTGGGTACACCAAATTTACTTACATTTAAAAAATGTTTTACTAATTTTTTTTGTTTTTCGTTATTTTTTTTTTATATATTTTATTACAAACAATTTTCCACTTCACATTTTAAAATTTTCTTTTGTCATTATTTTTTTTTTTTACTATTATACGTAATTTATATTATGTTTAATATAAATAAACTTATAAATTATATAAATATTGGTATATTATATTTAATACATTTATCAATAGTACAAAGGGAATTTATTTTATTAAAATTATATATATGTAAATACAAATATAAATTATAAAAAAATAATTAAAAATCATATAGTTTGGTTTTCAACATTATTTCACATTTTATAATTTTTTGCTTTCTTTTAATTAATTTATATTTTTAAATATATAAATATATGAAATGAACACATTGGGTTTGGAATATAATATTTTTTATTTTTTAATATTCAATTATTCATTTATTTTTAATTTAATGTGGGTTTAGCCATTTTTATTTAGTTATTATGTTTTATTAAATTTGGATTAACAATATTTTTTGTGTGTAAACATAAAATTTGGGATTTTTTAAAATTATTTATGACATTATGACATATATTTTAATAGCATATTTTAGTATTGTTATTTTTTATTTATTTATTTTTTATTTTTTTTTTGTAGAAATAAATACCAATGTTATTCATATTTTGTTAATCTAAAACAATTATTTTAATAATAATAATTAAATTTTAATGTTAAAATAATAAAATCGTCCCGCGATTTTTTTTTTATCTCTCGGTTTATTTCCAAATTACAAATTTTATTTAAATAAACTATTTTAGTATATTTTTTTATTTTTATTATCGGAATTTACTATATACGAGTATGTATGTACCTCTAATATATATATTTGTTTCAACTAAAAAACATTGAATTTTATTAAATTTATTTATTTTTATTTTTTGGGTCCACATATAAAGTTTACGCATAATATTTGTATATTTATTAATGAATATAATTAACCCGTAATAAGATGAATATTTATTTTTTATTTATGTGAGTTTACTAGTACAATATTGACATCGGGGTATAAGTATATAAATAAATTTTTAAATATTTTAATTTTATTAATTAAAAATTGAAATTATATCGAAAATGTTAAATATATTGCAATTTTAATTTTTTTTTTGTGCACAATAATTAAATGAAATTAAATATATTTTCAAAACCAGCTTGAAAATTTCGTTGAAGAAATTTTACAATAGTACTAGGCGATTAAGGCATTTATTTTATTTTTAAGTACTTGAAAATAAAAAAAAAATTCAATAAAATTAAAATATTTAATTTTATTTTTCTAATTAAGTATGTATATGACGTTATATATTATATATAATCTAAAAAGATTTTATATTTTAATGTTATAACAATTAAATGTATGTATTTTAAATTACTAACGCATTTTTATTTCCCCTTTTTAATTTTTTAAAATTAAAAAAAATTTGTAATTTTAATTATTTTGCTTTTTTTTATTTTTTATTTATATAGGTGACATTTGCAAAATAGTTTTCTTTTTATTAAAAAATATATTTATTATTGTTTATTCTATATACGAACTAAAAACTACTATTTATTTCTAAATATATTTTATAAGTGTTACCCATCAGGTTTATATACCGTCTCTGATTTATATCCCTACATTACCTGATTTTTGCGGTTTTCAAGTGAATCGCATACAAATTTATTTCCCAGTATACAGGGTTACAATAGGTTTTCTAAAAAAAATCTTCTAAAATTTATTAAATAAAAAGAAAAATCAATTGACATTGATGATAAACAGGAATGCTTCGTATAACGTTAGATATTCTGGAAGTCGTTATCTTTTTTATTGTTAAGCGGCCCAGAAACTTCGATTCATCTAAAGCGAGATATTAGGATTTATCTAAATAGCAAACTGTTTAGGCCGATCAAACATTATACAAGGTATCCCCTTTTGTTTTTTAAATATACATAAGTAATTTATTTCTATAAAATAAATAAAAAAAAAAAATTAATTTTGTAAAAATAAATTAACTTAAAATAATGTCTATTTTATTTCTCTATTTATTTAATTTATTTATTTATGTAGAATTAAGATTTATTACTTTTATAAAAAATTAGTAATTTTTATTTCTATTTTTAATGTAGAATAAGCTTTACCATAATTTTATTTATAAAAATTTCTTGATTTTTTTAAGATTATGGATAAAATTATTTATATTATTTAATATAGGTTTTATGGTTCTAGTTGATTAAATTAAATAAAAAAAAAAAAAAAATTAACAATTAAAAAATAATAAATCTGACATATTATATTCATTTATTGCTCTTACGCGTGCTGTATGGCCAAAAATCAAACTTAATACGTTCCCCTAACACCTTCTTATCTACTCTCTCAAAAAATTAGTCTTTATTTTCAGTTCGTTGAATATTATATTAGATACAATTTTTCATTTCACTATAAAACACCAAAACACATTTTTTGTTATCGGTTTGTCCCGTATATAGATTTTTTTTTTTTACTTGAGGCCATATAAGTTTATATATTTGTGTCGGACTATATAAGTTATTTTTCAATTTATACATTAAATAACTGATTTTTAAATAAGCATTTTTGTATTTTTTTATTTAATTTAATATGATAAAAATAAAAATAAAGCATTTTTTAATTAATATTTTTTTTTTTATAATTTTGTTGGTGTTTTTTCTTACCAAGTGTAATTTTACATTTAATAATAATTATTATTTATGTAGTTCATTTTCTTTTTGTAAAGAAATAATAAATTTAAATTATAAATAATAATAATAAACTAAATATAGAAATAAATAATAATTTTAGGTTACATAATTATACAAAAAATTAAAAGTTCCTAAACATGCACACATATTATTAAAACACACACGCACTAATTATATTAATTAATTATTTGATAACACGTAATTAATTTATTTACTACGATTATTTTGTTTATTATATATATGTATATATATATATATATATATATATATATATATATATATATATATATATATATATATATATATATATATATATAAATAAATAAATAAGGGATATTCCAAATAATTATCGTTTTACAAAATAAAAATCGTTGGGATTATTTTATATTTATTATATAATACATTACTAATAAATCCATTTTTATTTATTTTTTATATTCACTAAAAATTACGGAGTGAATATTTTATTTTTTCGTACATTTATTTAAAAAAAAAAAAAATGGTGGCTCAAAACAAAATAAAATGTAAATACTAACAATGTATGTGTAATTAGAAAATTAGAAAATATTATTTGGCAAATTAATTAATATTAAAATAAAATCAATTAACAGATTGGAAGACATGTTCGAATTTTAACTACACGTAACAGGTGTATTGAGCCTCAGAACAATAAATTTTTCGAAAAAATATTCAAAATTCTTGATGACTTCTACATAGAATAGTGAGTCTAAAATTTTTTAAAAGTCAAATGATTATTTCATTACCTGATCTAGTGCTTCTCGTCAACACAACAGTTTTAATTTTGGAAATCGTAATTTGATGTCCTTATAATAAATCTAGACCAAAACATTTGTTTTCAACCAAAATTGGTAAATCTACTTTTCATTTAATTTGCTTGAGAAGCTGAGGAAAATATGAAAAATATAAAACTTTTACAAGTTTTACAAGTTCTCTAAAGGAAGGAGCAAAGTTAACGGAAAGTCATAACAGTTTAACAGTGTGAACATAGTAAATGTACAATGCACCGCTTTCTGAACTTGCAGAAGAAGCTTTATCGCTTGCCCGATATGAGAACTAGTTACTCGAATTTCATTCGGTTAAAGGTGGTCAGTTTGAACAAAAAATTTAGGGTCTTCATTTCTTTGAACCCTATTTTCCATTATGTATTTGTTCAGTTACAATTTTAGAGGCTTTTAGAAAAGGTAAAATCAAATTTTTGTTTTTTCGTATTCTACTTTAATTTATTTTAGATTTTAAGATTTTATAATTTGATATGATTTATTGTTTAATTTAAGAGTAATATAAATGAGTAATACTAATTTTTACTTGGGTTTGAAAATTTGGCCTCGCCCCGAATTTACTTTCCATACCAAAAACAAGGTTTCAATAAAGTTTGATTGTGAAGTGTTTAATATTTTTACTCAAATTTGAAGATAATTTGGTTGGCAATTATTGGTGGCCCACTACTGGGAAGTTCAACCAGCCCATGATGATTAAAACCATATTTGATTTGAAACAACAACTCCGAATTGTATTCCTTTGTTGAAATTTGACTTACATATGTCGCATGTATTATAGTTTGAGAAGCACTGATCCAATAATGAATTAAGTTTAGCACAAAAATGATATCAAATATAATTACATTAAATAAATTATTTTTATTATTATCTCGATATTCTGAAACTTTTGAGATGATATAATGGAAAATTTAAAATTTTTTTTGTTCTTCAAAAGACAAATTATGTATTCAGCTAATATAATAAAAAAAATGTTTATAGAAAAATTTTACGATAAATTTTTCTTTTTTTTTTATATCAAAATAACGATTTTATTATCAAAATATTTTATTTTAATAATATGAAAATTTCTACTATTATTTAGATTCGATTTTATTTATTTATTATTATTAGGTTCTATTTATTATATTGGCACAAATAATGTTAATTTATTTATAACGATAAAATAATATTTTTATTTAGGTGGGAAAGGGTGGCACTTAAAATAAGAAATCACCACAATCCATGGCGTAGTCAAAATCTTCTCCGCCTAAATCTTCAATTCCGGTATGAAAATCGAATGCACCAATGTCAGCATGATAAATTCCTGCACTTGTTGTTTCCATTAAATTTGTACAATGTGTCGTCGGTAACGCATGCAGAGTAAACGAATCCTCACATTGTGACCATGTTAGACCTGCGAAAAATATACGTAGCATCAATACATAGCATATATACGAGTAGATAATAGATTTTCCAATTAAATGAAATTTTCAATTGTCCCTTTTCCCAATTTATTTTTTATTGTTGTTGTTGTTGTTGTTATTCGAAAAGGATAAAATAATCCACAAGAAATTTTATTGAAAATGTTGGCAACAATTTTCTTGTTATTATTATTGTTATTATCAATACATAAAGGATCGGTCGATTGGTCGACTCTGTGTGTATTAACATTGTTGTACATTCTCTGGTTTATTTATTTTCCCGTCTATATACGAGTAGACTAACATAAAAATAGTTTTTCATTCCCATTTTATTTTTATGTGTATGTCCGTCCCGATTTATATATATAAAATCTTGTTCGATTCTTGTTGTGAACTAAAGCACAAAAAAAAACAAAATTGTGTCTTATTTGCAGTTTTTGTTCCGTTTCTTAGACGATTTTCTTTGGGTTTATCGGTTTATACTTATTTTTATTATTTTGTGTTTTATTAAATAATTTAAAAAGTAAAAAAAAAATTGATTTTATTTACCTCCACTCCATACACCGTTCGGCAACGTGGCCCAACCCCAACCATGTCCCCATGGTAATGCACATGCTAATGTTCCGCCCGGAATTGAATCTTCTCGCGTACTTTTTCGTAATACCGCAACCGCAGCATTATTTTTCACCGATGAATTTTGCTGCTGGTGATGTTGCAGTGTTATTGTTTTTCGCTGTGACACTTCATTATTAGTTGCAGCTGAAAATTATTTATATAAATAAAAATATTGTGACAATTACTACATAAAAAGTGTAGTTTTTACTTACGGCGAATTCTCACAAGCGGTCGTTTTAATACACCCATCAAATGTGGTTTGTCTACCACTAATTCTATTTGAGGCGGTGGTGGTAGCTGTTGTGACAAATAAATACGAGCAAGCAAAATTAAGTTAAAAACAATCCAAAATGCAATGTTTGTTAATGCTGTGCTTTTATGTGTGATGAGAGAGATGAGCTTTTTTTTCCGTAAAATCGTGTTTTTGAGCACATTTTATATATCTGTCTAGACATGAAGGCGATTGTTAGGGAGGTATTGGATTTAATTTACTTAACTTTATTTTATCTCTGTTAAAAGTGATTTATCATATTTTTTCAGTTTCGAACTTTTGATAATATGATATACTGTTGGTGGTAATGGAGTATTAGAGTTTAAAACATCAATGCACTTTTGTTGATATTTGTTTGTTGTATGATTTGAAAGGAAGCTGTTGAAAATTCTTAAATATCTCATTATTGCTAGAAAGCTTTTCGACCCCACCTCTTATACCATTTTTGTACTGTCATGAGTTCTAACTAAAACAACGAAATTTGAAAGGAATTGGAAACCATTCAATATTATAGAAATTCTAATTTTCTAAAAATACAAATTCGTTTAATTTTCTTTTGTTTTAGTCTAAGAAATGAGTCCGAATTTTGCATGAGAGCCCTTCCTAGATAGTCTCACACAATTATTATAAAGATAACAATTTCATTTATTTACTACTATTTTTAGAATGCCTTTTAGTAATTGAATGAAAAACGTGACATTACGGTCGACGGGTTCTCATTATTATGTTTTTCTTCTTTTTAATTACAAAAGATTATTATGTACGTCACCATATTTAAAAATGCTTAATCTGCAAACAGTGAAAAGTTTCAGCACGTGCTTAATACCGCTGTAAACATCAAACACATCAATGTGCACATAATAAATGTTGATAGTATAGATTAAAATATTTTATATATTTATAGTGTTCTGGAATTTATTCTTTCCGACAATGGTTGAATATCAGCTAGATACACATTTACTCCAAATGACAAAGTATTACACTCCCCACTTTCTTATATTCAAAACTCAAAAAATTTTGCAGGGCCTTATAGCTATCAAATGTTAAACGAGTAATGGCCGATTTCACAAAAAAGAGGCAATCTCTATTTAAATAATCTTTCTTCAAATTTCTTTTACGCTGATTATCGATGGCATACATTTATAAAATTTTGAGAAAATTCACAAGCAAATATTTTCTAGTCAATAATCCAGTTAAAGTTGGTTGAATAAAATTAAATGTGGAACGTGATGTATTATGATTCAAACTAAAATAATAACACGGAAAAATGTATGTGGGTTCTGGATTTTAGCATTAAAATATCATTGTTGGAAGAAGTGTGGGCTAGAATTAAACAGTCAAATATTTAATTCTCTCGGAAGAAATATTATTTAAATGGAGATTGTCTCGTTTGTTTTAAAAAAAGTATTAATCGTTTTAGAGGAGCTCTATGTGTACTTAAGGACCTAGCTGATTTGCTTGAAATAGTGCTTGATGAAATTAGAAAAAACTTAGAAACATCACTGGAGGTTGGTCAGGCAGTCTATGTCAAACAACACTTCTATGTATCTTATAAATTGAAAATAATCAAATTTCGATGGCATGTAGTAAATTTGCATACATTTGTACATAAATCGGGATACACACACAGTATCTTTTTGTTTCAGAGAATGAAGGTATTTTCTTAAAGTTGTCTTCTATATCTAAAACGTATATAAATCAACGTAAATCAGTTTAATTGTCACCTATAAAAAAATTTAATTAAATTTTAACGAACATCAAATTAAGTCTTTCTACGCACAATAACGTGACATGAAACATATTATTATATACGTACACATAAAAAAAAAATAGTGAAATATATCGTATATAATTAGTCACTCTGCTATCTAAATAAATAAAACATAATTTAATTTCCATAAAAATAACTCTCAGCTGAATATTTAAAAATAAAAAAAAAAAAATAATTTATTTCCATTTTTAAATAAAAATAATAAAATTTAATTGGAGTTGTAATAAGATAAATTATATTTTTTTTTTCTTTTATAATTTAACTTTTCCACTCTCAAAAATAAAGTTTTCTTCTATATTGCTTCTGCAAACTTTTTTCTTTTATTTCAAGCTCAATTGAAATAAAATTTGTGTCTATTATTTACTATATATATATATATATAATATATAGTATATATATAATATATAGTATATATATATATATATATATATATATATATATATATATATATATATATATATATATCATCAGTACTAACTGATTTTTATTAATAAAATTCTAAAAATATAAAATTTATTCTAAATTTTTTTTCTCGCTCTCTTGAAATAAATTTATAAATTTTCATTAAAAATAATATTTTGTGATTTTATTTAAATTTTTCTGTTAAATATTTTTTAATACATAATGAATGAATTGTATGTTTATAAGTAGATATAGATGACACAAAAAAAAAATAAATGAACGAATTTCATTATATGAAAATTTGTTGACAAAAAAATATAAAAATAAACGAGAGAGAAAATTGGAAAATTTAAATGAATTTATTTTATAATCGCATAAATATTATAGAATTGATATTGATTTATTGTGTGCTTTATTTTTTATATAGCACTGTTTTTCATGACAATAGACAGAAATTTGCAGTATTTAATGTATTCATTAAATTTAATCCCTATATATATATATACATGTATATAAAGGGATGACAGGAAGCGAATGTATGTAAAACAAAAATCGAGGCAGTTTCCTGATTGACCGATACAATTTCATAAGCTTCCTGGTATAAAACGCCAAGCCGGAGGAGAATCTTATTGGTTAGGACTTGTGAGATTCGCACATCAATAGATCATGTCTAAATGTCAAATTTTCTTAAACCGCAAGAGCTACCATCTTTCGGACAACTCTGAAAGCATAAGCAACTTTCACATAATGCCACTAGGTATCACTAAATATTTGCTGTCAAAAATTGTATGACATTTTTATGCGCGCTTTTTGTAAACATAAGCAAAAATATTTTCGTCTTAATAAAAGTGATTATTATAAATACAATTAAATTGATTTTGAGAAGTTTTTATAAACCTCCTTTTGAAAATCGTCAGTAATATTTTTTTGATTGTGTAGTGACATCTGGTGGCAAACGCGCTGTACTTTTTATTTTATCGTGCTGCCTCTTTCGGGAAACATGAGCTATTATAGTAAAATGTTGTCTCTTTATTTCATTTTTGTTAATACATGCTGGAAACAGCAGTAGATGTTCTGCAACTAGGTTGTTGTAATGCAATGCATGCGTATTAATGCTAGCTAGTGCATCTAGTTCCGAAATTCGGTATTCCGGTAATCCAGAATATCGCCCACTATTTGATTTTCGTTTATTCCGGAATTGAAAACCCACATTCCGGAATTAATGAATTTCCTAATTTCATTTTCTTAATTTCATGTAATTATAGTCTTTGTGTATACTAAAATAATTGTATACAATGAAAGCTCTAAAGTCACCCAGAAATATTGATCAATTTATGGAGGTGCTAAGAAATAAAACAATCTAATAATTTGAAAATTCAAAGTCAGGCTAAACACAAAAATGTTATTCAATTGTAACAAAAAATTCTACGGATTATTCTAGGGACTGACAAAACTAGATAGGTGCAAACTAGATTTGCGTTCACCGTCTCTGAAAACTGCCTTATGATTTACCCATTTAATTTTATCCATTCCTAAAATATATGTACCTGTCAAATATGTGTTGTGTTGTTTCATAGTTTTTAAACCTCCAAAATATACTGAGTACATAATAACTATACAGCCCCGTATATAGGCTAGTTAAGAACGATGTATTTATGTTCAAAACAAATAAATTCAGGCCAAACAAATAAATTCAGAAACTTTCTCGTTATACAATTATTTAATTCAATACTTGCGGGAATGTTGTTTCAACAAAAAATATATGATTTGCTCAGTTCTTGAAAAAACGGAAATACGTCTTTTTAATTAAATGTTTGACAGCAAAACGTTTAAAAATGAAAAAAATATTTAATTTTATTAGTTCATTTTAATGTTTCTACTATGACAAATTCGCTCGTTTTTCAGGCTTCCTAAAAATATCAAAAGCATAGATATCCGTTTTTGCATCGTTATCATCAGTACGTAAGAAGCCCGATACTTCACAACGTTTATGGAAATTTTGTACACTTTTGTACCATCAACCAGCTTCGAGGCTAAAACAGCGTAAATCCGCTAATCGAAGATTATTTAAAAAAAAAAAATCAATTCTGGGTTGGATTCTGGAATTTCGGAATTGAGAATTTTTTGTCAAAAATTGGATGCCTTAATTGGTACTAGTTTTACTTAATCAGTTGTCAGCAGGTTTTATCCAAAGAGGAAGTTTCTTTAGACAGGAAATAGCACTTTTTGCCAACATGTGTACTGTCTTTTTAACCCGACTGAGATAACCAAATCATTTACGTAGATAAAAAATGTGTTCTCGAAGCTATGGTCAATTAATCAGTCTGCTCTTGGTTTAGGGTATATTGCACAATACAATCTAAATAGCATGATGCAAAACTGACTTAGCGAACCATCTGGAACTATGAAAACTATTATTTCTCGAACTTTTCGAATGGAATCTTTAAGGTCAAAGTGGATATAAACCTGTAATCTTCCAAGGAGACATATTAGAGTATTCTTTTTGGTGCCCAACAGATAGTGAAAATTTAAATAAATTTGTTAAATTTAAAATTTTAATATATGGACGTTTCAGAAGCCAAACAACTTAACTCCACAAAATAAAAATTTGAGAAAATTGAAGTTCTTTTAAAAACTGATTTTGAAGAAGCGATTAAAAAATATTTAGTTATTCTTTACGAATCAGATTCAATTAAAAGGAGTCAAATTCTAAAGAACTGATTCTTAATTAAATTGTAATCAATTGAAAATAATATTTATATTTACACAAAAATACTATAACTTGGCTATTTCTTAACCGATTTTTGGTGAAATTTGACTTGTGGGATGGAAATGCGACTCTAAAATGATTTTTGTATAAAGCCCTGGAATAGTCCGAGTAGGATGGAACTTATTTTTTCTTATTTTTTTATTTTTATTATTTTATTTTATTAAGATTATAAATTTTAACCCGTTTGGATTTTTCACGTTAAATCTCTCAATTATTTTGTAGAATCTAAAATTAGTAGATTCTGAAAATTCAAAATCAACGAAAAATCTACTCTACGAATCTCTTCTGAAATGCTTTCTATAAAATTTAAAAAATTTTGGGATTTTTTAACAATCATCCGTTCAAGGCATCCTTTTAAAAAAATCGAGATCCTTTTTTCGGAGTTTGTAAATTTTTAATAAATAAGAATAAGAAATTCCTAAGTACAGGGTTTTGAATAAAAAATTCCTAATTTAGATCGAATTTAATGTCCACTACAAATCGAACGACAACATACACGAAATGATTAGTTAAAATTTACGTATATAGTTAAGATTGGTTTACGAGAAAGGTTTTGTTACCCTGGTTCTATTTCATTCGTGTTCTAATCCACTCAAATCAAACTTTTTTAGTATTTGGCTGATTAGGTTGGTTTTGATAATTTTAATTATATAAGTGTGATTGAAACTAATATCAAACAAAACTCTAAAACATTTTGGAAATTTGTTAACGAAAAACGCAATACAACTGGCTTTCCATCGGTAATTACTTTTAATGTAGGTAAACTGAGCACGGTTTCTGAAATCTGCGAAGGTTTTGCTAGTTTCTTTCAATTGGTGTATAAAGTTAATTACGGATCCTTTGATAGCGACCCTACTGTTAGTAATTGCCAATTTAACATTCCGTACCTAACAATAACTGAAGATGACATTTATGAATATCTGTCAGATTTTAATGATGGCCTGATGGGATACCTTCGTCAATACTTAAATGTGTGAGCTCATATATTGTTACTCCATTATGTTATCTTTTTAACCAATCATTAATTCCTGGACAATTTCCTACAGCTTGGAAAATTTCTCACATTGTTCCAATTTACAAAAAGGGTAACCGTTCTGATATATCAAATTATCGTGGTATTTCAATTCTTTCGTCTATACCAAAACTTTTCGAATTAATTGTGTCGAAACATTTGTTATTCCATACTAAAGAGATAATTTCTTGTTTCCAGCATGGTTTCACCAGTGGAAAATCTACGACTACCAATCTGTTGCAATTTACTAAATTCACTATTGAGTCACTTGAATCTAAAGGCGCCCAAGTTAATTCAATTTACTTTGATTTTGCTAAAGCTTTTGATTCAATCGACCATAAAATTATTATTGAAAAACTTTCGGTTATTGGTCTTGATCCAAATTTTCTTAAATGGATTTCTTCTTATCTAGTTGGTAGGAAGCAGTATGTTCTATTGAATGATGTTAAGTCAGATTATATCTATTGTCATTCAGGAGTCCCTCAGGGGTCCCGTTTAGGCCCAATTATATTTCTTTTATTCGTGAATGATATTGCTAATATTTTTAAATTCTGTAAATGTTTATTATTTGCTGATGATTTGAAGATTTTCATGCATGTTCAATCTGTAAGTGATGCTGAGGTTTTGCAATCCGAAATTAATATATTGTCTAGTTGGTGCTCTAAGAATAAATTGTTCATCAATGTACAGAAGTGTAAGGTGATGTCGTTTTTCAGAACACTCAATCCAAATATTGTCAATTATTATTTTGATGGAGATCTACTTTGTAGAGTAACTTCAACTGTTGATTTAGGAGTTCTGTTTGATCAGAAATTAACTTTTGCTTTACACATAGATAAAATAATATTAAAGGCCAATTCTATGTTAGGTTTTATTTTTAGAATGACAAAGGATTTTATGGATGCATTTTCGTGTGTTAGTCTATATACTTCTTTAGTAAGATCTCACCTTGAATATGCTGTAGTTGTTTGGTATCCTCATCATGATGTGCATATTGCAAGATTGGAATCTATTCAGAAACGTTTTACTATGTGTATGGCCAGGAAGCTTGGTCATTTATCTGATCGTCATCTACCTATGTGGGAAAAGGTGGGCAGTCTCCCATCGTATGTCATTCGGTGTGAGTACCTTCACATTGATACGTTGGTTAAACGCCGAAAAATTGCCTCTGCCTTGTTTGTTAGTGATTCTCTTAGTGGTCGCATTAAGTGTCTTAAACTCATTTCTGCTTGGAGCATTTATGTACCTACCAGAGGCTTGCGTCCAAGGGAATTTTTATTTGTTGACTTTCATAGAACGAATTATGGTTCCAATGAACCAACCAAGTCAATGGCTAGAATTTTTAATGAATTTTACCATTTATTTCATTTTGAGAGATCCAGAGTGTATTTTCGTAAGGCAATTAGTAATAGCAATTTTTAATCTCATTTTACGTTTTTAAAGTTTTCGTTTTTTCAGGTAATGTTGTTCCGTATTGTTAGTATTTTTTTTATTTAGTGTCGCTAAGTTTATGGCGCCATTTCTTCGTCCATCTACTAAATGACTTAGCGGTATTCTGTAATTTACTGGTTGACTCTTCTATTTCTAAAAGCTATTACCGGTGGTGATTTTTGTGGTGTATAAATGACTGGGAATAAAACAAATACAAACGGATACTAACTTAGCGTTGTCATTAGATTCTGCTTAATAAAATTTCTGTAGACAGCCAGAAACAAATAAAATCGATTTTTTCCCGGGATTGTTTAATTCATTTCACCCTCAATCAAAACCATATAATCTAATGTAGGTACAAAGTACTTCATTAAAAGTTTCAACATGTTTACAATTTTAATTATAATTGAAAGCTCATCTCCTAAAAATGAATCGTTTATCTCTCAAAAATAATGTGTTCCAAGGATTTAGATACTCATATACATACAAAATTAAACGAAAAAAATGGAAAAGCACAAACATTTTTTTTTAATTTATTTTGATTAATTACAATTTACTTACGGTTTTTGTAATTGCTGAAATCCAGTCACTGGAAAAAAAATGAAAATAAACGAGAAACATATACAAAATTTCCAATTAGTTTTCTGCTCATATTTCGCCGTTTTTTATGTCAAATTAATCCTATACATATAGTATGTATAAAAAGTGGAAATGTAGCATATTTTGGTTACATAAAAAATCATTGTCTTAAAGTGAGACACAAATATAAAAATTCGGAATCTAAAAATATAGTATAACGACAATGACAAACAATATAGTGTGTAAAATCATTTTAATGATCCTATTCTAAATTACTACAGAACCAAAAGCTTTCCTCGACTCTGTTTTATAAGCTTAATTCCCCACAAAGTACAACATTTTATCGATATACATATTAAATTTTCCCACTTTAATTTATACAATTTTGTGGAAATTTTATCATTTTGTGTTGACATTAAAATGACAATAAAACCAATAATGTGATTCATTTGAATGATTTCTATTCAAATATTTTTTTTTTTTATTCTAACGAAAATGTACGGAAAACGTATAAAAAAGTTTTGTTGAATAGAAAATATATAGGAGTAAAAAAAAAAACAAAAATAAATTGACTGGGAAAAGTGTTGTTGCTTTAAAAACAGACTCCTTTTATTTAACGATTTTATCTTTGAGTGTGATAATAAAATGAAAATTCTTTTTATATTATATATTGTCTGTAATCAGATATACATAATAAATATTGTATTATCTATGTATAAAGGCTATTCCCGGTAAAACACTTTTCGACATATTTTAATGTGCCATTTAAAGGACTTCACTTTCAATTTGAGCATATCCCATTAATTTTCATTATAAACAATATATAGTACACATGTACACGTTTTTCATTTCATGAAAAATTATTAAAATGCGTGAGAAAATTTTAAACATAAAAAAATTCAATTTACTTTCGTCCTTTTGTCGTTGTTAAACATTAAAAAGGATTGTAACTGAAATTGACGGAAAGATTGAAAATATTGCTTTTGGAAAGGGAAACAATCAGTCTAGTTTCATTAGTAAACCATTAGAGCAAAACCAACAATTGCTAAATACTCATCTAAGTTAGAACAGTGCATCTTTATACTTCACATTTATTTAAAAGCTTTGAATCTCTATAAAAAGTTTTGAATAACTTCAACCCTTGATCAAAAAGACAGCATCGTTACCAAATAGAACGATCTTCACTTGTGATTTGGATTAGATAAAGTCCCGACACGATCAACAAGAAAACATCAGCGGAATATTTGTCAGTTGTTCAAAATTTTAGCTTTGCATTGCAACAAATAAAAGAGACAAATATACTCTTAGGTTCGTGATGAAACGTTACCTCATTTTGTTTTTTTCAATACATGCATCTAAATCCAGTTTGTCAAATAAATGATAATTTTTGATTATACAGTTTTTAATTTCAAAAGTGTAAGACTGTTTTAACAGTAAAAATCAAGATTAAATTGAAAAAAGAATTTATTTTATTGTATAGTGATTACTGTATTGTACTTAAAAACAGTGTTAAATTTGGGGGTAAAAAATCGTGTTCTCTCATGTTCATTGAAAATACTCGTTTTTATGTTTATTGAAATAATGTTAATGTGATAAAATTAATTCGAATAAAATACCATCAGTGAACGTGCAGTGTAGTCTGAAAAGTTTTGAGTCTCAACAAGAGTAATTTGACGTGATCACTTTGAAAAATATCTGTGAAAATTTCGGACATTTTGGACACTCAGTTATTGTTTGACACATCAAGTAAATTATCGCTTGCCATTGTATGGAAATAGTACAGTTTACTGTTTATGCCATATATCAATCGTGACTTTGTGAGTATAATTATTTGACTAGTCGTAAAATAAAATTTAGAATTTATTCAAATTTCATAAATAAAACATTAGTTTTATAGAGATCAACTTCTTTGTCTTACTTCTCTTTGAAATATACAAATTTATACATTAAAAATGGAACATTAACCTAACCTTAATTAAATCTTAAATATTTGTACGAAATAAATAACTAGATAATTAGTAATAGTAACACTAGTAATTCTAGTCAAAGAACTGAAATCAACGGGTTCGAAGCATTTTCCTAGTTGTTTCGGAACTTAATATATATTTAATTTATAGTTTATACTTTAAGAATTTTATTTTGTGTTATCTGTCATTTAGAGATGTGAGATTTTGCACATCTCATCATAATAATTTTGTTCGTTTTCGACAACCGGGATTTTCTGTTAATAAAAGGATATAATAAAATCCTAATAATAATATGTGACGAGAAGGTAACTTTTTTATCTAAATCTATTCCCATGTAGTTTAGAGTATTTCCCACGGTATGTTTTGTCCTTCAATAGAAATTTGACGATTTGGCAAAAAAAAAACAGGATTTCCTTCTCCTAATGATAATTTGATTTTCCATTTAACAAAATATTGTTTAAGATCGTCAATCCCAGACTCGAAATTTCTCAAAATAATATTTGAATTTAAAGATTGTGTCAATTAATAGCTGAATCATCGGCCTACATGTATAAAGAACAAACTATAGGATGAGGTATATCTTACATAAAAATATTGTACAATGTGGGAATCAATACTGCTCTCTGACGGGGAACATCAGCTGGTCTTAAACCAGGGGTTATTTATTTTGACTTGGAATGTCCTTTTAGCCGTGGTACGACTTTATAATTTTTGGTAAGGTAAGCTGGTAGGTAATTTTATGTAATTTATAGAGTATACCTTCAAGCCACACGCTGTCAAACGCTTTTTCGATATCCAGAAGTATAATTCCAGAAGACACCCTTTGATTATAATTTTCACGAATATAGACGTAATACTTGGTGATTCGTGGAATGTCCATTTCTAAATTCAAACTGTTGACAGGGTCGATAGCAACGCGCATTCAAAAATTTCGCTAAAACTATTCAACAAACTTATTGGGCGATAGTTCTGCGGTAATGAACAATCCCTATTTGGGTTTGGAATCGGCACAACTATTGAAATCTTCCAAATCAAAGGAAAATAACTAAGTTTTAGGCACATATTAAAAATGAATACTGTATTCGGACATTTTTTAAGCACTCTATTGCTGATGCCGTCAATTCTGGGATATTTTTTGTTTTTCAAATTTTTAACTATGCATTTAACCTCGACGGGTTTAATCTCGACGGGTTTAATAAGCCTTATTCCAGAAATATCTGTTGTTGAGACAGAGGTACAATTAAAAGTTGATTTAACTTCTTCTTTAGTGGCTGCATCGCTAAAGTTATTTCGCTCTTTTCAGAGTCAGTAATAACTAGTAGAAAACGTTGTCGGTGTTGATCAGATTCATGATTTTCCAGAATTGAGGTGACGAATCTTAGAAGTTCGAATGTAACGTATTCCACCTTTGATTACGAAGTTCAATTAATTTTCCTTCTATATTTGTTGAGTTTATATGACGTTGAAAGATGCTTCTGACTGAATTTTTTATTTTTATTAGAGTTTTTATTTCATCAGTCAGTTGTAAATCATTATACAATTGATTAATGCTTTGTTTAGAGATTGATTCATGTTTGGCCGTTTGTAAAGCTGTATAAGAATGTGTAATTTGAGCCATAGTGTATGATTTAAGATTCGGCTGGTCACAGATTATAACCTTTCGAAATTTTTGCCAATCAGCTTTACTGTTGTCATATTTTAGCTTTATTGCAAAATTTAAAGATACTTCAGAATCAATATGACAAATTACAGAAAGGTGATCTGAGGCTAAATCATCAGACGTAGCAATAGACGTGACGTAGAGTAGATGGGTTACCATTCCGAGAAGAAGGAAAAAAACGTATGTGTTGGTGGAAAAACTAAAGAAATAATTTTTTGTTACAGCACTTTGTACAGTACATTCCCGGTTTTATTTCCTTTTGAGCAACCCTATCTATTATAGTGAGTAAGCAACCTAATATCTCGTCTAAACAAAAACGTCTTTCTGCCGTGAAAAATAACAACCAATGAGATTAAAGAAGCTTGGGTTATTCTGAATATTTATTCCAATAGCTTCTATAACATCAGTATTCAAGCCTGGAAGTAATGTATGTTTAATGTTTTTTTGATAAAGAGACAGACTCCACCGCCGCTCTTGTCAAGTTTGTCAAGTATAACACTTACATATAATTAGAGTTTTTTAATACTTTTCACTGTTGACCGGGGCGGGTTCTACACGCTGTTAATCTCGATAGCATCAACAGTTTTATGTGGTTGCTTTACAGCTAACTTCGTTGTGTTTTTAGCGATTATCTCGTTACATTTTAATTTATTTCGGTATAGTGGATGATTGGGTAAATGTGGTCCATTGCAATTTGCACATTTATAATTTTTCTTCTGTTCAGCAAACTCCATTTTCGGAATAGGGTAATCAATTGTTTTATATGAAGATGCATACATACATCATACACTTGATATCCATGTGACAATTCGATGTGCTGTGACCAAACATTTGACATTTTCGACACTGTGTTGAACCAGGCTTACGTTGTATATGTTTTTCACATGTAACAATGACATTATAGGTTGACTAGATTTTTCTAAGCTCAACAAACTTAATATCTTTTTTATAATAACATTTTATAATAATTTGTCTCAATTTTTTTTATATTGAATGGGATTGGTTTTTGTTCAGCACTAATTGCAGATTTTAGATCGTCTATTTCCATATCTGGTAAGCCTTCAAAAGTAACTTTCAAAGGTTTATCTTCATTTTTGATATTATTTTGTCTAGAAGACTAATTATTGCGTCATAGTCTGCCGTTGCTTGACAAAAATTTTACAAGCAATTGTTGTTATTTTATAACTCATTTTTCCAGTGAATTAGATGGTTTTAATTTGAGTTTGAAAGTCAATTAGCTTTATGTTTATAACTGTAATTGGTGTTATACTATATTTTTGTTTAGTTTTACCAACGATAATTTCATCTTCAATAGCATCATTTAAATTTTTATCTGAATTTATTCCATTAAATTTGTTGCTACATGGAATCATGTTAGATTCGTATATCCAGGTTTTTTCGGATTGGGGTTAATGTTGATAAATCCGCACTGTCGGCGCCCCTTTTGGCATTGGAACGCCCTGAACTATTTATACATACTACACATTGGCATCCTGTACAAAATTCAATTTATGTCGATATATGGTACATATGTGGCAATATAACTATTTCCCATTTTGTTTTTAAAACGTTTTTAGACTTTTTTTATGTTGCTGCGAAAAAACAATTTTCCGGTTTTCCGTTCTCATATTTTAATCAAATTTAATTTATAAAAAATTGTTCGAAAGCTTTCAACTGTACAAAATAGGAAAAAGTAAAAAACAATATAATCTCATAAGAATTTTTTTTTTTGTTTATATAAATAAAAAAGCAAAAAAGGAAAACCGACTATACTTATATAAAAGTTAAAACAAAAGAATTACATTTTCACGAATATATTTTGCTTTATAGGAAATTTGTTATTGTTGTTGTTACTGTCTTTTTTAATGCAGGAAAACAGCAATTATATTATTTTCCTGTACCTACATACATATTAAAAAAACCTTTTTGGTAAAAAATCACAGAACGAAAATTGTGTGAGATGTAAACGCATTTGTCCTATTGTCTCTGCATCAGGTGTAGATGGATGTTGCGTTTTGTTTTTAAAATGAATTTACTAATTCAACTACATATATGGCGTGCCTATATTATGCGGTTCATGTACATTTGTCCAGGTTTACATAAAGTAACCTTATAAATTAGATGTCGTGACTGCTTCAACTTACATTTATCATTTTACACTTAAGTTTTATTTGGATACTTTTCGATTAATCATCATGAAAAACGCGCACACACATACCCACATATAGACAGAAAAGTTTCGTGTTTTATAAAATTTAATAAAAGTTAAAATTATAAAAAAAACAATCAATTTGAAAAAAAAAAAAAAAAAAATAACAGAACTAAAATGAAAATCTCGATGTGAACATATTTGCATAAAATAGTAATATGTTATATAGAGGGAAATGAGTCTGCGTTGGTGATACAAATTTCCGTTATTTTTTGGTTGTTATTGTGTCTGTGTGACAAAATATACGAGCTATAGATTTTCAATTATAATCTCGACGAAAACGAAGATTTGAATATTTTTGTTCTGTCGATTTTATTTTCAATTAGACGACTATTTGAAATTATTTTTTAATTTAATGTGAAAAATCGTTTTGTAATCGTACAAAAAATAAGTTTCGTTTTGTAAAATGACATATAAATAATTTGAGATAAAATTTATGGATTTATCTATGTCGAATGTGGAGGTATGGGTGAGGAATCTTGTTTTTCTCCACTTTTGTTCCTTTTCTATATAATTTTATTTGCCCAGTGATGAGGAATGCACCAAAATTCTGTAGATTTCTAATAGCCAAAAGATCGCCTAAGGTTAAAAAGGTTTTTACCTTTCGGCAAAAAGCAATACATTTAGTTAAATATTTCACAATATGTATTGTGGTGATCTTATTGCACAGAACTGTAGAATTTTTTTTGTTTGGAATTTTTTCCTTAGCTGCCCATGATACATCATTTAAATATTTAAAAAATTATAATTGTTTTTTTTTTTCGTTTTATCTTATTCACCTAAATGATGGTAATGAAGACAGCGAATGGACTACGTCGTCGACGCAACAGTGAATTAACGTTTCATATGGTATTTTTCCGAAAGTTTTTTAATACCAAATGGTTCGTTATGAGAAACTCGACGTCATCCTAATGGTCAATTAACATGGGTGCGGGAACCCGTGTGCAGTTTCTCACGATGAATATTTTAGTATCAAAGATAACTTTTCCAAAAATATCAGAGATATCTGTTAGGTCAGCGATGTGTTGCTCTAGAAGTATTATGTGTAACAAAAGCAGAATTCATTTTGTTAAATTCTATGATGTAAATTTTAACTGTCAATGATTATGAAGTACTATTCCTTATTTACAACCAATATTTATTCTTCGATGAGAGTGTAGAAAATAGAAATAAAATTAATTTAAGATTTCCGCCCCTGTATGACAGTAATGAAGAAGGATGGTTCATTATCGACATTTTTATTCCGAATAGATTCTCTTTTGGGTGTAAAACCCAATGAATTAATCTTTGCCATCTTAATCGCATTTGTCTTGACGGGTTAATGAGACTGTACATTACCCGCAGAAATCTATAAATTCCATATCTGATAATGTGATCTGAGTAATACCAAACCTAGCGAAGATATAGATTTTAGTTTAGTGATGACTTGAGAAACTCAGCTATTTCAATGTATTTTAAATAATAATCAACTAATACATATTAGAAAAATTTTACTTTTCTATATGAGAAAAAATCTATGCCAACCTTCGAAAATAACTACTAGCAACTCATGAATTTCATATGGTAACAAATGTTGCTAACAATTATTACCCGAATATTATTCGTACATATTTCACATTGTTCAACCAAATTTTTTGTATCAACTAACATATTCGGCCAATATACCAACTCCCTGGCCAATTTAATACATTTTTCTACACCTAAATGACTTTCATGTATCTTACCTATGTCTTTCCGTACACTTCTCGGAATAATAATATTCTCTCCCTTTAAATTTTAAAGTTTAAAATTAAATCATCTACCGTATGAATTTCATCACGAACGTTCTAAAATATTTTGACGATTAGTGATAATGACAAATCTCGATGTATGATAGCATTAATACTCATTTGTATTTGATTCCGATATCGGGACACGTGACAAAGTATCTGTTATTATCATCAGTTTACCTGATTTGTATTAGACTCTGAAATCGTATTTGTTGAGTTTCTGCAGACATTTAGACGCAAAAATTAAAGGATTGTTGTCTTGTAAAATTACCCCACCTAGGGCAAACTGAGATGCATCCACCGACAGAATCCTGTTCCAAACAAAATCATTTTCATTTTATAATAGTTGACGTAGTAATGTATATTTTTCTGACAAATTTTTTATCTGCACCCTGATTCTGTAAAAAATAAGATAATGGGTAAACGTGTAAACTAGCCAAAAGCGAAGCCTATTTTAAAGAATTCCCAATTTTTCGATTTGAATACCACTTCAAATAAAATCGAAAAATTGCAAATCTGTAAAGGTCTTGTTTGTTAATCAGACTTAGTATATCTAAAATTGTTTGAACCTTCTTTAAATCAGCTGACATTCCTTTTGAGCTGTATTTAAGTAATTTGATGCTGTGAAAATTTGCATTTGTCCTTGTTAAATTTCAGCCCAACACCAGCTGGTTTTTCAAATACTAATTGCAAATTATTATGATGTTCCTCTGGGGTCTTTTCATAAACTAGAATATCATCAACAAAAATTATTACATCGGGGACGTCTTGCAAAATTTCGCACATAATCCGCTGGAAATTTCAGGTGCCAACGAAATACCGTAGAGTAGTTTTAAAAATCTATAACGTCCGAAAGGCGTTTTGAAAGTATACATAATCTTGGGATATTATAATCCAAAGGAACCATCCAAAACCCTGAATGACGAAAATATTTTTGTACACCATTTTATTTTAAACATTACAACTTACATATTAATTATGTTAAGTTACATTAATTATGTTACAATACATTCCTTGAATTTTCTTCAGTTCGATTTTTTGTTGTTTGCTTTAAACCGATACAACAAAAGAACTATCATTCTAGTCCTAATGAAGCAAGTACGCTAGTGCCTTGCAATTTTTGGTGATGATATTCAAAAAATTGCCGCTTTTACATCTTCAAAAACATTGCGCAAAATTATTCGATAAATCGACTTTTATATTTCTGTATTGCTGATACTGGCTAACAAGTAACAACAATAAGACCCAAACAAGATTTGTTTTTAATTCAGGATTAAAAAACAAATTAATTTAATGAACATATCAACGGGAAGTAATTCAAGAAACACTTCTTTCCACTTCTTTTACTACAAATACTGGAAAGTATTTTATGTTTAACGTCTATTTACAAAAAAAGGAAATTGCATTGCGTTCTATTTTTCCATCGACTATTTATTTAATATAACCAAAACCGTAGATGTGCGAAGAATCTCGTTGAGACGAAACAAAAGTGCTTAAGTGAAAATTTGTGTTCACAGCACACAACGATAATTAAATAACTCTACATCTTACATCGTCTGTACTAATATATACTCGTATAAGAACACTAAAAGGGCGCAAAATGGGAAAACGTAATTGAAAAGATTATCCGGTTGTAAACATAAATGTATTACACAATTATTTTTGCATTACATGTTACATACATATATGTATGTATGTATATACGAGACGAGTATGTTTGTTCAATTCAATTATGTTTTCTCGAACAAAAAAAAAAAAAAAAATTGTTGAGTTTATTTTGTAGAAGGTTTGCTTATATGTACCTAATAAGCATAATTTTTTCTTCTATCCGATACGATATTCAGAATTAAAATTATAAAATTTTATCGATAATATATTTGTTGATTTATAATTCATAAATTAAATTTCCTTTGTTATCTATCTAATTTATTCGATTTTTTTGATTTTTTTTGTTATTTATATCGTTTGCAGATTTTCATGATTTATTTTATGGGTTTTGATCGTTTCATTTTGTTATCTGGCTGGATAATAAGAAAATGTTTGAATTTACATAAATTTCCACATTGTTCTATCGTATAATAATTATGATAAATTTTAGTATTGCGAACGTTTTAATTTTTTTTTTTTGGTTGGGGAAAAAATGTTTACAGACGAAGTTAATTTTCCGATTACCATTATTCATTTATTTGATAATAATTTTAATATTGGGCTTCAATCAAGCGGGCTTATAAGATTTTATTATAAATAGTTAGTTCTAATAAATTTCATGTTTAACCTTAATTTCAACTGAATTTGAATGTAGTGTCGTAATGGGTTAAATTTCCCCATTTCGTTGCAGTTTAGTTCGGACATCGCTAAAAGGCATGTTCTCCACTTTGATTTATACTTAATTCCAATTTGTATATTTTCTGTCTGATTTGAGGTTCAAATAATTTTTGTAAATATAAAAAATGGAGGTGTGTCCAACACACTTTCTCCTACGAGCAGGGAGTTTTGAGATTTCTTTGAAATTTATTATTTTGTATTACTTTCTCTAACGTAAGTAAAATAAAGTAATCATGGAAATTATGGACCTTGAGATTTTTAGAGATTTATCTGTTTTGAGGTCCCATGAGTCCGAAAAAGTGGGTTTCGAAATGGGGTCTCTCTCTGTCAGTATGTCAGTCTGTGTCCTCCCTACAGCCCATATGGTTAACTAATCGAACTGAAACTTCAGATTTAAACTTTTTTGATAAATGGCGAGGTCCCAGTGAATTCGACTCTAAATCGGCTCACCGGAAGTGGCCACTCCCTTAGTCCAGAAAATTTATTTTGCAAATATCTTTACAAGTAAAAGGTTTACAAAAACCTACTTCATGCAAAATGTTTCCAAAAATTAAAAACAAATAAAAATAAAAAAAAAATTTAAAAAAAAATTTAAAAATTTAAAAATTAAAAACAAAATTAAGAAAAAAATAAAATTTCTCAAAATTCTCTGTTGGTAAAAGTAAGTCGTGTGTTGGCCACACCTCCATTTTTTTTATAATTTTTTAATTTTTTTTTTAATTTTTAATTTTTTATTTTTATTTGTTTTTAATTTTTGGAAACATTTTGCATTAAGTAGTTTTTTGTGTACCTTGTACTTTTTAAGATATTTGCAAAATAAATTTTCTGGACCAAGGGAGTGGCCACCTCCGGTGAGCCGATTTGGAGTAAAATTCACTGGGACCTCCCAATTTATCAAAAAAGCTTAAATCTGAAGTTTCAGTTCGATTAGTTAAACCATCTGGACTGTAGGAGGACACAGACTGGCATACTGACAGACAGACACCATTTCGAAACCCACTTTTTCGGACTACTATACTTTATTTTACTTCGTAAATGAAAGTAAAAAAATAACAGAATAGAAAACAATATAGAAACAAAATTATAAGATCGAATGGGGCCCATTTTGATTATTTTTGTATTTTTACTTTCTTTTACTTAAGTAAAATAAAGTATAGTAATCATAAAAATTTTGGATTTTGAGATTTTTAGAGATTTATCTGTTTTGAGGTCCCCTGAATCCGAATAAGTGGGTTCCGAAATGGTGTCAGTCTGTTTCCTCTTACAGTCCAGATAGTTTAACCAATCGAACTGAAACTTCAGATTTTGACACTTTGTACTTAGAAAACTGATAGAAAACTGTAATTTATTATACAAAAGCTTTAAGAGCTTTTAATTAGATCAATTTAAACCTAGCTTGATGGTTGGATTGTTCAAAAGTGTATCCTAAAAAAAACTTAGGTTCGTTAACTATTATACGCTTTACACATAGTTTAATAGTAAGAAAACTCAACTGTTTTGAACGATTGATTTTTAAAAGGGTTTTCAAATTTTTTGGCATACCTACAAAAATTTATGTTTTGTCCTAATCATAATTTTATTTCCGATTTCGGTTCAAACAATATTATTTATAATACTCACACACACACACACACACACACACACACACACACACACACACACACACACACACATATACATACACAAAAGCAAAGAAGAAAAATAAAGTATAGAGTTAATCAAGTGGAATTGTTTTTTTATTACGTATAATAGGAAAAAGCAACTGAAAACTTTTATTCGTATTTTTAAAAATCGATATTGTGATTGAATAATTGATTAGGATAATTTATTCCTTAAATACCACCCGAATTAATTTGACATAAAATATTTAAATGGGTTTTGTATATTATATGGGTATACGTACCTAACTTCTTGTTCCGATTTCGCTAGCATCCAGTAAACTTTTGATCGCTTCCGCCTTGATCCTAATGCAATTAATTGTGATACGCCACATCCATCAGGTAACGGTGGCCTGCCAGGTATTTGACTGGTCCACTGTGATATTGCCAACATTTCGGGTGCTTCTTTGACTAGAATTTTTCCGGCAGGCGATGATCTTCCCGGCTCCTAAAAAGTATTTTTTGTTTTTTTCTGAGTATTATGACCAAAGTTTTTCAACACTTTACATTTATAAAATATAATTTTGTTTTTGTATTATATTCGCGAACGAAATGCTTTTAACATATAATATATAAGTTTGGTACAGTACATGTTTTCTACTTTACCGTTATTATATAAATACTTATTGTCTTATACGTCTTACAAAATATATAAGCAAAGAAAGAAAAATTGTAAATAAAAACATAAAGTGAAATAAAACCAAAGAAAAATGGGGGTGTACGATAAACAAAAAAAAAAAATACTTTCTGATTTTTCTTTCCGTAGGATGTATTCTAGGAATAAACAATGAAAGTAAAAAATTAAGGGGTTCATATTGCTAGATGTAAACCATTCCATGGTGGGCTTGATAGTTAGCGAGGCCATATTTAAGAAAAGTTTTGAAAATATAAAAAAATTGCATTAATTACAATTTTTAGTTATATGAACCTTAAACAAATCAATTACTTGGAAATTGGAATAGCATCACTTGGAAAAATATTGAAACGTGAAAAGAGATTTTCAGCCTTCCTAGGACTTCTAAACTTTTTTAGATTCACAAGTCATAATTGCTGTATATCAACAAAAAAAAAAATTGTTAAAAATGTTACCTAACATTTGGATATTTTTCACCAAATCCCATATTTAATAAAACACGAGGCATAACTCACATAAACTTAAACAATTAACATTTATACATAAAAAAACAACATTTTATGATTATTAGAATTAATTAGAAGCGCAATCATAGCAAACATTTTGTTTTAAGCTCTCTCCAACTATTTTATTTAGTTATCCCATTTAAGTCTCTTCATAAAATTTAAATAACGAATACAGAAGTATAATTTGTTTATTTACTTTTTTTTGTTTAAATAAATAAATTAACTTATATTTATTTTTGAGAAAATAGCATGTTCCTTGTTCCGTTTTCCATTAGAATTTTTGTGGAATATGTTTTGATAAATAAATAAAACAAAACAATACCGTGTAAATATGTGCACGTACTTACATACGTAATACAAGAAGTTATTTACATAACACATGGGTATGTGTAAGAAAACGAATAAGAACATTTATTTATGTATTTTATACTTTTTGACAGTAAATAAGTTAAAATTCAATTTACTGTTTTTTGAATAAAAACCGAAAACAAGCCAATCTGGGAGCGGGGAAAAAATGAAAAGTAAATTGGGATTTATTTTTGGGAGAAAAATGAAAATATAAATTTTTTATTTTTGTTTTGTTAAAAAAAAGTACAATTTCAGCGAGCCTAATGGCAGTGTTGGTATATAAATAAAGTGTGAAACGGAGGAAATAAACACAGTTGCATTCAAATTTAGCCATATTCAAGTACTATTCTAATTTGTCATATTCTAAGATTAGCCTAATTTTATTCCATTTGGCCATATTCCAGGATTTCATTAAAATTTCCATGATCTAAGAAATATCCTAAGAATAGAGAGTGATGAAAAGAAAGTGATGTTTTTTGTTTGAGGTAGTAGTCTGAATAGTTAGCTTTCTCGGACACGTACTTAGTGGCTTTCCTCGACTTACAGTGTAATATTTTACAAAATAAACTAGAACTGAATCCCTGGTTAGTGACTGAGTCGTACGTTTTGGCGTCGTTCTTCCTTTTCAAACTACATTTGAGTAGTAGCTCGGCGCCTGGAGGGCTCCAAATTTCAACCTCACAGTCTTAGTTCAGCTTTCTGCTTTATCGACTAATGTTGTTTCCTACATAAAATTTACCCACGCGAAGCTTTTAAGTTTCAATCGAGTTTTTTTATCGCGAAAAATTAATGAACTTCCTAATATGTTCTTTCTCTATGTGATTTTTTTTTCTACGACATTAATTAAATTTAAAAAAAAATTGCTTTTCCTGTTTAACTTGAAAATGAGTTTTTATTAAAATTTAAATCAAAATGTGTACTTATTCTGTCCATTATTTGTTTTTTTTAATAAAATATCTAGTAACACATCTACTTTAGTCCCTAGGGAATAAAACACATCATTATTGAATGCCAGTTGGTTCTATGCTATAATGTTGCATTTTAGTTTCGGTTTTTGAATAAATAAGGTACTTCTTGTACACGTAGGAATACAAAAATTGAAATATGCACATAAAACAAAATTCAAGACTTCCTTAGCTATACAAAGCACCATCAAAATTCTCAATTTTGAAATTTTAAGTTCTTTAACCAGGCAGCTTTAATTATCGCATCAAATACCACCGTTTGTTAAGCCAGAAAAGGTAACAAGAGGAACCCTAAAGTGCTCGGATTATTTTGTACTTAGCTCTTATTAAATATTTCAATACAATATTTTTGAAAAGCCCTACAATTAGAATTTTATTTATGTATTTCACAATTTTCCCATTGTAAGTTTCCAATGGAGAAAATTGTGTCAAAAACATAATCCATTCTTAATTTACATAAGATACCATAAATTCTAGTGGAATTTTCATTTTGAAAATATTTTCACTCGAGATGATATTCCTCGCAACCTGAACTCAGGATAAGCTCGTTAAAATTCTTGGTATCTTAAAATAATTCTTAAATCTTTTGAAATTTTGGAGATTCTATAATTTCTTAGGACCACTTTTAAAAAAACGCAATTCATTTTGCTTTCGAAATTATCAATCCTCTCATATTAAATATTAGCTATATTTATTGACGCATGATCGAGATCATGTTTCATGAAACGACATAAAAATGAAAAAAATCGTCTAAACTAATCTTTTCCATTTTTTTATGCTAACTTCAGGTTTCATATGATCTCAATAAGTAAAATGAGTAAACATAATCTCGCTTTTTTGTTTTTATTGGTTTTTTGTGCCGAAAGAATATGACATTATATTCTCTGTTTTCTAAACGTACGTTTCTCTGTTTTTTAAACTAATAATTACAATACAATGAGTACAGTACATATTTCGATTAATACCAAATACATTAATTTTTTATCCATTATTGAGCTTTGTAATATATTCTTTATTTATCTACTCGATAAATACCCCCTGTCAAATTTCCATTTATTTTGTTTTGGATGTATTCGTTCATTAATTTTATTTTTCATTATGTCTCTTTATTCAAGAATAAAGCTGTTCCCTATTTTGCTTACTTTAAAAGTAAGCAATTTTGTCAAAACTCGGGTAAGGAACACAGCACTTATATTAGTACTACAATGCAGCTTTTTACGTTTAAGTCGAATTAAACCGAAATATACATGTTTTCAATTTTTTACTATTCTTGTATATCAGCAATCACGAGCATCATTAGAATAATTGCTTGTTGTTAATTTTTGAGTTTATGTTAAAATATATTTGTAGTTTCTTCTCTTAGGAATCAAAAAAAAAAAAATTCACCCCCTTAAACTTTGAATTTTAGAGGCAAAAATTAATTTTCTCAAGGGCAGCAAAATAATATTTGCTTATTTTTATCTAAATATGGTACCTAGAAATTTTGTAAATGTTTCTCTGTCTTAGGCGAATACTTAAAAGGAGATTTCCATCAATTAACGAAATTTTAATTATTTACTAAAACTGCCGGCCAATACACTAAATTTGGTAAGTGCTTTTACTTTTCTGAAAAGCAGACAGAATCAAAAATAGTAAATGTTTAATTTTACGATTTCGGTAGGCATAAAATAATACAAGAAAGTAGTCGCTTAAATAATAAAATGATTGAAAATATTTTGTCTAAGTCTGAGGTTTCCTTTGCTAAAACTATCAGATTGTATGTAACCATACACACATGTTTTCTACATTGTTTGTTAAATAAAGTATTTTGTTATCTAAGAATTAGCCATATCAGTTGTTATGCCTATCATATTTGACACACATGTTAGCTTATTCGAAGCTAGGAACCTGCGATTTATATAAGGTCACAGACCGCGAACGGACGGTTGAACTTGTTTTGTTTATAAATGGCCCAACTTTCAAAGGAGTACTAATCTCTACTATTTTTTCCTACATACCAATTTCAAAAATGAAACAAAATGTTCCCCCTGAAAACCAAGAACAATTAATAAAAATTAATTCTAAAAGTTAGTAAAAGGTGGGAGACAATTCTGGTAATAATTGTGCTTCTGAGCTAAATAAATGAGCGCTTTTTCGCCGTTTCCAAATTAATTATAAAACTGCCTAATTTCCACAAGTTTAATTTATAAATTGGTTACTATATTTAGTTTATATCGGATGCAGCTATAAATCTTCTATGATGTCCTTGTAAATATTTCTTACGAGTTTGACACAGTTTCATTTAACATTTAAGCTTAAATCTAATTAAAACTTTAATGACAACATAAATTGACAAAAACATTTCATACACGACATGACGCAATCATACTGGTAATAATGTTATATAATCATAAAAAATACATTAAATGGAAAAATTGAAAAATATATTTAAAAAAAAAAAAAAAAAAAAAATTTCCAATGAGTACTCCAGACAGTTTTGACGTCAAACAAACATTTTTTCTTTTTGTTATCTAATATATTATTTAAGATGCATTTATCAAAGAAAAACAAAAAAAAAAAAAAACAAAACTTACTGTAAACCAAGCCATTGTTGAATCGTCGTACAGCACTACCCATTCTTCTGACCAACGATTCCATAATAATTGTTCTGAAATTATATAACAGTAGAAAGAAGAAATATTTAAAATTTATACTTTAGGGAGCTTTCAAGACTTGTCAATGACAATTTTTTTCTTCGTTCGTATAATGCTTTTTTCATAACCGCGTCGTTGCTATTTTTATCTTTAACAGGTGTTGTGTTTCTTCTAAGAATATTGATTTTGTTGTGTTCGTTTTGTATTTTTTTTTTGTAATAAAAGAGTGTTTGGGATATTATAGATAGGTGGCTGGAGCTTTCACGAAACAAGAAAATTACTTCGGTGGTATAAATTTGAAATTAATTTAAATTGTTATTAGTTTTTCAAGGTACTCGCACATAATGTACCGGTAAAGTTAAAACAGGGGGCAAATTTTACTTATAATATATTATTTTCTGAGTGACGGGGAAGAGTCCATCCCTTTTTTTGTCAGTAGAACTCGTCTGTTAATATTTTTATACATTACGTAAGTTGCAACAATTTCTTTATTGCTTGACCATCTGATTCAAGTAAAACAATAAAAAATTCGAAATAAATTGTTATGTTTATAAAAGTCATACAAATTTAACATTTAATAAGCAAGTTGGAACTTGTATAAATTCTAAAATCTTTTCCTAAGTGATCGGCCTTATGTCTTTTTCATAATATGTAATGTTTGTTGCTATAGAAATACCTTGAAGAAATATTTATTTATACGTCCATCGATAAGCCTTGCTGGCTACAGTTTGTTTTCTTTTTTTTTGCTGGCCCTCAAGGTGTAGGATTATATTGTAGTAAATTTTGCAGACAGATTTTTTTTCGAACTTGGCCTTAAAAAGGGAAAATAGTTTTAGGTTTTAGTACTTTAGTTTGTGATTGGAATATCACGGAGAAGTCTTTCGAAAATCGAAGAAACATCGAAAAAGCTTGAAAAATATGTAACATCATGCAACTACCTTTAAATAAAATTTAAATTTTTCAAATCTTGAGTAATCTGACAAATTCATCAGAGTTCAGGTGCTAACGAACCTCAATCTATACAAACTAAAGCTAAGCAAATCTCGAATTTTAGATCATCATTCTTTAAGAATATCTGTATAAATGTCTGAATCATTTAAGTAAACGCCATGCGAAATTGAGGCAACTCAAAATCATTTTTCTGAAACCTCGAAAAATTTCAAATAAAATCTCAAAAGCTCACTAATATTTCGAATAACGGGTAATCCTAAAACTTAGAAATCTGGAAAATTTTGAATAATCTATAAGCATTCTATACATTCTCGTTAGTATTTTGTTTTTTAATGACGTTTTTCTCTTTTCAGATTCGAAGCACTTCGCACGGAAGGTGATAACAGATAATAATGACGAGGAGGAAGAGCATGGCAACTTTTTGCTATTTTGTGAATGTAGTCAATAATACTATGAAGAATCGGAAATGTACTGTAAACAAACTGTGGCAGATACAATTGAGGTACAGCGATCAAAAACATCTCAGTCAAAAATCGAAAGGCATTTCAGTGATAAAATTTCCCACACAAATTTTATGACTAAAATTCCTCTAAAAATGGAACTTCAGCCTATAAAAAGAGTTTTCTGTCAGAAAAGAAATGCGTTTTGAGTATTTGAACTAGAAATCTTTTTGAAAGGTATTTCAGTCATAAATGTTTGGACCGGAATATCTTTAGGTTATTATTATTATTATTTTTTCACTGAAATGCCTCCGTACACCTGCATGGCTCCGGAGCTCCAGTCAGAAATAGTTCTGCCACTGAAGAAAGGAGTTTCGATCAAAAATTCAAAGGTAACTATTTAAAACTCTTTTCTATTTTAAAATTAAATTTTTGTTTTTGATTTAATTTTAAAATATCCTGGAATGTAGATTTCCATTCTTATTTTATAATTAAATCTCCATTTTCCAGAATATTTTAAAATTAAATCAACATTTTCCATAGTTTGTGTGGTTCGTTTAAGTAGGGTATTTGTCTCTGAGCAATCCAAATTAAAGTTGTAGGTCAATAATTCCCGGTCGGAAACTTATCGTTAGAGGTGTCAACTATCGAAATCGAAGCTCAATTACCGATTTTAGATTTTTACTTAAAGTTCAAATTACTCCGTTTCTCCTTTACTTGTGTAGAAATAATAGAACAAGCCAAATTAAAGTCGTAGCATAATAATTGCCGGTATGGAACCTTTTGTTAGAGAACATTTAAGGATTTTAGATTTTTGCTTCGAAACTCGTAGCGCAGTGATGATTTTTGATGAAAATCCAATTTACCTTACGGAGCACAATTATTGCCTCCAAAATCGTGGCGTATCGTGATTTTTAGTGAAGATAAAATTTAATTTACCTTTAATTGTATAGGCATAATTGAGTAATCTAAATTAAAAAAATGTAGCTTACTGATAACGGGTCCGAAACCTATTATTTTAGGTTTTTGGCTCAAAATTCAATTCACTGCGTTTCTCCATTAATTGTGTAGAAGTGGAAATTATTAACCAGTTGTTCTGGGCATATGAAGTCCGTTTAAAATAGATAATGGTATTGGGAGCTACATGAAGATCACAGCACCGTGGCTGACCAACCAGACCACGACCAAAAAATATACAGATAAACCAAGGCAATTTCAGTCAAAAAGCAAATTTACCAAGAGTTCTGAACTGAAATACCTTTCAAGAAGGTTGTTTAATCCAAAAGTCAAACAGTTTTCTGACCAAAAAACCGTTTTTTTTGACTGACGTTCAAACATACGTCGTTGAGAATGATTTATTTTGTGATCGTACACGATCTCGATGCAAAGCTGCCGCGACAGTTTCGTACTACAGTTTCGTAGGATGCAATAACTTTTCAAGTTAAGAAACAAAACAATACATTTAAGATCTTGTCACCAAGCAAGCATTGTTAAATTCAATTTCCCGTGTCAGCACCATACTTTTAGGCTTAAGTCAAGTTGCCAATCTCTGTTGAATAAACGTTTTTCCGATCTGCCTCAAACTCAAAATATGTCACAGACCTGAAGCTCTTCAAATATAGATTATCCATCGAAGCTTTTGACATTTGAAGGGGAAATTTTGTGGAACTATCTTTTCGGTCTTAATCGATTAGTAAATCTATAAAAAAAAATTTGACACGTCCATGTAAAATGGCAGTAACGGACTAGCTCTCCGGTGTTTGACAAGGAAATATTCTGTTGTCGATATGAAAGGTAAAATTCGAGAGAATCCTATGATATCTCGATTTAAACGCTATTACCTATAAAAATGTTTTATTGTAATTATTTCAACTATTAAAAGAGTTAAATGTGCTGAACTTTTATTTGTTGGTGGTTTGTTTTATAGTTCAAAACTTTTTAATACTTTTCTCGCAATAATTTTGATTTGTTTTATTTAAATACTAAGCTTCCAAACAATTAGAGTTCAGTTGAAATCCAATGAATAAACAGATATCGTTATACCAATGGAAAATGTTGCTTAGTTCAACATCATACAAAATCTTACGTTAAATTGAATGATAACATAATAAAGCTTAACGACAGTATTATATTTTACTGCCTTTTAAACAACAAAACTCAAAACAATCAATTCGTAGGAAGCTTTCGTTTTGTGTGTAAGCGAGATAAGTATGTAAAATTAATAATGATAAAAGTTAAGAATAGAAATTAATTGGGTGTTAAATATGGTTTTAGATAAGGCTTTATGTTATATAAATTCATTGTCATAATAATAATAATCAAAGTACGGATAATATATGAGTATATTAAAGACAATTGACTATTGTTCTTATATGGGTATACAAGAACATTAGACCTCCTTTTTTCGGTCTTATATTCTGTGTTTGTATTATAACAGGTAATTGAGTGTAATCAGATCAATTAGATAGAAAGTTCATTTTCAGTTTTACTTTCCTTTTTTTTCAGTTACGGTATAAAGGTACAGAATGGTACGCGTTTAATAAATAACAGCAAAATATAAAACACCGGAAAATGTAATGTTTAGATAAACCTAAACATTTATAATACTAACCGAACAAAATAAAAATGTTTTTCTTTCATTTTTTTTGGGCTTTGGGCAAGCTTTGAAATAATTTAATTAACAGAAAATGACATTTATTTCCAACTTAATTTAGAGAATAACACAAAATTTCCACTTTGATTTATACGTAAACAAAAGTTTATTTTTTTTATTAGCTTTTATGGTCTACTATACTAAACAGGAAACAAACCTCTATTTGGTTTAATGTCTTATAATTTAACTAAATACATCTTTAAACTAGCTATACAATAAGAAAAAAACTCAACTATACTTTCTTTGTTGAAAATTGTGTTTATAGAAAAGCAGGAAAGCTTATAAAGGAATAAAGTTTTAAAACTTTTGGTCTTTGTGTATGGACATAAAAGTTTTGTGTATATAACTACTTATTTGTATTTATTTTACAAAGATTAAATGTTGTACACCACACATGTTACCCAAAATTCAACGTTCCTAAATGCCTAACGCATTATTTGAATTAAGCTGCTTGACCATTGAACTATATACATGTATGTATTCCCCATATTATATTTTGTTCAAATCCAGGAATATACAAATATTACTTGCACTAAATTAAAATCAGCAGCAATCTCAGGTTTCTAAATTTTACTTAAATTATTTTTTTTTTTTTGACAGACTTTCGATATGTGGCTACACCTACATATATATGTAGAGCTATTGTTAGATTACAGCGAATTTATTGGCGATAGTAAATTATTTCGTATAGTAACTATCAGAGACTGAAACCGAAATGTTTTTCATTCCGGTTTAGGGTTACGCTCCCAAATTTATTTTTTCGTTCCGGTTCTGTTCCAGTTTTCCCATTTTTTTCTGGTTTGGTTTCGGTTCATGTTGAAAACTGGTTTAATACCGGTTCAAGGAAAAGTCTACAAGATAAGTGTTTCTTTTATGATGTGTAGATATTATTATTGATGAATAATAAATACGGTTCGATATAATTAGATTTCTTTATTATTATTACAGACTGATTTCGTACACGTCCATCTTATTATACATGTGACATATTTAACAATCCTTTCATAAGATCTACTTTCGCTATCTCATCAGTTGATGGGCAACCGTCAACTGCTCGAAACATAAAACTAGTCGAAAATTGAATTCAATACATAATAATTCTCCCCTACGTATTTAAACACAATATGTTAACAAATTCAACTTACTTACTACTGGAAAACTATTAATTGTTTTATCTGAATTTAAATTTGAATTGAATTTGAAATTTTTAATTTGACTTTTAATTTTACTTTAATTGTGAATTTGAATTTAAGTTTAATTTTAATATTAATTCATTTTATAATAATTCTCCCCTACGTAAAAAAAATTCGCAATGCTTAAAATTATGTAAAAACTTTATAGTCGTACTGTAGATACTATATAGTCTCGCAGATACGTTGGTGGTCGCCTTACCCGTTCTGGCCTATTTTCTATTGTTAACAATTCTTCGATGTTCTCCTCCAGTTCGTGGTCTGGTACTGGCTCATTCCCCTGAGTTTGTGATTGATCAGGTTCTCGCATTCTCACCTGCAACGGATCGAATTCTTCTTCTTGTTGCCTGCTTGTTATCACTTCTGGATTAATGGTTGATTCATCAAACGTAACGATTTTTTTTCTTACGTGCAATGTACTAAGTTGGTTTATGTGGCGTTTTAGAGATCTGCCTTCATCTAATTTCACGATGTAATGAAGTTGGCCCAATTTCCGGGTGATCATCCCGAATTTCCACATAGACTTATTGTTTATAACAAATGCTTGGACTATCTGCCCGTCTTTAAGAGATCGTAGATGAATTTTCTTTTTTTGATGAGAAACATTTTCTTGCAGTGGAAACATGGCATCGAGTTTTATGCGAATCTGTCGATTTAAATACATTTCTGCCGGCGATTTTCCATTTGCTAGGCGTGTGGCTCTGTATCGCAACAGAATTTTTAGTAATTTTTGATTCATTGGAATATTTTCGTTCGTCATGGTCTTCAGTCGATACTTTAAAGTTTGAACGTTCCTTTCCGCCAATCCATTGGTTGCTGGATGTCCTGGTGCAATAAATTTTTATCGAATACCGTTCCTACGGCAATATTTTTGAAACACTTTACTGGTAAATGTTGTGGCGTTGTCCGAAACCAATACGACTGGATATCCGTGATTTGCAAAAATTTCACTTAAAAGTTGAACAGTGTTATCTGAATTCGGCGCTTCACGTAACCCCTTGATTTCTGCCCATCTAGATTTTGCGTCTACTACAACCAAAAAATTGAATCCTTGGAACGGCCCTGCGTAGTCAATATGGATACGTTTTCAATTGTTTGATGGAGTATCCCAATGGTGCGTCGGAACTTTTGTGTGATTCTTCTTGATCTTTGCACATTCTTCACATGATCTAACTACCCTTTCGATATCTTTATCTATTTCTTTCCATATACAGTATCGTCGCGCTAGATGTTTCATCTTAACAATGCCTATATGCGTGGAATGTAACTCCTTTAAGACTTCCGGTTGGAGAACTTTTGGTATTACCACTCGATTATTTTTGAATAAAATCCCCGCGTTTATTACATATTCACTATCTTTATCGGTTGATTGTAATTCTCCCTTTATTTTTGATAAGTATTCATCCTTTTCTGTTTCATTAATAATTGTATCCGGAGTTAGATTTTCAGTTGATATTTCGAATACTGATGCTGCTAAGACTTGATAAACCTCTTCATTGATTTCCATGTCGGAGGAAATAAGTTCTTGGTGTACTGGTGCTCTTGATAAGCAATCGACGTTTTGATTGTCGATGCCATTCTTAAATGAGACATTATAGTCGAAACCCGCCAAGAATGATGCATACCGTAGTAATCTAACGGAAGTCAGTTTTGGTAATTTTGACTTTTGGTGGAAAATCCTTGTTAACGGTTGATTATCCGTGATTAATGTAAATCGTCTCCCATATAGGTAATCGAAGAAATGATCTACTCCAAAAATTATTGCCAGAGCCTCACGATCCAGCTGTGAATAGTTCTGCTCCGCGCTCGAGAGCGAACGTGAGGCAAAAGCAATCGGGCGTTCTCCCCCGTCGGTTGTGTATGACAACACCGCCGCGATTCCAGTAGGACTTGCGTCCGTTGCTAATGTTACCGGTAATTCTATGTTGAACGGTACAAGTATTCGATCACTCGCAATTTCCTGTTTTAATTTTATGAATGCTGCTTGACACTTTGATCATACAAATTTTTCATTTTTTTTTGTAATAATTTTCGAATTGGGTAAGTAACAGTAGAGACGTCAGGCAAGAATCTTGAATAATAAGTTATCATCCCTAACAATTGTCTAACTTCTTTTACATTCCTTGGATGTGGCATTTCGATGATTGCTTTTACTTTTAAAGGGGACTTTGAAATTTTTCCGTCTTCCACGACGTGTTCCAGATATTCGATTTTTCGTTGATAATACGAGCACTTGCTTTTAGTTAGATGTTTCCCGTGCACGAGTATGTCATCGAAATATGCAATCGTCTTGTTTAGCCCTTGAAGCACTTGATCGATTATTCGGTTAAATTCTGCTGATGCTGTTTTTGTACCGAAACTTAACCTGTCCATTCGGTAAGTTCCTCTGTGTGTCGCTATTGTTTGAATAATACTGCTCTCCTCTTCAGTTTTTAAATGAAGATATGCTTTAAACAGATCCAATCGACAAAAATATTTTGAACCTTGTAAGTTATTCAATATGTCCTCGATCTTTCTGATTGGATAATTGACGTTTATTAATTGATCATTTACTCCAACTTTGTAATCGACACAAAGTCTAACTGTTCCATCTCCTTTCGGAATCACTACCAAAGGTGATCCCCAATCGCTCGTGGTTGCTGCTGAATGAAAGCTGCTATGATATCCTCTTGTTCTAAATTATCCAGCTCCTTCTCTACTACTTCTCGTAGCGCGTATGGAACATCCCTTCCGGGTATGAAGCTGGGTTTCGCACCTTCACGAAGTTGTAACTTGATACTAAAATTTGGTATACAGCCAACCTTCTGGGTAAAAATATTTGGAAAACATGTTTCAATGTCTTCTTCCTCATTTATTAATCGGATATGCATTTCCCGATTTATTTTTGAAATTTCTTGATCAATGTCTTCCAACTTGATTTTTAAATGCCTGATCCATGTTCTCCCTAATAATGAATCGAACCCGTCTGGAATTACGTACATGTCTTCATTAGATACATTCCCTTTATACTCTACTTTTACATTGACTATCCCCAGTGGTAAGAACACATTTGCTGTGTATGATCTGAATGAGATATTGGCTGGTTTTAGCTGCTTTTTGATTCCTAGACTTCTATACTGACTCTTAGGAATAAGTGTGAATGCAGCACCGGTGTCGACTTCAAATTTTTGCTGAACCCCTTCGATTTTAACACTAGTGTAAAACTTCTTTGTATCCTGGCCCATTTCCGGTGTGGACTGATCGTAAATATCGATAATTTTGTTTACTCCCATATCATAATAATTGTTTATCCTATTTGTTGTGACATCATTTGTTGAATTTGATCGATTCCTTTTATTTAAGAGAGCTTTTATGCATACTTTTGCAAGATGTCCTGTCTTACGGCATATTGAACACTCCATTATTGCTCGCTCCATTCGACAGTCCTTTGATTTATGATTATTCCGACCGCATCGTAAACATACATTGTCGATCCCAAGTTTGATTTGTTTTTTGTGTTGACTGACTTTTACTTTGATTTCTTGAGGAATAACTGTCCTTCCGTGATTGATGATTGATTATTTTGTTAATGTCACTAGCAGCTGTTGTAATTTCTTGTCTTTTTGACAGTTCTTGACAATTTACTTTTGATGCTTCCATTGCTATTACTTTCGTGACAATTTCGCTAAAGTCAGTTGGCTCTAATTAAAGGATTTTCTCCTTTATACCGTTATCCTTTATACCTCGAACAAATTGAGCTCGGAGAAACAAGTCTGCTGCTGATGTACTGTTTCCACATTGACACTTTACTTTAAAATCACATTCAGCAATATTACGGCGTAAAGCTGCTACGTAATCTGCTATTTTTTCTTGCTCTTGTTGATATGTTGATAAAAAATAGTGTTGACTCACTAACGAGCTTTTTTTCGGCTCTAGATGCTTCTCTAATTCAGAGATTAATTGATCTTATTCTAATTCTCCAGGCATTTTTGGTGCTACTAGGGCTGCTAAACTTAATAGCAGCTGTGCACTTTTGATTTTATCTTCATCCAGTTGTTTCATTTTAATATAATTTTCGAAACGTTGACGGTAATATTTGAAGCTTTCCTTCTTAGCATCAAAATTTTCGAATGCCGGAATATGTGAAATGGTAACATTCGATGATTGACTACCGTTACGTCCTTCTCCAGATAACATTGATTCGATCAATAAAGTTTCTGAAAATTAAATCTGTATAGGTACTTCCGAGTAAACTACATTTTTGGTTTCGTTTGTATCTGAAATTAAAATTAATTGGTTTTCTGCGCTTCTCGACCTGGACATCCCCAACCAAATCTACTCCGTATGTTTGTCCTTGTGACTTATTAATAGTAATTCCAAATGAAATTTTTACATTAAATTGTAATCGTTTAAAGGAAAAAGGTAAATCTGTGGATATCATGGGAATGCGAGGTATGTGAGCCAATTGTCGAGATGCTGGGCTTGTGATGATGTTAGCTTCGATGACGTTGTTTCTTAACGATTTGGAAACCCTGAAGGATTTAGACTGTTCAAAAACTCTTGTGGGTAGTGAACCGTGTCTTCTGTATTTATGACAGTGTCTATCGAGGAATATATTTTGAAGTCACCAAATACTTTTTTTAAAATTTCTTCATTAATTTCGTCAACAGAAGATTTTCTTGCAGATACGATAGTCCTTTCGCACATCAAAGTGTAATCTTTTTCGAATATATTGTCTATGCCATTGAATTTTACTCTACAGAGGTGAGGATTTTAAAAACTCTTTAATAATGTCCGCTCGCGAAAATCTCCAGCGAAGACCAAGGTGAAAACCCCCATTGCTTTTTCTGAATTCCTAATGTCCTTCAAAATTCTGTTTACAGCTTCAATGTGCAATCGATAGCTTATTGTACACTCATCCCACATAGTTAGAGCAACTTCTTGGAGGAGTTTTCCTAGTGGTCCATTTTTGTGGATTGCGCATACTTGCTTCTAGCTCAATTAATAATTTTTCAATTTTTATGAGGCCCTCATATAAAACACTGTCTGAGCAAAGTAAAGTGATATCATTACTTCGTTGCCGCTCCCTATGACGAATGTCTTCACAAAGGTCTTCTCGTAAAGCTTGCCATAATTGAAGAGGATCAGACTGTTGGCAAAATAACGAAATGTTCACGAATAATTCTCTTAATTTTAATGATGATTTCGAAACGATGATGTTTCCATTGTTCGTCTTTTTCAAGTAGACCCAGTTCCTTACAAGCTGCTTGATAAGTAGACATTACTTGTCCATTGACAGTCGGTAAGCTTTCAAAAAAAGTTGGCCCACGGACATATTACAACAGCATCCCTAGGTGAAAACATTCGGATTGTCTAGGATGGATACTGCACATTCTGCCAAGCACCGAGTCTTTTTTAAGGTCAGTGTCCATGTTTCCTTTGCGAGAACTTGTTTTTAGCCCAGGTGTAATATTGTGGAACTTCGTTATAAAATAGGGATTTCGCGAAGTGATCATTTCTGGATGTCCGTTTTCTAAATGGGTTGCCAAATATATAACCGTTGAATATCTTTGAAGGATGTGAAATTCTAGAAGTCTCCAAACTGTCTCTGAAGTACTTATATATCGGCCGTTCAAATAATTTTCGAAATCTCAATGTGATTGTTTTCTAATTAAACAGTTGCTTGGTCCGATCCTTTATTTATATATTTACAAATATATTTTATGGCCTGAACTGAATGATAATATTCCACATCGGTTTGGGCATTAAAGCTCCTACACAATGCAGGAGAATAAGTATTACAGTTTGATGACCTCGGATAGTCAATACTGCAGTCACTCCACCATTGCTAGGTTTTCTACGACGGTAGGCTGGATGACCATCACCTCCAGTTTGAGTTTCTGCAATTAAATTGCGAGGATACTTTTTGCGGGAAACGCCGTTGACCATCCAAGGAGCAGCCATGCTATGTTCTCGACACGGACCGTGTACCATATTTTTAAGAAATATATCATGGATAATAGATCCAGATCTTGGTTTTGTAGTTCAGCTGATATTAGAGAGTCTACTTCTTCTGGTTGTAATTGCCACCTCTTTATTACCACTCAACGCTGTATATAAAAGCCTTTGTGCCACCGTATATTAACAATTTCATTAAATTTTTCATTTTTAAATTGAACACTCGTGCTATGATGTCATGTCTATCAAAATGATTAGGAAATAGTTCCTCCTTGACCTTATCAGTCCATTTAGGGTTTCACGTAAAGATGATGAATAAATCTGATCTGCCTAAATTTCTGACATAGGTCATAGCGTCTTGGGTCTTCTCATGCGTGGTGATCCGGTGAATGTTAAGGTCAGTATGACGTATTGACTCATATTTCTGGCGACAATATTTTGATCTTCATTCACTGCATCTCTCAAATGAAAATAATTTTCAGCTTCTAATTTTGATTGATTTGTGCGAATGTAATGTAATCTTTCCGAAATCATTTTCCATCATATCGACACAATATTGGTTTAATAAATTCTTGTAATAATGGAGCGCATTAAAGCTACCGGTTTTCTCGAACTAATAAATTCACACTCTCTCTTCATAATATTAGTATACATACATAGATAGAAAATTTTCGTGAAACAATACTTGAACCGAACCGAAAAAGAACGAAATAAACCGACGGTTCATAATTTTTTGTTTATTTCGTTTCGGTTCCGGTTTCACTCTCTGGTAACTATCGTTATCATTATTTTAGAAATATAATTTCATTAACTTAAATTAAAACAGGCTAATTTAGAATCACTGAATTATATTTTACTTTTTCGGGACCGGACCATTCTCAAAATATAATATCAAAATTGCACAAAGATTTCCGTTCGATTGAAATACTTATAGGTATACGCAACATATTTTTGTGGCACGTACATATTTATGGCTCATGACTTTGTACATAAAATTTGTATAAATTTCCTTTTATTTATTTACAAGAACGGCAAAAATACAGAAAAAAAAATTTGTAATAAATTGATCGTTTGAATCTGTGAAGCAATATATACTAGTTATGTGCTTGGTTAGGTTTGGTAGAGGAAAACAACGAAAAAGTACAGAAAACATAAGATAAATGATGTTAGGGAAACCCGACAATTTTTATTTTTTCATTTTGTAAAAAACTTTAGGTTATGAAATTACAATTCCTGTAGGAGTTATATATACGTACATGAATAAGTTCATCAAATTTTCAACATTCTTAAACGGAAATACATTTATCAAAATAAATCAGGCGGCCACGCCAAAATGATTCGCGTTTCCCATGCACAATATTTCTATCGAATTTAAAATAAAACAACAATTTAACATATGCCGGACCACAGCTATGCGAATATGAAGAAAATAACCATTTATGCGGTTGGGAACGACAATTCCCATTGAGTGTTTTCCACTTATGTTTTATGTGTACGGATATATAAGTAAGAAAGATTGTAATATTGTAGAATTCTGGATAATTTATTATCTTAAAAGTTTTTTAGTTAGTGGTATTATGGTTTGATTATTATATTGTATTTTTATTTTTATTATTATTGTTTTTTTTTTTTTTTTGAAAATGAAAAGCAAACAAAACGACGAAGAAAATATATAAACTTGATGTTCTGTAGGGATTTTCCACATAATATCTAGACCAAACCAACTTGTTTTACCATCGATTATTGATCGTAGCAAAATACGTGATTTGGATTGGGAAACAAATGTAGAAAGCACAAGAAATTGGGATCTTAAGGTTGAAACATACATATTTATGTTTCACAAATAAGTAGGTAATCGAAGCACGATATTTTGTACACAATTGTAAACGAGAGCGGAGACCAAACAAAATACACCATTTTTAATTAACAAATTGTTTTCGTGTATTGTATAGACAAGATACGAAAGCAACAAATTTACCTACAAATTTATTTTCTAACCATCATCAGTTTTCTAAACCAAACCCAAACAAAACCTATTACAATATCAGTAGCAGCAATAAAACACAGCATGAGAGATAACTACACATATACATACATACGCCAAATTATTAAAGTAAATTTGTTTCGGAATAAAAGAAAATTTAAATTCATTTTCATTCTTACGATTTTCTTTATTGTAAAACGCAAAAAAGATAAATTTTTTATCATCTCAATAACATTCATTTTTTTTTTGCTGTTTTAGTTTCCGCACATATAAACAAACACATACACACACACACCTCGAAGAAAGTTCCAATTGAATGGATATGTCAAAATAATATGAAACGTATTTTTTTAAACCCTAAATTTTATTTAGTGTTTGCATATTTATTGTATAATTTTTATAATTTGTTTTGCCATCGAAAAATAGATGTGTGGCTAGGATAGTTTAAGAACTTTTACATCATATTAATAACTAGCTGAGCCCGGTCCGCCTTGCTGGCCCTAAGTAAACCTTTTCTTTTGTATTGTCTCTCGATTTAAATAAAATATTTCGTTTGCCCATTTGAAGCGAGCACAAACAAACAATTTGGAGTTCCAACTCTTGAGCAGGCCACGTACAGCTGTCCATGTGAAAAGCACGGCTCCTCCAAATTTAATTCGCATATTTGAAGCGTTTGTCCTTGCGCCTTATTGATGGACATGGCAAATGATAGACGTACTGGGAATTGCAAACGCTTAAATTCAAATGGCATATCTGTTGGAATCAGTGGAATACATGGTATGAGCACAATTTCACCTTTCGCTGTTCTGTGGGATGTTCAATCACCTGTTAATTTGAGAATAATTATATTTTACAATAATATCGATTAAATTTTAAAGTGATCAATCAATAAATATAAGCACACCTGCACATTCAACGGCAATTTTAATGCAGAGTGCGCTGTTCGTCCACCATCCAATAGAGTAGCAGCGATTCCCGACGAAGCAAGTGCCAATGCAATTTTTCGTTGTGATCGAATGGCTGCCAAAATCAGTGATATCACAAAGGTTTTTCCCATACCACCAGGCGCATCCAAAAAATATAATCCACCGTATCATAGACATGTTTTTGATGGTCATTTAATTTGGGAACATTCAAATTCACAAATGTTTGCAATTCATTGGGATCATGCTGTTGTTCACGTTGCAATTCTCGATCAAATAAATCATGCATTGGACGATTGCGTGGTGACAAACCTAATTGCCCTATTGCTTTATTTGCACATATCTTCAATCGCTATCAATGCCTCAATATACATTTCCAATGAAATCAGCAAATCAGCGTTTCTTGTGTGATGACGCATTCCAATCAAATAGTCTTCTGCCATAAAATCTTTGTATTTATTCCACAATTCAAGTGGATTTGATGGAAAACATGTTGATATGATTATGGCATATAACATACGTATTTGATGTGGAGAAGAAGCAATCGATGCATCATTAGCGTTAAATCCTAATGCGCATCATTTTCAAGTAAACCTAATTGCTCACATGCTTCACGATACGTCACACATAAATGACTATTTACTCTTCGCAAATGTTGAAATGAACGTGGTCCAACAACATTTACTAACAACAACCGCAAATAATAACATTCTGCATTGTTTGGATGAACTGTGTATAATCTTCCCATGGTATCTGCAAAAAAAACACCCGGATGGCCATCAACAGGTGTTCCTTGTTTACGTTGTTGTCATTTCTTTGCAGTCCAAGTGAAATAATGCGTTACATCTGAATACAGCAACGTTCTGGCAAATTCATCGCTTTCACACAATTGAAAGAATGCAGTTAATGTTGTTGCTGGTGGCTGTGCTGCTCTCTGCTGTACATTTGCATCGGTAAAATACACACGCTGGCCATTTCCAAGAAGCAAATGAATAACAGCAGGATATCGCTCATGAATTGGAAATGAATAAATTCTCCAAAGAGCTTCATTAGTGCTAATGTAGCGCCCCATTTGATATTGGGCGATTTCATCATTGCTATTGTCACCAGATACTCCAAAAACAGTCATATCACTGCCTTTATTCACATATTTGCAAATGTATTTAATCGACTTCACAGAATTACAGTACTCAACATTTATGTGAGCCTGAAATACTTTTGACAATAGTGGAGAATAAGGCACAATCCAACGATTATTAACTTCAATGTCTTGATTGCGTATTTTAATTGTTGTTGTATGTGTGACCGATCGGTGACCGACGTAGGTACAACGGGTATCCGTCGTCACCTGTAATTGTATCCGAAGTTAATGCTCTTGGATACCGTTTTGTACATTTTCCATCGATCATGCATGGTGAATTCATATTTATTTAACCGCAAGGGCCATGGATCATATTTTTCGTGACAACTTCAAATAATTCTGGATCGCTGATTTCATCTGGAATTTCTCAATTTGATCGGGTGTTATTTTACGAACCAGCCATATCAAGATGTGCGCGTGCGGCAGCCCTCTCTTTTGCCATTCAATCGAATACATCCAGCAACGCACCTCTCCAAAAATTCGCAATTTGATAATCAAATCCATCAGTGCTTTTACTTTCTGTCGAAATACACGTGCTGTTATATCGTGTCGATCTGTTGGATTCTGACCATCAAATAAATTGTTTTTTATGTCAGCCCACTGTGGATTGCATGTGAATGTTATGAATAGGTCGGGACGACCATATTTGCGAACGAATGACATTGCATCTTGCGTATATTCGTGCATGTGGCGCGGACTCCCAACATATGTCGATGGTAATATTGTTAAACGTCCGATATCATTAACATTACCATCATTCACCATTGCATCTCGCAACTGTATGTATTCTTTCGATCGCAATTTGGCTTGATTGAATCGAGGGTAATTAAGGCGTTCTGCTTCAATTTTCGCATACATGTCAACAGCGTATTGGTGGAAAAGTTTGCCACATCGCATAATAAAGTTGTCTTCTTGTGGGCGAATCTCGAATCTATTCGAATAATAATTCATCCCACTAACTTTTTTTTCTACCTCACGACCTATGATGAATACATTATCAGAAAATTAAAATCATGTCTTCTTGTTTTGAAATAAATAAATTGAATTCATATAAATTTTACCGGTTCGTGGATCTATCATTCGTATATTGATATGATAGCCGTCGTCACCTTTCCAGTGCAATAATGGATATTGTAATGCATCATAGCTACGGTGAAGCTCTGAAACACGCCGTAATTCTTTATTTCTTCGATGTAGCGCAATATTGCGAGATTGAAACTGGTCTCCAACAATTACAATGGCCACTTCATCAATTGTTGGTGCATTAAATCGTCTCGCATGCTCTCCAAAGGGCGTTTTGTCAGTCCTGATAACGATTCTGTGATCATCAGATGGCATACGATCGAGAGCGGTTTTAAACAATCGAATTAATTCATTGTGCTGATGTAAGAATGTTTGAAGTTCAGAAACAATTTGTCGCCTTGCACGCGCAGCAATTGTACAACGCCGATCCAATTCACGATTTGCATCTCCGATAAAATAGATTTGCAAAAATTGATGATCAGCATCAGGATATGGCAATAAGGAACCAGTTCGATGATAAATCTGACCTTGAATCTGTAACATTTGTGAAATGTAATTAGATGCTGGGTCAGAATTCTTGAACACATCAAAAAAATTGCTGCTCAGATCGCATTTTTCATATGATATTCCGTATGAAGTAATCACCTTAAACGTCGGCATGAAATTGTCTCTTACAATTTTGGTCCCACCAAAAGAAGTCATTTGAAATGCCGCATTGTATTCTTGATTGTGAGACAAAAAATGCTTAGACGTTTGCGACGTTCCAAAAATGAATGAATGAAGTGGATCGGGGGGAGATTCAAACGCTGGCAGTCTCACTTTGCCATTAGCACAACACATGCCAGGCGTTTCACCTTGAAATTTGGCTGCATCACAATGTGGACATCTCACCGTCATTCCACCAATATTGGCATGTTCACTATAATCATTTTCGCTATTGTAAGCGAAAGCAGCATATTCCATCTCTTGCACAGCACGACGTGAAAATCGTGTCGTTCGTCTCGTTGCTGTGAATTTAATGGATTTGGATCTGCCGATCTATAGTATGACGACGTGCGTTTCGTAATTGTTGTACTTGATTTTGTTGTGAGTGTTCCTCTACACTTTGCGCTCTCCTTTGATTAAATCTATAGGTAGAATTACGCGTACGTCGACCTATAGTTGATCGTCTTGTTGGTGGCATTTTTTTTCTAAATCAATGAAATTAATTCAATACGAATTAAGGATTGTTTATTTAAGAATAATTCAAAAAAGTATTGTTGTTGTATGAGTGCTGTTATGCGTTGCATCCAATTAAACTTTCCCAAAAAATCATTAAAGTAAAACAAATTTGTTTTGTTTATTTGGAAAATATTTTACACTGAACACACTTAAAATCACTTTTTAGTTTGTTAATACTTACCAATATTTATGAAACTCAAAAAATTGTAATAAAATTCCAATTGGAAAGCAGCGAATGTATGACCGGCTGTAGAATCCAAGAGTGAAAGAAAGTGATTGGCAAACATGTGCATTTTGACAGGTTCATCTGTTTGTCATTTGTATGCTGTCAATCAAATGAATGAGTTCGTGTATTAGTTTGGATCGATTTTTTTCGTTTCTATGACGACGTGCGTTTCGTAATTATTGTACTTGATTAGGTCGGACCGAAATTTAAATTTTTTTTTTTCAAATGTTGAATTAAAATTTTTTCAACAGGGGGGCTGGGATCATACCCAGTCGATCACAAAGTGTGTGCATGGGGTGTGGTGGGGAAAGTGACCTTATTTTTTCGCTCAGACGCACCGTTTTCGAGATATTTGTAATTTTTCGATTTTACATGTGTTTGTTGTTGTTTTACAAAGAGCGAGTTCATTTCAGGAAAAAAATCATAACTCGAGAATGGCTGGACCGATTTTGGATTTCAAAATCAACTAACCATCATCATTCCTCCCTGCACCTTCCCTAAAAATGTTATGGCAATCGGTTGAGCCGTTCTCGAGTTATAGAGTGACAATCAAAATGTACACTTCTTTTTATATACTATATATAGATACTTGGAAAATTTATGTCTTATGAGCCAAATATGCAGAAAATAATGTTGGACCAATTTTTCGTGTCTTTTTCGTAAAATCACTTAACCCTGGTAAAAATAACTTGAAAGAAATCAGAACAAATCATCGTATAAAATATCACACCAACAACAGCACACAAAATGGTTTAAAAATCAATGTGTTTCTCGTACCGACTTAAGTTTTGTTGGGCTACAATAGTAACAATTGTGACGATTTAAAAATCATTTTTAAGCTACTTTCTTTAATCCACATAATATGCGAAAGATTCGATGAATACCCTTGTTATTGTTACGATTTTCACTTATAACAAGGGTTCGAATTACAGGATTGCGAATAAAATAACCACTTAAAATTTTTAACGAAATTCACATGTATCACTCTATAAATGGCAATATTTAATCTTCCCTCTATCTTGGTAAACATACTAATCATCCAATTCAACTTCATTCGCCTTTTATATTCGTTAAAACCAAAACATCGTTCATTTGAGTACAATAATAATTCGCATGACACTGTTAAGACATGCATAATTAACTGTACACAATTATACCACAGATAATTCACAAAACAACTCAAATTCACATAATACATTTTCACACAAATAAACATTTCGTCTAAATGTTGTTATTTTTAATGTTTGACACTTTTTTAGTACAAGTTAAGAAATTAGTAATTATAATACTTTAATACCTAAGTAGAGGTGTACTATAACAATCTATTGTTTGTATCCTTGCAATACAGTTTCGTTTTCGCACCCAATCAGCTGGTTGTAGGTGCTGCACCAAATAATTTTTGTTAGCTTGTCGAATTGTAACCATCAAAATATTTTAAAAGAATTTGTTTAAATTAAATTAAACTTAACAATTTTTAAACGGCTAAAGACCCTATAGGTTATATAAGTGTTTGAGAAAAAACTCAGTCGAAACAACACTTTATTACAGAGAATGTTGCGAATTAAATCTCCAATGCTTTCTTTTCTACAGAAAAGTCGAAAACGCTTCTAATGAGAGAAAGAAGAAATTACTTTCAGTCAGTGGCGTAACTAGGTACCCGCAGCCGCGGAGGGCATGTTGGGGCCCACGAGATTTCTTTTATTAGTTCACATTTTAGATTAAATAACTCAGATTAAGCTAAAGTGCAAATTTGCAGAACGGGACATGTGTAGGAAATTTTTAAGAAAAAGGAGTGGTCTAAGTTTAAAAAAAAAGAAGAATTGGTTCCTGTTGCTATTAAATATATTCTTAAGACAGGCTTAATCATTTCTTTTCGGTTCTGACTCCATAGAAATAAAAATGTCTTTAGGTTCTGACCGATATCTAGATTTAGAAGAAAATTAGATAAATTCGTTTGAAATAAAAGCTTTCGACATCAAACGACAACGATTTTAGTGTTTGTTGGGTTAATTTATTTGTACTATACGTTTTGCTTAGCTCTAATTTTACCCCTTTGGCATTTAAAATTCAACCTTTTACAAATCAAATTGAGCCTTTAGCCAAACAAATTCAACTTTTACAAATCAAGTTTTAATTAGAAAAGGGTGAATTTGATTTGCCAACAGATACAATTTCTTTTGTAAACGGTTACATTTTTGTTTGTTAGCCAAACCAGTCAGTCTCTATAATCAACTAGCGTTCGTTCAACCTATAGTTTCTCATTTAGCGGATCTTTTGATTACCAGTAAACGGTAAATGTAATTTACAGGTTTATGTTGAGAAACTATTTTAAATATGTATAAGGAAAATGCAAATGCCAACTTAATGCAACTAGTGAAGGTGTTTTTTTTTGTGGTTTTTGGTGGGGTTCTCCTGATTTTGGAAATTCTCGCTTCCCGATTTCACATCCTCTTGTCTCAGATTTCATTTTTTGATCACTTTTTAAAATTGCGTGATGTTTGAGACTTAATTGGTGTTACGAAACAGTCAGGTTATTTGAGATTTCGAGATTATTCGAGTATGTTTGAGATTGTAGCAGGGTGTATTTGATAGTTTGATGTTATTCGGGAATTTTAGAGCATATTCGAAGAATACGATTGTTCGATATTTAAAAAATCACAAGATAAGATCCGGGGGTTCTATTCTTACTGCATATCGTTTTGTTGAGCTAAGCCTTAACTTGCTTAGTAGTATTTGTAACATTAAGTTACTTGACAAATAATTCCATATTTACACGAATTTTCGGAAGTTTTCAAAATTTTCGTTGGTTTTCTAGATTTTTACAGTCTTTCCGATATTATTAATTAATATCCAGATTTTTCGGTATTATTGAAATTGTTCGAGATTAATCGACATTCATATTTTGTAATATAGAGATTTTTCGAATTTGTCTGGGGTAATCGAATGTCCAGGTTATTTACATTGTACGTTGTGGTGATTAGCACTTATCTGATTTCCTTTGGTTTTACATACTTACGGGTAATTTGATATTTGAGAACTTTCAAGAATGTTCAAGATACTTTGAAAATTCACATTTTTGAGATTATTTCGAAATTCTTTATATTTTTCAAATTATAGAATAGATTAGTATAGATTATTAGAATTCGTCATAGCATAGAATTGCTAGGTGTTTCGCTTTATTTACTGTCATTCAAATGAATCACGTTCTGTTTCATCTACTTGAACGATGGGTGGAATAAGTTTACAAAATTAAATCTGAGTATGGAACGCTCGAAAATGGAAACACGTTTTAGATGAAGGATATTTACATTGAGAACAAATATTCTAAATTTTTTCCAAAAAATATCCTTCATAATATCAAATTTCTGAGTAAAATGATTTGACATGAAAAGCTTCGTTACGTGAAAGCTCTTAAAACTAAAAATTCTTGACATTTCCTGCAAATATTATGATTCATGCTCATAAAATATTTTAACGAAAGACAGTTTTTATGGAAAGGCACAAAAATTACCGAGAAAGTATTATCAAGAAACAAATTATCAAGATTAAAGCTCATTGAAAACAAATACTCTAAATTTATCCCAAAATATGTACTACCTTCATTCATAAATAAAATTTCAATGTCAAATGGTTTGGTTTGAAAAGCTCTTAAAACTAAAAGCTCTTAATAATTTACATTGAGCACACATATTCTAAATCCTACCAATATTCCGTCATCGGTTTGCTTAAGAAGCTTCGATAAGAGAAAACTCTTAAAACTAAAGCACTTGGCAGCATTTATGCCCATAAAATATTTTATTAAAAACCTGAAATTATTGAAAAGCTCAAAAATGTTAAGTTCAAACCCAAACAGTATGAATTAATTTTCAAGCTTAAAGCTTATTAAAAACAAATATTCTATATTTATTCCAAAATCCCACCAACTATCAAATTTCAGAATAAAAAGTAAATAATTTGGGTTTAAAAGCTTCGATACGTGAAAGCCCAAAGTTGGACATTTTTTGCAAATACACAATTTATGTTCATACTAAACATTTTAGTAAAAACCTCAAATTATGAAAAGGCTAACAAATGTTAAGTTCAAGCCCAGAAAGTATAAATTAATTATCAACCTTAAAGCTCATTGGACACAAATATTCTTAATTTATCGCAAAATTCCGTTACAAAGGGTAACAGAATTTTGGGATAAATTGTTTAAAAAGTTTCGATCAGTGAAAGCTCTTAAAAGTAAAAACTCTTAAAACTTTTTGCAAATACATATTTTTTGCACATAAAACATTGTGACAAGAACCTGAAAGTATGAAAAGGCTCAGAAATGTTAAGTTTAAACCAAAATACAAATATTCGAAATTTATCCTAAAATTCCTTTACCCCTTTGTACTATCAAATTTCTTATTGAATTGATTTGGTTTAGAAAGCTATGATATGTGAAATCTCTTAAAACTAACAGCTCGACATTTTTTGCAATTGCGTAATTTATGCTCATAAAACATTTTAAGAAAAACCTTAAATTATGAAAATTCTCCAAAATCGAACTCAAGACCAGCTGAAGTATCACCGATAGTTTGGGATTTCTTATTGAATCTGCAAGCAACATACTGCGTTACTGCACTCGATTTACTGAAAAACGTTGAAGGGCCCTAAACCTTTGAATTGAGTAAAATAAATTCTTAACGGTTTTCAACAGTACCAGAGACTTATTATAAGGAAATTGCTGGAGCTACTTCTTAAAGGTTATGAAGATGAAAGATAAGGCAAATGCGATATTAATTTCTTTGTTGTTCAGCGCATGCAGTTCTAAATATTGTCTAATATCCCGTTTTGAAAATATGAAAAAGTGGTCTAAATCAGATACTCCCAATTGGTTGTGAGCACGATTTGCGGGAGGGGGTGGGCGAAAACCTTTCAAAGAGACGCAAAGAGCCAGTTCATATAATCGAATTTTGTATCAATTTATTTACACGGGCTTTTAGCAATGTTAAATTAAAACCAAATGTCTTACTTGTCTCGCCTTTTCATTATCGGTGGCGACATCTGATTTGTCTCTTAAAAATAGAATTAGGATTTGATTTATTACACCCTCGCATACTGCTCATAATTTTCACTAATTGTCTATTACATGTTTGGCACGTTTCATACACAGAATTATTTACAAATAATTCTATGCGGTTAGACATTTTGATTAAAGAGTGAACTGATTTAAAATATGCTTCATCTGATATTCCATCTACCTGGATTACTAACAAATACTCCCCTTGGACTATCGAACTATATACTACGTCGTTTAATTTATCTAAAGATTTTGTGTTTTTTCATTTATTATTCCGATTCCAATTTGTATTCGAGTAAGAGATATGCAAAATTTCAACGCGCCATTACTCAACAATTTAAGCAAAACATGTTTATAACGATTATAACTTTTAATACAACGATTTACTAGGAATTCATGGTTTGATTTTATTTCTAATTACTTGAAGTCAATATTAAGAGTACACAATAAGGAGCTTTATGTAATTACCGTATTTAAATAATAGTAAATAGTTCCTAGTAATTAAAATGTATTTATTATTTTAACACATTTACTAAATTCACAAGGAAAAAATATATTAATTCTAATTAAAATTGCCCACCCTACATTTCACATTTGTTTAAAAGGGGGTTTTCTCGCAAAAAAGTTGAAAAAACTCACAACAATCTTTCAGCGAAATAAAAAAAAAAAAATTCTTTTTGTGTTTGTATAGGGTTAGAATTTTACTTGACTGCGTCATTGAACACAAAAAAAAAATGAACCTAATGAATTTTCATGAATGAAAATTTATTTACCAACCTTAAAATGTGTGTATATTTATTTATCTGTTAGCTGTAACATTTTTGTTATTGATAATTTTTGGATGAAATTTATATTGCGCGCATTTAAAATTTCATTAATCTGATAAACAAGTAAACTTTAGAATTCACAGCTTTTTCTATGTGTCAAGTTTTATGTATTTTCGTACAAAGTTTTTATCGTTATGTTGCTTAATACATTTTCGTTTTAATTTAATTTCCAGAAAAATTTTAATGATTTTTTGTAAAATTTAATATAAAGTGACAACTGGAAACTTTTTAAATCTCTTAAGTAACATTTTCTATATTTTTTTTAATTTTCCACATTTTAATTATTTCAATTTTCCCCCATTGTCTGGCTTGCGGTAGAAGTCGTCGAGCGAAGACAAAAACTTCTTTGTGCTACTGTATTTATATGCCTCTGCACTAAACAGAAAAGATGGGTTGATTTTTATCATCAAAAAGAGATCTTTATGTGGAAATGAAGAATTAGGACCACATTTTTTTTTTTACTGTTTAACTGTTTAAGAGCATATTTTATGTGGTGACAATTAAAAAGCAAAAAAAAAAAAAAAGTTGAATGATAATAGAAGTGATAGCCGAATATTATGACTTTGCGAGATGCTTGCCGGTTGGTTTTAAATTCATTATTCTTCTGAAATGATTAATTGTATCGACCTTCTTCTTCAATGTACGCCAACATGAAGAAGAAAAAAACAAATTTTTAATTAAAAGTAAATTTTAATTTTATTTTATTTTTTGTTCTAAATAAATATAAAATATCCTTATGCCTTTAAGCATTGTAAGAAAAAATAACTGTTTAAAATAAATTAATTTCTATTCTGTTTGGTAAGTACACAAAACGCTGTCAGATAAAAATAAAATTTTAGAAAAATCAAAGGATAAGAATCGCAAGTCCGATAAGGAAATTAGAAATTAAATTTTTTTTATCAATCATTTGTCTTTAAAGGACTGAACACTGTTATATGTTTGGGAAGCTCAACTTTCATTCTGAATGATTTTTTGAAAAATGTAAATCGCATTGATGATGTTAAGATTGTTCTTGTTAGTATATTAACCGAGGATTACAATTTGTTTCAGCCCTCCTCTATCATTTTACCGTTATTACAAATTTATGTATATAATCGTAATTTTCTTTTTCTCCCATTTTTACTTTTCTGTTATCTCTGTTATGAGTCTATATATGAGGGAAAATTATAATATTTCACATTAATTCAAAACGATGCTGTGGAGTAATATACAAATTTTTTCAACATTCTCTACAAAAGTAGGTCAAAAGCTGATTTTAATGCTATTTAAGATGCAAAATGAAAATCTGTATGGAAAAAAATGTTTTGTTTTGTTTTATACATTTTAGATAAATTATATGACAAAATTTTGATGATGAAAGATACTTTGAAGCTAATAAAAAAAGAAACTTCAAAATGGCGAACGGTGGAGAGCATTTGATATATAAATAATAATTATAAAGATCCGTTGAAATGATATACTAAGCAGTATATGGATTAAAGTGTCTTGAACTTATCTTTTATATTTTTGCTATGTATGCAAATTGCTTTGCCTTGGTGTATGAGTATAGAAGGCGAAAGATGGTGACATGGCAGGTTTAGTGATAGTGATAAGGGTTTATTTTCTATCTTGGATATGTATTTATAAAGAAACTATAAAGTGAAATTATTTTAATTAATCTGTGAAGTGACAGGCATAATATGGATTAGGGAATTAATTAAGACACAACATCGATGAGCTGAAAATCAACAAGATTATGTGTATTTAACTTGTTCACTCCTCCTAAATGTTTTTCCAGTCTGAGTGAATTTTTTATAGGACTATTCAAATATTACTGGCTACTATTATCATAGATAGGCCATAGTCCGGATTCCCAATAATAAAATATAAAAGTCATCAACTCAGTCTATAGCCTCCAATTCAACTCAAAAATGAATCTCTTGAACTCAACTCTAATTCAAACCCAACTCAATCCCGAACCCAATGCACAACTAAACTCCCAAATTCACATGGTCTGAAAAATTATATGCTTACATAAACTCAACTCAGATTAATTCATTCTAACTCTAATTTAACTCTCAAATCAATCCATAAATAAATTCCCAACAGAACTGGTCACTCCACCACATTAACCCAATCCCAGCTCAATTCCAACACTATGGTAAAGATATTCAAACAGAAGACCCGATATTTTTCGTTTTCAGACCCAGACGCCGTGAAAACGTCGAGAAAAGTTTTTTTGGATACACAAATGTTAGGTTATTTTTAGCAGGATTTCAATAATTGTAATCTTTGCGACCAGAGTAAACGGAGAAAACTAAGCCCTTTGAGTGAAAACTTTTATTTATAAGGTCGCCATTTTGTTATATAAACATTTTTTCAGTCGGCTTCGCACAATTTTGTTCCTCCAAGCGAAACCATTCCAATGACCGACCACGCATTTTATGAAAAGTTCATTCTACAGCCTTAAAGAAATACATAGTAGGATTGAACTTTTTCGGATTATTTTGATGTAGGTATTGTTATTTCATCAATGTCGCAAATCGGTAAATTTTCGTAATCTTTGTAGTATGTGCCTATTACTTTGTCTTGTGCTGTTATCGTTTCCTGCCATAATGATCAAGTACAGGTCCTAATTTTTCTTATTAAGTAAATTTATTAAGGTGTTGTTCATCATGCTCTCTCGTATTCTGTGTAAGCTTACAAAATGAAAACTCACATCACAAATTAATCGCCGGACGCATTCGCAATGGCTGCTCGAAAACCACACTTCCTCGGACTGATGACAGTTGCATTAAATCGCCGAATAGTATAAGATGTTTACTCTTCCATAAATTTTTCATTATTTTTTCATTGTTTTTAGAACATTTACTATAGGGAACCATTGAGGTTTCGTCAATCATTATTAATTCGCTCATTCGAGCGATTACAATGGTACAATGATGCTGTTGAAGTGCATGCATAAATATTTATCAGAATTGGCTCAACTAAAACCTTTAGATATCAAGTTATATTTTGATGTTATTTTACGAGTTATATAGAGTTACATAATTGACTTTTTCGGTCAGACCAAAATGAAAAAAAATATTACGATATTTAACGTGAAACTCATTTGCTGCTAACTTCACTTTGTTAATTATTACGCCAAACCTGACCGAAGAGCCAAAAGTGGAAAATTGGTTTTAAAAGTCAAACTCTAGTTAAAGTTTTTGTAAACAATATTCAAATAATTTTTATTTAAATAAACTTATCCAAATTTAATATTTAATTATTATGCAAAGTACAGATAAAATATATTTTGACACATAAATTCAAAAAAAACTGGTTTTTCTGTGATAAATGAGTGCGTTTTATGCTAGAAATTTGATGTAAAAACGAGATAATCTTTTTCATTTTGGCCCGACCGAACACTACTTAGGAATATTGAAAGAAGTTGCATTGTTTAAAAACACACTTCTTTCAACGTTCGCATAATCGTTTTCGTTGAAAAATACTCGTCCATAAATTACACCAAATGCGCACAAATTTAGTCCAATAATTGTCTTGTCGAACTCTAATACCTACCAAAAAAATTGTTTATTAACAATTGTTAACAATTGTTTATTAAGCTTTATTATAAAATAAGACATTATGGTAGGTCCAAACTGTTCAACATCCTAATGTGAACTGGGGTGGTAATGTTAGTTATTGCATCATGACGGTACAAGTGACGTGTCTTCAGTCGGGTCACGTTACTTGCAAATTTAAATTATTAGAGGCGAACCAAGTGACCCAACTAAAACTAGAAATATATCAGGCAAATAAAGCCTGGTTTCCATTATGAAACTTTTACTGACAATACTTTTTACTGAATCAAAACATAAACATCGAAAATTTCATTGAATTGACACAGATCATTCTTTGTTTTTAATTTTTTTGAAAAATTGCATTGAAAAATTGACATATTTTTCCAGTACTGAAAAATACTACCTTGATCAACAAGTTCCTGGAATAACCACCATGTGGCGCTCCCATCGTTCCGATTTGAGTTCTGTTTTTTTGTTAAGTTGGTACATCCAAAAGTTACATGCAAAAGTTACGTAGTCAAGAGTACATCTACTCTGTGCGTGTTGGCGATTTTTCCATTATTTCCTCTCGGCTGCTGAAACACGTTCCCCGTAATGGTTTTTTAACTCGATTGAACAGAAAGAAGTCACAGGAAGCCAAATCAGGTGAATTCGGTGGCCGTTGGATTGTATTTGTTGCATTTTTCGTCAAAAATTTACCAATAATGATGGCATTGTGCGACGGTGCGTTATCATGGTGCAAAATCCACGAGTTTTCTGCCCACAATTCTGGTCTCTTTCGGCGACTTTCTTCACGCAAACGTCTCATAACGCCCAAATAATACTCTTTGTTTACGGTCTGGCCTTCTAGCAAAAATTCATGATGCACTACACCGTTGTAGTCCATGAAAACCGTGAGCATTGCCTTCTTTTTTGACTGAAAGCGACGTGGTTTTTTTATTAGTGAACGCCATTCACTTGCCTGATGTCTGGATTGCGTGTCGTACTCATAAACCACGTCTCGTCTCCAGTAATGATCCTTTTGATGAATGTGGGATCGGATTCAGCCTCGCAAATCATGTCTAAAATTGTAAATAATTTCTAAGATTGTAAATAATCGCCAACACACACAGAGATAGATGTACTCTTGACTACGTAACTTTTGCAAATGTCAAGCTATGACGCTAAGATTTAGAGGGAATATCTGTTACAGTTATCGAATCTATTTTTTTTTCCCCCCTTCTCTATATAAATGAATTGCTAGAATTTTTGTTCCAGGCTGATATTTTTTTTTTGTACGGACTCATTTTGATATAGTTTGCGTAGATCAGAGAAAGATTTTTTTTTGCTATGAATTCTTTCGTTGTCAATACATTGGTATCGCATACTATATTTTTGTTTTATTTTTTTTTGTTTGTTTTGGAATTAATCACGCGTCATCATTTGGATTCCCTGTGTGACTAATAAAGTATTTAAAGATAGATCGAATGATCATTTGTTTATGTAGGTACTTTACAGTGGACAGAAAGATTTCGTTTTTGGTAGTGGGGAAGAATGTTTTTTTTATGCGTGTACGACTGACTAAGCACATAAGAACCGCTTTATACTATATACTGGTAAATAGAATTTTGTTTAATTTCGGCTATGATAATTTGGTATGAATTGTATTTCGTGTGAGGCCATCGCAGCTAGTGGACCAAAAATAAATAATATAAAATTTAAAATCAGTGATCATATGGTAAATTTACGTATGTTCAATAAATAATAAAAGTTGTGTATGCAAGGTGTATATTATATCTATGATATTTATCTGTACATATATAGATATATAGCAATATAGTAGTCGCTTAAATACCAAGGATTCATACGAGTGACAAAAAAAATAAAAAAATAAAATATTCATTAATAGGAATTTTAAATGGTAAGCAAATTTCTTAAAAAAATCCTATGGCGGTTACATTCTTATTTAGAAACGGTAACAATGCCTAATGACTATTTTTATGTATAGATGCTTTCATCATGAGTCAAAGCATATACGATAGCAGCGGGGTCTCACAAAATAAATTGTGCATTGCATAGACAATTTTACCAGCACAAATTGGTTGAGAGCTTTTCATAAAACGGGACTATTTGAAGTTTGCACATTTATTGAAGACAAACAGAAAAGCGGATATTGATGTTTTCCGCTAACAAAAAAAAAAATATATATAAAATAAATGAAATTATTACACGGATTTGTATAGCTGTATTATATATTCGGAGTGGCATATAAAACATATTTGTGACACCAGAAATATAGATATAGTATATACCATATTATTGAATTAAGTTAAAAAAAAAAAAAAAATATATAAAAGAATAATTTAACGAACGTTACTTATAGAGTGAAATTATTAAGAAAATTAGAGTGATAATAGCGTTGTTTTTGCGTATAAAAAAAAATAATTGTTTTGAATAATTAAATTAAAATAAGTATATAGAGTTAGTTTGAAATAAAGTGAATAAAATAACCCTAGGAATTATTTTTCAGCCACGTATATATATATGATCACCGAGAGTACTCTACGGCAGACATGCATATGGGTGAGTTTTTGAACGAGTTTTTTTTATGGCATTTTTGTGCTTAGAATTTAAAATGAAATTTTATTCACTTTAATCAAGAGTCAATAGTTATAGATTATTTGTTTCTTTGCATTTTTTATTGATCATTAATTGATTTAGTTTGAATAAATATTGTTTTTTTGTTTAAAATATGGAATAATTATCTTATTATTGGTTGATGGTGTGTCGAGGACAGTATAAGGACGAATCTGGGTGTGTTTGTTTTTACCTCTAAACACGATGATATTGTGGTATCAATATTTTACGGCAACAAAGAACCTCCCACAATCTGACTGCAGCCTATCCTATTCGATCGTGTTAGTTGCCGTATGGTACGTAACAATAATGGCGCCGAAACAGGGACCCAGGCTCATGGAATTTTCCACGTTGTTAAACGGGTAGACCACATGGCTTCAAGGTCATAGAACCACATGAGTTGAAAACTTAGTTTTACAGTTTGCAAACATGTGATTTTATAAAGTAAATTTTTTTTAATTTTTTTCATGATGTCATAAGCAGTGATTATTAGGGTATAGTTTTTCTGTTTTTTTTTATAAGGTAGACCTAAGAAGTCATCCAGGTGGCCTAACCACTCAACAAGGGCATCCAGAATAACCGCATATTAGATTTAACTGTTTTTTTAGCTTCAGTATTGTTTTAGTTTAAATTTGCATATTTTTCTATTTTAAAATATTTTCGTTTTAATTTAGTTGCGGTTGGTTGCAAATTAATTAATTACTTGATTCGAATTTAGATAAAATTTTATTTCACATTGCAAAAATATAAGTGTGGTTTTTCTCTTTGAAATATTAGCGGTTGATACTTGATGATTTCACGATTCCCGCTTGGTGTTCTTTGGAGTAAAGACTACATTTTTTTTTTCATTAAAATTTCTTTTCAGTATTTTCTATTTGAAATAGTGTATAGATACAGAGAGGGTTATCAATGGTTGACACATAGTGACACTATGAGTTCCCGATCATAATCAACTACTGAGTTCTGCACTGATATTTTCATTTTTTTTCCGACAATTTTTTTTTAAAGATTCAAATGCAATAGTTTCTCTGTAGTATATGGTGAGCCAAACTTGGATTGAATTTATAATGAGGCCCGTGGTCGAATGCGCAGTGATTCTGCGTTAGATCCCACGAAAGTTTCATTGTGAACCTCCATGAATCGGTTTCACAATATGTTATTAATTTTGTTTTGCTTATGTATCATGGAATGATTAGATATTCAAATTTTGTTTAGTTTCGTCCTTTAAATTAGTTCTAAGCATCGCCATCAACCATAATTAAATTTACGTTTCATTATTAATAATTTATTTTTGATATTGCGCTTATATTTTATAAAAGTATTACAAAAATTGAAATTAGTTTCATATGGTATATACAATTTTAGGAAATATTATTAAACAAATTAAATTATAAGATTTAATATTTTCATAATTCGTTACCAATTAGTTCTATTTAATTAGTCATATCCAATATACCAATTATACCAATTATCGTCAATTATTGCTTTATAAATAATATCAAATCTTGTCGAAAAATTTAAAGTCTCAAATTTTGTGGCAGCATAATTATTATTTCGACCTTTATCATACAATGGATCCCGTTATTTATAGCAAAATGCTAAATGCCCCTGAACTGGAAGTCGAGTACCTTATAAGAGGACTTTCCAGTAGGACAGTAGACGCTAAGGAGGTACTTGTAAATACGCTTAGAGCAGAGCAGCTGGATAAATCCTTGATTTGTAGAGATTGTCACATTAGTGAAAATCCCGAATTAGAGATTGAGGAGTGTTCCAACCGATACGATGAACTTGTCAAGGCTTCGGAAGAACAGGGAAGTCGACCTCCTCCCGACTTTATAACATTGGCATATGTTAAAGCGAAACACTATAAAGAGAGGATTTTCCGGGTGATTAATACTTTTGGCGAATCCCCTTCTTCCACAAGAGTTTCTCGCAACTGGCGTCATGCGTTTAATGTTTACTATAAGTTGTGGTGCGAGTATCAAGAAGCTGACTCTAGAGAAGTTTCACCGCAGGGTATAGGAATTGCAGCTAGCTCTTTTTCGGAAAAACTCGACAATTTGCTATCAACAAGTTCTCTAAACGCAAAACCACCAGAAGCCACAGATCTATCAAAACATGAGCAAGGTGACCAAGCTAGGCACATTCCATTTGTTGAGCCTAAAAATCTTAAAGGGTCGGTTGCAGATTTCTTTACCCAAATCGGAACTCGCCAAAGTTATAATCTGCAAAATAGGAATAATCCGGAGATTTCTAATGTTTCTGACAATTTTAATGAACGTCCAGCTATTCGAAATCTAAACCAAAATATTCAAAGACTTGATTATGCGGAAGGACCTCCAGAGCGGGCAATGGCGCGAGCAACTCAATACCGTGTAGACAATTTTTATAAAATTCGGCAAAGATGGAATCTTTCTTTTGATGGATCAGATACTCTAAATGTCCACGATTTTGTTTACCGGCTTGAACAAATGGCAGACGACGACGGTTTTTCAAAAGAAAATCTTGGTAAGGTTGTCTATTTATTTCTTACGAAAAAGGCAGAGGATTGGTACTGGGTGTACAAAGCGGACCATCCAAATGCAACTTGGGCAAACATGAAAAATGCTCTTCTTTCATACTTCAGCAGCTCTAACTACGAAGAGGAAATCAAAGAACAAATCCTACGGCGAGTGCAAGGAAGCAAGGAGACATTTTCGGACTTTTCACTTAGTATCCAAAAGATGAATGCACGCCTTCAAGCTCGATTGTCGGAACAACAAGTTGTCTACAGGCTATGCCAAAACATGTATCCAGCCCTGAAAAATGTAACGCTGCCGTATCATAGTAAAATTAGAACTGTCGAAGAGCTGCGCATATTATGTCGCGATTATGAGAGACTCTGGGAACAATCTGGTTACGACCCAAGGCGTTTTGGAGATACGTTTATCAGACGCCGACAACCAATGAACGAGTTGAGCATGGAGATGAAGAATCTAAACATTGGCCACACCCAAAATTCCAGTAGTGATAACGCCAGGTTGGAAAGTCAGTACGCTGTCACAGAACCAAATTTAGATGCATTTCACAGGAGAATGGACAATCGTGGTGTTGATAACGAACTTGCAACCTCGAATAATTATATTTGTTGGAATTGTCACGATATTGGCCACAAATATCAGGAGTGTGAGAAGGATTTTCTCAACGTCTTTTGTTTTGGCTGTGGAGAACGAAATGTGCGGAAACCAGCTTGTCAGAACTGTCTTAAATTTCAAAAGGGAAACTCCCAGCCGAGCGCGAATTATATGAGAGGATCACGACTCGGAGCAAACACCAATCAACTGTTGGAAACGAAGAATCCCAACAGCAAGTAACTCAGGCAACTCTCATAAATCAACCTACTTTTAATAGTTCAATGAATACTGAAATAATAAATTTATGTAACATCAATTTGAATTCTAAATATCCCAATAAATGTAAAAAATTAATTCGTTCGATTCGTTACTTTCGTGGAAAACGTACTCTTATCAGGAAGTGTATTGCGTCCCTAATCAAATGTACTGCTGATGATCCCCGTCCACATGCTGATGTAGAGATAAAATCAACAAAAATAAATGGTCTTCTGGATAGCGGCGCATCAGTGAGTGTGCTTGGGAAAGATTCAATCAAATTCCTCACGGAGAAAAATTTGAAATTCCATAGTCTCTCTACAAATATTAAAACTGCTGATGGCACCTCAAACAGAATTGAAGGCTACATTTGGCTGCCAGTTACGTTCGGAACCAAAACTGAGAATATCCAATTTTTTATTGTTCCTTCTCTGCAATCTCCTTTGTATTTGGGGGTTGATTTTTGGAGAAAATTCAAGTTATTACCAAATATATCGGTACACGAAATCGTAGAGGTAAGCCACCAGAAAACCGACAATTCGCATATAATCAATATTCCGGACCAACAAATTCTCGAAAGGATTATCAATTTGTTCCCGTCATCAGCCAAAGAAGGTCTAGGCAAAACAACGCTACACGAGCATGATATTGAGCTAGTGAAAGACTGTAAAGCGGTGAAGCAGCGGTATTACCCAGTCTCACCTGCAGTACAGAATGACCTTTACAAAGAAATTGACAGAATGTTGAGTTTGGGTGTCATCGAGGTAAGCAAAAGTTCGTGGAGCTCACCGGTAACAATGGTTAGGAAAGCGAACGGAAAAACCCGCCTCTGTCTCGATGCACGCAAACTCAATACTTTGACACTAAAAGACGCCTACCCACTTCCGATCATTGACGGACTTTTAGGACGACTCTCCGAGACTCGTTACATTACTTCACTAGATTTAAAGGACGCATTCTGGCAGATACCACTTGCGGAATCTGCCAGAGACAAAACAGCTTTTACTGTACCGGGACGGCCGCTCTATCAGTTCAGGGTGATGCCATTTGGGCTGTGTAATGCAGCCCAATCAATGTGCCGTTTAATGCATAAAGTTATACCACATGAACTCCATGATCGAATTTTCGTGTATCTGGACGATCTGTTGATCATTAGCGGCACATTGAAGGAGCACCTTGAGCTGCTAGAGACGGTAGCGACTTTATTACGGACAGCTGGGTTAACTATTAACCTGGAGAAGAGTAAATTTCTCATGAAAGAGATTCGCTACGTGGGATATTTGGTGGGAGAGAAAGGACTCAGACCAGATCCTGGTAAAATTGACGCAATAGTTAACCTAGCACCACCCACGAGTACAAAACAGATACGACGACTGATAGGGATGGCTGGGTGGTACCGTCGTTTCATCGAGAACTTTGCAAGCGTAACAACGCCAATCACAGACTGTCTGAAGAAAGGCAAATTTCAATGGACACCAGCAGCACAGCAGTCATTTGAAAACTTAAAAAAGCTACTGACTTCAACTCCAGTTTTAATTACACCAGACTACTCAATTCCATTTTTTATCCGATGTGATGCATGCACCGAAGGCGTAGGAGCAGTACTATTCCAAAAAGATGTAGAAGGAAATGAGAGACCAATATATTTTATGTCCCAAAAGCTAAATAAAGCTCAACGGAACTATTCCATAACGGAACTGGAATGTTTAGCTGCTATTCTAGCCGTTAAGAAGTTCCGTGCATATATCGAAGGGCATGAATTTACATTAATTACAGATCATGCTAGCCTTAAGTGGCTGATGAGCCAGCGTGAGTTAAGCGGTAGATTGGCAAGGTGGAGCCTGAAACTACAAGGATTCAGGTTCACCATACAACATCAACGGGGAAAAGAAAATGTCGTACCGGACATGCTTTCTAGAGTTTACTGCGATGAAATTGTGGAGTTAGCCGAAAGTATTCAGAAAATTGTGCTGCAGCCAGACGCAATTCGAATCATTGGTTCAAAGGAGTTTGAAGATGCCAAATATAAGAGTCTCCATACAAAAATCTGCGAGAAGCCTGATGATTATCCCGCTTTTAAGATAGACGATAAACATATCTTTATACGTTTAGAACCCAAAAAGCGTGATGAATTAACGGATTTGTCAATTTGGAAATTGTGGATTCCTGATGGATTAAGGCATTCATTGATCGAACAAGAACATAACAGCCCGTCAGCGTCACATGGAGGGATCTTCAAAACGGTTGAGAGGATTAGAAGATACTTCTTTTGGCCCGGAATGGTTAAACAGATTCGCAACTATATACTAAACTGCGAAATATGCAAAACTACGAAACCAACAAACAAGCAGCAAAGGCCACCTATGGGAAAGCCGTTTATTGTCGAGAGACCATGGCAACGAATTTATATAGATTTACTCGGACCATATCCTCGGTCGACGCAAGGAAAAACTATAATATTGATTATACTTGATCACCTAACGAAATTTGTGTTACTTAAACCTCTTAATAAAGGAACATCTCAAAATATTATTGATTTTCTTAAGAATGATGTTTTTTGCCTATTTGGAGTACCACAAGCAATTCATTCTGATAATGGGTCACAATTCCAGAGTGCTGAGTACAAAGATTTTTTGAAACACTACGGAGTAACGGATTCAAAAACAGCAGTGTACTCCCCGCAGTCAAATGCTTCGGAAAGGGTGAACCGTTCTGTTATATCCGCAATCCGAGCTTATATCAGCGAAAAACATAACACCTGGGATAAGCACATTCATGAAATTGCAGCCGCTCTCCGAAACAGCATTCACGAAACTGTCCAACATTCACCACATTTCCTTCTATTTGGGTACCACAGAATTAATCACGGTCGCGACTATGAGGTACTGAAGCAATTAGGGGACATTTCAGAAAATCAAATATCACTTCCTTTACCTACTAGACTTGCCCTGGTTCATGATTCAGTTAAACAAAGTATCGAAAAAGCCTATGAGAAAAGTGCACAGCGATATAACCTAAGGAGTCGTCAGGTTGAATATCAAGTCGGACAGACAGTTTATGTTAAGACACATCCACAGAGCGATGCTGCAAAAAAATTCTGCGCAAAATTTGCTCCTCAATTTATAAAGGCCACTGTAGTACGACGAATTGGTACAGTCAACTACGAACTAAGGGACAACAATGACAAAATCCTAGGGGTTTTTCATGGAAAGGATATGCGACTTTAAATTCTACAAAAGTTAGACAAATAAAAAGAAAACAGTCATTACATTATTATTCGATAAACTTTTTTTTTCAACTACTTTGCCATACACCTACAGTGAAATCAAAGTACCTGCCCTGTTACAGTTATCGAATCTATTTTTTTTTTCCCCCTTCTCTATATAAATGAATTGCTAGAATTTTTGTTCCAGGCTGATATTTTTTTTTTGTACGGACTCATTTTGATATAGTTTGCGTAGATCAGAGAAAGATTTTTTTTTGCTATGAATTCTTTCGTTGTCAATACATTGGTATCGCATACTATATTTTTGTTTTATTTTTTTTTGTTTGTTTTGGAATTAATCACGCGTCATCATTTGGATTCCCTGTGTGACTAATAAAGTATTTAAAGATAGATCGAATGATCATTTGTTTATGTAGGTACTTTACAGTGGACAGAAAGATTTCGTTTTTGGTAGTGGGGAAGAATGTTTTTTTTATGCGTGTACGACTGACTAAGCACATAAGAACCGCTTTATACTATATACTGGTAAATAGAATTTTGTTTAATTTCGGCTATGATAATTTGGTATGAATTGTATTTCGTGTGAGGCCATCGCAGCTAGTGGACCAAAAATAAATAATATAAAATTTAAAATCAGTGATCATATGGTAAATTTACGTATGTTCAATAAATAATAAAAGTTGTGTATGCAAGGTGTATATTATATCTATGATATTTATCTGTACATATATAGATATATAGCAATATAGTAGTCGCTTAAATACCAAGGATTCATACGAGTGACAAAAAAAATAAAAAAATAAAATATTCATTAATAGGAATTTTAAATGGTAAGCAAATTTCTTAAAAAAATCCTATGGCGGTTACATTCTTATTTAGAAACGGTAACAATGCCTAATGACTATTTTTATGTATAGATGCTTTCATCATGAGTCAAAGCATATACGATAGCAGCGGGGTCTCACAAAATAAATTGTGCATTGCATAGACAATTTTACCAGCACAAATTGGTTGAGAGCTTTTCATAAAACGGGACTATTTGAAGTTTGCACATTTATTGAAGACAAACAGAAAAGCGGATATTGATGTTTTCCGCTAACAAAAAAAAAAATATATATAAAATAAATGAAATTATTACACGGATTTGTATAGCTGTATTATATATTCGGAGTGGCATATAAAACATATTTGTGACACCAGAAATATAGATATAGTATATACCATATTATTGAATTAAGTTAAAAAAAAAAAAAAAATATATAAAAGAATAATTTAACGAACGTTACTTATAGAGTGAAATTATTAAGAAAATTAGAGTGATAATAGCGTTGTTTTTGCGTATAAAAAAAAATAATTGTTTTGAATAATTAAATTAAAATAAGTATATAGAGTTAGTTTGAAATAAAGTGAATAAAATAACCCTAGGAATTATTTTTCAGCCACGTATATATATATGATCACCGAGAGTACTCTACGGCAGACATGCATATGGGTGAGTTTTTGAACGAGTTTTTTTTATGGCATTTTTGTGCTTAGAATTTAAAATGAAATTTTATTCACTTTAATCAAGAGTCAATAGTTATAGATTATTTGTTTCTTTGCATTTTTTATTGATCATTAATTGATTTAGTTTGAATAAATATTGTTTTTTTGTTTAAAATATGGAATAATTATCTTATTATTGGTTGATGGTGTGTCGAGGACAGTATAAGGACGAATCTGGGTGTGTTTGTTTTTACCTCTAAACACGATGATATTGTGGTATCAATATTTTACGGCAACAAAGAACCTCCCACAATCTGACTGCAGCCTATCCTATTCGATCGTGTTAGTTGCCGTATGGTACGTAACATATCAACAAGAGATGTACCAACTTAACAAAAAAAACAGAACTCAAATCGGAACGATGGGAGCGCCACACGGTGGTTATTCCGGGAACTTGTTGATCAAGGTAGTATACTTCGATTTATATATTTTTTCAGTAAATTTTCTCAGTATACATACTATAAAAAATGTCAGTATGCTATAATAATTTTGTCAGTACTGTAAAACTGAAAAAGTTTTTTTTTCTCTTACACAGCACGCGAATATTTATTTTTATCCCATTTTGTTTATACTGTCAGTAAATATTTCATAATGGAAATCAGGCTTTAGAAATAAAATCTTTTTGTTAGAAGAGTGAGCATTAATTTAAACAACAACAAATCTAAAACAGTGTAAACAATTCCTCAAAAATCAACATTTTAAAATATATAAAATAAAATAATTGCGTCCTTCCATTTTGTGGTACATATTTGTTTGCCACTTGCAAAAATCATGTGACATCTGTCATTTAAAGTGACTATAGACGTAACAATTAATGTGAGGTGACTATAGTCATGAAAAATGACGTGACACGGTTTTGAGAATTGGTAAATCTCTTGTTTCAAGAATAAAATTATACTCTATTTCGTTTTTTCTTAGCATAATGTTGTGCTCTATTGACTCAAAAAAATGGAACCTTGATCAAAAAATGCTTCAGTTTCATAATGGTGGTAACATAAGTTTCAAAATTGACATAGCAAGTAATCTTTAGTAACTTAATTCGATCTATCTTCAGCATGAAAACTAAAGAAAAAGAAAATATAAATTGTGATGATGGTTTATTGGCTGGTTTTAGAAGCTATTGGAATTTTAACGTTAGCAGTTTATCATAAAATTATTTGTGAAATAAAACCTTTGTTACCTGGTATATATTTTTTATTATTGGAGAAGACGACAGTATGCTAGCTCATTGACTTTTCTCGCATGTTACATATATTTTATAGTATGTTGGGACAACATTTCACGCTTATCTACTATATAATTGTAAAGAAAATCCGCCTTAATGCCTTATTATTATAGCTAGAGCCTAGGTTAAAAAAATCTAAATCGATACGATTTGAAGAGCTAATAAATATTTATTGTAGGTTTAACCATACATTTAAAGCGCAATAATACACACATTGGAGGGTTGGATTTATTTATATAACCAAAATGTGAATGTGCTTTAAGTGCGGTTATTTGTGGAAAATTCGATTATATTTCTTAAAAACATCTCACACTTTTATAATTCGACTTAAGATTTTTAACCTCAACAACAAACATAACTCCATTGCGATGTAATATGTATTGTATTATATACATTCTTAAACATACTTTTTTACAATCATTCGTTTAAACTTTGTGTGTATATCGCAAAACTTTTTTATCGACGATATAGCAATAAAATGATAACATTTTGAAGATTTTTTTTTTTTTTTTTTTTTTCAATCAAACTGGTGACATGAATTCGGGTAATAATAACTAATATGAACAAGACAAAGAGTATAAGAAAATCATCTTTTTGTCTCTGTAGCATAATATAAGAAATATAATTAAAGTTCTTTTTTTGACGATTAGGCGTTTTATGTTGAGTTTCCATATTTTGTGGGATACATAAAGAAGGGCAAACATTTTCCATTTTTATATGTATAAACATGTATGATTAATGGGTGTGTGTATTATTACATAGGGAAATCGCTAAAATACAAATTTATGTATATTGAAAATCTCGAAAAATAATGATGGATCTGTGTGTACGTACGGTTCGTTTTCACCCTTGTATATTGATTTACCAATTTATTTTCTATGTTACAATGAATATGATACCACGTATTAGATGTTTAGATTTTCCGTTTAACATAGAAAAAAAAATATTTTATTAGAAATATTTACCGATTTTTATCATCACAACAATCGACGATGACGACAAAGCATAATATATTAACATAAGTCACAATATAACAAAAAATTATTATTTAAGCTGTTGTAATCTGATTTTTATATTATTAACTATATGGCAAAATATTTTCTCACACCAGTCATTATTAAATTAAAGCTTTTATGTATGTATACTCAAAGAAAATAGTAAAAAGTTGTATGTCATAATAATGTGGGTGGCCAACCAGTTCAACAGTCATTTGTGTATGATTCTTTTCAATCTATGAATTATGCTTAAAGCTGTAAAAATATAACAAGAAAAATTGTAAAAACTTATCTTACTCTTTATTTATATTCTTTTTTGTACTTTGTTGTCTTCCAAAGCGCTCCGACCAAAAATATGGTTGGTTTATATTTAAGGTAAATAGAAAGAGGATAACTTTAACAATTTTTCTTCATGTTTTCGTTGTGTGAGCACAAACACAATATAAAATAAATGTTTGTGCCCTAGAGAAGAAAAATTTACGTTTGCTTATTCTTGGTTCTTCTTCATATTATTCTATTATTATTATTAATTTTCCTAATTTTTCCAACAAAGAATATAAAGTCTCATTAAATTTAATTATATCTGTACATTTCTTGTTTTATTATTTATTTACTAATAATTAATTTAAATTTTTTATTATTGTAAAATTTTTTGGTAATTTAATTGAATATTTTTATGGTTGCGTAATATATCAAAATCAGATTTATTTACGTCATATGGAAAATTTTGTACAAATCGTTAAAAAACCCAAACCGCTTATCTTATACCCTAGACAGACTGCGATTTAATAAAACCGATTTAGTGAATTTTTCGAGATTAGTCGCAGTGTGTCAACCTCGATATAAGCTAATCCATTTGTTTTTGCATAGAATACTTAAACTAGTTTAGCTAAATCGGATTTATTAAACCACAGTCTGTCTAGGATATTAGAGGTGAACATAAAATTTTTTTTTCTCAAGTTAGATTTATAATATTTAGCAGAATTTCAGTTATGCTGTAACTTACGCTGTTCAATCTAATCTTAGCATCTTTTTCGTATGTCAAAAGAAAGGCGTGCCGGGAATTGGTGACGAATAAAATTGGAAGTGACATTGCAATCACAACGAAACAAACAGAACAATACTGAAATTACACTTTAATGCGAATAAATTTAGTTCTGGGAAGTCAAGTTTGAGAAAGCTCTCACTCTGTAGTTTTGACTTTCCGACCGATCATTCTTCTTATATCCAATGCGGACAAAAATGTTGATATGATAAGTGAAACTTGAAGTTGGTTTTCGATATTTCTGAAGATTTAGTTAGTGATGCCATCTTCACCAGGCTTTTTATAATGGAAATCTGAATCATTTTATCTCACAAATACAGGTTGGAACAGGTTGGACTTTTGCGTGCGTCTCACAAGAAGATTACATTTTTTTTTGACATGTTAGACATGTTCTTGATGTGCCTGCTTTTTGTAAATTTGAATATTTTAAAATTTGAATTTTGTTTGATTTCTAAAGTATCGAATACAATGATTTCGTCTACTGTAATTGCAGGCGGGAACATTTGGTCAGTTTGTAACTCAAATATAAATTCGTCTGAATATCTATATCTCGAGTATTTGTGTTTTGTTATGGACTATATAAAAGATTTATATTATTTATTGACGTTATAATATATTTATTTATTTATTAATTCTTAAATATGGAGTAGGAATATCGAGCGTCACGCTTGTTCTGTCGTATCTGCCGCCCTCTCCCATCAGAGTCCACATCACACTGCACAGTTGAAAAAATATTGCTTATGTAATGCAAATTGCATTACAGTGCAAGGCTGTATTACAAAATGATACAAAGCTTGCATTAAAAATTAGTTTGATACAATATGCATTGATTTGTAATACAGCAATTAGATTAAATTTTAGTGCAACATTCCATTAGAATATAAAGCAAATTGTAGAAGAACCGTCAATCAACTGCATTAAAATTTATCAAAGACTGCATAATAAAATATTTTAGAAGTTTTAAATTTTAAAGCAAGTTGCTCCGTAATTTTCGCGATTTTTTTTTGTTTTTTCGGGATTGTTCTTTGTTTTTGGTGCCTTGAGGTTGAGCGTCGAAATCTCAGAGAGATAATAACCTATAAATTAAGAACTGTAAAGCTTATCTTGAAACATAATAGATATTTTTGAATTCGGAAAACTAAATTATTAAAGATTTATTAAGCTGCTTATATGTCATGTAGTCGGTTTGATTTAGTGTATTTTATACCAGAAATGCAAAACTCGTGCATTGTCTTATTATTCATGTATTTAAGTCCGCTTGTTTTAGCGAATTTTATGTTGGTATAATTTTTGAATTTGAGCAAGTTGCTTTAAAATGTCTAATAGTTGTATTAAAAATAATTTTTAATGCAAATACTGCTTTAGAAATCCTCATAATTGCATTAAAATTTTTTTTAAGGCAATCATACTTTACAATTTAATAATAACTTGCATTACATAAGTCGTAAGGGCATGAGACGATACTGGAATCTGTGATGTAACATTCTGCCATAAAACATTATCGGTGTTTAGATCGATGGTACCGCTAGTTTCTTCATCGTAGATATCCTCTGTCGTCTTTATAGTAATTGCATCATCAGAAAGACGAGGCTTTATATGAATCAAATCTCCTCGATAAGATGAATCATCAACATTGACCGCATATGATCTATCCGTGATTCTATTTTCTATGGTCCCTTTTGTCCATAGTTTATTATTATCGGGATTTAATTGAACAAATACTGGTTGTCCAATAGTCAATGGTGGAAGAGATTTCGTTTTTTGGTCATAATAGTATTTGGCCCGACGTCGATTCTCTTCCAGTTTCTCCGGAACATTTTTAATTATTTCGGGTTTAAAATTCGATGTTATTGAAGGTATTCCTGTTCGCGTTCTTCTTGACAGCATTCTCTGTGCTGGGCTCGAATTTGTTTTGTTAGGAATATTCCGCCAATGTAACAAAGAATACCAGATATCTTCGCCACTTTCTTCACTTTTTTGTATTAGGCGTTTGGCTATTTTTACAGCTGATTCACCTTTACCATTGCTTTGATGATAATGTGGTGAAGAAACAACATGGGTAAATTTCCACTGCGAAGCAAAATATGCGAACTCTTTACTAACAAAGTTTGTTCCATTATCTGTTTAGACTCTTTGAGGTATTCCATAGCGGCTGAAATGGCGTTTGCATACGTTAACAACTGAATTGGAAGTCATATCATTTAATATATCCAGCTCAATATAATCCGAGTAGTGGCATACAGTTACTAAAAATTTTGTTTGTTTTCCTTTATAATGAGTGAAAAATACATCATGCATCGATATGAATTGAAATGGGTAAGTTGCGATATCGTGAGACAGCATCGGTGGTTTTGCAAGAGAACTTGCATATTTTGCACAAATATCACATTTTTTTACCATTTCCCGAATCTCAGAACTCATACTTGGCCAGAAAACATTCTCCCTTGCAAGCCGAAGAGTTGACTCAACACCATTATGACTCACATGTACGTTTGTACGTATCAATTTTTTTAATTCGTAAAAATAAAGTTGAACTTCCTCAGGAACGTTTCTAATATTATTCGGCCATCCGTATGTGATTAGTTGAATAAGTTTTTGTAAAGATCTGTCATTTTGAGTTACCTGTCTAATATTCTCGATTCTTTCGTCGGTTATATTTAACCCTTGTACTGGATTAACATTCTCAATTAGATGTATAAATTTTTTTTCACGAGGTATTATATCATTATCATCATTTTCTACTGGCATTCTTGATAGTGTATCTGCAATAATATTGTTTTTTCCTTCTATAAACTCCAATTTTAAAGAATAACGTTGCAGGATCATTAACATTAACTGAAGTCGCTTCGGTGCTTTAAGCAATGGCTTTTGAAAAATATTGATCAAAGGCTTGTGATCAGTTTTTACGGTACACATATGACCAACGATCATTTGGTCGAACCTGATGCACGCAAACATAATCGCGAGCAACTCTTTCTCTATCTGAGCATAATTGCGCTCTGTAGCCGTCAATGTTCTGGAAGCATATGCGATAATATCGTCTTGTTGAAATAATGCAGCGCCCAAGCCAGATCTACTCGAATCACACTCTATTGTAATTGGCTTAGTACAGTCAAAATACTTCAAGGTTTTAACATTCCCAACTAGGAACTTTAATTTTTTGAACTCATCCTCCTGAGTTTTTGTCCAAATCCAAGGAGTATCTTCCAACAACAGTTATCGTAATGGAGTACAATGTGTGCTTAAATCTTTTATGTATCTCGCTAGATAATTGATCATGCCCATAAATCGTTGAAGATCGTTTTTATTTTCTGGAGATTTCATATTTTGAATAGCACTGATTTTTGATGTATCTGCTTTAAGGCCTTCATTTGATAGAATATGACCAAAGAATTTTACAGATGACTGGCATAATTTCAATTTTGATTTATTTAATTTACAATTATACTGTCGAAGTCGAATCTCTTTGTTATCACCGCTTCCGTAAATCAAAAGATCATCTGCTAACATCTCTACACCTTTAAGATCATGTGTCATTTCGTACATCTTCATCTGGAAAATTTCAGGCGCTGAACAAATTCCAAAAGGTAAGCGTTTCCAGACGTAGCGTCCAAATGGCGTCCAAAAGCATGTCAATTCACTGCTGGATTTTGTTAATTTTACTTGCCAGAAACCCCTTGCTGCGTCACACGTTGAGAAAACTTGAGCCTTTCCCAGTTCTGGTAAAATTTCATCAACTATAGTAAATTGACAATTTGGTCTCTTTAGAGCTTTATTGAGAGGAATTTGATCTAAGCATATTCGAAATGAATTCGGTTTTTTAACAATCAAAACATTACTAACCCAATCCGTATGTTTCGTTATCTTTTCGATAATTCCGTCTTGAACTAATTTTTTGAGTTCAACTTTCAACTTATCCCTATAAATCACTGGAATAAGACGCGCTCTTTGTATAACTGGTTTGACATCTTTATCTATCTCCAGCTCAACTTCTCCTGGAAGGAGACCATAATAGTACCCAAATACATCGTTATATTTTTCGATAATTCGCTCAGCATCTATTTTGTCAAATTCAGGACTGGCATCCGTTTTTCTAACTGTTTCAATAACTTGCAGATGATTATATTCGAAATTCCTTGGATAACTTTTAACTTCGTCACTGTACTTAACTAATTTTAATGCAGAGCATGCGTTTGATGACAACAATAGACCATGATTTCTGTTGACAACTTGAAACAAAAGAGTATACCGCTGTTTATTAATTTCACACGGGATCTTAACTTCTCCAATAGTTTTAATGGAATTCCCGTTGAAATCAATCAGTTCATATTTCGATTTGGAGACTACTGAATTTTTCTGGCCCATTAATGCTTTATACATACTATAACCTACTAAATACGAATTTGAGCCCGTGTCCAACATACACTCGACCTGTTTCCATACATTTCCAAATTTTAACTTCAACGTTGCAATTACATTAAACTTGGAAGAAACCGTTGATTTTCCTAATTTATTAGTGCGATTAATAGAGACGTACGAATAGTGTGAAATTGTTTTTTAAAGTGAATTTTAGTGATTTTTTGAATTATTGTGTTGTGTGATAAATGTTTATTTTTTTTTTCATGTGTACAAGCTAATTTAACTCATTTTTATTTCACTTAGTCAGAAAGTTTGATAAACCTGAACAAATTAGTTGTTGCTACCTGAAGTTGCTTGTTTACGGTGTACTCCTGATTTTTAATTCCATAATATATTTAAAATTCTTTCAGTGTATGGATATTCCGTTTGATGATGTAAACATCATTATGCATAGTGCATATGCTTAAACGAATAATGATGTATGGATAAATATTATGTTTTACATCATATTTTCCATTTTCCATTATGTACAGAGGCATAATGTAATGAGAATTCTATAAATCATTATCGATACACACAAAAGCACATTCATGTGGAGTTCACGTTCTTTTTTATAAATACCGAAACATAAAAAGACATACTATAATAATCATGTTTTCATATTTTATGATAAATATAATAAAAAGCAATAAAGATTTCTATCATTATAGTGTTCAAATATATAGAAATAAATATTAAGCACACAGGGTGCCTACATACATACTTAAGTTTAGAAGATAATAATTTTCAATTATTTAATATTGTGGTGCGAATACTCTTCTAATTAAAATAAACTGTTCGACATTATACAGAATGGAAATATTGAGCTCGTCAATATTTTTTATGCTTAAATACATAAGATGAATGCTATTTTATAAATGTAAACATAATCATATAGCAAACATGTTTTTTTGTACATTGATAAGATTCTTTCCATAATAATGTTACCTGAATCAGAAATAACGAGATGATATGATATGTTTAGTATATGATAGAGATATATCTTTACCTATGAGTATACCTATTCATAAGCTTTTGGAGAAAAATTCAAACAATAAAGGCAAAGAAAAATCAGGAAATTATTATATACATTTTCTTGTGTTTACCTATTATAACGTGTGCTCAGATTTCTTTTATGGCAGCAATATGGTTTTATTGTTATTTTTATGGTATGGTTCTGTTTTATTTTTCGTGTTTTTCACCGTATATAACACCGTACAAACATGGATATTCAATCAAAACATAATTTATGGTTCTAGATTAATTACCAGTGTTTTTTAATGGACTCATTTAGATTTTTAATAGTTGCGGCCAGTTATTTAAAAGAAAATTAGTGTTCCTTCCTGAAGCATCCTTAACACACGTTGATTCCTTTTTTGTCTTCAATGATTTTAATTTCACAGATGTTGAATTTTCTAAGAAATATCTAGATTATATTCAGTCAAAAAAAAAAACATAATCCTCTTGAAAATATTATCTGAAAGTGACCATTCAAGTGTGAACTGATTAATTCATTGTTTACATGTTTCAAATAAACATTCGACATCGTCGTCTTCTAATGTATTCTGTATAAAAATTATGATGAGAAACTCTTTCCAGGATTTGGCTTGCCAATTTTACTAAAACCCAAAATAGCGAACCTGAAAATTGTAAACGATAAACTGAAGACTGCGTACTGATTCAAATTTGTGGGAGAAGACATCAGCGATCGATAAATATGTTCGTTTCAAAATCCTTCGCTTTGCGAAGCTTAACTTCGGTTCCGAAGGATCGAAGTTGTTGAATGTCAAAAATGACCAAAAATTTTGTTGGTCTAAAAGCACTTTTCTCGATGTTTTGAAAGTCCCTGAGTTAGAAAAATCAAAAAAAATGTCCGTTCGCCTATCTGTACAAATGGTAAATCGAGATGGCTTGATTTCAATCTGCCAAGACGGATGATTAAAAATCCGGTGGAAGCTGCACGTCAAGAGGGTCGGGTACCTGCAATATGAAGTGAACCAAAACCACCTAGTGATATTACCACATTGATCAATTTTTTATACATATATATACTGTTGAAAGTTCATGATTGAATTGGATTCCATTCGCGGGTTAAATTGGAGTTAAGTTGGAATTGAGTTGCGGTTGGGTTGGGGTTTAGTGAGCAGTTGAGAAATTTTTTATAAATGCACGTTTGAGGATTGAGTTGGGCGTTGCGTTGAGGGTTGAGTTGGGTTCGACATTTGTAGGATGTATAGCATAGGGGATTCTCAATAAAATTGATTTTTTGTGGAATGTGTAGAAATAATCAAGCGCACTATTACAACTTTCTAATCAACATATTAAATAGCGGGTGCGATAAAATCCCAAATCAAATGAATGTATTGTATGTGTTCGTCTCTTCAGAGTCAATTTTTTCAACCAGAAATTCATACATGCACAAAAAAAAATGTAATCAAATCTATCAAATATAAAATTGAGATATTTATTGAAGCAAACTTAATGGAACGAACAAAACACAAGAATTTTCATTTTATAATATTTACGTATCACAAGCCAGAAAAGAAATTCATAAATTTTTATTAGAAAAAACAAATAAAAAACGTACGTATATACAGGATACATGTATTATAAAATATCATCATGCTCATCATCATAACAATCAATAACATCCCAACTTTAGTAGTATTTAAAGAACCATAGAAAGCTTTCATACACAGATCGAGCGTAAAATAAAACCACAAAATTTTGTTAGAAAATTTACATAATATTTTTCTTCTTCTATACATACTCTCAAAACTCAAAATATGATAAATCCTAAGAATAAAATACATATCATAAATTTAGATTTTTATGCTGTACTTGCTTAGTCCATATGGCACAAAATGTATAGAGGAGATATTTTACTTTATTTATGAAATTTTTTCTTTTCAAGAATTTTTGCTTTCCCCAATTCTTGTCACATGGCACGTATTGTGTGCTCTTACAAAGAAATTCAAACCTTTTGAGGTGACAATTCAACAGATGATAAAAATACATATTTTACATATACAGATGAATATACCTATGTACATATGTTCGTAACTATGGTCGACATTCAGTCATTTTATTAAAACCCACCTTCGGTTAGAAAAAATTCAATTTCCAATATTCGTATATACGTGAACTTTTCAAAAGCATCGATTTCGATCAATTTAAGTTAAAATGTAAATAAATATGTACAAAGTTGCAAGCTGTGTCCATTAAAAGCACACACAAACATAATAGTTGACCTATTTAATGCTTTGCGATTATACTCGTACACATCTACGAGTATATGTATAGCACTAAAACGTGAGCAGGAGTTACTAATTGAAAATAAATTGATTTTTGTATTGTTTTGTAAATTTCATATTACCCTCTCTTTGGTTTGTTGAATATTTATTAAATTTTTAAACTTTTCAATAATCTACAGGTAATTATATCGACTAACCTGCAGATAGACTTCGGAAAAAAAATATCTGGCTGTAATCGGGATGTCTAAGAACCTAATATTTCAATTAAGTTAAAAAAATATTTTCGTTTGATATAAAATTCTATTATGTAAATTAAACATCACACGAATTTCGATTAAAATTATGCACATAAGGACTAATTTGACATGTTTAAGAATATTTCACAAAAAAATGTCCCTTAACCCATACTACAAAAATTAAAATACCATATATTGTACGTTAATATTCCGAAATGCTGGTGTATTTTCGTTTCGAACGCAGATTCGTATCATATTCAGAAATTATACATTGGACAAACTGAAAGATCATTTAGAAGAGATATCTCTAACTTATAGATAGTCATAAGTTATAACAAAGTGAGAGACGATATTACAACCAACCTCATCAAACTCACATTCACAATATTTATTTTCCATTTTTGGATATTATTCTTATTAAATTCGTGAGAAAATCTTAAATCTATGGATTTTAATGGATTGTCACGTTTTATTATGTGATTTTTTGCTTTTTCACACTATCAGATTTCAATAAAATATTCTGATACATAGTTTTATAAATGTAACATTTCATATATGATACCTAGATTTAAACGTGATGCACATCGACAAAGTCACGAAAAACTCGTTAACTGAAACAATTGTTTCCCATATAATTACCCAAATATGGAACCATTCAATTTTTAATTTAGCTTTATCGAGGTTAATTCTATTTAGAAATCACGACCCAATTAGATTATTATGACGTATAAATAAATTATCATGGGCTAATTTTGACCAAACCAATTCTCTGTACACGTTAAAATGTAATTAATCCGATTCATTAACACCCTAAAGAAATGACCTGTATATATCTATATATATATATATATATAATACCTCTATCTGGTCTACTCGTTTGTATAATATATAATCATGAAGAAAATAAGTAAAAATTTATCTCGTAATGTATAGCGCACCACAAAAATTTACCAAAAATAAAAATCCAACCGTATACGAGTAAGCATACGTATGTACATTCGTATATACATAAGAGGCATTATGTATATTATAGTCCTTTATACAAGCAAATTAAAAATGATTTCATCTTATAATTAATCTTTTCATTGTTTGGTTTTGTTATTTATTTTCTATATATTCTTATCTCTGATTAAGAATAATCTTATTAAATAAAGGTTCTTCTATTTTTCTTCTCTTTATTGAATCAAAACGGAAACGAAGATGGAATATTATATAAGTTATGATAAAAACTATGTAGAATAGCTCTGCTTAATCTGTTGTTAGTCAGTGGGCCACAATACGGTATAATAAACGTACAACGGAGTTTTAAACCTTTATTGTGGACCTTAGTAAACCACAGGTTAAACAATTCTGCTGAATAAGAAATCATAAAAAATATTAGGCAATTGGATTAGAATATTCTTCTTCGAATTTATTTCAAATTTTTTTTAATTTCGGTGTATAATAATTATTTAGTCATGGTTTATCTTACTTAATGTTAATTCATTTCCAATATATTTATGTTCGATGTACGAGTAAGATGAATTATTGATGAATTGATGATCCTTTATTATAATGAATGAAAATGATTAATCGAGTGCTCTTATAAATTTGAATCGTACGTTTTATAATCTATATAAAAATACCTTTCTAATACGTCCTGTGATATGAATATATAACATTTTTTGTGCATGAAACCCGTTAATCCCGCATAATATATACTCTTGTATACGCCAAAGTATGACTGTTAAATTCGGAAAATATTATATTTGTATATTTGAACTGAAGTTGACAGCAGTAAAAATTGAATAAATTACATTACGAATGTGTTTATGAAAAAAAAAAAAAAAAAAAACAACAAGTACACAACACCCGAATATCTCATATCCACAGTATATCACAAAAAAAAAAAAAAATGTACAACCCTTTTGAATATACACTTATTATGCTGTTATGCCAAAACCATTTTACTCCTCATGGGAAATTGAAACATTATATACTAACATGGTGATAACAGAGTTTAGCAAACATAATTTTCTTTTCATTTTTCGTATATTTATTTGTATAATATGTTTATATTCATTTTGATACGAGCGAAAAACAGGCGAGCATACACTAACCAAACCGGGAAACAAATAAAGTCTGATGGAGATTTTTTTTTTTTACTTTTTTATTTCCGCGATTTTTCATTTCGAAACCACCACAAATGCTAAAATGATTTATATTAGATAATTTGTATATTTTATGTTAAGAAAATTATATTCATTCGCGAAGCATATTATTTTTAAAAGACGACATATCTGTTAACATGAATATGTTTTGGGTCTTTAGAATTTGAATTTTATTTAAATTTTGTATGCTTGGTTTGCAGTAAAAAAAAAATCCCATCTAATTCTGTAGAGTGTAGGACAGTAGAGTGTAATCGTAATCACATTTTTGCTGTATCATTTCAAACATTAAGCGTTTATTGGAAATGGTAAAATTTAATTTTATTTTGAAATACAGTGAAACGTCGTTCACAGTGTCCCTGAACCAAGTTTAAATTGGCCAAAAAACCACTCTCGATTTCCCTTCGGCCATTGAAAGTTTCACCTTCGAGAAGTTCAAAAACGCAAAAATCAGCCAAATCCCCGGAGCCATTTTCAAAAAAACACAAGAAAGAAAATTCGAAAAATCCGTTTTTTTTCTTTTGAATCCCTTAATCTACGTGTCCCTAATTCCTTTGAAGTTTTCTCCAAAGTTGAAAATACATTTGGAATCGCGCCTAAAATTTTGCATGTATAATCGAATGAAATCATTGCGGTTGCTTGATCACACATAAAGGTCAGGCAGTAGTCGACCAGTCAATTTCAAAATAAAACATTAGCTGCGAATCGCTTACTAATAAAGTTCAGGTACGGAGTGTCGTCCGAGCTATATTCTTTGTGTGGTGTACATTAATTTGTTGCTTGTGTGAAACAATACAAAATGCCGCGAAAGTCAAAAGACCATGCGCAAACTCATAATGAGAACCGATCCGTAATCTGTTTCTCTGTTCATATTGAAGAGTAGAATAAAAAATGTGGTAAATATTAATGTTGTTAACGATAGTCGATATCCATCCGCTGTTTGTAGTACTTGCAAAATCGTTCTTTACAAATCCAGTAAACAAGGTTTCGGAGATCAACCCACGTTCTCATTGCCGGACTGTTCTGATTTCCCGGCACTTCCATGTGCAACCAGATCTCAGGATAACATACTTTGTGAGTGCAATTTGTGTAAACTTGTGCGAGCTCAACCACGGAACATGATTCTCGGGAAAATGATGAAAAATAAAGTGGTTCATAGGAAATGTAAGAAATGCGGAGGAGAACTGGATACCAAGAATTTCTGCACTTCTTCAAAATGCGTTTCAATTCTGACCGACCTAATTAAAAATAATTTATCGTTAAAAGAAAAGGAACAATTGACATCGTCAATATTGAAAGACATTTTAGTTGCACCAGAAAATTCAACAAAATAAGGACAGTTGTGTTTATCACAGAAAAGAGGGAAAAAACTACCAGTGTTAGTGAATACAAACAATGTTGCCAGCAGTTCGGGAACACAATCACTCGCAGCAACCGATATTTTAAAAATCAGTACAGATTTAGGTCTGTCGACAAGAAAAACAAATTCGCTGACTGCTGCGTTGCGAGTTGGTGTTGGGAAGAGGAAAATATTCCAACCCAATGATGATGATTCCTTTTTCGAGTCTCGATTTTGTGAAGTGGTGAATACTAAAAATTCCCGGGCTATAAAAAGATCTGAATGTTTTGTGTATTGCAATGATGTGCCAGGATTGGTTGACTATATTAAAGAAAAAAGAGCATTGCAGGGAGTGGATTTGAAATTCGGTCTTGACGGTGGCGGCGGATTTTTGAAAATTTGTTTATCTATTCAATTCAAATTTGATGAAGCTAATGGTAATTCGGATACCAAGAAAGCGAGACAGCAATATCAAGATGGAGTACAAGCCAGGAAATTTAAGGATTCGGGTGTGAGGAAATTGATCATTCTTGGAATTAATTCTGATACGCAAGAAAAATACATGAATGTTCGTACTCTCTGGTCTTGTCTGAATTTGCAATGCATTAACACAATCATTGCTACGGATCTGAAACTAGCCAATATCATGACTGGTGTTATGGCGCATTCTTGCCATTTTCCGTGTACGTGGTGCACCGCATCGAAAGCCAATTTAAATATGTACGGAAATTACAGAACCATCGGTACCTGCCGTGAAAACTCAGAGGCCTTCAAAAATACCGGCAGTAAATGACAAAATTTTTTTTCGAATTTTCTCATTTTTGGCGCAAAAAATCTTAAAATTGTGTTTTTTTGAAAACGGCTCCGGGGATTTGGCTGATTATTGCGTTTTTGAATTTCTCGAAGGTGAAACTTTCAATGGCCGAAGGGAAATCGAGAGTGGTTTTTTGGCCCATTTAAACTTGGTTCAGGGACACCGTGCGTTGTAACGAATTCAAAGGGGCCGGACATTTTTACTTCTTTATAACTCGATTTGGCTAGCCCTAGTGCATTTCCAATTTTAATTAATAATTAAAATGTATCTAATTAGTTTATAGTTTATACACATCTCGATTAGCGTTTTGGTCAATAAAACACAAAAATGTGCGGGCATAAACAATATTTTTATGAAAAAACCAGTAAATTGAGTAAACCTCATTTCTTGAGTTTGGGAAAGTTAATTGGACTTTCAAAGAATATGGTAGTCTTCATAGATTCGAACTTCTTTCTAATAAATTTGATGACACAGTGACGTTTTGTTAAAAATTAGATTTGACGGTTTAAAATGTCGGTCAACTATATGAAAGTTTGCACATTTTATCGTCTAAAGCGAATATTGTACAACATATTGATTTCGGTAAAAAAAATTATTAAGGAGGGTTATTTAATAAATTAATTTTCAAAAGAATAAACAATATCGGAAAAGTAATTATAATTCCAAAGCGGACGAGAATGAATGTTTGTTAAGATGCATTGAGATAAGAAAACCTTGAGTATAGAATCTTACATAGTACACCGGATGAAATTTCCGATCGTCTGGGTGTTTTTGTAGAAGTACACCTCCATATCCTTCTTTGCTTGCATCCGAATGCAATTCAGTTTCCAGTTTTGGATTGTACATCTTTAAAACTGGTTCATCACATAACCTTAACTTCAATGTTTCAAACGCCTGCTTTTGACAGGTACGAAATTCAAATTTAGTATGCTTTCGTGTTAAATCACTTAAAGGTTTCGCGATAGCAGAAAAGTTTCCTATAAACTTTCTGAAATATCCAGCTAATCCGAGAAAACTTTGAACTTGTTTGCACGTTTTTGGCTCTGGAAAATTTCTAATGCTTTTGGTTTTTTCAACTGACGGCTTGATTGACCCATTTGAAATGATATGGCCCAAGAAATCAATCGAAGATCGAACAAATTTTGATTTTCCAAAATTTATTTCTAAGCCATTGTCTTCTGCATTCTTAAATATTATTTCTAATTTTTTTAAATTTTCAGCTTCACTGTTAGCCGCAACCATGATATCATCCATGTATAGAAGCATAATCTTATCCCTTATCAATGGTTGAAATATTGTGTTTATGTCCCTTTGGAAAACTGACGGAGCATTACAGAGCCCAAAAGGTATTTTTAAAAATTCCTAATGCCCGTCCGGCGTAACAAATGTTGTATATTTTTGGCTACTATTCTTAACATCTACATGAAAAAATCCGTTTTTTATAGAAAATTCGTATAGATTTTCAATTATATCCTCTATTAACGGCAATGGATATCTATCTTTAATTATTTTTGAATTAATCTTCCGGTAATCGATGCATATCCTTTTTGGAACCATCCTTCTTTCGCACTAAAACAATAGGGCTTGCATACTCGGAATTTGAATGTCTAATTATACCTTCTTCCAGCCACTGATTTATTTGCTTGTTAACCTCATCTTTTTCTACTTGAGGCAATCTTCTCGGATTTTGATATAATGGTGCTTCGTCTTTGAGCGTAATTTCAAGTTGTACGCACGACTTTGCTGTTTTTTTCGGTGTATAATTATTTATTAAAGTTGTAATTCTTTGTTTAATGCTAGGATTTTGAATATCTGCTATGCATTCCATTCCATTTTCAATGGTAAAAACTGACGCCTCAACGACATTAACATCGTTCTCTGGAATGTCATGACTTTTTTAACTTTCCGTAATGTGACTTCTCCATTGATTATGTTTACTTCAACTGTGTTTAGTAAATCCTTACCAATAATTAAATCGTGGTTCATAACAAAATCATCCACAACATAGCAATACAGGTCGAATGACTCGCGGTCGATTTTTATCGGTAAACTTAAACAGCCATACGTGTGTGTAATTTTCTTACCCAATCCGGTTAATGTTATATTGGATATATCCAATTTACGAAAATTATTTAATTTACCTAAGATTGATTTTCTGATGAGGTTTACATCGCTACCAGTATCAATTAGCCCTATGATAGAAATGCCAAACATTTCAACACTGACCTGCATACTAGTTACTGCCACATGACCTACGTCTTTAGAAGTAGTGGGAACTAAGTCTAAACAATTCTTGGCAATGTGCCCAAAGTTATTACACTTGAAGCACCTGGTTCCTTTACTTTTATTAGGACAGCTTTGCGTAATATGGCCAATAGCTCCGCAATTAAGGCAACGAGTTCCCCCGATATTGACTTTGGGTTTTACAAAATTGAAATTTTTTGTTCTTTGGAAATCGAGTTTATTTTCCAGTCTTTTGGCCTTAATAAATTCTTTATACACATCTAGCTTTCCTCTTAACTCACGTAAATTTTTTGCATCGTATAACACCATTTTATTTGAGCTTGAATCTTGTATTCCTGCAATAATATATGACACAAGGACTTTTCATCTATTAAATTGTTCGCTACTTTTTTCATGGTAAAAATATATTCCAAGTACGTTTCTTGGCTTTGCTTTTTTCTGGATGATAATTTTCTGTGTATGTCCATACTAGATAGTTGAGCTGCGAATTCATCTTGTAATAATTCTTTCAGTGTTTCCCAGTTATTTATCTCAAATTAAATTTTTGAAGAGGATAGAAAAAACACGTCTATCCTCTTTGAATGTTCGCACTCCACCCCTAGTTAACTGCTTTGAAATCTTGAGACAAAAAATTTTGTTCCAATGAACTAACAATTCCGAGAGCAGGCTTTAATCTATCGATCGAAATATTGTGATTTTTATCCTTGATCGAAATAATGAAATGTTTCCGAAGACGTCTGATAACTCTAAACGGCCCTTCGTACGGAGGAGAAAGTTCAACTCGAACCTTATCTGTCTTTATGAAAACAAAATCACAGTTGTCCAATGTTTTTGGTACAAATATGCCCTTTTGTGTCGCTTTACGCGTAGGAGACGGTATAAGATTCTTCATTGCATTCCGCAGTTAGTCGATGATCGTATTGTCAGGCAAGGGTGAAGGAGGATTATCGATAAAGAATTCACTAGGTAGCTTAATGGATTGACCATAAACCATCTCAGCTGGTGAACACTTAAGCTCTTCCTTCACTGTGGCTCGAATACCTAATAAAATAATGGGTATTTCAGAGCTGCAATTAACAGTATTGCCTCTGGCCATAAGAGCAGCCTTTAAGCTGTCGATGGAAGCGTTCGACCATGCCATTCGCTTTAGGATTTTACGCTGTAGTACGAATCCTATGAGATCCAAGAAGTATTGTAAGCTCAGTAAATAGCTTAGACTCAAATTGAGAACCCTGATCAGTTGTTATTTCTGCCGGGACACCAAAACGCGAGATGTAATTATTGACAAAAGTCGTGGCAATGGTATTAGCTGACATATTGTTCATGCAATACGTTTCAGGCCAACGTGTGAATCTATCAACACACGTTAAAAATATGAACAATTGTTGGAAACCGGTAATAGACCAACAATATCCAAATGGATATGTTCAAATCGACCAGGTGGAATATCGAAATGTCCATGTGGTGAGACTGTGCGCCTTTGCATTTTGGATCTTTGGCAGGATAAACAAGAAGTAGCCCATTGGGTCATTTGGCCAAAAATATTGAGCCGTGATCAGTTTGCGCGTTGCGCGGACTCCAGGATGTGACAAGTTGTGCATTGAGTCGAAAATAATTCGGCGCAATGGCTCTGGGATATACGGACGGTTTTTACCCGTCGATATCTCGCAGTAGACTTCTAGGCCAGGCACCGTAAATAATTCTAGTTTAAAACTGGAAGTAGAACGGCGATCTATAGACCCAGATAATAATTTCTTAAGTTCGTCGTCGTTTGATTGTGCCAATATTATATCTTTATAATCGAAAAAAATTTCGTTTGTGGCCGAGTCGATATTTAACGTACGTGATAGCGTATCTGCTACAACATCTGCTACATGCTGAATGTCCGAAAGTGAACTGACTGATGTAATCCAAATGTCGCGATTGGCGCGGATTCCTTTCAGTTTTGGATTGTATGGCTTTTGTTAGGGGTTTGTGGTCGGTGTAAATAGTGAAATCCCGACCTTCTATGAAGTATCTAAAATTGCCAGAAGTTCCCGATCGAATGCTGAATACTTGATTTCGGCACTCGTTAATTTCTTTGAGAAAAATCCCAAAGGCTCCCATCTCTTCTTATTGAACTGTTGCAAGACCGTGCCAACGGCGACGTTCGATGCATCAGTTGTTATGCTAATTTTCGCGTTCCCGATAGGGTGCGAGAGAAGAGGAATTTTACTTAATTCCGCAACTAAACCTGTGAATGCGATATTACACTCATCAGGCCAAGAAAAATTCTTGGATGTTTTTGGTAACTTATTAAGTGTTGCCGAATGTGCATGAATCGGCGCTAACATTTCCGCAATTTTCGGAATGAATCGGTGATAATAATTTATCATGCCGATAAAGCGCTGTATATGTCTAATAGACGTTGGAGCAAGAAACTCCCTAATAGCAAGAATTCTTTCCTCAGATGCTAAAATTCCATCAGGAGTAATTTTATGACTCAGAAAATTTAATGTAGGAACACCAAAAACACATTTTTGTGTTTTAATATGCACAACTATCGTCAATATATGCGTAAACGAAATCTAGCCCGCGGACTACTTCGTTAATAAAACGCTGGAAGGTTTGAGCGGCATTACGCAACCCAAAAGGCATGCGTGTGAATTCATACAACCCGAATGGTGTTGTAATGGCCGTTTTATATATATCTTCCGACGCAACTGGAATTAAGTGATACGTCCTAACTAAATCGATCTTGGAGAAAATTTTACAACCATGTAAGTGCATTGAGAAATTTTGTATATGAGATATCGGATATCTATCTGGTATTGTTACAGAATTTAATTGCCGATAATCTCCACATGGCCTCCAATCGAGATCTTTTTTTCTCACCATATGTAATGGGCATGATACTGAGGAAGACGATGGACGAGAAATCCCCAAATCCACCATATGTTGGAATTCTGTAAATGCGGCTTTGTGCCTATCAGGATCTAATCTACGTGGTCTGCCGAATGACAGACTGGCAAATTAAAATTAGCTAACGCTGTAAGACTAGGATATTTATTTAAAAGCGTACCATAACCATTATCTATTGAAAAATGCACAGGTGTAGGGGTTTCGAATCTCCTCACTGCAGCATCAACAGATAATTTTGTTGTCGCATCCACTAATCGTCTCCCTTTTAGGTCGACTAGTACATCGAACTTTGACAAAAAGTCAGCGCCAATAATAGGATGACTCACGGATGCTATAATAAATGCATGCGTGAAGTCTCTTTTAAGTCCTAAATTTACCTTGAGCAACTTCGTACCATACGTACGAATGGTTGACCCATTGGCGGCTGTTAATGTTAGATCGTGAGAATAACTATTTATATTTATGCTATAAAATTTGACGGGTATAACTGAAATGTCAGCTCCCGTATCAATTAGAAAAATTAGTTTGTTATTATTATCATTTATAAAGAGCCGGGACGTACGCGAATTCATTAATGTCCCGGACTCAACTTTGTTTACTGGTTCACATTTTTTGATTGATTGTCTTTGGTGCCCTTTCTTTCGTTCTGGTCCACCTTTTCTTGGTAAAAGGAGCAAGGTTGGTAACACTTAGCTGCCTTATTGCCGAACTTTTTATGATATACGCACCATGGTTTATTTTTGTTGTTGTTCCAACGACTGTTATTTTGCATGTAGTTGGAATTGTTCCGACTACCGCTGCTCGACCGATTCCTGTTATAGGAATTATTGTTTCGAGAGGCATTACGAGATCTATCACTGTCGCTACTAGCGGCCAAACGAGCTTCAAGTTTTGTGAGCCTAGCCTCAATACTTTTAATATAAGCTGGTTTTATCTGATAGTTCGTCGTGTTGGAAGGGCCCGCGGATGAACTCGCTCATCGTCGCAATTTTGGGCGCATGGTACATGGCAGAAAATACGCGATCGGCTATTTTCGCCATATCATCCAGGAAGTGAGTCTCTGGGACCGCAATTAGTGCAACGCGAATTACCTCCGGTAACTTTCGCGTCCACATCCCTTTTATGACGGCATCGCTGAATTGTTTTTTGCTAATGCCATAATATGCCTAAGAAGTTCGGATGGCTTCCCGTCTCCCAAATCGATACCAGTCAAGAGCAACTCTAATGTCTTCACAATTGGTAAAAGAAAAAATGAAAAATAAAAATATTTGTCAAAAAATTAAAGCACCAAGATCTCTTGATGGAGAAGGTCCAGTCCTGTAATCTCTATAAAATTAGTGAAAAAAATTAATATCTAAACGACCTTGTTTATGAGACAAATAATGGTGAACTTTATTTTTTCATTATTTCGATTTTGGTTTGAATAATTTTAAGTTAGTGAATAAGAATTTAAAAGAAAAATTTATTTCTTAATCCAATGTTGTCAGATCACGATTTAATCTAATTTATATTTGTTTAAATGTTGGTCTGTTACTGTTATAGAAAAATGTTTTATTCCAATTGAATTAAAATTAGTGTTTTAAAAATTCCTGAAATTAATGAAATAGATTCCAGTCACAACAAATATTTTTTACTACAGATTTTTGACATTTATTTGATGCATTTTTTCTTTCCGATTTGATTTGATTTGTGGAATTATGCCGTAATTAATGATAAAACAAACACTATGGCTATCGCATAACAGAATATATTGATGAGGAATACCAGTTTAACGTATTCTCAAATCGGAAATTGACACACATTTAAAAATTTCCCAACAGCGTTTCCGATCATTTCTGCCAAATCAGATTTGTGCTATAATCTATAAGAGAGGACTCCGGGACCCAAAAAATTTCATGAGTACTAAACTTTTATTTTTCTAAGATAAAAGGAAGTAAAAAGTAAATTTTATTAGCGCGGATCATAAAAACCACAAAATGAGACGATAATCTTTTATATAAAATGTTGTCCTTTTTTATAGACCTAACTTATTTCCGTTTGTTTTATTTTTGTAATGATAAAACAAAAAAAAAAAATTTTACAATATTCCTAATTTCAAAGATGTCATTAAAAGAAAATCCAAAAGGAAATAACCAAATTATTTAAGAACGAATAACCCACACGCTTAATGGAATTTGTACTTTGTATTTGTGTGGCTTTGTTAAATTTCTTATCATTTTTTCCAGCGAAATTTTCATTTTTGTTAGTATGAAAATTAGAAAATAAATATTTTTTGGTGGCTTCTTTGCTTGTTTTGTATACAACACAAAACGAAATGGAACTGGAAAAAAAAAAAAATGTTCGGTTCATTTCAGCAAATCATTTGAATAATTTAACAATTTTCTTTTATTGAAATGAAAATGTTATTGATTTTCTTAACTGTACAATAAATATTTGTAAAAAAAAAAAATATTTGTGCGTGTATGTATGTAAACTGTGAACGAGGAAATTCTCAATTTTTTTTTTTTTTTTTTTTTTTTTTAATATGTAAATGATGTTTTGGAGGTAATTGAAGTAGAGAGGCATATTTATGTATCGTGAGTTTTTGTTTTAGTAACATGATCCAGGTTTATTTTATATAGAATGTGGACGAAATACTTTTGAAGGTCAAATTGCCAATAATTTGTGGATTATTCGGTCATAAACAATAAAACTCTCATTTTTTTATGGACGGATAATTGGAAACAAAATTCTAAACGGTTTCGTTTCCCCCAAAATTTATTAATGGTCATAAATTTCCATGAAATCGGTTTGTTAAATATTAAATTATTTACATTAAAACATAAAATATCGAGTTTCGATTAATTCATTTGAACAGATTTTTTTAATTATATTTGTAACCATTTTAAAAAATAAAATTTATTGCATTTTCGAACAGCTATAGTTAGTTGTGCAGGTAGTTCTATTTGCTTCATGATGTTGACATCAAAAACACAAATTTATATCGAATATTTCACATTTATAAAAAATAAATGTAATTTTCTTCATTTTCCATTTTCCAATTTTGTATGTTGTGTTACAAGTTTGCTTGACAAGCGCAAAACTTTGTTTATCACGTCAACATTATATTATAACGGAAAATTGAGTAAGAAAATAAAAATATATTTATCGAGTTACTACCTACCTACCTTATGTACTGTACATAAATGTATGTAGCTATATGGATATAAAAAAAAAGCTCGACAGAACACAAACAAATAAAATATAAGCGAAAAATCAGCAGAGTGGGATAATAGATAATTTAAAGTTTACCGTGCACATTTTGTTGCTACATTTTGTATCATGTCTATGAAACTAATGAAATAAAACTGGTATACAATTGTGTTATGCTCGCTACTCTGTTATGCAGTAATGGAGACTGCAATTGTTATTGTGAAAATGTTAATGATTTAAATAAAGTTTGTTTTTCTCAGATTTTATAAAAAAAAATTTTAATCAGTTTTTTTTTTTTCTTATTATGTGCCATAATGATAATTGAATTAAAATTAAATTATCATTTCTATGTCAGTGAACAATTATTGTACATTCATTTTTTTATGATCTCAACGACTAATTATAATTTGTCGTCTTCCGGTGTAGGTATGTAGGTATACATTTTATCGTTTATATGTACGTACGAATTTTTCAAACTAAATTGGAAATTCACGATTAAAGCTCTCGATTAATTTATATACAAAATACTGGAAAAGCTATTTCAATGATGATAATAACGATTTCCAATTGTGAAGTGATTTTTCAATTTATCGTTTATACATAAAATTGAGAGATGAAAAGAATGAATCAATATGTACTTAAAATCTAATATATTTTCTAAAAGATTCCATCGCTTTGTTTGTATGTGTGTGTGTGTGTGTGTGTGTCTGTATATCGTTTGTTGATACTGAAAAGAGTTGCATTTCATTTGAAAATTTTCAAATTTTACGTAAAATACACTCCGTCTCACTTGTTTAAGAACACTTATTCTTTTTTAAACATCAGATTGTTTCTCCAATATTATGTATAACTAAGCAAATTCTAATTGTTATATCGGAAGAGGGCTCTATTAAGAAAATATTCCATACCGTAATTTGCAGGTACTTTAGAGAACCGCTACTTTTACTTTCTTTTACTCTAGTAAAATAAAGTATAGTAATCATGAAAATTTTGGACCTTGGGATTTTTAGAGATTTATTTGTTTTGAGGTTCCCTAAGTCCGAAAAAGTGGGTTTCTAAATGGTGTCTGTCTGTCTGTCTGTCAGTCTGTCTGTGTCCTCTCTACAGCCCATATGGTTTAATCAATCGAACTGAAACTTTAGATTTATCTTTTTTGGTAAATTGGGAGGTCCCAGTGAATTTTACTCCAAATCGGCTAACCGGAAGTGGCCACTCCCTTGGTCCAGAAAATTTGTTTTGCAAATATTTAAAAAGTATAAGGTTTACAAAAAACTACTTAATACAAAATGTTTCCAAAAAATAAAAACAAATCCAAATCAAAAATAAAAAATTTAAAAATTAAAAAAAAAAAATTAAGAAAAAAATAAAATTTCTCAAAATTCTCTGTTTGTAAAAGAAGGTCGTGTGTTGGCCACACCTCAATTTTAACTAGGTAATTAAGGGACCTATTCCATGTGCTAGCGAAATCTTTATCATCATTGTTGGCAATGGCCGATATTGGCCCTTGGGGGTTGAGTGCGATTTCCAAAAAAAAATTTTGCAGAACTTTTACTAAACGAACGATTCGTATGGATTAGGGTTTTTTAACTAGGTATTTGAGGAACCTATTCTGTATGCTAGCGAAACCTTTGTCATCATTCTTGGCAATGGCCGATATTGGCCCTTGGGGGTTGAGTGCGATTTCCAAAAAAAAATTTTGCAGAACTTTTACTAAACGAACGATTCGTATGTATTAGGGTTTTCTAACTAGGTAATTTAGGGACCTATTCCATGTCCTAGCGAAACTTTAGTCATCATTGTTGGCAATGGCCGATATTGGCCCTTGGGAGTTGAGTGCGATTTCTAAAAAATAATTTCGTAGAACTTTTACTAAACGAACGATCCGTATGGATTAGGGTTTTTAAACTAGGTAATTAAGGGACCTATTCCATGTGCTAGGGAAACCTTTGTCATCATTGTTGAGTGCTATTTCCAAAAAATAATTTCGTAGAAGTTTTACTAAACGAACGATTCGTATGGATTTGGGTTTTATAACTAGGTATTTGAGGAACCTATTCTGTATGCTAGCGAAACCTTTGTCATCATTCTTGGCAATGGCCGATATTGGCCCTTGGGGGTTGAGTGCGATTTCCAAAAAAAAATTTTGCAGAACTTTTACTAAACGAACGATTCGTATGTATTAGGGTTTTCTAACTAGGTAATTTAGGGACCTATTCCATGTCCTAGCGAAACTTTAGTCATCATTGTTGGCAATGGCCGATATTGGCCCTTGGGAGTTGAGTGCGATTTCTAAAAAATAATTTCGTAGAACTTTTACTAAACGAACGATCCGTATGGATTAGGGTTTTTAAACTAGGTAATTAAGGGACCTATTCCATGTGCTAGGGAAACCTTTGTCATCATTGTTGAGTGCTATTTCCAAAAAATAATTTCGTAGAAGTTTTACTAAACGAACGATTCGTATGGATTTGGGTTTTATAACTAGGTATTTGAGGGACCTATTCTATGTGCTAGCCAAACCTTTGTCATCATTGTTGGCAATGGCCGATATTGGCCATTGGGAGTTGAGTGCGATTTCCAAAAAATAATTTTGCAGAACTTTTACTAAACGAACGATCCGTATGGATTAGGGTTTTTAAACTAGGCAATGGCCGATATTGGCCCTTGGGGGTTGAGTGCGATTTCCAAAAAAAAATTTTGCAGAACTTTTACTAAACGAACGATTCGTATGGATTAGGGTTTTTTAACTAGGTATTTGAGGAACCTATTCTGTATGCTAGCGAAACCTTTGTCATCATTCTTGGCAATGGCCGATATTGGCCCTTGGGGGTTGAGTGCGATTTCCAAAAAAAAATTTTGCAGAACTTTTACTAAACGAACGATTCGTATGTATTAGGGTTTTCTAACTAGGTAATTTAGGGACCTATTCCATGTCCTAGCGAAACTTTAGTCATCATTGTTGGCAATGGCCGATATTGGCCCTTGGGAGTTGAGTGCGATTTCTAAAAAATAATTTCGTAGAACTTTTACTAAACGAACGATCCGTATGGATTAGGGTTTTTAAACTAGGTAATTAAGGGACCTATTCCATGTGCTAGGGAAACCTTTGTCATCATTGTTGAGTGCTATTTCCAAAAAATAATTTCGTAGAAGTTTTACTAAACGAACGATTCGTATGGATTTGGGTTTTATAACTAGGTATTTGAGGGACCTATTCTATGTGCTAGCCAAACCTTTGTCATCATTGTTGGCAATGGCCGATATTGGCCATTGGGAGTTGAGTGCGATTTCCAAAAAATAATTTTGCAGAACTTTTACTAAACGAACGATCCGTATGGATTAGGGTTTTCTAACTAGGTAATTTAGGGACCTATTCCATGTCCTAGCGAAACTTTAGTCATCATTGTTGGCAATGGCCGATATTGGCCCTTGGGAGTTGAGTACGATTTCTAAAAAATAATTTTGCAGAACTTTTACTAAACGAACGATCCGTATGGATTAGGGTTTTTAAACTAGGTAATTAAGGGACCTATTCCATGTGCTAGCGATACCTTTGTCATCATTTTTGGCAAGTGCCGATATTGGCCCTTGGGAGTTGAGTGCAATTTCCAAAAAATAATTTTGCAGAACTTTTACTAAACGAACGATTCGTATGGATTAGGGTTTTTTAACTAGGTATTTGAGGAACCTATTCTGTATGCTAGCGAAACCTTTGTCATCATTCTTGGCAATGGCCGATATTGGCCCTTGGGGGTTGAGTGCGATTTCCAAAAAAAAATTTTGCAGAACTTTTACTAAACGAACGATTCGTATGGATTAAGGTTTTTTAACTAGGTATTTGAGGAACCTATTCTGTATGCTAGCGAAACCTTTGTTATCATTGCTGGCAATGGCCGATATTGGCCCTTGGAAATTGAGTGCGACTTCCAAAAAAAAATTTTGCAGCACTTTTACTAAACGAACGATTCATATGTATTAGGGTTTTCTAACTAGGTAATTAAGGGACCTATTCCATGTGCTAGCGAAACCTTAGTCATCATTGTTGGCAATGGCCGATATTGGCCCTTGAGAGTTGAGTGCGATTTCTAAAAAGTAATTTCGTAGAACTTTTACTAAACGAACGATCCGTATGGATTAGGGTTTTTAAACTAGGTAATTAAGGGACCTATTCCATGTGCTAGGGAAACGTTTGTCATCATTGTTGAGTGCTATTTCCAAAAAATAATTTCGTAGAAGTTTTACTAAACGAACGATTCGTATGGATTTGGGTTTTATAACTAGGTATTTGAGGGACCTATTCTATGTGCTAGCCAAACCTTTGTCATCATTGTTGGCAATGGCCGATATTGGCCATTGGGAGTTGAGTGCGATTTCCAAAAAATAATTTTGCAGAACTTTTACTAAACGAACGATCCGTATGGATTAGGGTTTTTAAACTAGGCAATGGCCGATATTGGCCCTTGGGGGTTGAGTGCGATTTCCAAAAAAAAATTTTGCAGAACTTTTACTAAACGAACGATTCGTATGGATTAGGGTTTTTTAACTAGGTATTTGAGGAACCTATTCTGTATGCTAGCGAAACCTTTGTCATCATTCTTGGCAATGGCCGATATTGGCCCTTGGGGGTTGAGTGCGATTTCCAAAAAAAAATTTTGCAGAACTTTTACTAAACGAACGATTCGTATGTATTAGGGTTTTCTAACTAGGTAATTTAGGGACCTATTCCATGTCCTAGCGAAACTTTAGTCATCATTGTTGGCAATGGCCGATATTGGCCCTTGGGAGTTGAGTGCGATTTCTAAAAAATAATTTCGTAGAACTTTTACTAAACGAACGATCCGTATGGATTAGGGTTTTTAAACTAGGTAATTAAGGGACCTATTCCATGTGCTAGGGAAACCTTTGTCATCATTGTTGAGTGCTATTTCCAAAAAATAATTTCGTAGAAGTTTTACTAAACGAACGATTCGTATGGATTTGGGTTTTATAACTAGGTATTTGAGGGACCTATTCTATGTGCTAGCCAAACCTTTGTCATCATTGTTGGCAATGGCCGATATTGGCCATTGGGAGTTGAGTGCGATTTCCAAAAAATAATTTTGCAGAACTTTTACTAAACGAACGATCCGTATGGATTAGGGTTTTCTAACTAGGTAATTTAGGGACCTATTCCATGTCCTAGCGAAACTTTAGTCATCATTGTTGGCAATGGCCGATATTGGCCCTTGGGAGTTGAGTACGATTTCTAAAAAATAATTTTGCAGAACTTTTACTAAACGAACGATCCGTATGGATTAGGGTTTTTAAACTAGGTAATTAAGGGACCTATTCCATGTGCTAGCGATACCTTTGTCATCATTTTTGGCAAGTGCCGATATTGGCCCTTGGGAGTTGAGTGCAATTTCCAAAAAATAATTTTGCAGAACTTTTACTAAACGAACGATTCGTATGGATTAGGGTTTTTTAACTAGGTATTTGAGGAACCTATTCTGTATGCTAGCGAAACCTTTGTCATCATTCTTGGCAATGGCCGATATTGGCCCTTGGGGGTTGAGTGCGATTTCCAAAAAAAAATTTTGCAGAACTTTTACTAAACGAACGATTCGTATGGATTAAGGTTTTTTAACTAGGTATTTGAGGAACCTATTCTGTATGCTAGCGAAACCTTTGTTATCATTGCTGGCAATGGCCGATATTGGCCCTTGGAAATTGAGTGCGACTTCCAAAAAAAAATTTTGCAGCACTTTTACTAAACGAACGATTCATATGTATTAGGGTTTTCTAACTAGGTAATTAAGGGACCTATTCCATGTGCTAGCGAAACCTTAGTCATCATTGTTGGCAATGGCCGATATTGGCCCTTGAGAGTTGAGTGCGATTTCTAAAAAGTAATTTCGTAGAACTTTTACTAAACGAACGATCCGTATGGATTAGGGTTTTTAAACTAGGTAATTAAGGGACCTATTCCATGTGCTAGGGAAACGTTTGTCATCATTGTTGAGTGCTATTTCCAAAAAATAATTTCGTAGAAGTTTTACTAAACGAACGATTCGTATGGATTTGGGTTTTATAACTAGGTATTTAGGGACCTATTCTATGTGCTAGCCAAACCTTTGTCATCATTGTTGGCAATGGCCGATATTGGCCATTGGGAGTTGAGTGCGATTTCCAAAAAATAATTTTGCAGAAGTTTTACTAAACGAACGATCCGTATGGATTATTGTTTTCTAACTAGGTAATTTAGGGACCTATTCCATGTCCTAGCGAAACTTTAGTCATCATTGTTGGCAATGGCCGATATTGGCCCTTGGGAGTTGAGTGCGATTTCTAAAAAATAATTTTGCAGAACTTTTACTAAACGAACGATTCGTATGGATTAGGGTTTTACTTTCTTTTACTCTAGTTAAATAAAGTATAGTAATCATGAAAATGTTGGACCTTGAGATTTTTAGAGATTTATTTGTTTTGAGGTCCCCTGAGTCCGAAAAAGTGGGTTTCGAAATGATGTCTATCTGTCTGTCTGTCAGTCTGTCAGTCTGTCAGTTTGTCAGTCTGTCAGTCTGTCAGTCTTTCAGTCTGTCTGTGTCCTCTCTACAGCCCAGAGAGTTTAACCAATCGAACTGAAACTTCAGATTTAAGCTTTTTTGATAAATTGGGAGGTCCCAGTGAATTTTACTCCAAATCGGCTAACCGGAAGTGGCCACTCCCTTGGCCCAGAAAATTTATTTTGCAAATATCTTAAAAAGTATAAGGTTTACAAAAAACTACTTAATACAAAATGTTTCCAAAAATTAAAAACAAATAAAAATAAAAAATTAAAAATTAAAAAAAAAAATTAAGAAAAAAATAAAATTTCTCAAAATTCTCTGTTCGTAAAAGAAAGTCGTGTGTTGGCCACACCTCAATTTTTTTTTTTTAAATAAAACGGAGTGCACCTTTAAAAATTGCATATTCATTTGCCTCACTTGTTTAAGAACAGCTGTAAAATCAATTAAAATTTTTTTTTTTTCTTTATTTAATATTACAACTGATTTACAAATCATTTAGTAATTTATCTTTCTTAAATGAAGATTCACATTTGACTGCGCAGTTAACTCCAAAATGGTTACTCCCGTTTGAATTTACATAGTAATTATTTTTCTCTATCCTAATTAAATACAACTGCCCAATTCCAAAGGTTTCTGCGTTTGAAGTCTTCTTACTGCATTGGTGGTATCCAACAAACTTCGTATGTCTGCATTTTGGTGCCGAGATATCCGCTGAATGTGTTTCTTTGCATGATTTTGTATTTCTTCACTTACATATTCCATGTTTAAGTCCCTATGGAGGTTATCATTTCTAATGTACCATAGTGCGTTTACAATGCCAACATTGAATCATTTGTACATTTGTCTTCTTGGTACAACCCCAAAGTTGAATACCGTAGGTCCATACTGGTTTAAGTATTTGCTGATATAATAGCAATTTGTTATGTATTGTAAGCTCAGAGTTTCTACCTATTAGCCAATACATTTTCCTATATTTAATGTTCAATTCTTCTTTTTTCTTTTTAACATGCTCTTTCCATCTAAGCTTGCAATCGAGAGTCATGCCGAGGTATTTGGCTGTATTTGCATTTGGAACCGGCCTTGAATTAAGTTTCACTGGAATCCAGTTAACTTTCTGGTTTGTGAAGTTTACGTGAACCGATTTTGCTTCGTTTAGGCTAATGCGCCATTTCTTTGTCCAGCTACTCACTGTGTCGGTTGCTTTTTGAAGTTTGGTCGTTGCTTCTGATATACACTTTCCAGTCGCCAGAATTAGCTGTATCGTCTGCAAATGTTGTTATGGTGGCACCTTCTGTATTTGGCATATCTCTGGCGAACAGGATGTACAATATAGGACCCAGTACGCTACCCTGTGGTATGCCTGCTGATATTCTCTTTAGTTCAGAGTACTCTCGGTTATATTTTACACGGAAATGTCGGTCTGCGATATAAGATTTAAGAATTTGATAGAATTGCTTTGGCAGATCTCGATGCAATTTAAATTCAAGTCCTTGGTGCCAAACTTTGTCGAAAGCTTGTGCTACATCTAAGAAGATGCTAGAGCATATCTTCTTATTCTCAAGTGAGTCTTCGATTATATCCGTTATTCTGTGAACTTGTTCTATCGTAGAGTGATTTTCTCTAAATCCAAATTGGTGTGGTGGAATCAAATTTCTCTCTTCTATTATTGGCTTGAGTCTCTTGAGCAGTAATTTTTCAAATAATTTTGAAATTACAGGAAGTAGTGGAATCGGTCTGTACGACTTTTTATCGTTCGCTGGGTTGCCTGGTTTGGGGATCATAATTACTTCAGCAACCTTCCATTGCCGTGCGACATATTTTAGTCTGAAGACAGAATTGATAATTTGAACCAATTTTCGTAGTCCCTTCTCGGGAATGGCTTTTACGACTTGTCCAGTAATTAAATCATATCCTGGAGCTTTTTTTGCGTTCAAATTACACTTGATCTCATTTTTTAATTCCTGTAATGTTACACATCGAATATTATATTCATCAATTTTGCTAATTGTTATTATGTTTTTGCTTGTCGCTTTTGGCCCAGGTTCCTTCCCCATTTTTAATAGGCGGCACATGCGTTTTGGTTCTTTTTAATCCCTTTGTTGCTTTCCAAAGAGAGTAATCTGTATCTTTATGTTCGGTGAGACCATTTAAGTACTTGTTAATAGTTTCATTCTTAATTTCTTTTATAAGTTGTTTTAGTTTATTCAATAGAAAATTGAGGATTTTTTTGTTTTCCGGGGCGCGTGTCCTTTGCCAGGTTTTTCTTGCCTTCCGTTTCTCTCTAACTAACTCCCTGACCTCAATAGGATAATTTTGATTCCTACGGGATTCGGTGTCACTAGCAGGAGAACTTTCCCATGCTGCTTGTTGAATAGTACTGTTAAATACCTCTAGTTCGTCTTCCAACTGTACCTGTGTTTTAATCGGCACTCGTAGATTTATTTGCATTTCAATTAGTTCTTGGAATAGGTCCCAATTAGTTCTATTATTTGTTAATTTAGGCAGGTTATCCTTATTAATTATCATTGTGCTGAGTGTCTTGATAACAGGTGTATGATCGGAATATATCCCTTCACTGTTTTCGATGCAATGTAATCCTCGAAGATCCCTTTCGTTACATAGAAATCAATGAAATCTGGTATTTTATTTATATCAGCAGGCCAGTATGTTGGTTTACCTCCAGAGTGGAACTCGCAGTTATTTATTCGTCCGGCTTCGAATAGCTCTTTTCCTTTATGGGTTGTAAGTCTTGATCCCCAATAGGTGTTTTTTGCATTAAAGTCACCACCAATAATAAAATTGGATCCTAGTGATCTAAATAGTCTATTATAATCTTCTTTGTTTAGATGCGTGGAGGGCAGTAGATAGAGGAAATACTGTATTCATTATTATTGTTAGTTTCAACTTTTATGGTTTTAACTTGCATACTTTAGGTTCTTCATAGTGTTTGAGATTCTTTTTCACTATTACTGTTGATCCTCCTCTGGGTTTTCCTCATTGGTGAAATGCATGGTAACATTCATAATCACGTATTTTAATAAATGATGTTTTTGTCAAATGGCTCTCCGATATAAGGCAGATATCTATTTTTTCTAAATTTAGAAAAATCTCTAGCTCTGGAACATGTTGCGCTAGTCCGTTCGCGTTCCAGGTGACAATTCTTAATGATCTGCTCATTTTAGTATATGAGGGCTGTTGCCTCGTTCAAGGTTTGATGCATATCTAGACGCTTATATAAAGCTTCTAGACCACGTTCTTGCTTTGCAAGCCTTATATTTATGGCTTCTATGCTTCGACAAATCCTTTCAATTAAAATTAATAATTTTCGAATCTTTTTTTTTTGTGTTTGTAAATTTTATTTAATTTCAATTATTATTTAATCATTTAGTAATGACTATTTCCACCCTGATGTTCAATAACCTCAAGAAGTCTATTTTATATTGAGTTGTAAAGTGACCCCAAATAGCGAAGGGAAATTTCGGCCCAGGCTGATTTTATGGTTTCAATTAATTCGTCATTATTCTCCAACTGCCTTCCTCCTTCGTAGACTTTCCGTGATAGCCATCCCCAAACGTTTTCCATTATGTTTAAGTCGGATGAATAAGGCGGCCAAGGCAATAGTTCTACATTTTGCTCCGGAATCCACGCTTTGATTATCCTGGCAGTATGAATCGGGGCATTATCCTGCTGGAAAATCCAACGCTGCCATTAAAATATGGTTTTATTGGTATTTGCTGTCATTTTTTCTATATGAAAATCTAAATCAATTATTCCAAAAAAAGACACTGATCCCCATACCATTACACCACCCCCTTTACTGTGCCTTTTGCTAAAAATAATTTCCTTTTTTCTTAGGTCATGAAAATAATAATTTTATCCGTCTGGCCCGTCCAAATTAATTTTTTTTCATCGGAATAGACAACCTTATGCCACTCTCTGTCCCATCTAGTGTGTTGCCTTGCAAAGCTAAGATGCTGGTTCATACGTGCTTCATTTAAAGGCGGTTTTTTCTTAATTTTTTGAAATGTTAAATGTGATGAACGCTGTATTATACAATGGACGGTTGCTATGCTGGCCAAAACACCGGTTACTTCTTCCAATTTTAGCAGCAATTTCCCGGATACTATGGCCGTCCTCCTTGAAAGCCGGAATTTGGGCTTTTTCTTCTATATTCAAAAACTTTCCTTTAGGCATAGTTGCGCAGACGTCAAGGTTTAATCACGAACTGATACCCTACACTCTTTTATTTTTATTTTTTAGCTTTAGAAACGAGATATTTCAGTTGTTCTTAAACAAGTGAGCCAATAAATCTGCAATTTTTAAAGGTGCTGTAAATTCTAATCCAACTGTCTAGAATTTTTCTTTATTTGAACAATGAAACACTCGTTAATAATTAAGTGAACTGACTGACCATAATTTTATTTTTCTTGCGGTTTTTATACACACAATTAACAAAAGAAAATGTAATAAAATATTTTTGCGTCGGCGTAAATATTTTTCCCACCAAAGCAAGAGCATAAAAAATGAAGCGACTGTATCATATTTACATAGACGTTTTGCATTGTCTATGCACATCAAATATCATCCGGTCACACGCTCTACAAATGTTTGCTTTGGTGGGAAAGACCCTGTTCATGATTGAACAGGTGCACTCCGTTTTATTTAAAAAAACAGTAGCGGTTCTCTAAAGTACCTGCAAATTACGGTATGGAATATTTTCGTAATAGAGCCCTCTTCCGATATAAGAATTCGAATTTGCTTAATTATACTTAGTATTGAAGAAACAATCTGATGTTTAGTAAATATATTTACATAAGAAAGGAACTTCAAATAATTATGCCACACTTTGGATTTCGAGTGAAAAATAGCCTTTAAAAAGTAAAGCCAAAAAATTTCGGAAGACAATATTTATAAGGATATGGTTCTTATCTGTATTATATCAGCACCTTATTATTAACCTAACACTTTAGTTTTACCTCCAGATTTTATAATTACTTGTTGGAGAAGACGAGGCATCGAGCTAATATGGTTTTGTAGCAAACTTTGATCAATATTTCTCCATTCTATGACAATCGATTTATCTAGTTGCGTAACCGTTTCAAATTGGCGGCCGCTATGGTAAACACGGTTAGAAAGTAATGCCCAAACGTTTTCCATAGGATTAAGATCTAGCTAATCACAGGCCACTGTAAAAAATCAATTCCACGTCCTTCAAAAAATGATTTTGTATATCGCACTGTACATGCAGCATTATCTTGTTACAATACCCAATGTTGACCCAGCGTATCATCGAGTAAGCCTGCTCTTACGAGTATCTCCTCAATACAGTTGCCAACTGTCAACAGGCCATCAGGGCCGTCAAAAATTAGAAAACCTCAGCAAATCTCAACCGAGCGATTTTATGCCTTGGGAAAAGTCGCGGACGAGCATCCCGTTTCATATATTTCAGATATTCCGTTTGCTTGCAAAATTTTTCGAATACGCCATTCATTGGTTAATTGGAAGTTGAAGATACTGTCCTTTCTGTTCAGGTGACATAGGTGACATTGAACTTTGATTGCAAGTAGTTTAATCTCTCATTTGTCACGAACAGTTATCGTTGATTTACGACCACAACGCTTTTTAATGCCATAATTGTTTCGTAATGTTACGTCATTAATCATTATGCACAAGGATTTTACTTCTACATACATACTCTGCTAGCAATTCCACATAATGTCAAGCCACTTTCATAAGCATCAAATTTGCCGTGCTCCGCGATGGTTAATTGTGTTCCTCTTGGCATTTTGGAATTATAACCTTAAAACATTTTTTTGAACCCTTAATTTTCACTTCGAAACTTTTCAATTTTACTTCAAAATTAAAAAAATTATGTTAAATTTCACTTTTGTCCTTATAGGTTTTGTCTTTCAATGTTTATTTTCAACTCAAAATTTATACACACAATTACAACACAGTTACAACACAATTTTTTTTTTTTTTTTTTTTAACCCCTTTATTGATATGGCTACTACAATCTTAAACATTATTAATTCATTAGTAAGGTTGACATTAGTACTTATGAAATAAGCATAAACTTGTGTGGGTCTGCTGGACCAGTATCCAGTTCCCTTAAGATATAATATTCATACGGTTAGCTCATATGGTTTGATTGGTTTGAGCCGCCTTACTTCGTTTGTACTGTCCAGTAGTTGTACGGCCTCAACGTTGGTGTGGGTAAGAAGTCTCTTCTCATGTTTAATGGCAATTCGCGGCTGACGTCGTCTATCAATTGTATTTTTAGATCATTGTGTATTTCCCTGTTAGTCACAAATCGGTAGGCGTTGGTGACCATTCGAAGAAATTTATTTTGGCTACGTTGTATAATGTCTTTATTGGATTTATGAGTACAACCCCATAGCTGCGCACCATACATCCATATTGGTTTGAAGATAGTCTGGTAGACTAGTCTTTTGCAATACAGGTTCATTTTAGAATGATGCCCAATTAACCAGTACATTTGACGTTGTTTTAATCATATCTGTTCATGATGTTTCCAGTTGAGCCTTGAATCTAAATGCAGACCAAGGTATTTTGCCGATTCAGCCCGTGGCACTTGCATCCCATTGAGGTATACTACTAGTATGTGTAGACTGTTATTTTTATGTCGGAGCGTAAATGTCACATGCGTTGATTTGAGCTCATTAAGCACGATTTTCCAGTCAATTGTCCATTTAGTAACGTTGTTCATTGCTCGTTGAAGATTTTCCACTGGCTTTGGTTGTGATTCGTCTACTGACATAATTACAGTGTCGTCAGCGAACGTGCCGATGAATGTTATATTCGTTGTAGGTATGTCCGCAGTGTAGATAAGGTAGAGGAGGGGTCCCAATACGCTTCCCTGCGGAACTCCCGCTAGCGTTGGATAAAAGTCAGAACATGTTTCTTCATGGATGACTCTGAATTGGCGATCAGAGAGGTATGATTCAAGCAGCTGGCAATATTTTTGTGGTAGCATTTTGCTCATCTTGAATGTCAATCCCTCGTGCCAAACCCTGTCAAAGGCCTGAGATACATCCAGAAATACGGCGGGGCAATATTTCTTTTCTTTTAACGCTTGCTCTATTACCGTAGTTATTCGATGGACTTGATCTATTGTGGAGTGGTTATTCCTGTATCCAAATTGAAAATCAGGAACGTTTACCATTCGCTTTAGACGTTTTAGTAGTAGTTTTTCAAACAGCTTTGATAAGGTCGGAAGCAGTGAAATTGGTCTGTATGATGTTACTTCTTCATCTGGTTTACCTGGTTTCTTCAACATAATTATTTGGGCCGTTTTGAAGCATTTGGGTAAATACTTCAATCTCATACAGGCATTAAATAAGTATGTGATCATGATGATTGCTTTGCGTGGAAGTTCCTTGAATAGACCCGGTGATATTTCATCAATTCCTGGTGCCTTTTTTTTGGCTAAGACTTTTGTCGATTTCTTCAGCAATTTCCATTGGCGTGACCCTTTTAAAATCCTGATTTGGTTGATAGACAGGTGTTACGTCAATGTTGGTGTTGAGCAAAGAGTTCCGCTTTTTCTTTGTCATGTCGAACCCAATTGCCTTGAGCATTTCTTATAGGTGGTACTCGAACTACAGGTCGTTTAAATTTTCTGGTTGCTTTCCATAACGAGTAGTCCTTATCCATTTCTGAACCTAGCCCACTTAAGTAGTTGTCGAAGCAATCCTGTTTGAAGCTTTTGATTAGCCTATTGACTTTGTTACTTATTCGATTGAAGGTGGTTTTGTTAGCGGGATTTCTGGTGAGATGCCATAGTCTTCTTGCCTTTCTCCTTTCTTCTTGATTTGTTCCCTGATTTCAGCCGGGTATTTGACTTCAACCTCCGCTTTGTCCTTTAATTCTGGAGTAGCTAGACTGGCGGCCATACGAGTGTATTCAATGAAATTGTTTGTTTGTTGTTTCAATTCTTCATTACTTTTAGTACTAACTTTTAATTCAACTAGCTCTTCCAGTTTTTCTCTGAAGAGATCCCAATCCGTGAATCGATTAGTAAGGTTTTGCTTTTTATTTTTCTTGATGACTATAGCGCTTACTGACAACAGTTCAGGAATGTGATCAGATGTTAAGTCGTTAATTCCTTCGACTCTAGTGTAACTGGATGAAATACCTTTTATGATGAAGAAATCAAGCAGATCTGGTATTTGTCCTGCATCCGTTGGCCAATACGTTGGCTCCCTTGGAGACAGATATTCACATTTGTTTTCATGAATGGCATTGAAGAAAGCATTTCCTTTCCCAGGAGAAATTAGCCTGGAACCCCAAGCTGTATGTTTTATATTATAGTCCCCTCCAATACTAAATCTTGGACCGAGCTTATTAAAGACGTTATTAAATTGTAACTTCGTTGCTGTATGCCGTGTAGGACAGTATGCTGCCGCAATATTTAGATCTGCGCCATTATATTGGATTGAGATAACAGTTGCTTGCATGTAGCTTTCTCGAATATCCTCTTGTTGATTATGTTTGATATTATTTTTAATTAGTACAGCTGAACCACCTCTGGCTCTTTCACTAGGATGGGTTGTCCAGTAGGAATTAAATCCCTTTATTCTGAAAAAGCTTTTGTTGGAGAAGTGCGTTTCTGAAATAAGTGCAATATCTATGTTGTTTGTATGAAGAAATATTTCCAGTTCTTGGGCTCGTTGGTTGAGCCCATTAGCGTTCCAAGTTACAATGCGTAAGAACGAGATAATCATTTGTGTGTATGCTGACTTTTTTTGCTAGGCGGATAGAAATTAATTTCTAGTTTTGCCACCCTTTCTGTTAAGTGACCAAGTGTCTGTTGAATTTGACTAAGCTTTTTAATAATTTCAAAGTCATTAAACTCGCTATTAACTTCTATGTGTTTGTTGTTTTGGTTTGATTCATCAGCAGATAATTTGATGATTTGCGCATAGGATAATCCAACTGTGGATGTTCTATTATTCTGTTGACTTTTAATTTTGTTCTGATATACACAGCATCCTTTATAATTTGCAGTATGTCCTTGTTGTTGACAAAGAGCACAAGAAGGCGCGATATCTGGTTGTTTTTTGCATTTTGTCGTGTGATGATCTCCAGCACATTTAACGCATTTGGTTTGACGATAGCAAAAACTCTTGATATGTCCAAGTTGTTGACAATTCGTACATTGTGGAATGTCCCTTGTCTTGTTAGGTGGCTCAATTTTAACTATACAGTACGCAAGTTTCTTGATGTTGTATACTTCTTTATTGTTGTCTTTTTGTTTTAAGTCGATGTAAAACAATGGAAAGTGTTTCCTGTCTTTTACACCATTAGTTGTGACCATTTTATATATAGTATGTTAGTAATACCTGCGACTTCATGTCCCTTATTTTCTAAGTCTGCTTTTATTACATCGTGACTAATGGAAGATGGTAAGCCTCTGATAACTACTCTATAAGCAAGCCTTTTTGCTCTTCAGCTGATAGGTGTGATATTCTATATTTTCTGATTGGTTGCTGGATTCTTTTTTTAATTCTTCCAGTAATTTTTTGACATTTCTGTAATCATTTTTATTTTGAAAGGTAATTTTAATGTCACTATTTGAAAGCGCCTTAAAATTAGTTGATTCACTAGTGATTTTTATTACTTTTTGTCGAAAAAGTTTGAAATTTTTAATATTGCTCACGTTAATGGATAGAGGCAGTGGTATTTTTGGGTTTTTCTGTTCAGTGTTATTGATCACAATTTGTGTAGTATTTTTTGGAGGAGTTTTCGTTTTTGTGCGCCTGCGTTTCCTAGCATTTCTGTTATCAGCACTGGAAACTTCTTTTTCCAGTTCTTCCTCATCTGTGCAATAATCCTCTTGACTCAGAAAAACTGGAAATTGCCGCAGCAACCAGTTGGAATTATTTGAATGTTCATTTTGACTGGATGATGGCTGAATAGGGTTGGAAAAAAGATTGTTAACTCGTGCTGAATCCTTAGCTATGCTATTTTAACCTTTTCTTTTAGTGTAGAGTTTTCTGTCTTAAGTTCAGCAACTTCATTGCTCAGCTGCGCGATTAGTTTCTCCATTTTTTGAAATTTATTTAACAGCTCCTCGCTGTTTATAATATTTGTTGATGCACTCGGCATTTATCTGATAATGAAGTTACTTTTTCAGTGGAGATTGCGTTGTTTGCAAATATTTTTTGTATTGGTGATCTGATTGTAATGGAGCCGTTACTCTTTTGAGCGTTGATATCGCTTAGCTTATTTTTGGTAACATTAGAATTTTGTAGCAATGTTTGGTCCCCCTAGAATCCATGAGACCGACCTCCGGAGAGAGTAGATTTTCCAGAACATCAGGTCTGCCACCTAGGGTAATAGTTTCCCTGTTTGTTTTATCCATATCGTTTTGTTTTTATAGTGTTATTACACTCGCCTCTAGAAGTTCAGCCGTTGTGATACATAAAAAATGCAAAACAAACGACATATATATATATATATATATATATATATATATATATATATATATATATATATATATATATATATATATATATATATATATATATATATATATATATATATATATATATATATATATATATATATATATATATATATATATATATATATATATATACTTTTAATCAAACACATTTCCAATATTTTATTCGCAGGGAACCGAAAATAATCAACAAGGTGCAAGTTGAATTGTACAAGTTGAAATGTGCGAAGTGGAATTGTGCCCAGTTGAATAGTGCCAAGTGGAATTGTGTGCAGTAGAATTGTATCTAGTGGAATTGTGCTAGTGGAATAGGCCTAGAATCTGACTTGATACTTTTGGTCCATAATTATGGCAGTTCGCTGATACAGACACACATTTTTTGTAAGACAAATCTTGACTGATTTCGTTTTGTGTTTCGTTCACGCAAGCACCGATTTTATATTTTTATTTCATTTTATTTTGACTGACAAACTTTTATTCGCAATAGAATTCAGGCTTAATTTTATTTTTAATCGACCAAAATGCAAGAGTTTCAAAATTCAAATATAATAGTTTGTTCAAAACATTTTTCGTTGGGGCAAGGTTAATAAAGTTTCAGATTCCTACAAAAAATTGAATCTGAGTTTAAACGTACTTAGATATATATCTTCCTCTAATGGAAGTTTCGTTGAAGAATAAATTTTGTGCTATTGTTTTGTGCTACTTTTGTTTCCTAATTTGAAAATGATTACGAGTGTGGTGTTATACTGTTAACATGAGCTTTCGTGTTGAATATCTGTCTGCGCATTTTCACATCTAGATTACGTTAAAACCACAACGTATTTGAGTAACTGGAGATCTGATATTTCTTTGAATGATTTTGATTTACTTGTACGGTTTATTTCAGTTCTATTCATTTGTAGTTGATGCACCTTGAGCTTACCTCTGGTGGGGGCTATTACCAAGGTGATCAATTACAAAGTTTCTGTTATTTCTGTTCATTCTGAATCTAAAAGGTCGAGTGTAAGTTGTGTAGTTAACTACACGATTATTAGTAAAGTGTGGATACTTAATCAATAGTCAGTGTTAGGAAAGTCTGAGTTAAAACCCTTATACTTATATATCCTTAGTTTTGCAGTAAATTAGTACTTGGATTGCATAGAATAGGAAACGAACCAGTTAATTGACCAGATTTCCGAAAACTTCAAGCGTCATCCAACGATGCATAGTTTAGAAATTGTGTTGTCTTGTGCTAATTAATTTATCAAAAATTATGTAAAAGTTGTAATCTAAGTTGTAATCGGATGCCGTGATTTTCATTTAAATTAGTTAAATCCTATTAAGTAGTAATTATTTAGTAAAATATTTAATATTTAGTAATAATGATTTGATTTTGTTTTATTGTTAATTATTTTATTTTTATACCGACAGTTTCATCGAAGTTACTCCTCGGCATATTGCAACTGTTAGTATCACCAGTTGCAGATACCAGAAACCCAGATGGTATAATTAAAATCATCATAACTACATACTGAAGTCAGATTAATTTATAAGTATATCTAACATTTTATTTTTACAGAAATAACTGCTGCTTTCAAACCGAGTTGTCAAACCGAGAATCTGACGATAGTGATCGCACCGGTAATATGAACTCTAGGGCCACATTAGACACTGTGACAATAGAGTCATTAAAAAGAAAGCGTGGCGCGTTTAACAACTTAGAAACTTTGACAGTGTCAAATGGGCGTTTTTTTTTAGTTTTTTGTAACCTATTAAGTCTAAAGACTTGATTTTCAAAAATTGAAAACAATCAGAGTGGACGAAACTGTGCTAAACTATTACAATTCATGGGCAAAAACGGTAATTGTAGAAGATAGAAGGGTTGACGGGCGTTCGCAGACCGAAAAAGAAGCTTTGTCGTTAGACTGGATGGTCGAGAGGTACGGGATGTGTGTTATGGGAAAAAGATTTAACTTGTTAACAAATCATAGAAGGCTGGAAATCTGGTTCAGCCCGGCATCAAAGCCATGCCCACTTACAGATCGATGGATGCAATGTTTACAATCGTTCAAGATGAATGTTATCCATAAACTGGGCAAAACCAACATTGCTGATTCATTGTTTAGACGCCAAGGAAAATATGAAACTTTAGAAACAACAGTACCAAAAGCGTTAACATTAAATGATGTGAAAGAAGCTGTTTTGAAGGACGGGAAGATTACAGAGTTCAAATACTATTTGAAATATGAAACATGGCCTGCAGAGATATCGAGGTACAAAAAGTATACTGAATAGTTTTCAGAAGTCGACGGAATATTCCTACGTTTGCAAATAATAGTTGTACCACAGGATCAACAGGAACAAATATTACAATTGGCTCATGAGAGGCATCCGGGAGAGTCAGCGATGAAATGGTGATTAAGAACAAAAACATAGTGGTACAATCAGTCGATGTGGTAAAGTTCGTTAAAAATTGTCAGTCATGTTAAATGGTAGGAAAACATTGTAATCCAGAACCACTGTATCATATGCTATAATATTATATTTTGTTGATCACTGCCGAGATAATGAGGAGGTCCTTATTAAGGACAGTTGTTACCCGATTTGGAGTACCTGCGACTATAATTACTGTCAATGGGCCTCAGCTCGTCAGTAAAGAACTAGAATAATATTGTGACACTGAAAATAGAAATCAAGCATACAATTCCGTTATCACCGCAATACAATGGTGAAGTCGAGCGGCAGAACCGTTCATTATTTAAACGACTAAGAATTGCTCAGATAGAGAAGAAGCATTCTAAAGATCTTTTAGAATGCGTACTGCAAAATGAAATTTGGCGGTGAAATTCTCGTTTTCGATTTCGTTTGTCATTCAGATCCAAAATCATTTCATACATTAAAACACAAGCAATTTATTTATAATTTAAAACTTTATTAAAACAAAACTAAAATGTAAATAAATTAAAAATTGTACACCAAGTAATTATATTTATTTTATAGTCCAAACAAATGTTGAATCAAACCTAAAAATGAAAACAATAATTTATAATTTAATATTAATATTAAACGTTAAAATAATTATGAACTGTATACAGAAACAAGAAGTAAGTGAAATTCAAAACCAATAAAATAAAATTGTGCTTTTCATTTTTATTGACGTAAAAATCCACTATAGACAAAATGATGTTGATGTTAGATCGGAAGTAAGTTTCAAGTGAACGGCTTTAGTTACTAGACAAATAAAAATTGCCAAGTACGGTTTTGATGGAACTTTGCCTTGAATTTTGTAGTGGACAAAAAAGGTCCAGCATAGTCAATTTCATTTTTAAAGAATGTTAGTGGTGCTGGATTGGCCCTTTCAGCCTGAAAGTCAGCCATTAACTGTTGTAATAATCTTGGCTTGGCTCGGCAAACCCTTTTTCCTAAATGTCTACACGATTTAGGCCAATAATTTGGCGTGCTGCTGCAAGTAACGCCTGCGAACCAATACGTAAGTGCTTCATATGAAGAAACCGTAATAAAACCATTGTGAAGAAATTTAAAGCGATTTTAACGAAGTATCGTATCTTGCACGCTAAATTTATCGCGTTATACAATCCAATATATTCAGTTGAAAAACATTTAATTTGAACCGAGCGCAAGATTGCGTTTAATCCAGCCAAGGAACTTCTAGTATGGATTTGCTCGAGAGGATCACTAATAGAATGAATCATGACAGATAATGTTTGTTTTCGAGTCTCAAGCAATGAGTTCTTGAGATGTTACCGCCATTACTTCAACAGCCCTAAGCTCGTTAAGATATTGCTCTAACCGTGTTTTTATTGTGAATTTATTTGAGAATTTTGAGAAATGGCGATTTGGGTAAGTACAAATATTGTTGTTATTTACAATGGTTACAGGATGAGAATTTAATGCGGTATCGAAAAGAAAATGGTAGGTACATTTGAGGTAAGAATATAGTATATTTCGAAAACCAACATGGTTGCATAGTAGTAGTTGCATAGTTCTATAACAAGAAAACTGTATAAGAAACACTTTGTACTAAATGTAGTTACGTATGCACTAACGCTGTTTTTTCTTTTAAATACTCGGTACAATCGCACCTGGCCGAAATAATGTTAAATATGCGTCTCGAACATGCCAAAAACTTCAAAATAATTTTTCAATTGTACCAGGCGAGCAGAATCAAAAACTGTTATAAATGATTTTAACAAAGGGGGGTTCGTTTCTGAGCTATACAGATAAATATAACACAAACCCAAAGTGTTCTACTTTTTGTTTTATCACAGAAACGAACCCCCCTTTATTCAAATTATTTATAACTCCTGCGATTCATGCTTGCCTGGTAGAATTGAATTTTTTTTTTTGAGAATTTTGCCAACTTGTTCTTTCTTGTTCGATCGAGGATTATCATTATGAATATATAAAAGAAGAATTACAAGAATTACAAACATAATTTTATGAAAAACTCAAAAATCTTCGTGCAAAATCATCAAAAAAAATTCAATTGCCCACGGTGGCAAGCAGGATCTCAAACACAAATGATTCTGCTTACTACCTTGGCTACCACATCATATACAAGTTAAATAAATTGGTTTGTTTTATGCAATCGTGCGTTTTTTGTATTTTTTAATTTACAATGGTTACAGGATGAGAATTTAATGCGGTATCGAAAAGAAAATGGTAGGTACATTTGAGGTAAGAATATATTTCGAAAACCAACATAGTTGCATAGTTTATAACAAGAAAACTGTATAAGAAACATTTTGTATTAAATGTAGTAGGTATGTATGCCCTAACAGAGACATTTATTTTGCTCTGCACGATTGCATAAAACAAACAAATTTATATTACACTGTATATGATGAGATAGCCGAGGTAGTAAGGTGATGGATTGGAGTGACGAAGGTCTTGAGTTCGAGTCCAAGCCAAAGCAAAAATATATTTTTAGATGAAAAAAATTGGAGATAATTCGAGAGATTATCATCGGGATCGGGATCGATTCGATGCAAAAAGAAATTGGTAAAATTCGAATAAATTCGTGTAAATAAAAAAAAAAAATCAAATTTTTGCTTAAAAGAAAAAAAAAAAATAAAGTCGGAAGTTTGAAGAATCGAACTCCAGACCTTCCGCATACCGCTCCTTCATCTTACCACCCAACCAATCATCTCTATATAATTTCTACTCAGTTTTTCGTTTAAATACTGATAAATTTGGACTTGGCGAAAAATCGCATAAAAATATTTGTTATTTTACCAGGCGAACAGAATTTAAAAAACAACACATTTGTCATCAACGTGACATTATTTTGTATCAAAGCGTGCCACTTCAAGTTATGTGACACTCGAACATACAAAATAAAGTCATATTGCTGACAATTCTACCTTCTTGTAATTTTTGTTCGCCTGTTAAAATGACAAAAAATTTTTGCGATTTTTGATGAAAAAAAAAAAATTTTTTTTTTCAATTTTCTGCTCAACTGGTAAATAAAAATTAACTTTTTTTAATTAAAAAGGCAATCTTAACTCAATATCAACCACCCAAATAGAAAATTTGAGTTCGATCCGAGCGGCAGAAGGATTTTTTTTGTTTGCAATAAAAAGCTCCAAATTTTCTAGTTGGATGGTTGCTATTGAGTTAAGATTGCCTTTTTAATTAAAAAAAGTTAATTTTTATTTACCAGTTGAGCAGAAAATTGAAAAAAAAATTTTTTTTTTTTTCATCAAAAATCGCAAAAATTTTTTGTCATTTTAACAGGCGAACAAAAATTACAAGAAGGTAGAATTGTTAGCAATATGACTTTATTTTGTATGTTCGAGTGTCACATAACTTGAAGTGGCACGCTTTGATACAAAATAATGTCACGTTGATGACAAATGTGTTGTTTTTTAAATTCTGTTCGCCTGGTAAAATTTCAAATATTTTTATGCGATTTTTCGCTAAGTCCAAATTTATCAGTATTTAAACGAAAAACTGAGTAGAAATTATATAGAGATGAGTGGTTGGGTGGTAAGATGAAGGAGCGGTATGCGGAAGGTCTGGAGTTCGATGCTTCAAACTTCCGACTTTATTTTTTTTTAAGCAAAAATTTGATTTTTTTTTTATTTCCACGAATTTTACCAAATTTTTTTTTGTAGCGATCTCGATCCCGATTAATTTTCTCGGATTATCCACAATTCAAAATTTTTCATCTAAAAACAAATTTTTTCGTTGACTTTGCTTGGATTCGAACTCTAGACCTTCGTCACTCCAATCCATCACCTTACTACCTCGGCTATCACATCATATACAAGTTAATATACATTTGTTTGTTTTATGCAATCAAAACAAATTTGTCTATAATAAGTCGATATGGTGACATCTCTGTTTGGGCATATGTATTACATTTAAAACACAGTGTTTCTGCTAAGTGCTGAAATATTTGTGTTTTACTTAAGAGGGCATGTGTTTTACTTTTGTAAAAATGTCTGAGGCTCGATTTTTTAAATAATTACATAATTAATTACGTAACATTATTATTGCATTAAAATTTTGTTTTTAAACATTGTTGTTTGTTGTTAAACATTATTATTGCATTAAAATAATATGGATTAGTTGTACTAAATATTCTGGTAACGAAGTCGCCATAAATTCAAACTACTCATAAAATTTAGCAAGTGTAGTACGTATGCTCTAACAGAGATGTCACCGTATCCATGTTAGAAACAAACATTTGTTTTGCTCTGCAAAAACATTAGTTATGGTCAAAAATATCTCAACATGATCTAGATTCGAACTTGAGACCTTCTGCACTCCAGTCCACTGCGTTACCAACTGCGCTAACAAGTTATACTAACCTTTCTTGTTTTATTCGATCATAATATTTATTTTAAATATTTTAACAGGCAAACAGATTTCGAAAAAAATACCACATATTCAACTACTACTATAATAAACGCTATATACATAATTCTACTCGCCTGTTACAAAACTAAATATTTCAAATTAAATTTTCGAGTAACAAAAATTTCTTGTATTTTTTGAATTTCGTTTGCCTCTTAAAAAAGAAATGGGCGATTCCCAACACAAGACCACCAACATGACAAACAACTCACCTAACAACCACACCATCAATTCTACGTTATATTGATAGTACTCTACGCAATATTTATTACAATAAAATGGTCGAGAACAAAATAGATCTAACAGAGATTTTCTAGATCGGATTTTAACAAGAAAATTTCAATTGAGATATTTTTGTTATAACAGGAAACCATAAGTCGAAAGCAACAGTCCAATAAAAAATTATTAGATGTTAAATAAAAAACAAAAATGTTGATCACGGTGAGGGGCTTGAGGCTTGAACTTAAGACCTTAAGCATTTTAATCTACTCTCTTACCACCGCGTCAGCAATTTATAAATATATGTATAACACTTTTCAATTTGCCTAAGTTCTTATTTATATTTTTTAGAAATAAGCAATTCTCTGTTACATTTTTAATTTCCCAAAAATTAATTAATGGCAATAAGTAGCTAGTTGTAATTTAATGTCTGTAATATACTTACATTAGATATTCACAATATTCAAAATATCTTTTCTCATTTCTTCTGATAACAACATTTAGGGGTATAGTTTTTAATTTTTTAATTTCTTACAACATAATTTTGTATCAATTTATTTATATCGGATTTTTAGCAATGTGAAATTAAACCCAAGCGTCTTAATCGACTCGCCATCTTATTATCAGGCCGACATCTGATTTATCTTTTAAAAATAGATTGAATATTTTCCCACAGCTGGGCTCATAATTCTTACAAGTTTATTGATACATATTTTGCATAATTCATACGCATAATGCGTTGAGACCTATAATTACAATGAGGGAGGGGAGGAAGGGGGGCATTTAATACAAATTTGGTCTAAAATTGTGTTCGAATGCACAAAATTTCGCTCGATAACTATTTTCGTGACGGATAGGGTTATCTAAAACAAAGCGCGGTCGCCTACTTTTTTAATTAAGTCTCGACTGTGAGCCGAACAGTCTAAATCAGTCTCGACTATAGCCCAGTGACATGGAATTATACGGCAAGACCGAAGTGAGTCTTGACTGTGGCTTTATAACATGGAAAGGCAGCTGGGTATCCTGACAGGGAATGGCTGGGTTGTCGCTTTGCTGTGCGACATTCTTATTGAGTCATTTGAACGAAACACAAAATAAAATATTTTATTGAATAAAAAATTAACCCTATTAAAATAAAAAAATGAAAATATGTTGGTGTTGTTGGTCCCATTGTTGTTGTCGGCTGCTGTCATAAATGATGATGGCGATGTTGATGTTGCTGCTGATGTCGTCTTTGTTGTTGGTGATAGCGGTGATGATTTTTAAGATGCGTTGCTGCTAGTCCCGTTCTGTCTGCAAAAAAAAAAAAAAAATTCTTATGAGTACCACGTATCAAAGAAATCATATTTAAAATTTGGTTAAAATGTACTCACCGCTGGTCAGTGCATCAATTCGCACTCGGCCGATTTAGGTTTTCGACGCTGGTTTATCAGCAGTTAATTTATTTTTATTATCATTAATCTATTTTATGTGGTGTTTTTATTTAATTATTTATTTATATACACCGCCACCATTGCTGCACGTGAAGAGTGCGTCTGTGATCAGCATGATATCCGAGATGAGACTGAAAATTAATTTATTTTGTTTTGTGTTCGTCAATCGTCGCGTTGTGTAATTTATTCTCGTAATTTTTGGTCTGTGGTCTGTGGATTAACGATGGTGGACGTGAGATCCTCACTGCGCAATCGTTGTGAAAAGTGCGGCGCCAAGGAACATATTGTGGAATACCATATGTTGTAGTGTTTAATTGGGTCAACCGCTACATCCATTTGGATAGCTGAAATATTACTCACATTATGTTAAACATTCAATTTAATTGAAAATCACCTGAACAACATCTCACCAATTGAGAGCCTAAAATCGAAAATCTGCAATTGTGCTCCGATTTTGATGAGTGATACCTCTAACAATAGGCGTTGAGACCTATAATTGTCACACCAACGAGCATTTGGATCGCTCAAATATTTCTACAGATTTCGTAGAAAATTCAGTTTTATTGAAAATCACCAGAACAGCAGCCTACCAATTCAGAGCCTAAAATCGAAAATCTGCAATTGTGCTCTGATTTTGATGAGTGACACCTCAATCAATAGGCGTTGAGACCTATAATTGTCACACCAACGAGCGTTTGGATCGCTCTGAACAAAAGAAATATCTGATAATCACCTGAACAATAGCCTACCAATTCAGAGCCTAAAATCGAAAATCTGCAATTGTGCTCTGATTTTGATGAGCGACACCTCAATCAATAGGCGTTAAGACTTATAATTGTCACACCAACGAGCGTTTGGATCGCTCGAATATTTCTACAGATTTCGTAGAAAACTCAATTTTATTGAAAATCACCTGAACAATAGCCTACCAATTCAGAGCCTAAAATCGAAAATCTGCAGTTGTGCTCTGATTTTGATGAGTGATATCTCAATCAATAGGCGTTGAGGCCTATAATTGCCGTACCAACGAGCATTTGGATCGCTCAAACATTTCTACAGATTTCGTAGAAAATTCAATTTTATTGAAAATCACCTAAACACCAATAGCCTACCAATTCAGAGCTTAAAATCGAAAATCTGCAATTGTGCTCCGATTTTGATGAGTGATACCTCGATCAACAGGCGTGGAGACCTATAATTACGAGCGTTTGGATCGCTTGAATATTTCTACAGATTTCGTAGAAAATTCAATTTTATTGAAAATCACCTGAACAATAGCCTAACAATTCAGAGCCTCAAATCGAAAATCTTCAATTGTGCTCCGATTTTGATGAGTGATACCTCTATCAATAGGCGTTGAGACCTATAATTGTCACACCAACGAGCGTTTGGATTGCTCGAATATTTCTACAGATATCGAAGAAAATTCAATTTTATTGAAAATCACCTGAACAATAGCCTACCAATTCAGAGCCTAAAATCGAAAATCTGCAATTGTGCTCCGATTTTGATGAGTGACACCTCAATCAATAGGCGTTGAGACCTATAATTGCCGTACCAACGAGCATATGGATCGCTCGAATATTTCTACAGATTTCGTATAAAATTCAGTTTTATTGAAAATCACCTGAACAATAGCCTACCAATTCAGAGCCTAAAATCGAAAATCTGCAATTGTGCTCTGATTTTGATTAGTGACACCTCTATCAATAGGCGTTGAGACCTATAATTGTCACACCAACGAGCGTTTGGATTGCTCGAATATTTCTACAGATATCGAAGAAAATTCAATTTTATTGAAAATCACCTGAACAATAGCCTACCAATTCAGAGCTTAAAATCGAAAATCTGCAATTGTGCTCCGATTTTGATGAGTGACACCTCTATCAATAGGCGTTGAGACCTATAATTGTCACACAAACGAGCGTTTGGATCGCTCAAATATTTCTACAGATTTCGTAGAAAATTCAGTTTTATTGAAAATCACCTGAACAATAGCCTACCAACTCTGAGCCTAAAATCGAAAATCTGCAATTGTGCTCTGATATTGATGAGTGATACCTATATCAATAGGCGTTGAGACCTATAATTGTCACACCAACGAGCGCTTGGATCGCTCGAATATTTCTACAGATTTCGTAGAAAATTCAATTTTATTGAAAATCACCTGAACAATAGCCCACCAATTCAGAGCCTCAAATCGAAAATCTTCAATTGTGCTCCGATTTTGATGAGTGATACCTCTATCAATAGGCGTTGAGACCTATAATTGTCACACCAACGAGCGTTTGGATTGCTCGAATATTTCTACAGATATCGAAGAAAATTCAATTTTATTGAAAATCACCTGAACAATAGCCCACCAATTCAGAGCTTAAAATCAAAAATCTGCAATTGTGCTCTGATTTTGATGAGTGACACCTATATCAATAGGCGTTGAGACCTATAATTGTCACACAAACGAGCGTTTGGATCGCTCAAATATTTCTACAGATTTCGTAGAAAATTCAGTTTTATTGAAAATCACCTGAACAATAGCCTACCAACTCTGAGCCTAAAATCGAAAATCTGCAATTGTGCTCTGATATTGATGAGTGATACCTCTATCAATAGGCGTTGAGACCTATAATTGTCACACAAACGAGCGTTTGGATCGCTCAAATATTTCTACAGATTTCGTAGAAAATTCAGTTTTATTGAAAATCACCTGAACAATAGCCTACCAACTCTGAGCCTAAAATCGAAAATCTGCAATTGTGCTCTGATATTGATGAGTGACACTTCTATCAATAGGCGTTGAGACCTATAATTGTCACACCAACGAGCGTTAGGATCGCTCGAATATTTCTACAGATTTCGTAGAAAATTCAGTTTTATTGAAAATCACCTGAACAATAGCCTACCAATTCAGAGCTTAAAATCGAAAATCTGCAATTGTGCTCCGATTTTGATGAGTGAAACCTCTATCAATAGGCGTTGAGACCTATAATTGTCACACAAACGAGCGTTTGGATCGCTCAAATATTTCTACAGATTTCGTAGAAAATTCAATTTTATTGAAAATCACCTGAACAAGCCTACCAATTCAGAGCCTAAAATCAAAAATCTGCAATTGTGCTCCGATTTTGATGAGTGAAACCTCTATCAATAGGCGTTGAGACCTATAATTGTCACACAAACGAGCGTTTGGATCGCTCAAATATTTCTACAGATTTCGTAGAAAATTCAGTTTTATTGAAAATCACCTGAACAATAGCCTACCAATTCAGAGCCTAAAATCGAAAATCTGCAATTGTGCTCCGATTTTAATAAGTGACACCTCTATCAATAGGCGTTGAGACCTATAATTGCCACACCAACGAGCATTTGGGTAGCTCAAATATTTCTACAGATTTCGTAGAAAATTCAGTTTTATTGAAAATCACCTGAACAATAGCCTACCAATTCAGAGCTTAAAATCGAAAATCTGCAATTGTGCTCCGATTTTAATTAGTGATACCTCTATCAATAGGCGTTGAGACCTACATATAATTGTCACACAAACGAGCGTTTGGATCGCTCGAATATTTCTACAGATTTCGTAGAAAATTCAATTTTATTGAAAATCACCTGAACAATAGCCTACCAATTCAGAGCCTAAAATCGAAAATCTGCAATTGTGCTCCGATTTTGATGAGTGATACCTCTATCAATAGGCGTTGAGACCTATAATTGTCACACCAACGATCGTTTGGATCGCTCAAATATTTCTACAGATTTCGTAGAAAATTCAGTTTTATTGAAAATCACCTGAACAATAGCCTACCAATTCAGAGCCTGAAATCAAAAAACTGCAATTGTGCTCTGATTTTAATTAGTGATACCTCTATCAATAGGCGTTGAGACCTATAATTGTCACACAAACGAGCGTTTGGATCGCTCGAATATTTCTACAGATTTCGTAGAAAATTCAGTTTTATTGAAAATCACCTGAACAATAGCCTACCAATTCAGAGCCTAAAAGCGAAAATCTGGAATTGTGCCCTGATTTTGATGAGTGATACCTCTATCAATAGGCGTTGAAACCTATAATTGCCGTACCAACGAGCATATGGATCGCTCAAATATTTCTACAGATTTCGTAGAAAATTCAGTTTTATTGAAAATCACCTGAACAATAGCCTACCAATTCAGAGCTTAAAATCGAAAATCTGCAATTGTGCTCCGATTTTGATGAGTGATACCTCTATCAATAGGCGTTGAGACCTATAATTGCCGTACCAACGAGCATATGGATCGCTCGAATATTTCTACAGATTTCGTAGAAAATTCAGTTTTATTGAAAATCACCTGAACAATAGCCTACCAATTCAGAGCCTAAAAGCGAAAATCTGCAATTGTGCTCCGATTTTGATGAGTGACACCTCTATCAATAGGCGTTGAGACCTATAATTGCCGTACCAACGAGCGTTTGGATCGCTCGAAAATTTCTACAGATTTCGTAGAAAATTCAATTTTATTGAAAATCACCTGAACAATAGCCTACCAACCAATTCAGAGCCTAAAATCGAAAAACTGCAATTGTGCTCCGATTTTGATGAGTGACACCTCTATCAATAGGCGTTGAGACCTATAATTGTCACACCAACGAGCGTTTGGATCGCTCGAATATTTCTACAGATTTCGTAGAAAATTCAATTTTATTGAAAATCACCTGAACAATAGCCTACCAATTCAGAGCCTAAAACCGATAATCTGCAATTGTGCTCCGATTTGGATGAGTGACACCTCAATCAATAGGCGTTGAGGCCTATAATTGTCACACAAACGTGCGTTTGGATCGCTCGAATATTTCTACAGATTTCGACAAAAATTCAATTTTATTGAAAATCACCTGAACAATAGCCCACCAATTCAGAGCCTAAAATCGAAAATCTGCAATTGTGCTCCGATTTTGATGAGTGACACCTCAATCAATAGGCGTTGAGACCTATAATTGTCACACAAACGAGCGTTTGGATCGCTCGAATATTTCTACAGATTTCGAAGAAAATTCAGTTATATTAAAAATCACCTGAACAATAGCCTACCAATTCAGAGTTTAAAATCGAAAATCTGCAATTGTGCTCTGATTTTGATGAATGACACCTATATCGATAGGCGTCGAGACCTATAATTGCCGTACCAACGAGCATTTGGATCGCTCAAACATTTCTACAGATTTCGTAGAAAATTCAGTTTTATTGAAAATCACCTGAACAATAGCCTATACCAATTCAGAGCCTAAAATCGAAAATCTGCAATTGTGCTCCGATTTTGATGAGTGACACCTCAATCAATAGGCGTTGAGACCTATAATTGTCACACAAACGAGCGTTTGGATCGCTCAAATATTTCTACAGATTTCGAAAAAAATTCAGTTTTATTGAAAATCACCTGAACAATAGCCTACCAATTCAGAGCCTAAAATCGAAAATCTGCAATTGTGCTCTGATTTTGATGAGTGACACCTCTATCGATAGGCGTCGAGACCTATAATTGCCGTACCAACGAGCATTTGGATCGCTCAAACATTTCTACAGATTTCGTAGAAAATTCAGTTTTATTGAAAATCACCTGAACAATAGCCTACCAATTCAGAGCCTAAAATCGAAAATCTGCAATTGTGCTCTGATTTTGATGAGTGACACCTCTATCAATAGGCGTTGAGACCTATAATTGTCACACCAACGAGCGTTAGGATCGCTCGAATATTTCTACAGATTTCGTAGAAAATTCAATTTTATTGAAAATCACCTGAACAATAGCCTATACCAATTCAGAGCCTAAAATCGAAAATCTGCAATTGTGCTCCGATTTTGATGAGTGACACCTCAATCAATAGGCGTTGAGACCTATAATTGTCACACAAACGAGCGTTTGGATCGCTCAAATATTTCTACAGATTTCGAAAAAAATTCAGTTTTATTGAAAATCACCTGAACAATAGCCTACCAATTCAGAGCCTAAAATCGAAAATCTGCAATTGTGCTCTGATTTTGATGAGTGACACCTCTATCGATAGGCGTCGAGACCTATAATTGCCGTACCAACGAGCATTTGGATCGCTCAAACATTTCTACAGATTTCGTAGAAAATTCAGTTTTATTGAAAATCACCTGTACAATAGCCTACCAATTCAGAGCCTAAAATCGAAAATCTGCAATTGTGCTCCGATTTTGATGAGTGACACCTCTACCAATAGGCGTTGAGAATTTGTTGAAGTTTTTATAATTGCCGTACCAACGAGCATTTGGATCGCTCAAATATTTCTACAGATTTCGAAGAAAATTCAGTTTTATTGAAAATCACCTGAACAATAGCCTACCAATTCAGAGTTTAAAATCGAAAATCTGCAATGGTGCTCTGATTTTGATGAATGACACCTATATCGATAGGCGTCGAGACCTATAATTGCCGTACCAACGAGCATTTGGATCGCTCAAACATTTCTACAGATTTCGTAGAAAATTCAGTTTTATTGAAAATCACCTGAACAATAGCCTATACCAATTCAGAGCCTAAAATCGAAAATCTGCAATTGTGCTCCGATTTTGATGAGTGACACCTCAATCAATAGGCGTTGAGACCTATAATTGTCACACAAACGAGCGTTTGGATCGCTCAAACATTTCTACAGATTTCGAAAAAAATTCAGTTTTATTGAAAATCACCTGAACAATAGCCTACCAATTCAGAGCCTAAAATCGAAAATCTGCAATTGTGCTCTGATTTTGATGAGTGACACCTCTATCGATAGGCGTCGAGACCTATAATTGCCGTACCAACGAGCATTTGGATCGCTCAAACATTTCTACAGATTTCGTAGAAAATTCAGTTTTATTGAAAATCACCTGAACAATAGCCTACCAATTCAGAGCTTAAAATCAAAAATCTGCAATTGTGCTCTGATATTGATGAGTGATACCTCTATCAATACGCGTTGAGACCTATAATTGCCGAACCAACGAGCATTTGGATCGCTCAAATATTTCTACAGATTTCGACGAAAATTCAGTTATATTAAAAATCACCTGAACAATAGCCTACCAATTCAGAGTTTAAAATCGAAAATCTGCAATTGTGCTCTGATTTTGATGAATGACACCTCTATCGATAGGCGTCGAGACCTATAATTGCCGTACCAACGAGCATTTGGATCGCTCAAACATTTCTACAGATTTCGTAGAAAATTCAGTTTTATTGAAAATCACCTGAACAATAGCCTATACCAATTCAGAGCCTAAAATCGAAAATCTGCAATTGTGCTCTGATTTTGATGAGTGACACCTCTATCAATAGGCGTTGAGACCTATAATTGTCACACCAACGAGCGTTAGGATCGCTCGAATATTTCTACAGATTTCGAAGAAAATTCAATTTTATTGAAAATCACCTGAACAATAGCCTATACCAATTCAGAGCCTAAAATCGAAAATCTGCAATTGTGCTCCGATTTTGATGAGTGACACCTCAATCAATAGGCGTTGAGACCTATAATTGTCACACAAACGAGCGTTTGGATCGCTCAAATATTTCTACAGATTTCGAAAAAAATTCAGTTTTATTGAAAATCACCTGAACAATAGCCTACCAATTCAGAGCCTAAAATCGAAAATCTGCAATTGTGCTCTGATTTTGATGAGTGACACCTCTATCGATAGGCGTCGAGACCTATAATTGCCGTACCAACGAGCATTTGGATCGCTCAAACATTTCTACAGATTTCGTAGAAAATTCAATTTTATTGAAAATCACCTGAACAATAGCCTACCAATTCAGAGCCTAAAACCGATAATCTGCAATTGTGCTCCGATTTGGATGAGTGACACCTCAATCAATAGGCGTTGAGGCCTATAATTGTCACACAAACGTGCGTTTGGATCGCTCGAATATTTCTACAGATTTCGTAGAAAATTCAATTTTATTGAAAATCACCTGAGCCTACCAATTCAGAGCCTAAAATCGAAAATCTGCAATTGTGCTCCGATTTTGATGAGTGACACCTCAATCAATAGGCGTTGAGACCTATAATTGTCACACAAACGAGCGTTTGGATCGCTCGAATATTTCTACAGATTTCGAAGAAAATTCAGTTTTATTGAAAATCACCTGAACAATAGCCTACCAATTCAGAGCTTAAAATCAAAAATCTGCAATTGTGCTCTGATTTTGATGAGTGATACCTCTATCAATAGGCGTTGAGACCTATAATTGCCGAACCAACGAGCATTTGGATCGCTCAAATATTTCTACAGATTTCGACGAAAATTCAGTTATATTAAAAATCACCTGAACAATAGCCTACCAATTCAGAGTTTAAAATCGAAAATCTGCAATTGTGCTCTGATTTTGATGAATGACACCTATATCGATAGGCGTCGAGACCTATAATTGCCGTACCAACGAGCATTTGGATCGCTCAAACATTTCTACAGATTTCGTAGAAAATTCAGTTTTATTGAAAATCACCTGAACAATAGCCTATACCAATTCAGAGCCTAAAATCGAAAATCTGCAATTGTGCTCCGATTTTGATGAGTGACACCTCAATCAATAGGCGTTGAGACCTATAATTGTCACACAAACGAGCGTTTGGATCGCTCAAATATTTCTACAGATTTCGAAAAAAATTCAGTTTTATTGAAAATCACCTGAACAATAGCCTACCAATTCAGAGCCTAAAATCGAAAATCTGCAATTGTGCTCTGATTTTGATGAGTGACACCTCTATCGATAGGCGTCGAGACCTATAATTGCCGTACCAACGAGCATTTGGATCGCTCAAACATTTCTATAGATTTCGTAGAAAATTCAGTTTTATTGAAAATCACCTGAACAATAGCCTACCAATTCAGAGCCTAAAATCGAAAATCTGCAATTGTGCTCTGATTTTGATGAGTGACACCTCTATCAATAGGCGTTGAGACCTATAATTGTCACACCAACGAGCGTTAGGATCGCTCGAATATTTCTACAGATTTCGTAGAAAATTCAATTTTATTGAAAATCACCTGAACAATAGCCTACCAATTCAGAGCCTAAAACCGATAATCTGCAATTGTGCTCTGATTTGGATGAGTGACACCTCAATCAATAGGCGTTGAGACCTATAATTGTCACACAAACGTGCGTTTGGATCGCTCGAATATTTCTACAGATTTCGACAAAAATTCAATTTTATTGAAAATCACCTGAACAATAGCCCACCAATTCAGAGCCTAAAATCGAAAATCTGCAATTGTGCTCCGATTTTGATGAGTGACACCTCAATCAATAGGCGTTGAGACCTATAATTGTCACACAAACGAGCGTTTGGATCGCTCGAATATTTCTACAGATTTCGAAGAAAATTCAGTTTTATTGAAAATCACCTGAACAATAGCCTACCAATTCAGAGCTTGAAATCAAAAATCTGCAATTGTGCTCTGATTTTGATGAGTGATACCTCTATCAATAGGCGTTGAGACCTATAATTGCCGAACCAACGAGCATTTGGATCGCTCAAATATTTCTACAGATTTCGACGAAAATTCAGTTATATTAAAAATCACCTGAACAATAGCCTACCAATTCAGAGTTTAAAATCGAAAATCTGCAATTGTGCTCTGATTTTGATGAATGACACCTATATCGATAGGCGTCGAGACCTATAATTGCCGTACCAACGAGCATTTGGATCGCTCAAACATTTCTACAGATTTCGTAGAAAATTCAATTTTATTGAAAATCACCTGAACAATAGCCTATACCAATTCAGAGCCTAAAATCGAAAATCTGCAATTGTGCTCCGATTTTGATGAGTGACACCTCAATCAATAGGCGTTGAGACCTATAATTGTCACACAAACGAGCGTTTGGATCGCTCAAACATTTCTACAGATTTCGAAAAAAATTCAGTTTTATTGAAAATCACCTGAACAATAGCCTACCAATTCAGAGCCTAAAATCGAAAATCTGCAATTGTGCTCTGATTTTGATGAGTGACACCTCTATCGATAGGCGTCGAGACCTATAATTGCCGTACCAACGAGCATTTGGATCGCTCAAACATTTCTACAGATTTCGTAGAAAATTCAGTTTTATTGAAAATCACCTGAACAATAGCCTACCAATTCAGAGCCTAAAATCGAAAATCTGCAATTGTGCTCTGATTTTGATGAGTGACACCTCTATCAATAGGCGTTGAGACCTATAATTGTCACACCAACGAGCGTTAGGATCGCTCGAATATTTCTACAGATTTCGTAGAAAATTCAATTTTATTGAAAATCACCTGAACAATAGCCTATACCAATTCAGAGCCTAAAATCGAAAATCTGCAATTGTGCTCCGATTTTGATGAGTGACACCTCAATCAATAGGCGTTGAGACCTATAATTGTCACACAAACGAGCGTTTGGATCGCTCAAATATTTCTACAGATTTCGAAAAAAATTCAGTTTTATTGAAAATCACCTGAACAATAGCCTACCAATTCAGAGCCTAAAATCGAAAATCTGCAATTGTGCTCTGATTTTGATGAGTGACACCTCTATCGATAGGCGTCGAGACCTATAATTGCCGTACCAACGAGCATTTGGATCGCTCAAACATTTCTACAGATTTCGTAGAAAATTCAATTTTATTGAAAATCACCTGAACAATAGCCTACCAATTCAGAGCCTAAAACCGATAATCTGCAATTGTGCTCCGATTTGGATGAGTGACACCTCAATCAATAGGCGTTGAGGCCTATAATTGTCACACAAACGTGCGTTTGGATCGCTCGAATATTTCTACAGATTTCGACAAAAATTCAATTTTATTGAAAATCACCTGAACAATAGCCCACCAATTCAGAGCCTAAAATCGAAAATCTGCAATTGTGCTCCGATTTTGATGAGTGACACCTCAATCAATAGGCGTTGAGACCTATAATTGTTACACAAACGAGCGTTTGGATCGCTCAAATATTTCTACAGATTTCGAAGAAAATTCAGTTTTATTGAAAATCACCTGAACAATAGCCTATCAATTCAGAGCTTAAAATCAAAAATCTGCAATTGTGCTCTGATTTTGATGAGTGATACCTCTATCAATAGGCGTTGAGACCTATAATTGCCGAACCAACGAGCATTTGGATCGCTCAAATATTTCTACAGATTTCGACGAAAATTCAGTTATATTAAAAATCACCTGAACAATAGCCTACCAATTCAGAGTTTAAAATCGAAAATCTGCAATTGTGCTCTGATTTTGATGAATGACACCTATATCGATAGGCGTCGAGACCTATAATTGCCGTACCAACGAGCATTTGGATCGCTCAAACATTTCTACAGATTTCGTAGAAAATTCAGTTTTATTGAAAATCACCTGAACAATAGCCTACCAATTCAGAGCCTAAAATCGAAAATCTGCAATTGTGCTCTGATTTTGATGAGTGACACCTCTATCGATAGGCGTCGAGACCTATAATTGCCGTACCAACGAGCATTTGGATCGCTCAAACATTTCTACAGATTTCGTAGAAAATTCAGTTTTATTGAAAATCACCTGAACAATAGCCTACCAATTCAGAGCCTAAAATCGAAAATCTGCAATTGTGCTCTGATTTTGATGAGTGACACCTCTATCAATAGGCGTTGAGACCTATAATTGTCACACCAACGAGCGTTAGGATCGCTCGAATATTTCTACAGATTTCGTAGAAAATTCAATTTTATTGAAAATCACCTGAACAATAGCCTACCAATTCAGAGCCTAAAACCGATAATCTGCAATTGTGCTCCGATTTGGATGAGTGACACCTCAATCAATAGGCGTTGAGGCCTATAATTGTCACACAAACGTGCGTTTGGATCGCTCGAATATTTCTACAGATTTCGACAAAAATTCAATTTTATTGAAAATCACCTGAACAATAGCCCACCAATTCAGAGCCTAAAATCGAAAATCTGCAATTGTGCTCCGATTTTGATGAGTGACACCTCAATCAATAGGCGTTGAGGCCTATAATTGTCACACAAACGTGCGTTTGGATCGCTCGAATATTTCTACAGATTTCGACAAAAATTCAATTTTATTGAAAATCACCTGAACAATAGCCCACCAATTCAGAGCCTAAAATCGAAAATCTGCAATTGTGCTCTGATTTTGATGAGTGACACCTCTATCGATAGGCGTCGAGACCTATAATTGCCGTACCAACGAGCATTTGGATCGCTCAAACATTTCTACAGATTTCGTAGAAAATTCAGTTTTATTGAAAATCACCTGAACAATAGCCTACCAATTCAGAGCCTAAAATCGAAAATCTGCAATTGTGCTCTGATTTTGATGAGTGACACCTCTATCAATAGGCGTTGAGACCTATAATTGTCACACCAACGAGCGTTAGGATCGCTCGAATATTTCTACAGATTTCGTAGAAAATTCAATTTTATTGAAAATCACCTGAACAATAGCCTACCAATTCAGAGCCTAAAACCGATAATCTGCAATTGTGCTCCGATTTGGATGAGTGACACCTCAATCAATAGGCGTTGAGGCCTATAATTGTCACACAAACGTGCGTTTGGATCGCTCGAATATTTCTACAGATTTCGACAAAAATTCAATTTTATTGAAAATCACCTGAACAATAGCCCACCAATTCAGAGCCTAAAATCGAAAATCTGCAATTGTGCTCCGATTTTGATGAGTGACACCTCAATCAATAGGCGTTGAGACCTATAATTGTCACACAAACGAGCGTTTGGATCGCTCGAATATTTCTACAGATTTCGAAGAAAATTCAGTTTTATTGAAAATCACCTGAACAATAGCCTACCAATTCAGAGCTTAAAATCAAAAATCTGCAATTGTGCTCTGATTTTGATGAGTGACACCTCTATCGATAGGCGTCGAGACCTATAATTGCCGTACCAACGAGCATTTGGATCGCTCAAACATTTCTACAGATTTCGTAGAAAATTCAGTTTTATTGAAAATCACCTGAACAATAGCCTACCAATTCAGAGCCTAAAATCGAAAATCTGCAATTGTGCTCTGATTTTGATGAGTGACACCTCTATCAATAGGCGTTGAGACCTATAATTGTCACACCAACGAGCGTTAGGATCGCTCGAATATTTCTACAGATTTCGTAGAAAATTCAATTTTATTGAAAATCACCTGAACAATAGCCTACCAATTCAGAGCCTAAAACCGATAATCTGCAATTGTGCTCCGATTTGGATGAGTGACACCTCAATCAATAGGCGTTGAGGCCTATAATTGTCACACAAACGTGCGTTTGGATCGCTCGAATATTTCTACAGATTTCGACAAAAATTCAATTTTATTGAAAATCACCTGAACAATAGCCCACCAATTCAGAGCCTAAAATCGAAAATCTGCAATTGTGCTCCGATTTTGATGAGTGACACCTCAATCAATAGGCGTTGAGACCTATAATTGTCACACAAACGAGCGTTTGGATCGCTCGAATATTTCTACAGATTTCGAAGAAAATTCAGTTTTATTGAAAATCACCTGAACAATAGCCTACCAATTCAGAGTTTAAAATCGAAAATCTGCAATTGTGCTCTGATTTTGATGAATGACACCTATATCGATAGGCGTCGAGACCTATAATTGCCGTACCAACGAGCATTTGGATCGCTCAAACATTTCTACAGATTTCGTAGAAAATTCAGTTTTATTGAAAATCACCTGAACAATAGCCTATACCAATTCAGAGCCTAAAATCGAAAATCTGCAATTGTGCTCCGATTTTGATGAGTGACACCTCAATCAATAGGCGTTGAGACCTATAATTGTCACACAAACGAGCGTTTGGATCGCTCAAACATTTCTACAGATTTCGAAAAAAATTCAGTTTTATTGAAAATCACCTGAACAATAGCCTACCAATTCAGAGCCTAAAATCGAAAATCTGCAATTGTGCTCTGATTTTGATGAGTGACACCTCTATCGATAGGCGTCGAGACCTATAATTGCCGTACCAACGAGCATTTGGATCGCTCAAACATTTCTACAGATTTCGTAGAAAATTCAGTTTTATTGAAAATCACCTGAACAATAGCCTACCAATTCAGAGCCTAAAATCGAAAATCTGCAATTGTGCTCTGATTTTGATGAGTGACACCTCTATCAATAGGCGTTGAGACCTATAATTGTCACACCAACGAGCGTTTGGATCGCTCGAATATTTCTACAGATTTCGTAGAAAATTCAATTTTATTGAAAATCACCTGAACAATAGCCTATACCAATTCAGAGCCTAAAATCGAAAATCTGCAATTGTGCTCCGATTTTGATGAGTGACACCTCAATCAATAGGCGTTGAGACCTATAATTGTCACACAAACGAGCGTTTGGATCGCTCAAACATTTCTACAGATTTCGAAAAAAATTCAGTTTTATTGAAAATCACCTGAACAATAGCCTACCAATTCAGAGCCTAAAATCGAAAATCTGCAATTGTGCTCTGATTTTGATGAGTGACACCTCTATCGATAGGCGTCGAGACCTATAATTGCCGTACCAACGAGCATTTGGATCGCTCAAACATTTCTACAGATTTCGTAGAAAATTCAATTTTATTGAAAATCACCTGAACACAAATACTGAGCGAAGAATCGAAAATCTGCAATTGAGATGCGTTGAGACCTATAATTGTGATGCCAACAAGCATTTAGATCGTCCGAATATTTTTATTGAGTTTTATTGAAAATCACCTGAACCAATCCAGAGCCTAAAATCGAAAATCTGCAATTGTGCTCCGATTTTGATGAGTGACACCTCTATCAATAGGCGTTGAGCACTATAACTGTCACACCAACGAGCGTTTTGATCGCTCGAATATTTCTACAGATTTCGTAGAAAATTCAATTTTATTGAAAATCACCTGAACAATAGCCTACCAATTCAGAGCCTAAAATCGAAAATCTGCAATTGTGCTCTGATTTTGATGAGTGATACCTCTATCAATAGGCGATCTGCAATTGTGCTGCAATTTCGATGGTTGATCCTTCTATCAATAGGGGTTGAAATTTGTAATTGTCAAGCAAACATGGAGCACAATTGCAGCTTTTCGAGATTTTTGCCTCTGAATTTATGTGTAGTGTGATGTTCAACTGATTTTCAAAAAAATCAAATTTTCTAGGGCTTGGTATACAAAATAGTTGCATTTTCAAAAATAACTACTAAAAAAGTTAGTAAAACCTGTAAAAAACCAATTTTTACTAATTGTTTTTAAAAATGAAAATTTAAAAATATAAGATGGCAGCATCAATTTGAAGTCATGCTGGAAAGCTAAATCTAATCACGTAACTTTTGTAATACAAAGAGAGACATTTCCTCTAATCACATGAATAACCAGGATAAAAGCCCAATTTGATCAAGTAACATATATAGATATTCACAGGAAAAATTGCATTGATGGTACACAGAGTGCAGCTATCATTCTTAAGTGGTTCGTTTCAGTCTAAATTTTTAAGAATCACAGTAGATTTGAGACCACAGTTCGTTTCAAGCGAAATAATTCATAGAAACGTAAAGGCACCAATAATATGAGAGAAATTAGAAATTCCAGTGCTATACATATATTGATAGTCGTACTGTCAGCTGTAGTAACTGTTCAAAAAGCCGGACAACCTATGTTACGGCAAATAAAAGTCGCAGGTCATAGCTTACTTACCATTGTTAAAAGATAAAAAAGTCACTGGTTCGGGACTAATTAATGTAAATCACGAACCTTCCATTTTACCAAGCCAATTAACAATGAAATTCAAAGACTGAACGGTATTGTGCGGTTGGGGGGCGAAGTTAATAGTGGTGATCCATTGGAGTTACCACTATTTATTTTGCTTGAAAAATATTGTGAAACTAAACTGGCAAACGTTCTTACAGTGATTATACAGATGAAAGTAAGTTGCAAAACCAGCACTAAGTGCTACTAACCAGCACCCAAAAGAATTTTACCAAGCCAGAAGCTTGGTAAAATTGAATTCAGGGACAATAATTTATAACTAATAAGGTATTAGATTTCTGACTAACTTTGTTGTAATATAAACTAAAAAACGCACCTAGACCACTTATCTTATTACTTCCTTATATAAATTTATATACCTTTATAGATATAATAACTTACTTTAATCTTCTCATAATCTAGTGATGCATTTTATCTATATAAGAACAGGTAATATTTACATTTGTCATTCAAAACCACCTTTTACTATACCACAATATACCTATAGCAAAATCTACGAGAACGTAATTTATTTTTAGAAAAGCGATTTTCATTTTTTTTCAATTTTCCATTTTTTTTTTTTTTTTTTTGTCATCTTAAACAACTTGAGTTTGTCTTCACATGTTTTTTTTTGTGTTATATCTACCAATTCTATATATACTATGTATACATTGTGTACGACATAAGGGTGGTTGTTTGTCGTACAAATCGCAATTTTCTTTTTATAAAAACCTCTTATATGCGAGCGTATATGTTATGTATAGCGCTAAGAAAGAAAAGTTGTTATATTTATATAACGTATGTAAATATATGATTTAATAATAATAATCTGGAGAACAGTATACATTGTATTTAACTATGATTCGGCAGTGTATACCTACTTTGAGCAAAAAGGGGCTACGATTTACTGCGTTTCACATAAGTCAAATTTAAATGTTAAAAGCTCAGCATTTTTCGATCAAATAATACATACTTTGTCTAATTTTGATTCGACCCTAAAAATCACATAAACTGCGATATCATCTGTTTTTTATGATTTTCCACATTTTACATTAAAAAAAGAAAACAAAATAAATATTTTTGTTATGTTAGACTCTTAAAAATTTAACACTCCATTAATTTTTATTCTGTATACACATAATATGCTATACGAGTATAAATATATGTATGTATATGCAAATTGCAACACTTTTTATGTGATAATATGACTTTATATTTTCCGCAAGTTCATAAAAAAAAATTGGCTTTTATTGGTTGATAAATGACACAAATACACGAAAATATTTTGTAAACTGGAATTATATCTAGATTATGTCGATATAATGCAATTTAAGCAAGAAACTTGTGTATGCGAGAAAAACTAAGTCAGGGAAAAGTTTTCCCGAAGAAATAAAATTATAATACAATTTGGCAGTTAGTGTATAGCAGCAAAGTGCATTTACAGTTTATTTTTTTTTTTAGAGTATCTAATAATATTCTGAACATGATTGTTGAATAAGAGAATAATAACCAATTTTATCATAGCAGCTTTCTGAATAATATAATTTTAAGAAACTAGGGCAGCCCAATTTCACGCGGCATAAATTTTAGATAGTTTAATTCCGAACATCTACTTTAATATTTATAACGTTCAAGCCAGTAACTATACATATACGTATATGTATATATTTGTATAATAGTAGTTATGTAGATACAGAAAAAAAAAACATTTACACATTAATTACATTCCGTAAAAATTCCAAAAATAAACTAAAAAACGAGAAAACTTAAATTTTCATTTATCATTCATTAAAAACAGGGCACACAAAAAGCACAAAAATTTTCAAATACAAACACCAACCTGCCTCCCATACACACTTCATTTTCTTGTTCCTCGATGTGTGCTTCTGTTATACTTATTTCTTGTCTTGTGACACGCATTTTTGGCAATAAAATAAAATAAAGACAAAACAAAAAATAACACACAAAACAAGACACATAAAAGCTTTATGTGTTTGTGTCGAAATGGAGTTATACAAGTTTATCATCATTATGTAATAATGTGCTGACTTTTGTTTTGCTGTATCAAAGAGCGTGAAAATCGATCGAAAATATGTTTAGTCACCACACAGTAAACACAAAACTTTTTTTTTTTTGCTATTTTCCAATTTATTTTCAATTTAAGCTAGCAGTTTTTGTTTTCTGTTTTTTTTTTTTGGAACTATACTTTTATGGTAGTTTTGAATTTTTAAGATAACAAAAAAAAAATCCGAGTTTATTTTAATTAAAATGCCAGAATAACAAAGCGAAAATAAATCCGGTAGTTAAAACCATACCAATATTCCAACAAAAAAAAAAAAAAAAAAATGTTTCTAGATTTTTTAGTTATAAACTTTTTGTTTATTTATTTGATAGTATGTGTACCTAGATTTCAACAGAGGGAGGACTAAATAATGTACATAAGTGCAACCTACACAAAAAATACAACTGAAACTCTAACCAAACTTTAAAACGTATTTTTGTGGCTATTAATTAACTATAGTGATTGCAAGAACGGGTTCACCGGCAAAGCCCTAAAATTAAGAAAATTATAACTGCCCAAAAGCAGGCAATCTCGATAAAATAATTTTGAATACAAGGTGAGACACGTGCACCTGTAGGGTATGTGAACCATACATAGTAGCGATGTTTGACGTATTTTGTGCACATATCCTTATAATGGGAGAAAAGTACTAACCTTTTCTATAAGAAATATCCTTTGCATAAAATCGGCTTAGTTTTAAAAATTTCGATTGTTTTTCGTAATGTCATGGTCAAATACAGTTCGCAATGAAACAATTCAAAGTGGACAAGTTTTGTATAAATACTCAATTTTACCCGTTACTCTCGATTGTTTACATACATTAGAACAATATAATTATTGATGAATAATATACTAATCGGTATATTCCGAATTGCGATTTGCTAGCTTATCGAGAATTTATTTATCCCAAAGAGTGTTTTGCTTGCTGTTTTCGATATTATTATTTTGATTATTCGAGTTTAGCTAGGATTGAATTAAGCGTATAGCATTGAATTAGGGGTGAAGTCTTCAAGTTATTTTTCGAACATGATATTTTTTTGCTTTTAATTTGCTTTGCAATTAGCATTGAAGTTTTTCAAGATTATTCTAGGATTATAAGTTATTCGGGAAGATTCAACATTTTTTGAGAATATAAAAATTATTCTACAATTCAAAAACAATTTGATATTATTCGAGCCTCTATATGTGAGTTTCTCTTTATTAGTATATTACCGTAAATTTGCAAAACGTTGCTGTAATTACGTGATGTTACAGAATTAGTGATATATCAATATTTTACGAGATTTTTAATTTTATTTGAGATTTGTTTGGTGTTGAACAGAAATTATTTGATATTTTATTATTTTTCCTCGAAAAATTACTTCAGCTTGGAGACCCATCCGCAGGTAGCGGATAGCATACCCTCATCGGTTCACCGGAGAGTAAGTGGGAAATAAAATACCACTCGCAGACTAAAACTTGCGGGAATCGTCTGTTTACCAGTAGGTGCAGCTTCAGACAGCGTCTGTTCCTCATATAAGAGGTGGCTGATTTCTTACTTGGCAGTGGGTATAAAATGTTAAAGGAAAGATACCCTGATCAAAAAACCAATATGGGTAGTATACATTATAACATTCGATCAATTCAAAATATGAATGTAGGAATTGAATCATTGAGGCAAAAGTAACTGTTGATAGTTCAGTGCAAAAAATTTCAGGACTGCAATCATACTCAAAGATACTGTGGGCATTTGGCACGATGCGTCAAATGCGCTGGTAACCATCTTATGAGCAAGTGCACATTAGATAGGAACACGGTAGCAAAATGCTTTAATTGCAAGGGGCAACATCCAGCAAATAAAAGAGTAAGAATCTTATGCACAAGTGACTCAAGATTAGGAGGCAAAAAAAAAAAAAAGATAACAATGACGTCTAAATTTTAAGAGATGTCTTGAGGTTCTAAATAACAAAACTTGATGAGCGGAGCAGTATGAGACAAATAAACTTATTTTTGATCAATTGAGAAACTGGCATCATCCTTACCTAAAGCGACTAGAAAATACCAAAAATTCATTAGAATGACGCTTAGAATAATAATTTAGAACGCTAAGAATTAAAAGTTAAAATTAAATTTATGCAAGCTACAACTATAAAAATTCAAACAAAGAAGTAAATATATCAGCAATATATTGTCAACCACGAGTAATGTTTAACAACATGGAGCGATGTTTCATCATTGGCTGTGATTTCAACGCAAAAAAACACCTACTAGGGTTCCAGGATTACAACAATAAAAAGGAGAGGCAGGAAAAATATTTAAATGTGGCTTTCATTCTGGTGGCTCACTAACTTACTAGCCAACAATTTTAAATAAAGCACCGGATCTTGTAGATTTTTATTATAACAATAGATATACAATATCTGCTAACTATATTCTCGTAGAAAACAATGAACAGCTTACTTTAGAACACCCTCCTATTACCATGACAGTCAGTGAAACAATAATTAAAAAAGAAATCCCTGCAAGACTCTCTAAGAAGAATATTAAGTGGAACCATTTTCGTGAACTGTTAGAGCAAAACGCCGATCTTCAAGCGCAAATAAAACATGCCATATGCGCCGTAGTGGAAGTACGAACTCCATTCAGATAGGAAAATAGAATCAGTAGTAAAAATTATCTACTTTAAGTAAAAAAGCTTGTGGGAAAGAAACGAAACGCACGAAAGTCTTGGCAAATAAATCGAAATACAGAAAATAAAACCATGCTATGTAAAAAACTGAAATATGCCATCAGAACAATTAAGAATGAAACAATAAGTACAGATTTGTCTTCACTCTATGACCAAAAAGACTCCCTGAATACCCCTTATGGAAAGCAACGAAAGTACTTCGAAACGAAAAGCTAATTTGCTTGCGAGACATCTCGAAGAAACGTTTCCACCTTTACCCAGTCAAACTGCTTATGAAAATTTCAATCCAATGGACATTCAAAAATTTGAACATGAAAAATGCTCCTGGATATGACTAACTGGGCAAATGATTAAAGAACTACCAAATAAAGTGTTACGCAAGCTTCTACCTATAATCAATGCTGTGTTTAGACTAAGACACGTTCCAAGACAGTGGAAAGTGGTGTTTGGCGTCTATTGGAGGGAGGACTAATGTTGAGTAGATTAATCTACAAGCTCCGTAACCTTCCAGTAGAGGGTGACCCGTTCTGGTCATGTACTAGGCAGCTGAGTAATGGCTACAATTGTGTAAGGGGTAACCTGGTCACAATTCGCAAGTGTACGTGCTGCCTCCTTGTGGCAACCGCTGGTAACTGAGGTCGTTTGGAAAATTGTAGGACCTTTGGCACAGACTAAAGTACGGCGCTAAACGAGAAACCCTTGACAAAAAACCCTAATCTAAGGTGGAACAGCATATGCCGATGGATGAATGGCTGATAGATTAATCAGTCCAGATAAGTATGCGGACTCTGGATACCGCAGGCACCCTCCAGTTTTATTTAGCCATCCTGTAGTAATGCTGGGTGATCTATAAGTGACTTTCCATTCCCAGCAACTCGTAAGAGTAAAATCAAACGGAGGACGGTGCAGGTTTAGGAATATATGGAAGTGAGACAGCCCTCCTTGGTCTTTGGATTCCAATGCTACTGTCTTTCTAGTAGAACTACATGCTGTGATATGCTAATAGACCTAGTGAATGGGATTTAAAAGCAAATAGCAAATATTTATGTAGGTACATACATTTGTAAACAGTTTTAATCTTTGGGTCTACCCATTGGCCCATATCTCAACAATCATGGATTTAACTATGATAAAAAAGTTACTAGATGAGTTGTATAAAGTTAGTTAGTTATTAAAAAATTTAAAAAAAAACTGAGTTACATGATCTTTCAGAGAATTTAACCTTTTGCTCTATTTGAAAAAGTCTTGCCTATTGAAAAAGTGTTATTCAAATTCGAAAAAGAATGGAAAAATCAAAAAAAAGATGGAGCAGTTTATTCTTTTCGTAAAAGTTACATCATGTTGCACCAAAATTTATAAATCCATAGTAACATTTTGGTAGAAAAAAATAAAACTTTTAGTATGTTTTCCTCGTATTCCTATTCTTTTGGAATAGATCGAAAGGATTGAACACACTTCAAGTGATATAGAGTCTTTCAAGTTGCAGTTATTCGAAAAGATAATGTCGAAAGAATATTATCTTACGTATGTAAGGTGTATGTAAATTTCCAAATAAAAACGCTAAATAACGATAAAACTGAACTACTTACAATGATTACCTTGAATATTATAATAGTAAATAATATATTACGATGGCAATCTTATATTCAGCTATATCTGAATTATTTGTACAAGGTACATATGTATGGTACATATATAAGAAAATTTTCTAACAACAAAATAATGTATGAAAAACATTTTTTTATTTCATTTCTTACAAAACCATGCTCATTGAAATTTATACGAGCAGCATAGTGCTTATATTATGCGCCCCCAAATATATGTATATAAACACACACGAAACATAAAAAAGCAAATAAACAAAAAACTTAAAGACGGTAAATTTATGAAAAGAAAATGTATCCCTTAAGCGTGATTTACACGTTCCAACAATGTTTTCCAACAAAAAATGAAGAGATTAGTATATCGCGAATTCCATTTGAAAGACAAGAACAAATATATAAACAAACAAAATTTTGTTGGACTTTTTTTTCTTTTTTTTTCCAACTTTGTTTCCATAAAAAATTTTTTGACTATAAAATATACTCGACCCGAGTATATTTTATGGAAACAAACAACAACAAACACATTAAAAATGGCGATTTGTAAAATTTTTATAGCGCTTTATTTTTATTTTTTAAAATTTTTATTTAAAAATTAAAATTTACGTTCGAACAATTTTCATTTTAGCCAAGAAAAGTTGTAATTTTGATAAATAAAGTGGTATCGCAGCGACATTCGTCATAAATTACATTGTCGATTTTATACCGCCAAAAAATTATAGCATGCCCGACATTTTTGTTGTATTTTTTTATAAATTTTTGTTTAAAAATGGAAGTTTACTTTCGAAAAGCTTTATTTTAGCCAGAAAAGTTGTAATTTTGAAACATAAAGTTGTATTATCGCCCTATTCGACATCATAGATTTTATACCGCCAAAAAGTTATAGCATGACCGACATTTTCGTTTTATACTTTTCTCTTTTTATCGCATGTAAATATTTTCTATTGCGTGTAGCTCTAAGTCTCAACAAAAAAAAAGTTGGAAAACATTGTTGGAACGTGTAAATCACGCATAAATAAATATTTACAAAATAAAAATATCACGAAAAAAAAAATCATGAAAATCATAAAACATAATCCTTATTTATCCTTCCATTTCTTATGTTTTCTTATGTTTTGTCTTATTTTGTTTGTTGTTTAATATTATATTATATAAAAGATTTTTTTTTTTTATAAATGTACATAAATAAAATTAAGAAACAAAAGAAAGTGTGACATTTTTAAGACTTTCTTACAACAAAAATTTGAATACACTGTGTTTACGTATAATGAGGTTTCTCAAAATACGAATTTCTGAAAATTTCAGACGAAACTTTAGAATTTTGTAAATATGTACATACTTTTACATAAGTTGTAGTTGTAGCCTTTACACTGGGATTATTGAACAGTTGTATTTGTAAATGAGATCCGTTGCTATACAAAAATTTATTCGATTTTGCCAATAGATGTAAATCGTGTTATATTTGATAGCGGGAATTTGTTTGAACTTCTTTAATATTTGGGAAAATAATATCAAAAATTTTATTCATTATTGAAAATGTTGTTACAACCCAAAATATTCCTTGTGACGCTGAAAACTGTTACGTGAAATATTTCCATATATAAGTTTGCCTACTAGTGACGGATCAATTGATTTCAGCGTAGTACATATTTTGGAAAATTATTAAACTTTAATTTTACAATGAAATATAAGACTCTTATAAGGAGCATAAGGGGCTGTAGTTAAGTAAATTTAGATATAAAATTCAGAAACTAAATATTTCGATTGGACAAATCTAAATATTTCGAATACAATTGGAGCGGAAAAGACAACGAGATCGCTAACCAAACTTGAAACTAATCATCCTTTTTCTCTCACTTATATTTACTAAGGATATCACTTAATAAATTTTTAAATTTCTAACTTTACTATTCCTCATTTGACAAAATAACCTGAAGTTACTTTGTCGGATTTTTCTTAATTTTTTTTTTTTCTCTAAATAAAAAAACATTGTATAGTATTTTCTGGTAGTCGGGCGATTCAATTAGCACAATTCCACTAGGCACAATTCAAATGAACGCAATTCCACAGGGACAATTCCACTTGACACAATTCGACTGGAGAACAATTTAACTTGCATTATAACTTGTTCCACGGAAACACAAACACACACTTTAATGTTTTATTATTGTATAACTACGGATTTTAAATTAATAAAAACTGAAATGGACAAAGAAGCCAATTTATAATAAAAGAAAGGGTATACCACTCAAACAAATGATGAAGGTACCAATGGTAAAAAATATTTCCGTTGCTGAAATTATTTTGATTCTAGATCTATGCCACTAGCACAATTCGACTAGACACGATTCCACTGCATACAATTCCACTACTTTAACATTCGTAATTCTTTCTTTAGGTAACTTTTTAAGATTAACTTTTTTTATAATTAAACGAATTCAACTTGCACAATTTAACTTTTTGATAGTCAAACGCCTGTCTAATCAATCAATTGTGTCTAGTGGAATTGTGCTAATGAAACAGGCCTAGAGCGAAATTTATCGAAAAAAAATGTTTTTAATTTTTTCCAGTTCGATGTAATCAACTAATTGTATATTCAAAATTTAAAATTTCAGAACATTAGAATTTTCGATAAATTGAAATTTTTTAAGTCAAATTTGATCAATTTTTGCCAATTGGCGTTTGAAATTTTAAACTGTTTAATTAAATAAACGTTTACTTTAATTTTAGGTTTTAACATTCCTCGAACTACGTCGCTTTTGGATTTTTAAATTTCGAATTACTTTAATATTTAGAGTCAAATTTTAAAATCGAATTTTTGTTTTAGAAATATAAAAACTTGAATATTTTGCAAAATCGAAAGAACTTTAAATTTAAGACACGGAATTTTTATAATTCGAATTTTTTAATGATTTTTTTAGCTATTTTAAGTCCAATTTCATCCACATGAATTTAAAATTGTATATTACTTTAAATTTAATAAGCGACAGCAAATAAACGGTTCAAATTGAAAGACGAAAAATCAACGCATAATTGAAATTTCAATCCAAAATGGTTTGAATTTGAGAATCAGATCATTTTTAGTGATCGATCACATCGATCAAATTTTGAAATAAAAGTTCTTGAAACTCCTGTAATGCTAACACAAAGCGCCTCGATTTCCAGATTTGGATGGTTATTACATTTGGTTTTTCAAATAAATAGGGGAAAAAATATTCGAAACTCCTAACCAAACGGATTCATCGATAGTAAACTAAATATTTATTGATAGTTCTACTAAATACTAAATGGCGTGTGGTCCTCGACTTCTTAGCCCTTAAGCAATTTAAAAATCAAGCATCACTCATAAAATCACGGCGCTTAATATTGAAAACGAAACTTACAATGAAACACGGCCAATTTTGAAATTTCTTCTGCCGATCTCACAGATGTCTCCGTGAAATGCCATATGATACTCGACTCCTTAGTCCTTAAACAATTTTTTAATGAGGACCGTGTTTTCAATTGCATAAGTCCATTCGACATTTTAGGGGGAAATTTCTAGGATCGGTTCAAGAAATGTTGAAATTGGTTGTGCTTCATTGTAAGTAAGTGTTATGTTTCATTATACATTTACGTTGCAGTTCATTTTCACCGTTTAACCCCGTTCGTTAAGTTAAGATTGCTTCAGAGTTGAAATGTCGGATACCATTTATCATTTCACGGAGACATATCTGAGATTGGCGTAAGAAATTTCGAAAATGAGTATGATTCATTTTAAGTATTAAGTATAACGTTTTGGTTAACTTCAACCTTAAGAAGCCCCGTGATTTCTTGATAAGGCTCGAGTTTTAAATTGGCTTCTAATTAAGAATTCTGGTATCGTACGCTGTTTCAGGGGGACATACATATCTGAGATCGATGCAAGATATTTAGAAATTTAAATTTGACCGCATTGAACGGTTATCAATAAACATTTAGTTTATCATAATGCGATCAAATCTCAATCAATTTCTCTACAATTATTTATCGGGATGATTATCTTATCTTGAAATTCAAGATTTTTAGATAGCTGTAGCATCACAAAACAGTCGTTCCAACTTGCTGGTCATATTTTGTAGATGAATCGTGGTTTTGCGAAGACTACATGGAATTTTTCATATTTTTCGTCATTTTGCAAGATATTTCTATGATTTTATGTTTATCCGAATTTTTCTGGAATATTCGAAGTTTTTTTTTGTTTATATCGAGATTATTCTAGAATTCTAAGATTAACTAGTTTTTCAAGATTATTCGTGTTTCTCGATATTACTCGAAATTTGCGAGAGATTTAGTTGCAACTTGTTACAGAATTAATGATTTATCGAGAATTTTGTTTTTAAGCTTTCCAAGATTTGCCTAGCGTTAAGTTACATATAGAAGATACAGTTAAGATAAGTTTGTAGGATATTTGAGTAACCTAATCGTCGGTTTTCTAGGATATTTGAGGTTTTCCGAAATCCTCGAAATAATTTTGAATTAATCCATATTGCGAATTTGAACGACATTTGGCTGCTCCGTTTTGAGATTATTTGATATTTTCGAGATTATCGTTGATTATTACTTGCTTGGTGTGACAGATTATTTAAAATAATCAAATATATTCGTGGATTGTCTGAGATTATTTCAAATTTATAAATATTTAACTAATTTCGAAAAGAAGTTGAGTTGGAACAAAAATTAAAAAAAAAAAAAAAAATGAACGCTTGGTTGCAAAAGAGAGTTTATTTAGCGCAAATATCTCTACAAGCGGATTTAAGAATTTACAATGGGTAATATGAAAAATTTAAGTTGCGATTAAACGCAAATATAAATTGTTACATAACGTAGATTAGAAATTAATTTAATAATAAATCTTGATCATTTAGTAAACAAAAAAATGTATGTAAGATTAGTTAGTTCTATTTCTAAAATTTTTATTCGTTTTGTATAATGTTTAAATTTTTTTGCGGTTGATCAGGTAAAATGGGACGAGGCAAAAACCTACAGCATTTCGTCTCTTAACTACGATTGCATGTTTCGAAGCTATTGGTCGAGAATCTTTAGTGAATTTTGGTAAGACAGTTTTGGCGGTTCGCAAGAATGAATTCAGTAATAAGCATCATGACAAAACCTAATGACAAAGGACTCGGGATGTATAAACCTTATATAATAAGGAAGTTCACTGTGTTTCGGAAGCATCAAAGATAAAAAAAGCTGTAAGTTGGGCTAAACGCTTACTTTATCTCTGGTTTTATGTAAAAGGGTCAAAATTAACGCCCAATATTTCAAAAGTGAAGTTTTTTGCAAGGATTTTGGTCGTAAAATGAGACTTGAGAGTTCCGGTTTTCCGACAAATCCTTGCTCTGATCCTTGCTATATATTAAAATAGGATAAGGTACTCTATTCCATTCATGAAATATTGTACAAGGTTACCTAAATGATTACAAAATCACCAATTTAGCTAATTTCAAAAGAGTTATTCAGTGAATTTAGGGCCAAATCCCAGTGGGAGTCACGTTTCCAGTTTACATCAAAGTGTCATTATAACTTAAAGTTTAAATTAAATGTTTTATTTGTATCTGCAAGGCTTTCCGTGCAGAAAACTCAAACGGAAATATTTTTGTTTTTCATCGCCTGGGAAATATTGTAAAAAGCATTTTTACTTTTCGAATATTTATTTAGTTTTCTCGAAATTATAGCACACAACAAAAAAAAAAAAATCTGAAGGTACCAATTTCTTATTGTACTATGTTTTCAATTTAAAAGTATAAAAGTTTTCAGAAAAATTTTAAAAGTGCAATTTGTTTTTTTTTTTTTTTTTGTTCCTGCAATATGTTCAAAACTTAACTTACTTTTATATCTCAGAAGATATCCCCCTTTTATCTGTTTTCCAACGGGACCTGGAAATATACAAAATGAAAAACAAATAAATAAAATACACAAATTGTTTCGTTTTCGGGTTTGTTTTTTGTTTTTTTGATTAAAAAGATTGTGTTTGTGATAAGAAACTTTATATCTATATAATACAAGTTTTATAGTTTTATATTTCACAAAATTATTTTGCTTGGAATGACAAATATTTGTGGCGACATTGATGTAATTTAATATTGTACATATATGAAAAATAATAGTTTTGGTTAAAAATTATTTTTTTCACTAACCACAAGTACACCAACAAATTTGCGATTTTGCTGCTGGAAATTACGTTAATTATAAAATAAAATGGCGACTACAAACTACAATGGCGACTAGAACAAAATAAATCCAACAGCAAGGGAACGAATAATTCTTATTTATAAGTAGACCTCAGGTTCAAACTTCACATACATACAATTTTTGGAATAATAAATCCTTTTAAAAATTAATTCATTTTACATTACATGGTTGACCTAAAAAATAATTTATTTTCCTACAAAATTAATTCAACAACATTTTTCTACAGTCTCATCATAAATTGAGTCTAACCAACAACAAGCCCATATCATAAAGTAGTTATATTACATAAAATAATAGCATCTCCTTAAATTACAAACGTGGAGGACTACAATATATGTGTAGGTAGGTAGGTATATTATGTATACATAAATGAGAGCAAAAAAATGTTATATCTTGTCTCTCGAAATGATTAACTTTTTCGACACATAAAACACAAAACGTCAAAACCATATATTATAGTTTCCTACACAGCTTATTTCTCTTGAATTAGATTCAAGTACCATACTCTTATGTGTATTTATGTTTTTGTTCAACATTCAGTCGAATTCATCTAACTACTTTACTATATAAGTATAGTTCGGGCCCACCTTAATACAACAAATATATTTAATTATATTTTTTTAATAAAAATCCAATTTATGAATAATGAAAAACTCTAAACCTTTCTAACAAGAATATAGTTGATATAATTTATATATTTGTATGCTTGTACAGCAATGTTTTAATGTAATAACATAAAAATTAATAAAAATAACAACAAAAAAAGGTAAAAATCCCAAAAGCATGTTTGGCAAATTTTAATTATTGAAATTATTTGAATTTTATTGGGATTGGGGGGAGGGGGGGGGGGAGTGAGGTTGTTGGTTTGGGGTTTGTTGAAAATTTAGTTTCTCGCAAAAACATTAAATAAATTGGTATAGATACAATAACAGGCACAGTCATGACAATAATAATTGCAATTCAATCTGTTCCGAGGGCAACCGAAAAATAAATTTCCTACAATTGTAAACAAATTGTTTGCCGAATAAATATTTTGCTTTTCCTAGATTTTACATAGTGTTTCAATTTGTGTGTATACTATATACTGTGTCTATATAGAGTTTTCTGCCCTGGAAATTTAATTTATATTTTTTTTTTAATCCTTTTAAATTTCTGTTTGAATTCTGTATAGTTTTTTTCGGTTTTTTAGATTTTTGTGTATTTTTTTTGGGGGGAGGGGGGGGATTAAAAGGGATTTAAGTTTTATTTTATTATTTAGATTGTTAGTTACATTTACATGAATTAGTTATATTTTTATAGATATTTCGGAAAAAATTAAATATTAAAATATTGACAGTTTTTACATAGGAATATGTATGTGTGTGTGTGTTTGTAAAGAGCTTTTAAAGGTGTAGGAGATTTTTGATTTGATTTATTTTAATTGGATGAGTAAGTCAGAAAAGTTTTCTTATTTAAATGCAAGAACTTTACAAACAGCAGAAGTGTTCCTTAAACCTAATTTGATACACGCTGTGGCTACAGTACCTTCTGCGGCATTTATGAGGAAGCAGACAGAGCTTTTAAAGTCCCCTTATGTCCGGTTATCAGTTGGAATGTGTACCAAGAAAAAGATACTCATAAATTATGAATGTGTTACCGACGTTTAATAAAATCGATCCCGCATGCAAAGCTAGTGCAGAAAAATTAGAAGTATCCATGCTTTATTTTATAACCGAATTTGAACAGTTTGCAGACCTATCAGTAATTTCTAAATTACAGAAAAGAAAGTCCTTAAGATGATATATATGACTTGTATTATTTTTGCAATGTTTCCGCCCAAATTTAATTTTTTCAAAGCTTTAAAAAATTTTAAGCGATTTGATTGGTTTAGAATACAAAAAATTTTTATCAAATAGATGCCGAAATTTTATTTATTTTGTTTTTTTTTGTTGTTTTATACTATGAGGTTCCTACGATAATTTTGAATTTGTTACAAATCTGAGCGTCTTGTGATGGGGCATGCTTATAGTTAAAATGTTTGCCGCTCTTTTTTAAGGCAGTACCATATGTCAAGGATAGAATGACAATTGTCATTTAAGTTTTGTATAGAAATGTATGGCGAAATAAATAACATGAAACTATTTTCATATTTTAAAATATATTTAAGTGATTTCACTAATAACAGAAATTGTAAACATGGAATCCTTAGGGTGTTTAGTTGTTTTAAATAGATAAACAAATGTTTCATTTTAATAAAATCGATTTAAATTTGTGATTTGTGTTAACCTTAAAAATGTTACGTGAGCTAAGCCACCGAAATAAATATTTAAAAATATTGAATCAATCTGGTTTTATATAAGTTGACACTACTTTTACGTATTTTAAAAGATGGTTTCATGTTGCGTTTTGCCATCGCATATCGTTTCCTTCTTAATTTATCAATTATGTTAATGTTATTTGTAAATTAATTTTAGTGTTTAGGTTTTACAACAAAATGTTAACTCAAGATTTAACAAAAAATTTAAGTTATTAGGTGCAAAAACAGACGTGGAACCATTTTGATGGTATTTTTCCCAGTCTGAATTTAATAATCCATTTTCTTTTTAATGATGGTTGGCTAGGAAACCGATGAAATTTTAAAGAATCATTTATTGTAAATTTATTATTGCAGTTTGACACACAGCAAGTTGTCACCATTTCGGTTGGTATAAATATTAACTATTAAAATAATTACACAAAAGTTTGACAAAGTTGTATGTTTTTTTGTTTATCTTAAAAACCAAAATTCGTTTTTTTTTATTTCGCCCTAGTGCTTGTATTCACTTTACTTTTTACTATTTTAAAATGGACATTATTTACTAGACTATTTTATTTTACCATACGTTTCAGTATAATTCTCTTATGTCAAATTTCATTCTATCCTTGACCTACGAGTATGGTATTGCCATCTGGTAGATGAAAATAGAAATAATTGCATTTTGCATGCCCCATTATGATAAAATAAAGCGCTAAAAACTTTTTAATACCAAATGGTTTGTCATGAGAAACCTTGTCTGAATTTTTGCACCTGTATTCTAATTAACGGCCAATTAACGTGGGTGTGGGAATTCGCGGGTGCAGATCCTCATGACGAAGATTTTAGTATCAAAGATGAGTTTTCGTAAAAATGTCAGATAAGCTAATTCACTGTTAGTTCGACGATATATTAGGCGCATCCAGTGCATTGAGGTCTCATAAAAAAATTGATTTTATAGCACGTAAAAGTGTGAGATTTTCTTGTTTTTAAATAAGAGCTTACCGCGCTGGATACGCCCAATAAGTAGGTATGTTTTGCAAAATGTTTAATATTCTGAAAATTATTAGAGCAATAATAGCCAGGATATATATGTATAGGTACTATTCGTTTCATTAATTTAACAAAAAGCTAAATTCAATTCTTAAGGATGTGGGCCTGTTAAAATTTTTAAGTTCTTTAAAGTTTTTCAGAGATTTCAATTAATTGAGATTTAAAGCTGACGCCACATGCCTCGCCTACCTACCTTCTTATGTACCTTTTTAACTGGAATAAAACTTCCTGTGGACACCAGTGGCACTATTCTGGTTTTCCCGGAGAATTGCGAATTGGGAATTGATTTATTGTGAGTTTTTTGTGTATTTTGATTTTCTTTTCTCCAAAGCACACTAAATTTTGGCGAAAAATAGTTACATTTCACAGCAATTTTGTTGTTTATTTTCCCCTAGAAATTTGGTTGGGAATTATTTTTTCCCAAATCATGAACAAAATACCTGTTACTTTGGAAAAAAGAAAACCAAAATACACAAAAAACTCACAATAAATCAATTCCCAATTCGCAATCCCCCGGGAAAACCAGAATAGGCCACAGGAGTAGATTGTAGATATTTTCCCAGTTGACGAAGCGCAATAGCAAAATTCCCTATTACCGACTACCACTTTATTTCGCGTTATCTCGTTAATTCCTTGCTATTTTTCATGACAAGAAGTATAGCAGTAATAACCAAAGATGCTTTTTCGTTCCAATAAAACAAAAATGCTATGTGTAAATAAATGCTATCCAACGAATCCAGTTAAAAAACATCTTAAGATTTAAAAATACATACATTTAATTCTTCATTTACTTTCAATAGTTCGTAACCTGGTATAAGTTGGCCAACTTATCCCAAACTTTCAAACGTGAATAAAATCTCCACCTGTTATAAGTATTAACAACGTCCGTGGAAATTTTCTCCTAACATAACAATTGCTGAATTCTGCCATTTTGAATTTTGATTAAAATTTATAATTACTTTATTAAAGTGCAGATTAGGATAAAATCAGAATCAAGGAAAATTATTTTAGAATTTGGTTTAATATTTGATTTTGCAATTATGGATGTGCTTTGTGTAGCTTGGTATCAATAAAACATAAAAATACCAGTTTATTCCTGATAGCAATGAAGCAATTGCAGAAAATGTGCGATAATTGTAAAAACCTACAGGCATTGTTTATCAACGACCGTCAATCATCTCCTAATGCCAATTACATTTGCTTAGTGACAGCATAGGGGTAGATTTTTAGCTAAGGGTTTTATGGGCTCTTAAAAGTGTCTAATTTTGAATCGTAAAAAAATATTTTTTTTTGATATTGTGTTGTGACGTACAATACAATTACCTAAAGCCATAACTAAACTGTTATAGTTCAGCATTAAAATTTATAAAATTTTGTTGGAATATAATTGGTACGATCGTCTAATTTACGTATAGAGTAGTTGAGAGATATTCTTTCAAGGCCTCTATTCCGAGTTCCCTTGCAACGTTCCATTGCAACGTTTATCAATACTTTATAAGTACGGTTCGAAATGTCTCAGTAAATACTAAGTAAGGGTCGATTTCAGCCTCGGTACAAATGTCATTCTTGACAGCTGTCAAACAGTATCATTGTGGTTGGTAAATATGGAGCACTCGTTAGTTAAAATTTCGTATAAAACGTGGTCAAATAAATGGTTCATCAAGCACAGCTATTCGAAATGAGGACCAGTTCCGTTCAAGATCAATTCGTTATCAAAACAATTAAACATTAAACCAGTGGTGGCCAAACCAAATGAGTATTTTTGACAAATTTTGATAGCAAATAGAGCAAAAACTCCGATTAGAAAAATAAAAGTTAACTGGACAATGCGGTAATTATTTATGTATGAATTTATCACTGTATAGAATGAGTGTGAAAGCCACAGTAATATTTAGAGCCAGCCCGCGGGCCGCATTTCTCAAGATGGAATAACTATTGTGGTGGTAAATACCGCGTTGTCCACTTAATTTTTTTTTCTAATCGGAGTTTTATTGCTCTATTTATCATCAAAATTTGTCAAAAATACTAATTTGGCTTGGCCACCACTGCATTAAACCAATGGCTTTATTCAAAACAAAACAAATTTAGAGTAGCTAGTGAGAAATTACTGACGACTACTGTAATTTCTATTTATTTTTGTTGTTTTATTTTTTCCAATAAAAATGTTCATAAGACGTCTTGGTGTTTTAGTTAGCCTTTGTCGAAAGTTTGGGATTTTTTAAGAAACAATCATCGGAAATTGCGCAATGTCAAGTTAAAAGAGCACACTGGAATGATTAATCACGGTGGCACGTTATGATTTATTGAGAAAAAAAATCATTACAGGAAATCATATTGAAATGTGCAATATTCCTGATTTTGTACAATTATCAAACACTTCGCAATTTGGTGCTTTGTAAAACACGATCGAACACTATTTGAAAAAAAAAACTGAAACTAAGTACAATTTAGAAGCCAAAATCAAATCAGAGCAAAAATTCACAATAACGGTCGATGAATGGACTGATATAGCCTTAAGAAGATATCTTATACTGTTAAACTGCAATCTATGTATTCGAGTCAAAATGTTCTTGGTTTGGTTCCGATAATGCTGCCGTGCTAAGCATAAAATAAAAATGTCACATTTTCCTTTTTGTAGTTTTGAGAAATTACAATTTTTATGTTTTTGTTTGCCATGTCTTAGATATTTGGCATTTTAAAAAAGGAGAAAAATAGGTATTTGTTTGTAGAATCCAAATATCCCCCTAACACATTTTTTCGACTTTTGACGCTTGTGACTTTTTTTCTTAGTTTGGCGCAAGATGGGAGAAACTGAGGGAAATTATTTAAACGCAAATAATGCTCACGGTTGAAACAAAAAGTATGACGAAATCTTACGGATCTGTATATAGAGGTGGCTCTGATATTATTTACTAAATTAGTAATTTAAACTCTAAGAGCTATGTATAGATTTACAGGAAAACTAAACACATTATTTTCCCCTGTGGCAAGGATAAAAATATGGAGGTTTTGAACTATCACTATATTTTCCATTACACTTTAACACCCTTTGTGTACATCTACATATACATATGTCTAGAAGAAACCTTTAATCTTTTGTAGTGTTCAAAAAATAACAGTTTTGTTTACATAAAAACAAATTTTACTGTTTGTAGTAAAATAGTAAAAAATTATTTATTTCATATTTGCATGATTCCACCCCAAACCATTTTATACCAAAGCCGTTGTGATAAAATTTGGTTCATCGGTTAAGTAGAGTTAAACGAGTACATACATAAATACATTTTATTTCAATAACACTATCAATCTTCATTTAAATATTTCTGTTTACTAGTTTAATAGTGCTTTGTGTTATTCTTGGTGATGCCACTTTAATACAGTGAAATTTTCTATTTACTAATTGAATACATTATCTGAACTTATCTGTCTTTCAATCCACTTAAGATGATATTCTTATTTTTTTTTTTCGTTTTTTTTTTTTTGATACTCGAAACAAATAAAGACGAAATTATATTATATTATGTATACATATTGTTACTGGGTATCTTATTTTTAAACTTAAAATAAAAATGTCTCTCATGAATTTCTAATTTTATGTGGAAAATCCAGTGATAAGGATATATAATTTCATTTATCTTGTTATCTAAGAATTTAAAATTTAATCCTTTTAAAATATTATTAAATTTTATATTTGTGTTGTGAACACCCTCCGACATATACTATAAAAGATTGTGCTGATAATAAGATTTAAATTGGATATTAAAATGATTATTGGTAAACGTCAATCAATTAAACTGCTATGAATTTGGCAAAATAGCTCTTTATATTTTTTTTTACCCTATTACTAAATCGAAACAATGTAATAAATTTATATTTTAAAAAAAGGAAAAGTAGCTTCTTCACCATCGTTGAGACTTAAAAGTCAATATAAACTTAAGTCAACAACTAAAAGAGTATCCCCCTCCAGAATACGAAAAAACAAACAACGAATGAATTAAATTTATTTTTTCTTTATTTTTTTTTTTTTTTGTTTCCTTTCTGGTCGACTCTCAAGTTATTTTCTATTTCTTTAGCAGAAAAATATTTAAGTATACTATATGTACATCTTTTATATAAGTTATGTATAACTATCCTACGAGCCAAACGGAAAAAAAATATATTTACAACTAAATTTTTTATTAATGATATCATAAAAATGAAGACATTTTTCTAATAGGAAAATCAAATTGGAAATGGAAAATATAAGTTATGGATTAGTACATTTATATATGATGGAGGAAGACCGCATGTAATTGGAATCCTCACTCTCATTTCCGTTGAATATTAACTTGTGCTAACATTTGTACAATTTCATAGAATTACAAAAAACTGTTTCACATAGATAACACATTTTAAAACACAAAATATGCCTGCTAATCTATTTATTTGTTTTTTTTTTACCTAGCAAAATTTAACTGTAAAATTAATTTTAATTTTAATTTATTTTTTTAATTACAAATCTTCATAAAAAACCAACTTTTCTTTGCTCGTATAAAAAAACGTACTGTGATCATCTACCTCTATGTAGCATAATAGTCTTACATATATAGCTAGAAAGCGGAGCATATAAAATAAAAATAAGCTTTTATTTATTATCTTAGCTTATATTCTGGCATAAACATAAATCTCAATTTCATATACAGCACACATAAATATACGAGTACGACTTCATATTTGAATACATAATCAAAAAAAAAAAAAATCTTATGGATGCTGCGGGTAGAATATTATTGATTTTGTATTTTTGCGGCATGCTTTTGGAAAGGTGTGGAAAATTTAATTTATTTAAAAATGTTTCAGCAAATAGAAAATTCTAACCAATTAATAACTCTTTTTATATCTATTAAATCAATAAAATTAAATTAAAATCAATTAATTTTAAACTATTTCACATATACACATAAATATATTGGCAAACTATCTTCCGTTTGGGTTATTGATATAAAAACTATTATTTACCCGAACTCTTTTTTCATATCGAGTACATAAATTAATTAAAAAACTTGTACAGTAGCTGAAATAAATTCTGCCTTACTATAATATTTATGAGGGAAGGAAGACGAGAAAATATAATAATTATAACAAAATAATATTTAATTGAAATGTTAATAAATATTCATCGTAATTTAAAATTAATTGCGATATGGATATAGTATTAAAATATACATTCTGTCAAAAAAGTACCGGGAATTGTTAGTTAAAAATGCTCGCGCTAAAGAGTTTTAAAAATTTTGCTATATTGGTAAGGCTGTCTTTCATTATGATGCCAACTTTGAGCATGATCTGTCAACCAGTTTCTTTACAGCAGTTAGTTAAGTCAGTCGACCTCATTAGTGTAAGCCGATTTTTACGATGAACGAAATTATTGAACAAACAGTTTGCCTTAAATTTTGTTTGCAAACAAAATTTCTTGTGCTGATACGAAAAAATGTGACCGAAATTATAGGAAAAAACTCGTGGATTTACATGACTATAATGCGCCATCACCACATTCACCTAATTTAGTAGCACCAGGTAACTTTTTCCTATTTCCCAGACTCAAATTGCTACTCTGTGAAACTTGATATGTGTATATCCTCGAATGGAGAATACTTTAAGGGCGGAGGAAAGGGGATGAGGAATTCCCGGTACTTTTTTGACAGAATGTATAAAGGTACATGAATATACTATATGTGTAATTAAAAATTAAAATCGATTTGATTTATCATATAATTGGATAATTTTTCGGAAAACAAATGTTTCAAACAAACGTTAAAAGTGATATCGTTGAAACGAAAAATACGCTAGTAAAACTATTATTCCGCCATTTTGTTTAATCAGTTCAAGGAAAAAATTGCTCACATTTAAAATTTAAAATCTGATGTTAAATTGGTTACTGAATCTTTATAACGGCTCCGGTAATTCCAGTCAAAAACAGTTCAGTCAAAAACAGAAAGGAATTTCAGTCAAAAATTAAAAGGGAACTCAATCAAAAAACTAAAAAGGAATTCAAATCAAAACTTTTTTGACTAAAATTCTTTTTGGATTTGTGACGGTGATTCAGTCAAACAATTCAGTCAAAAAACAAAAGGCGTTTGAGTCATAAAACTTCTCATACAAATATTATGACTAAAACTCATTTTAAACAGGAACTTCAGTCCAAAAAAAAAATAATCCTTTGTAGATTTGGACTAAATAACCTTCTTCAAAGGCATTTTTGTCATAAATTTTTTGACTGGAATACCTTTTGGTTGGTTGGTTTTTTTAGGTGAAATGATTTCTTACACCTGTACGTTGACCCCGGGGCTCCAGTCAAACACAGAAAGGAATTTCAGTCAAAATTTAAAAAGCAACTCAGTCAAAATAGATTTAGTCTGAAATGCCTTTTCAGGAAGTTCAATCAAAAAACTAAAAAGACTTTCAAGTGAAAATATTTTTTGACTGAAATTCTTTTTGAAAAGGAGATTCGGTCAAACTATTAAAAAGGAATATCAAGCACAATATTGTTGTAAAAAGTGAAATCATTGTTATTGTTTGTCCAGACGTCCGAAACGGTTTTAAAATATTCTGGAAAATGCAGATTTCCAGTCTAATATTAAAAATAAATCTCAATTTTCCAGAATATTTGAAAATTAAATATTCCTTTTCCAGAATTTTTGGAAATGAAAGCAAACCTACCAAAAGGTATTCTAGTCCAAAAATATATGACTGAAGTATTTTTCAAAAAGGTTGTGCAGTCCAAAAAAATAAAACGCGTTACAGTCAAACTGTTTTATTACCGAACCCCTTCATTTCAAAAAAAATGTTTGACTGAAACTCTCGTTTTTTGACTAAATTGTTTTTGAATTTCAGCCACCAATCCAAAAAGAATTCCAGTCAAAAAAGTTTTGACTTGAATGCCTTTTTAGTTTTTTTGATTGAACTTCCTTCAGAAAACGCATTTCAGTCTAAAACTGTTTTGACTGAGTGGCCTTTCAATTTTTGACTGAAACTTCTTTCTGCTTTTTAACTGAACTGCTTTTGACTGGGGTCGCGGAGCCAATGTATAAGTCTATAAAGGCATTTCAGGCAAAAAACCAACCAAACAAAAGGTTTTCCAGTCCAACAATTTGTGACTAAAATACCTTTCAAGAAGGTTGTTCAGTTCAAATACACAAAGGTAAATTAATTAATTCGTTTAAAAGCAGATATGCAACTGGTCCTGAGACCATTTTAATGTATTTTACAAATAACACCTAGAAGTATATTAGCATTAAGAACAATTATAGATATATATGTAGGTCCTCATAGATTTATAGGTTCTCATTATATTTAATTTTTAAAGAGGAAGTTAATATTTCTGAAAATTGTAAGAGAATTTAATCCAGTTTCGAACTGATGAGTTTATGATTATGAAAAAATTAATCCGGAAATTTGGCTGTATTAGTGTAATTCGCTAATACAACCTCTACACAATACATCCAATATATAGAATGTAAAATTGTGGTACAATCAGTCCAGTAACCATGGCCTGGTGAGAGGAATCTGGATTAAATTCCCTTACAATTTTCAGAAAAATATTAACTTCATAATTAAAAAGGGCATTTCAGTCAAACAATTTTCTGACCGAATCAATTTTTTTTTGGACTAAAGTTCCGTTTTTAAAAGGAGTTTAAATCATAATATTTGAATGGGAAATTTTATGAGTGAAACGCCTTTCGTTTATTCACTGAAATATTTTTGACTGGAATTCCCGGAGCCCTTTATAGGACAAATTGTCAAATGGTTTGGTAACATGAGTGCTTTAAATACCAGTTGGATGTCTTTAATATCAAAATTTATTTATAAAATATTCCTACAATTTAAGAATACGATTTAAGATAAATTTATTAAATTAATTAAATTTTCAAGTAAACACAAACTCTTTTTAACGCACAAAATACTATTCAATTAGACGTAAAGATCGCCATCTATAAAAAGTTTAAATTAGTAGCAGCTGCATGTGAAACTGGCCTGATTTCAAATTTTACTCATATCATCTGTTGTCTGTTTTCATTTCGTATTTATACTGTACCGCATCAGATTGTTGATTTTTTTTTTTAAATTAATTAATTTTTATATTTTGTTAGAAATTTTATTGTACAGTGGAAAATCAAATGTCTGTATATAACAGAGTATAAAAATATTCAAGTGATTGAATATAATCATAAGCAAAGTGATAAGCGGCCTAAACCTATCTGGACTTATGGAATTCAATTATGTGAATCTGCTTAAGCATCTAACTTATAACATTGCAACGAATACACCCTGGCTATTGCAGTACAAATGTATGTCGGAATTTACACATCGTTTAGATCTAACTAATTTAGAGTAAATTAATAAATTATTTAGTTGTTGTTGTTTAATAAAAAATTATATTCTAGTGTAACAATCAATTGATGATTTCATTGCATTGCAAAACGTATCTGTCAATGAACAACTCAAGAATAAGAAACAAAAAGAAGATTTAAAATTAAATTTTATGAAGTGAAAAATTTATAAATGGAAAATAACCCATTTCCTTAATTTTTTAATTTTAAAGTAAATAAGCTTTCAGAAAAAAAATATAAAAAGTGGTGACCCCTTGTGAGGTCCACCCAAACAAAACATTTTTCAATAATTTTTTAACATTTTTAATAATTATATAGAACTGGTACCATTGTATAAATGGAGAGCCTTTCATGTGAGCCATCAACCATTAAAATCCGTTGAATAGTTTTTAAGAACAAGCACTTTGAAAATATGAGTTTTTAAGAAAAAGAAAAATTTAGAAAATGGCCCTGCACCGAAGAACGTTACCGTAGAATTAAATAAAAAATTAGGAGTTAAATATTTCATGTAGAGAACATCTTCAGTTGAATTTCATCAAAATCAAAAAGGGTTATGACAAAATTTTGGCTTTTTTCATCGTTTTCATCTGAAAACAGCATATAAACGTATATAGGTTGTAAATCACAGTTTTAAAAATAAACAATTTACAAAAAATTCAATGTTTGGTTGGGAAAAATTTCGTTTTTCGTCAGATGATACCAAGGTAAATCCAAGGTTTAGCTAAATGCAAACCTAAAATAACCTAAACCCTTCAATTTTTTGTACCCCATTTTTGAAAATTTATTACTTCCAAATTATAAATGTAAAATTTAGTGTCTATGAACTACCCTCTGACATTGCAATTGCAAGGCATTACAAAAAGCTCAAATTCTAAATTATAAAATTTTATTTAAAAATTGAGCCTTACACAAAATTTTGCATTAAATTATTATTTTTGACTATTTTTTCAATTCCAACAAAAAACTTTTTGTGTGAAAAATTCAATTAAATCTTATAGTTTATAAAATTATTATGAACAATTTTTAGGTGCCACAAAACTATTTCGAGTTGTCATTGCAGTATATAAAGCCAAATTAAAAAAATTATTGCCAAACTCACTTGATCAAAAATGTAGTTAGTACCCTTTATAAGAGTAGATTATATATATTTGTTTGAAATTTCAAGCTTTTAGGAACCATCACAATTTAATTCACCATTTAAATTTTCCAAGTGAAAATTGTACTTAAAAATTCTTAAAATTAAAAGTTAAGCTTTCATTTAGAACTGAGGACTTAAGATATTGAACCACACAACAAAAACTCCAAATATGGGATACAAAACAAACTGCGGTTTGGAAGATAGATCTGCGCTTGCAGACGAGATGGCAACTATTTAAATGCTTGCTCTTACTCATATATACATACATAGAAAATCAATTAATATTTCAACAACACGATAATGATAAAACGATTTTCTCATACTAACAGAACTAATACCATATAAGAACAAACATTAAACATTGTTAAAACACTTATTAAAAGCTTTAACAGATTTTTTTTTTTTATTAAACCAATTTTCGAAAGGAGGAAAGGAAAATACATATTTATACACACATATATGGTATATCGCCATATTTTATGATAATAAAGCACAATTCAATTAAAATTAATTAATTTATGTCAAATATATTATTGTACATAAAACTTCCCAAAAGTACTGGCGCGCGATCTGCACATAAAGAGCGAGTAAATTGTATGCATGTACTTCTATAAACTGGAAAATCTATAATCTAAAGGGAAATATTATTTGTGTCTACTTACATGCATACATGTAAGAGCCGAGTGACAAAATGAAAGCGGCAGAAGCAAAAAAAAACATTAAACAATTTGTTGTTGTGTTTCCACAGTCAAGAAACATATAAGTATGATGTTTGGATAAATGTTTGTATGTACACACAATACTGTATAGCTGGATAATATATCATCGCTCAAGACGTATAAACAGTGTGTTTCTGAATTTTTTTCTCCGTTCATAAACAATGACGTAGATGTCGGATAACGCCCACTATACATACATACATATATAGCTAGCAACATGTATGTATGTATAAATAAGAGCAAAACATTTTAATTTTTCAATAAACCTTATTTAACTTAACGTCCCAGCATCTCTGAAAAGATCAGGCGTATGTAAAGAGATAAATTAAGAAGTATGTATGCATCATGTATATCACTGTATAGTGAACGTAATGAAAGTGTAAGAGCTTTTTTTTGGAGGATAAAACATAATTTCATCTCTAGATACACATTTTAGTGAAATGTTAGTAGAAATATTGATTTATGAGGTTTTCGTGCGTTTTGTTGTTTTCTTTTTGTTTGGTTTGTTTATTGTTTCGATTACATTTCGAATTATATTTTGTCTTCATGTTGTTTGTTGTTAAATCATTTTATAGCTTTTATCACAAGAAAGTAACAAACAAAAAAATATGAACGATAACGATTTGATGATTATTTTTTAAAGAGCTTTGAAAATGTATATAAATTATACGAATGACATGATGTATGTACGTGTCTCACACTAAATACATCTACCTTTATTAAAATAGAAATAAAAGAATCTTGGGGGGGTCAATTCTTGTTCTGTTTCAGTGAGAAATACACATTTCCGGTTCATGTTCTTGAGAAGGAAAAATGACATCAAAATCTTTTCATATGAATAAACCTTTTTCATTGACCAATATGGAAATAAAATTCTATAATTTGTATTTTAAGCATTAAATGTGCATTGAAACTATAATATGATTCACTTTAAACTTAATTTATAAGTAAATATATTAAGAACTATTCCGTTTGTTTAAGAAAAGTCTTATTTGGAGGCCTTATTATCACAGACAAAGCGAAATGTTCATTGTGATAAGGTTATGCTATTTATTTGATGGGATATGAAAGGCGTTGTATATTACGAGCTACTGAAACCTTCTGAAACTAGTAATGGCGAAGTCCACCGACGGCAATTAATATGTTTGAAGCGATCTGTTCAAGATAGTTGACCAGAATGAGAGAATAGACACAATAAACTGATTTTGCAGCATGACAACGCAAAACCACATACTGCAAGGCGTTAAAACTTAGAAACGCATTAGAAGGGCAGGACTGGGAAGTTCTATCATACCTGCCATATTCGCCAGACATTGCTCCTTCGGATTACTATTTATTCCTGTCGATGCAGTCGGCCCTTCAAGACGTACGATTCACATCTTATGAAAGTATCAAAAATTGGCTTGACGAATGGATCGCTTCAAAAGACGACGACTTTTACAGAAAGTGAATCTGTGAATTCCCTAAAAGATGGGAGAAGGTTGTGGCTTCTGATGCAGCATACTTTGAATAATGTACCACTTTTTATACTAGCTAAATAAACATGGAATTTTAACCAAAAAACGGAAGTTACTTTTACATATACCTAATATATAACCTACAAAGCCGCCCAAAAATATTTAAACCTGGAGAAATAATTCTTAAAAAGTCATATAAATAATCAAAAGCTGCAGAAATGTATACGGCATAGCTAGATGGTGTTTATGAAAATTGAAGAGTGTTAAGAGCAATAGGGAGAACACGTATTTGTTAGAAAATTTAAACGGAAAGGCGATTGGCCAGTTTTTTCCTTGAATAAGCAATTGAAACGTCAGAGATTGGTAAGTAGATCACAAAATGGTTGACAACATGAAATTATCCAATTCTCATAGTTGGTTCATTTCAAGTGACGTGACTATAGTCATATCATGTCACTCCTAGTGAACCAAGTGATACGACTGCAATTTGAAATAAATTAGGCAAATTAGAGATAAAATTGTTTTATAACAACAATAAGATAATTTTAAATAACAACATATTTTAAACTCAAAAAACAAAATTTTAAAATACGTAAAATACAATAATAGCGTCCTTCCATTTTGTGGTTAATAAAGTGGCATCTCTGTCGTATAAAGTGACTTGAGGCGTAACAAACGACAGAGAATGACAAAATTGATGTGGCGTGACCGTTGTCATGAAGAATGATGTGGCACGACTATGAGATAATTAGAGTGTTGGTGACAGTCAACAGATCAGTAGGGAAAAGCAAATCAATTAATGAAAGGGAAAATTTGAAAATTTTTGATCAGTTGATTTGCCAAAAAATTCCTTTTCCCTTGGGGATCGAATGAAACGGGTCAACTTTTGTTATGACTGTCCAACAAATGATTTCTAAAAAAAAAAAAAAATACAGAAATTTACCTGTGCTTGGGGGTTGGCAGGGAAAGTGTTTCTTTGATTTTTGTATTCCAATCCCATTTCCTAATGGCACCTTCTATTCGGTATATTAAATCTAAAATAAAGCAAATAAACGCTCACCATAAAAAATAAACAAAATACAGAACAAATAAACTTTTACCTCTACGTAATTCTCGTTCATAAAAAAAGTATAAAAGTTTGACGTTAATAAAGAAATAGGTACTCACTAAATGATACAAAATAAGTAGAAGAGTGCGGCACAGTATACGCTACGAATTTATTGTTTATTGTATTGAAAATGATAAGGTGTGATTACATTTAATGAATTTATAATAACATTTTTTATATAAAAAAGAAAAATTCTTTATTATTATTTATTTTTATTATTTTAATATTTTTATCTTCCTTATAGTAACAATCTGTTTTATTTTTTAAAAAAATCGATTTCGGATGCTTTCGCCTTCCTTTCTCAATTTTTAATTTAATATTATTCTAGAATAATATTAAATTAAAAATTGAGAAAGGAAGGCGAAAGCATCCGAAATCGATTTTTTTAAAAAATAAAACAGATTGTTACTATAAGGAAGATAAAAATATTAAAATAATAAAAATAAATAATAATAAAGAATTTTTCTTTTTTATATAAAAAAATTTTACAAAGTAACAAAAGCACACAAAATAGTGAAAAAATGGAAATCCATTCACACAATAATTATAATAACATCTATTTAGCTGAAGTTAATTTGTCACTCACATGTTTTTTGTAAAAAAACTCACAAATGACTTAATATTAGAAAGAAACAGATATAATATTAAAATAAGATAGCCAGTAGCATTTCAAATAAATTATTTGCGCTACAAAATATGACTACTCGATTGATTTTAACATGAGTTTTTCAATTGAAAATTATTTTTTATACCGACTTTTTGATGACACAAAAAAAAATCAAGTAAGTCAAGACAATTAATATTAAAGAATAAATATGAGTCGAAAATCGTTTATTTTTTCATATTAAAATTCCTGATTTGCGACCGGAGGATGTACCCCTTGAGCATACGAAGATAATATTTCAAATAGTACGTTTTTTGCAACAGGAAAATTAATATATAAGGTTCAAAGATGAAATCGCCACAAACGAATTAGCAAATCACAATCGTATAATCGGAACGGGATAAGTTATAATATTGAAATTCGGTACACGCTATTTGTGGGCCAATATAAACTTGCATACTAAATTTCACTTCAATCGGTTAAGAAACACGGCAAGTTGTAGAAGAAACGTTTATTTTGTCATACTAAGCACTACGGGAATATATAAACAGACGTATAATCGGAACGGGATAAGTTATAATATTGAAATTTGGTACACGCTATTTGTGGGCCAATATAAACTTGCATACTAAACTTCACTTTAATCGGTTAAGAAACACGGCAAGTTGTAGAAGAAACGTATATTTTCTTATACCAAGCACTACGGGAATACATAAACAGCCGTATAATCGGAACGAGTTAAGTTATAATATTGAAATTCGGTACACGCTATTTGTGGGCCAATATAAACTTGCATACTAAATTTCACTTCAATCGGTTAAGAAACACGGCAAGTTGTAGAAGAAACGTTTATTTTCTCAAACCAAGCACTACGGGAATATATAAACAGCCGTATAATCGGAACGAGATACGTTATAATATTGAAATTCGGTACACGCTATTTGTGGGCCAATATAAACTTGCATATTAAATTTCACTTCAATCGGTTAAGAAACACGGCAAGTTGTAGAAGAAACGTATATTTTCTTATACCAAGCGCTACGGGAATATATAAACAGCCGTATAATCGGAACGAGATACGTTATAATTTTGAAATTCGGTACACGCTATTTGTGGGCCAATATAAACTTGCATACTAAATTTCACTTTAATCGGTTAAGAAACACGGCAAGTTGTAGAAGAAACGTTTATTTTCTCCATACCAAGCACTACGGGAATACATAAACAGCCGTATAATCGGAACGAGATACGTTATAATATTGAAATTTGGTACACGCTATTTGTGGGCCAATATAAACTTGCATACTAAATTTCACTACAATCGGTTAAGAAACACGGCAAGTTGTAGAAGAAACGTATATTTTCTCATACCAAGCACTACGGGAATATATAAACAGCCATATAATCGGAACGAAATACGATATAATATTGAAATTCGATACACGCTATTTGTGGGCCAATATAAACTTGCTTACTAAATTTCACTTCAATCGGTTAAGAAACACGGGAAGTTGTACAATAAACGTTTATTTTCTCATACTAAACCCTACGGGAATATATAGACAGCCGTATAATCGGAACGGGATACGTTATAACATTGAAATTCGGTACACGCTAAAAATCTGTAATTTCTAAACAAATTAAAAAAAACTTGCTTAAACTGTATTTGTTTAATCAACTTGCATTTAGTGTATCCTCTTTTTGGGCCCTTAAAGTCTATCAATTTTAATTATTTTCTAAAACGATACCATAATTCTTAATTAAGCAAAATTTGAATAAAATAATTTTAAAATTTTCAGTGTGTCTACGCACATTAATAATAATTATAATTTACCGAGTGACTTTGAAACACCTGTCACTTAAATTTATTTAAAAATTTAAATATATGTACTTACAACATACTAATTGTATTATTAGAGATTAATCCAACATACTAACAGTATATACATTAATGGGAAAACAGCTACATACTAACAACCACAAGTCATCCTTTTTTTTGATTTATATTTCATATTTAACCTTCATGAAGTTCATGATCATATAAACGAAACGAATAATAAAAAAATCAGCTGTTTAAATTTTCGTTGATTCTCGATCTTCTTCGCAATGCAAATTCACAAAATACAAAAACAACAATGCCCAATATATTTTTTTATTATGATCAAATCACACGGGATTCCGTTAGAAATGAAAATTTCATTTAAATGCAACGAATCTAGTTCTCTTATCATACACTCTTTAATTTAATTATTATAATTCGTTTCTATGATTTAACTGGTAATCGAATGATTAAGGAATTAAGATCTTTTATTAGCTTTAGATCATATTTGCTGCAGCTAGTTCCAGGGTGATCAGCTAAAAGCTAAATACCTTATCTAGGTCACTGCCCGTTTCTCGAAGTCTACAAGTCAACATATACATATTTCAAAAGATGGGTTTGAATGAATCACATTCATCTTAGTTACAATAATAATTATAAATAATCATTTCCCATGTGATACAAATAATAAGAACAATGGTTAATTTTTAATAAAATTAAAAAAAAAGCATTGAAAACTTTTAATTATTTACATACTCCAATTAAACGGAAAACACTAAAATAACTGTCTTAAGCGGAATTTTGATTTGTAATTTTTGTCGTCATTGAATGCTTTTAGTATAATTAGGTTTGAAACTATACGTTTGCTCACTGAAATTGATATACATTTTGTTCTAGTGCCGTATGCCGATAGTTTAGTAGTCGTCAAAGTATGCGTTAAACACAGATATATATATATATATATATATATATATATATATATATATATATATATATATATGTATATATATATATATATATATATATATATATATATATATATATATATATATATATATATATATATATATATATATATATATATATATATATATATATAGAATCAATTGATTCGGGCAACAATTCTGGCTTCCATTTACATACATGAAATTAGATATTGCATCACATTTATACCAAAATTTCAAATTGATGATTAAAATTGATAATTTTAGCACCAGAATTATTATTTAGTCTTATTAGCACGAATCGAACGTCATAGTTTTTCGCAGATAAATTGAAATGTTATATGGTGCAAGAGCACAGAAATAAACAGAATTAACTATGCGGAACTAGTGATGTATAACAGGACATCATCTATTACATGCGAAGGGTAACTGCTGGATATTAATCAAAAAAGTCACACAAATTAAGTCAACATTTGAAAATATAAGAGGGAAAAATTAGAAAAAGGGATTTGGAAAATTCCACTCAATATTATTATAAATGACCCTATGATTATGTACAGCCATATTTTGTAATTTTTTGGCTCGTTAAATTTATCCTTAGTTAAATTTCCTTAGATCAATTCAAAGTAACCTCAAATTTGAATTAAGTTTAATGGAATTTTTTGCTATTTTAGAATAATTTTTTCCTTTACCAAATACAGGAGGTTTACATCGATAAAATTGTATATTTAAAAGCTTATTACTTTTAATTGCATTTTAAAAGCTTTCTCGTACAAATTAAATATAATTTATACATTTTATAAGTTTCATCATATCTCCGTGTGGACTTCAAGAAAAATTGAAAAAAAAAACTCTTTGTTATAATAATATTTGCAGATCTTTGTATTCTCGGAAAATTCCTTTTCATTTTAACATAATTGAAACTAATTGATAGTTATACATATATGTTATTATGCACACAAAACAAATGAATTATGTATTAAGTAAAAAATAAAATTATATAAAATCTATATTTTCTGATATCTGTAAGGTTCAGTAACCTGACCTACATCGCCTGCGCTACAATTCACTGTGCTACATAAAAAAATATGTATAACAAACTATACTAGAAAATAAGTGCACAGTAGTTTTGTTTTTGCTATGGATTTTTCTTTTTATTTATCTGTAACAGCCATGTAACTCGTCTACTTGCATATTTTTCAGCTATTCTAGATCTTGATGAGAAAACTAAACATAATATTTGAGATAGAAATGATTTTCCTACACATTACATAAATATGTATACTGATATTTATGGTGCTTCTTTTATATGTCCTATTTTTTAAAGTTTTTCATATTTTTTTCATGATGAACATTAGCAAAGTGAAAATGAGGAAAATTAAACTTAAAAAAAAAAAAAGAAAAGTTATTTACAAAAAAACCACGTATGTACTATACATAAACGAGTGCGAAGGAGGAAATTGAATTTGTATTATTATTTAGAAGCTCTCTCTACATTAAATATGTATGTAAATGATTGATGTTGTGTTTTGGCAGTAGGAGCTACATTTTAAATTAATACCAAATTCGGAAATTAAAAAGTAAAATTAATATAAAATTGTGTACAGTCGAACAAGTCTCGATATTATGTAGTTAATTTGACCTTTTCTTATACATTAAATATAGTATGCTCGAAATATTGATTTATAGCCAAGATACGTTGTCATATTATAGAAATACAAAATACTTAAACATTTGTCAGAAATTTCAAGAGGGAAAACATAACCAATTTTCCTCTTTTCACTTTCTGTCAATCACCATTTAAGTTAAATGGATAAAGTAATTTGCTGTTAAAATGAAAACTTTATCTTTATTATATAAGACAGCTCACGAAATAAATTATCAATTATATTGTACGATTATATATGGACAGACAATTTCTTTTCTATATTATACGTTTGTTGTTTTAATGTAATAAATAAGTCCTATTATTTCGGTATTTTTGTATTGCATATGTATGTGTGTATAGTACTTTTTCTGTTAGATTATTAGCCATTTATAAATACACATGGGGTACAATTTTTGTGTCTCTCAGTTGGATCATTTTACCGCCTTACGACAAATTAATCCAAAATATATGTATTTTCCATCTCTTCTCGTCTACTTTTTAATGTTATGTCTGGAAGAAGATTAAGATCTGGATATTTAAGTTTTCCATTACGGCCAAACGTAACTGACAATTTATTCGCTTTAACGCTATGCAGAATCAAAATATTTTATAATAAAAACCATTTTATTATTTTTAAATGTAATTAAATTGAAAACTGTTGTTCTTATAGTACACGATGGGGTTTAACCAACTATTATTAGAAGATGCCAATACAACCAAGTTTTCACTTGGAGGAATACTGGTCTAATAAGGAGTCGTTAAATAGTTTTATTCACATTCTACTCTTTTTAAATGAATTTTTTAATTCTCTTTTCTCTTTTCCGATCATGAATAGTAACAACAGTAGTACAATAACATATATGAAAGAATCGATCTATTGAATGGAATAGATATATATTTTTCTTTTATTTTGTTCACTACTGAAAGAATAGTTAGTGAACCTTTTGTTTAATAGGATTTGAATTAACAGGGACAAATTTTAATAAAGAAGCAAAATTGATTTGATAGGTATATTTTTTGGGACAATATCAGATGGACAAAAAATCAGATTATTTTATGAAAACTACGGGTATAGAACGACAAATTTTTGTTTTTCAGGGTAAAGTTTTGTTCAATTTAAATAAACTTGACGAATCGTGTTCATTTGAGTTAGATTCTATATGTCAAAGATTTTTTTAGATTAAAAATGGCGCGTCGCGTATTATTAATTAATATACACAAAGGTTTTGTTCAACATTTAATTTTAGTTTTTTATTCTATCGAAATATTTTCTTTATCGGTAAATTCTATTCTGTTCATGGAAATGGTACGAGTTAACAGGGTACATGGAAACAGGGTAATTGTTGAATTGGCTGAGCAGAGAATAATTTCTTTCTTCTTTGGAGTAGTGTTGAACGCTGATATTCACTGTTTTTTTAATATCTCATTTCTTAACTAAAGTAAAAGAATATTTAACAACACAAACACACTTTTCTAATATTGCTGAAGATTGCAAAGATATTTAACCAATTTTCTGTCAAATGAACAATCGTCTCTCTGTTGACTTGATTCAGAGTACCATAGGTTATTTGTTGGGTTGTGATTGCTATCGATTCGAAGGATAACAGGTATTCATTTTTAGATATTCAACAATTTCAGCGTTAAACAATTAAAACAAAAATGAGTTCAAAATCTCTTTTTACTTTATAATATCCGCGATGGAATTTTTTTTTGTGAAAGGGCTAACTTGCGCTCCCATTTCAGTTTATTGGTTGGTACAAGAATTAGTTAGGCTTAAATAATGTATTATTTTATATAAATTTCGGCCTTAATTGAAAATTAGTTACAGAATTAACTGATGAAGGAATAAAATCCAAGGTTTTCATTAACTGTAAAAGGAAAAATTAATTTTTAAAATACTGTGTAAAATCTACAAAACAATGTAAAAAAATATTTTTATTTTAATATTACGATGAAGTGTTTGGTTTGTATGGTTTGGATATTTTATTTCTGTCCCACTACAAACTGATTATGAACTATTCCTGTGACTTCTCATCGACCTCTCTATCTGAAAATGCATCACACAAATCTATTTGACTAAAGCCTTTGCCTTATGCCTACTCTATCTACTACTTGTCTGGTTATTATGAATCAATCAATATCTAGTGCGTCTATAATGCTGCTATAATGCTACAGAACAAAAGCGACGACGACAAGCGATGACACCTCTCAAATTAAAATACACAGAAAGCATACGATGCTAACAGAACCAGTGTCACCGAAATTTTTTTAGAATCTATTTCTAATTTTGTCGCCAGCGTTAGAAAGTTACCAACTGTTTTTTGTGCCTTTGTGTTGATAGTTACAAATGTTTGGCTGACTATTTTTTCATATCCTATTTCGCTCCCTCAACAACCAACAACGTAAATTTAATCGCCAAATTTAATTTAAATGTTTTTTTTAATTCATTAAACAAAATATCGGTTGAAAAAAAATTATTTAAGCTAGTGTGACGAATTTTAAGGTTATGTTGTCGTCAGTCGCTAACGCTCTTGTTGTAATTATTAAGGCCACATCGCCAGCATAGACAAATGAATTTTGAAGTCGTCGCTTATAGTTATCGCTCTTGTTCTGTTTATATCTTAAATATCGGGTATTCATTCAGGAGAATTTGCATGTCAGTATCGAGCAAAATTTGTTGCCCAAAAAGACCCAAAATAAAAATTTAGATATTATAAAGATTTATATTTACTGTATATATTTCGGCTCCGTTCGTAAAAGAAAGTCGTGTGCCCAACACCTTTATTTTTCGCCTAATGATGCCCAGGAAAAAAAATAATGACTTTTATAAAAATATGTTAGCCTTATATAACGAAGTTTGCACAGACATATGTATATATTATAATCTAGTAAAAAACTAGTCTTAACAATAAAAACAACTTACTAATTAAATTACACAGATTTTTAATTATTTTGAGTTTAATTAAAGACACAAAAAAAAACTATGTTTTTTTATTTATTCATAAATTTATGATGCTGCTTCTGGAAAAAGATAGAATTTAACTTTTTTACTAGTTTTTATTGTAGTTTTTACTTCAGAAACAAAAGGAATAAAAAAACTTAGAATAAATAATTAAGATAAAACAAAAAAGTTTTTTGTATATCCAAGTACGTTTCTAGATGTCATATTTATAAAATATTTATAAAAAATAAATTAAATTAAAAAAAAACTATAAATAAAATGTATGTACGAGTATAATAAAGACGTTATTAGTTTTTTTTTTAATTAGATTTTAAATTATTATTGATATGACAAATGTTTTATTTTTGTTGTAAATGAGTTTATAAGTAATTAACGATTTAACATAAATTAAAATTTGTATAATTACCCTTATATGAGTAGATATGTAAATATATTTGAAACTTTAGAAATAAAAGCTTTCTAACTACAACCAAAACCCAAACATTTATACAGATTTTGAAGTGTTTAGAAAAGTAATCAAAATTAGTTTTTTTGTTGAATAATAAGAAATTGGATTAATTAAAAAAAAAAAAAAAAGATAATTAACAATTACACATATAAAATTGTAGTAATTTATAATTTAATTATTTTTGTGGTGCGTGTTTAATATGAAGACTTTTATTGCATTCATTTGTGATGTTCTAGTGTAGACAATTTTAAAACAACGTTACCTTGTTCGTTCTAGGGATTTCCTAACTTTTATTTATCAAATATTTTATATTTTTGCACTTTTTAGTTTGCTTATTTGAATTTTAGTATCGTGAAATACATTTTATTGATCGACGACTAATTGTAATTACATTTTTACTTTCATTTACGTAAGTAAAATAAAGTATAGTAATCATGAAAATTTTGGACCTTGAGATTTTTAGAGATTTAACTGTTTTGAGGTCCCCTGAGTCGAAAAAAGTGGGTTTCGAAATTGTGTCTGTCTGTCAGTCTGTATCCTCTCTACAGCCCAGATGGTTTAACCAATCGAACTTCAGATTTAAGCTTTTTTGATAAATTGGGAGGTCCCAGCGAATTTTACTCCAAATCGGCTAGCCGAACCCTTGGTCCAGAAAGTTTATTTTACAAATACAAAAAAAAAATAAAAATAAAAAATTAGAAAAAAAAATAAAAAATTTAAAAATTAAAAAAAATTTTTTAAAAATAATGTTTCACAACATTCTCTGTTCGTAAAAGAAAGTCGTGTGTTGGCCACACCTTCATTTTTTTTAATGATTTCCTGTTTCTTAATAAAAATAAAAGATAAAATAAAAATTTATAAATCAATAATTGTTCATGGTAGACTTTATGATGTGAAAGTAATTCGAAATTATTAGAAAATGCTCTTTATGTTCTTCCTTCAAGATAATAAAGAATTATTCTAAAGGACTGTAGCCAGAAAAACTTGCTTTTAACTTTGTAATTCCGTAACAGTTTTAGAAATATTAGTTAAACTTAAACGCAATACAGTTTTGCTTTTCCTACAATTTTTGAATTTGAAATTTCCCCAGGTGGCAATTTTTGGTATGATTTTACCAAATTTCTACGGCCATCACTGCCATCTTATTGCCATGTAATGTATATTGACTTAATGACCAAACGAATTGTAGTAAGCTTTTATTTCAATTTGACCAGAATGCTGTTGTTATGAAAATTTTATAAATTTCGGTTTAAATAAATCAATTATTACAAGAAAATGAAAAACGACATACATACAAATATGTTGAAATTCAAACATTCATGAAAGTATTTCAGAAATCATAATTAAGAATTTGTAAAGTTTTCTTTTAAAAATTTGTCTTAGGAAATAAAGTGATTTCTCATATGTTTTGTGTGTTTTACTACGAGCTACGAGAAGTTTAGTTTTTCCTCGTTTCTAATTCCCTTATAAAAGTTTATAGTTATTAAAATTTAAAATTTAAATTTAAAATTTTAGGTTTTATTTACACAATCAGGTGATTCGAATCTTGGTTGACAAGGCAAAAACCTAACAATACCATCCATAAATTGCGCATGTGGGGACGCTGAAAAAAATTATGATTAAATTGATAATGAAAACTGGTGGCGACAACCGTCCAATAAAACTATTTTATTGTACATAATATAAAACCAAGCACACACAAATTGTGGGTTAGGCGCAAATCTTAAAATATTTATTCAGCCTATAATAACATAAAAGCTTTTCACACTATGTATATATGTTTGTGTATGTGTGTGTGTGTGTGTGTCTGTATATATTTCAAATCTCAATTAAATATTTACATAAATTTTTATTTAATACAAAAATCTAGCCAAAAAGGCCATATTCACAAAATATTATTTTAATTTTAATTTAAATAAAATTAAGTGGTTTATGCTTTTTATAGTTTATGTACATTTTTCGGTCCGTGCTTATGGTAATTAATTTTAGGTATATTTAATTAAAAATTGTATGCTACAGAGCTTTTTAAACCTGCTTATGGGATGGTTTATATACTCGTATGTCTAAAAAACTATATAAATGACAAATTAATTCTATTGTCTGTCTAGACTTGCGTGTCGAGAGGATCGAAAGAACACTATTTCACAATACAAGTCGAACATAAATTTACATTGATTTGTATGTACTAAATATGTCGAGAATTTTTTTAATCCACATAGCAATTAATATTCAAAAATGTATTTAAAAATATTCTCATGAAAGTAATTTATTTATGATGATTTTCGAAACTTTTGGAATTTTTCTCTATTACACTGACTAGAAGAATTAATTTTTAATTCAATTTTATGTAATTTAAAGATTTATTAAGCTTTTTTTTTTCTAAGGGATTTTACTCGATGAATCAAATTGATGTTTCTTATCTCTAAATTAGAACTTAATGATTATAAACGAGTTTATCAAAAAGTTTCCGTACGAGAACAATATGATGTTACTTTTTTAATAAAAGTTTCGACTGTCGAAAAATCAAAGTAAGATAATACATATTTCTCCTCGTATTCGGTCCACCATAAATTTCAATTTCAACTTCATTAGTTAATTAGTTTTCTCGTTGTGTTCTTGAGACTATATAATATGGTAAAATCGATATATTTATATACAAACTTTTATATAATATAAAATATCCATTAATCCTATTCTGGAATCCTTTATTTATACATAACCTATATATATATATATATATATATATATATATATATATACATATATATTCACAATAAAAAAAAATTATATCGTATGAGGAAAGCTTCTAAAAATAAATATAAATTAAATCAAAGTTAAAGGCAAAACGAAAAGTTTTTAATCTTTTTTCTATTTTTCTTGTACACTTTCCTTTTCTGTACATTTTCTGGACCAAAAATTGTTAGAAAATAATGTTGTTATAGAGAAAATTAAATCCTATTGAACAACAAAAAATGAAAGATAATTAATTGATTTCAATTAATTAATATTATTTCGATGTTAGGTATCCTATTATAAACGGTTGAGAAAGTCTTTATATTTTTGCCACCTTTATGGAGACAAAATTTAGGATTGGTAAAAGTAAAATTGATATTCTACACTTTATATTGAATATGATACATAGTTGGTAATTTATTAAATTTATTTTTATTTAAACAGTATGGTAAGGTTTAAAGGACTAGGCAAAAGCTTATAACTAAAGAAGGTTTTCGGTTGGACGGGTGAAAATTTGAGCACAACAATATGTTTCGATACAACTAATAATAGTAATGTACTCTTTGTATCGATTTCGTAAACATAATCAAATTTTCGAATCAATTGATAGAAGATGATCAAACGAGTCAATTTAAGAAAAATTATCAAATTCTGGTATCATGTATAAATAGGCGACAACATATCCTTATACATAAATCAAATCTATATAAACGAGGGTGTTGATTGCCTTTGGCCTTTCAAATCGCCTTTTTTTTGTATTTTGATAATTTAATTTTCCTTTTGATTTCCTCAATTTTCATTTCATCTATACAATCAAATTTTTATCATAATATATTTTGATGGTGTATGAATATGCGTTATGAATTATGATGGTGTGCATTGAATCGTCTTTAGATATAAACATAAAGGAAGATAATTTTATGCTAGGGGTAGAAACGTTTATATTAGATCTCATAGAAAATATGTTACAATAATAATATTATTATTATTATTTGTCGATGTTGCCGGAATATTTTCCAGTGATTTTATTTATATATTTTATCCTATTATCAATCACGATGTTGTTTTTCGGAAGGTTTTTCCTTTTTGATAAATTCATTTTAAATTGATATTTGGCCCAAATTTTTATTTGATTTAAGTAGATTTTAATTATTGGATGTCAATTGATTGAATTTTAATTTAGAACAACAATAGAAGAAGAACGAAGATTCTATAAGGAACATTTTCTATTGCTTGTTTTATGTTTTGAATGCATTATTTATTCAATGAAATTGCTTTAAAATTGTGTTTTCAAAATAAAAATACTTGATATCATTGTGCTCGATCGGCCATACATTTAAGTACTTATATTAACTAGGAAAATTCTAAATTTTTGATAAATATTATAGGGGGAACTAGGCAAAATCGTCAAACGAATGTTCATCAAAAAGTGTGCTTGAGAATTATTTTGAGAGTTGGTTTGTTTTATTTGATAAAAGTCACTCGCACGAATAAATAAATCTGTTTTGAAATAAATTATAATTTGGGAAACTTTTTGATCTAATTTTTTAGTTGGCCATTTGATGCAAGCTCTAAAAATCATTTTTATTTGTTTCATTCTTTTAGCATCGCCAACTAAACCATTTCTAGAAACTAGGCCGTAAACTACACGTAGTAGAATCAAAACCAGCACAGTACACTTAAAATATTTGCATTTACTATAATTTGTATGTTAAAAGCAAAGCAAACCATTCCGTGTAAAACCACCAAACAAGCAATAACTTTGAACAAAATAGGTTCCCTCGTGTATTTATAAAAATAAAATCCAAATTTGTAAATAATACTAATTTGTTCTAAAGATGCCAAAGATGCCAAATCTCGGGTCGTTTTGATAACTTGAATTATTTGACACCCACATTTGGCTCGTTGAAATTTTGTCGCTTCATGTAGACTTGCCACCTTTGGAAACATGGAAACTGGACACCACAATTTGTATTCAACATTTTTTCCAAAATATCCTAACTCTTATACCGTGAAGCAAATTTTAGTTTCATTACCTATTCCGTGGAACCCTAGGTTTCCATGAGATGTACATTATATGGAATAATAAACAATTATTTATGTTTTTTTTTTCTTTTTTGACTGAATAAATGCAAATTAAAATATTGTATGAAGTTTTTAACATAGGAAAGTTTCGTCACAAATTTATTTGTGTTTGAATAGAAAATGGGTTCCACGGAATGATAAGTTTGAAGAACGCTGCTCTAGACAATGCAAAGCACGCATTGCTTACGTAAATAAATTCAGAATTTTCAATACAATAATAATTCATTATTATTGTATTGAATATATTTTGAGTATATTTTCTAAACAATAATAATTCATTATTCATATTTCTTTCTTTCATCGTTTTCTATAATCACTGTCAAAGTTTTAGGCAACTTAAACTTTTAGTTTAATTTTCAAACATCAGACTGTAATTAATTAATATCATTGTAAAAAGAGAGAGAAAAAGCAACTTCAATTAGGCATGCAAGTGAGAATATAACATGTGAGGAAATTATATTGTTTGTGCCTCTTCGATCAGAATTTTGCTGTAGTGATATTTGTGGTACTTAAGCTTAAAAACAATTTTTTATTTTTTATTTTTGTCCCAATGCAATTTTGCTTTACTGGTTCTATTTTTTTAAATCTGTAATAGAATTGATTAACTTAAAACTTGAGAGCACAGTTTTACAACTCTGTAAAATTATTTAAGGAAAGCTAAATAAATTCTTAATCAGCTAAATATTTTAAAAATTCATCATTTCATCATCACAATTTTGAAACTTATTGGCAATTCACAATATGCATCTAATTCAACATTCTACAAGTTTAACTTAACTGTATCTGTACTGTACTGTATATGTAACAAAATTCTCTATAAATCATTATTTTTGTAGCAAGATGCAACAAAACCCTTTTGCAAATTTCAAGAAATATCGAGTAACACAAGTAATCTCGAAAAACTTCTATAATCTTCTGAATGTAATGAGGATTCTAGAATAATTTCAATATTTAGGATAAGAAACTAAAAAATACTATGCAGCAGTCTTTGCAAAACCTACCCAATACTATTTAAATCTGGAAATCTATATAAATTCCAAAATCTTGATTTTCTGGAATCTATTCACTGTAAGCTAATTCATTTGAATGCTATGACTACTCGTAATACAGTTCCAAGCTAAACTTCGAAAATTTCGAATAATGTCGAAGTCTACAAAATTTCGAAACCTCGGAAAGTTTCATAAAATATCGGGAAGTTCCAGAAACTATCGAAAATATCGATACATCACTAATTCTGGAACGTCGTGCAACTCCATAACGCCTTTCAAATTTCGAATATAAGCGAGAAACTCGAATACACTCGAATAATTTCGAAAAGTTCGAAAATCTTAGAGTTTTCGTGGAAATGAGTAAACGATCTTTCTTAACCCATTTTGATATTAAAATTATGGTAATAAAATGTTCTTTTTCTATTTGCCTTCTAATTTTTGGAACACTCTGTTTTACACCTGTATTTAAACATTTACTTTACTATACTTTTAAATACTTACTTTACTATACTTTTAAACTTTATTAAAAGCTTTTCTATTTAACATTTCTATGAGTTTATTTTATAAATTATTTTTAATATAATATGATTGAACTCTGTACTGTATAATTTACATAGGTAGGTAGCTTGAATCCTAATGTGAACCTTGGGGAACCACATGACGTTAATCGGAATAGCTTGGTTCTACTACAAAAGTTGTATTTTAATCGCCGAATATGCAATTAAATTTGTTTTAAATTAAATTATTGTACACAGACAATATACAAACAAACGAATATTCTCAATGACATTGCGAAATAAATTAGTTGAGCGATTCTAGTATTTTTTTTAAATGTTGTAGTAAGTTGAATAAAAAGCAATTTGATGCATGATATAAATATGACGAGGTATGTTTGAGAGCTGAAAGTAGGTGGAGCGTGACGTCACTTTGAGTTAATTTCGATATTTTTTGCGAATTAGTTTTGGTGTACACGAATATTTTACGGTTTTGGAAATGGAAATAAGATTCAATGACTATAGTACACTGTAGAAAAAACACAAACCAAACAGAGTTAACGTTATGAAATATATACATAACTCGAAATGGCGTCAAGAAAAGGAAACATGGCGACTGGTCGATTAGTTGAAACATACCTCTGTGATGCATGAAATAAAATATTTGATAGGTGGGATAGGGTTACATTATATAGGGGTACAATATAATTGGAAGCAGCATGTATCGAAATTATGATGTCAAGGGAAATACATTTAATTTTGAGACTATTTCGCTTATAGAGAGGATTAATGCCCAAGCTTTTTTATTTTATTACATTTAATTTTTTGAATACTTTGATAAATGAAAATATATTGTACTACTGCGGACCAATAGTCGGGGTAAATGCACTAAATTAGAATACATTTTCCTTTCTCAAAATAGATGAAGACGGATAACGGAATGGAAAACATTAAATGTTGTTTAGATTATTAATTTTTCACAGTTATACGAATTGACCAGGCAAAAATAGAAAAAAATGCATATTAAAAAATAAAATGGAAGCTTAAAGTCGAATTTTATCGAAGTGAGCTTTAGCTAAAGATTTCATCACTTCGCTCTACATTAAGCTCATTGAGATATATGAGATTTGCTTGAGTAATGTTTTACTTTTTATATAAGTGTTTTTCTTTTTAAATAAAAGCTTTATTTTATTTTTTTATCAATCGCCCTTTTTTATCCTAAAAATTCGTTTCTGCCAACATATTGCGAAGGCATAGCGTTTTTTCTAGTACTAGTGCCACAAATAATTCAATTGAGGTCGCTAAAATTACAAATTGACTTGAAGAGATCAAATTGAGATAAATTCATTCCGGCACTACTCTAAAACTAAATTGGCTCATTGTTGCGTTTAGCTGTCGCAATGCAGCCTCCAAAGTTTTTATAAACAATTGGATAGTTAAATTATTTTTAGTTTACTTTTATTAAGTACCTTGCCGAAGAATTGCGTTTCGTCATCATATTTAATGGCAAATGACTATTAAAATTAAAATTCTTAAAAAATATTCGTGTGGGCATAATACACACACACACAAATGAAGATTGCAAAAGATGGTAATTATTTTCTCAAATGTAGCGAAATATACTTTGAAAGATGCACGGGATTTTGACATAATTATATGGATGTATATAATCTCACGGCATCAATTCGAATTTGATGTTCTTCCTTAATATTGTCTTAAGTATTCAAACATTGCTTAACGTTGATCGGATATTTACAGCGATTGACATTTTATAACAAGTCGTGAAAACATTTTGTTTTTAAAATCAAGATACTTTGAAAATGTATTAAGTTAACGGTCATCAATAATAGATTCCCCAACTTTTAATCAGGTGCGGTGCGAGCAAATATCGCTTACCATCAAAGCTCCCGTTTAGCCATAATTTTTTCTGCTTTTCAATAACATTGTGAATTTTTATGTTAACAATATATAAATAATAAAGTGAAAATATGTCAATTTTCCGTACGTTGGATTTTATTTATTACCATATACATATTAAATGTATAAAAATTTTCTTTTCACAACACAATTGATTGACATATTGTTCCTTCTTTTATTGTATGTAAGTAACAAATTTTCTTCAAGTGTTATTTTATTCACACTTCAAAAGCAACCAAATAAAGTTTTCAGATTTATGTTTCCCACACACCTCACACGTAACATAATACACATACAATAACATAACAAATGTTGAAGTGTTTATTTCTTTACAAAACTTTTTTGAAAAATTAATTGGAACTTACTTTCTAGAATAAATATAAAATAAAATAATTTTGTCAATGAAAAATTAATCAAAATACTTTTGTAACTAAAAGCTCTATAAGTTTATTTAAAAATTAATATTGTAGCATATTGTGTCATTGTAGGTATGAGGTATCCAATAAATTCAACCACACATATCAATTTCCTTTATTGATTTCTTTCTTTTGGTATCCGTTATATTATTTTCTTTTTGCATCTTTCACTACACAATGCAAATATCAAATAAATCTTATTCAACTATGCATAACGAATCAAAAAACTTTTTCATTCTGTTTCCATTATGTAATACTTGTATAAGATTTTACCCCCCGAAGACCAGTGTTGCCGAACTAATATAATAGTAACCATCCTCCAGCTAGGTACAGGATATGAATTGTGTGAAAATCAAATTTCCCTCAACTGGAAAAAAAATTTTCAAATATTTATGTTTACATTTCCGTTTTTATTTTGCAAAGTGATTAACCTAAATTCTTATTGATTCAGAGTGTTTTTTCCTTACATGGTACATACGAGTGATCATCATTCCACATATTTTCACTAGACTTTCATTTAACATTTTTTAGTTTCATTATTTGCATACTGACTAGATTATTTAAATTGGCAATTCTCATAATTTGTTTTTTTGTGACAATGTGCTTTATTATAGTTCTTAGCTTTTATTTTAAGCTTTTCATGGAAAGTTGGGATTTTTATTTGCACAAAAAAAATGTTACCATTAAAAACAACAAATTTACTTTGTATGGCCTAATTTATGTATAGGTACGTTTTATTGAAACGTTTTTCAAACTAAATTTTCCATAACTCGAATTACATAAAATGTATGTTATAGTATAATATATTGAAATCCTGAGAGGAGACACATAATATAGTGACATGTGATAGTAATTTCAGTCCCGACCGTGCATACAACATGATAATATTTTGTAAACAACACATCAACCAAATAAACAAGGAAATTGTGATTCAATTCGTTGTCACTTTAATATTTACACAATGCACGTAAAAAGCTTTTTTATGATATATGGAAATTTTATTTGTACAGAAAAATAAATTTACAGTAAAATATTGAAATATTTTTGTTTGTTTTTGGAGTATATTTGGGTACTCACTCGTACTTGCGATTTTCATTCGTTCAATATAGAAAATATTTTTTTGTTTAGAAAAATGTGTCTGTTATAAATCATAAAAATAAAATTCAATTAGTTGGTTTTTTAAACTTAGAAGATAATTTTTTGATAGACTTGATATGAAATATGAATATTTCGCAATAAACTAAGTACTTCAAAAAAGCTTCTAAAAGCTGTAAAATTTTTTTTTTTTTGTTAATTATTTTAATTTCTTTTACTTTCAAGAACAGAATATAAAATATGTATGCTAAAATTTCTTGGAACCGAAATCGATTCAATTCCTAATAATATTATTCCGAACTCTTATATCAATACATACTTTGAAATTGCGGTCATATATTATACTTATTTGGTTTAAAAAATAAAAATAAAAACCTGATTTATTTACGTCATCTGAAATGAAGGACATGGATTTTACCATAACTCTCAACTCGATGGAATTGAGTTCTAAGAATATATAAAATATATTAAATTCAGTAAAAAGAGGAAAGATACGAGTTTATAAAATTTTATTAAATAAAAATAACGCATTATTTTATTTATTGATGGATTTAGAATTAGATTTTAACAGACCTGTGCGATCCACGAGTTTCTCAATATCGATTTAATTTGTTTGTCCCCCGTATATTTATTTATCTTTGTTTTTAATTACATACAGAAACAGGTAAAATCATCTTTACAAATATGTTTCTCGCCTAAATTTTTTTAATTATATTAAATGTATTAATAATAAAAACTAAATTTAAAAATTTATATAAGAGATATTAATAATTTAATCAAACAAAATATTCCAATATTGTTATAAGTGGGGTTGGGACTAATGGCGAAGTGGAATAATCAAGACAGATTTTTGGGGTTATTACTAGGTACATATGAAATATTTTAATACCTGATGTTCCGCCAGTCAACAAATGTTGGAACTATATTTCAGAAAGTCACTCATTCAAGTATATTAACCTATGATGTGACGATCATGACCAACTTAGTACCCTACACTGCAATACCAATAATGTCTTTGGTTTAATCGATAAAGATGCAATGAATTATTTATTTAGGTTAACACATGATGTTGATTAATAAAATGTAAAATAATTCAGCAAACAAGATTGTTCAAGAAAGAAGGGCGTGTACGAAAGGCAAATATATGTAGGTATGTCCATAAATAGGCAGGTTATAAGTAAAATAGCAAGCATTGAAGAAGTGCTGAGGAATAAAGATTAAAAATTCTTATCAATACTCGTAAAATCGAGTTTTTTTTGTAAGGTCCAGTGATCGAATCGAAGAAAGAGTACAAATCTTAATTATTGAAGTGAAATAAATAAAAAACCACAACCCGTAAAAACAAAGTTTTTGACTATACTATACATATATCCTTTATATATAAGACTCGGTCGATTGAAATTCAGTTTCGACCTTCTTCACCATGACTAAAATTTAAAATTCAATGAGTAAAGGTCGAGTTACAATGAATCCGTCTCGTTTCGTTCCGTCGTTCTCCGTCTCGTCTTTTCCGTTTGTTGGTTACTTTGCAACCATTCCGTCTGTTTAAATTAAACAGACATTTGAAAAACAAATAAAAAAATAAAATGGAAGACTACGAGACTCTAAAATATTTAGAAATTCGCTTTGATTTATACGTTTTGTATAAACAATATTATAGAATTTATAAGAAAAAAGAAGATGGTGGGTGCGTCCATTAAATCTGGATAGGGACGAATCCAAGTATTTTAAGACTAGCTTGCTCCAAATGAAAGAGCTAGATAGTGAAGAATTCTTCATCCAAACTAGAATGACCGGGGATATCTATAACTTGTTATTAAATTTAGTTAAAGAAGATTTGGCAAAAATGTCGAATCGTAAACGTTTTTAATGTTAATTTACAGCCTACTTCGCACGTTATGTCAAAAAAAAAATTAATTTGATTTGTTGGTTAAGATGTTCCGTCTTTCCGTAAATTCTAAATTATTTGAAAAAACGGATGAGCTCGTCCGTCTCTTTCCATTTTAGTATAACTAACCATTCCGTTTCTTTATACAAAATGTACAGAAAATGTCTAAAACTAATTTGGACGGAGAAGCGGAACGGAATGGGACGGATCCATTGTAACTCGACCTTAAGGGTCATTCAAAAAACAAATTTGAATTTTAAACTTACTTGAAGAAACATTTGGAACACTACTAGATTGAATTTTTTAAATTGAAAATTAAAGAAAAAACTTAGTTATAGTATATTGATCGAACTGAAATTTTGCCAAAAAGTATTGTTAGGTGACAAAAGTCGATGTGCAAAATTTCAGCGCGAGAGGATCACGGAAAGTGGGTCAATTTTGAACTTGAAGATCGTAAGGACACTCAAGCAAGCAATCAAGCAGGTGAAGTTAATATAAAGGATATAAAAAAGGAACTTTTTGTTACGCCTTCAAAAAGCCGCGAAACGAGAGCAGAAGAAGTTAGTGAAGGGCCCGACGATGTCGTAGCCCCGTAACGATTAAACTCAACATTTGACCAAGCAAAAATCAAGAGTTGAACAACAGGTTAAATAACAAAGCGAGAAATCGAAAGGAAGAAGAAGCCGCCAGGAAAAGCATTCTTCGCACAGCGAATAAATTCCCCAACAGAGCCAGGATAATGAAACCAGTACATTTCCCTGTTTATGATGATCTATCGCATTGTAATAGAGATAAAGAATGCTTAATGCTCAGCTGAAATTGGCATTTGAACACACTCAGTTAAACAATTCCGCTATTATGGTGGATGGCTGCATTACTATATGGAATAACACTTGATAGAGATGACCCTGTAACATAAAGGGATCTTGCAGAATGTAAAAATATTTTTTCTTTATATTTTATAAACTGACACCCGAAAGCGACTCCACTATATAAAAGTTAAACAAGTGTTGCATGACTTAAATTGTCAACGGATTGCGCTAGTTTAATTTAAATCCTGCGATGCCCCATTGAAATGCCGGGTACATCAAGTTTAAAACTGGAATTCAGCAAAAATGTAAATTCGGATATGATTGTACAGGTTATGTGTTTGCAATACAAGGTAGCCCAATGTCAGGGAATGACAACGATAAAGGACAGTCAACATATAAAGACTTCTTCGACTTAAAATAGATTACGTTAAATTTCGACGAAACAAATAATTGCTGATAATAAAAAATGTTAAAAATAAATGTTAGTTCAAGACAATTGTTTTCTTTTGTATTTCATTTAATTTGATATTGTACAAACTACATACATAGATACCCGTAATAATTCAAAATAACACGAACCAAATAATCATTATAATAAAGCCATTTTCCTTGTTTGTCTGTTCAAAGTAATAAATAAATGTTTGCTTTTATCGCTTTTGGTCTCTGACTCTCTGGAATTATTCAGAACATTTAATTTTTAGTTTCCCATTCATGTGCACATAGAGAAAATAAATAGCCAAAAAATACAAAACAAATAGGAAGAGGTAGGAAATTGCAAAGTACAAAATGGATATTGGAAAATTAGTGTAGTGATATTATAAATTTTCCAATGGGTTGATTTCAAACCATTTACATAAAACAAAAACGAAAAACTATCAGTTTACATTAAAATGATGTTTAGTTTTTCCAAATTTCCTGTTTATCTATTTCATTTTTTTTTTGTTTTCAGAACATTAAAATTGATATAGTGAGTGGGAGTGTTTTTTTTTTTTTTTTTTGTTAAATGATTTATAGTAAAAAGTAAAAATGTTTTGGATTTTGTATTTAGATTTAGGGTTAAGATTTTTTTTTGTTTTTTTTTTTGAAAATTAATTTAGTCGAAATAATATTCAGGTAAATTTGGATACCTACCAAACCGCACAAATAAAAGCTTTCAGATTGATAGGAAATCAGAACCCATTTCAACACACCAAAAATATTCAAGCCGAACAAAATTTATTTATTTTAAAATATTTACTTAAAGGATTTTTTTTTTTTGAAGATGTTACATTTTCATCACTGTACCCAAAAAAGAAGAAAATTAATAGTTAAAGTGTAACTCTTAAAATGTTTATAAAAAAAAAATGTTTTCCCAAGTTCTCTTCAAATGTAATTTAATTTACAAGGGGTAAACCCCGAAACATGAAGTACATAACATAGGGAGAAAAATTAAAATCAACATCAAGGAACATACACATATAGTATATCTTCTTCGGTATTTCCTTCTATGTACTTTCAAACCTTTTTACCTCTTTTAAGATATATCTGTACTTGTATATAGAAATTAATTACCATTAAAATAAGAAATTGAAAAGAAAATAATTTAAGGATGATACTCTACATATGAATATGAATTTATCTGATCTAAGTATGATGAGTTTTGATTTTGATTGTTATCAGTTGGAAAATTTGTTGGATATATTTTTCTCGATTAGCTTCTTATTACCAATACATTTCATTGTTTCATCATCACCCATCATCATCATCATCTTCGAATGATTTTGCGAATTTCTTTATATATAATACGCATTTTGAACATGTTTAATGTATCAAATCAAATCACTGTTTTTTTTTTTTGGAATTTTTGTGTGGAGATAAATTAATCGTTTCATATGGTGTGATGCCCGGGTTTCGTGGTGTATAAAATATATTCAAACGATTTAGTGAATTGCCAAAAAAAATGTATATATGTACGTTATACATATAAGCCAATAATTACTGAATTTTCTCAAATCACACAACCAGAACCGAAAAATTACATAAATTTTAGATTAAAAATGGAGTAATCACACACAAACATACACATTTACACAGAATTTTATTGTGTATTGTCCGATACTTCATTTCTTCTTAATATATAATTTATATCACGTCGATTACAATTCCCATCAACACCATTAAGCTAAAACAATGTACAAGAAAAATGTAATAAAGTAGGAAAAGTCATACAATTTGGTAGCTTCAACAACAAAATATAAAAACATGAGAGGAAAATCAAAAAAAAACATAAAAATAAAATTATTAATGTGTTAACAATTGGAATCATAATATGATTTTTATGTTTTGTTTCGTCATAATGTTGCAGTACACATTTTCATTACTGAGGTAGGTACTTATTAAAATCTACACCACATGATTAATACAAGAAAATTTATTTTCCAAAAAGGATGGAAAATAAAATAAAATTTCTCCCATCATATTTAATATCCACGGGAGCAAAATTAATAAGACTTCAACATTTATGTTGAAACGTAAAATTTAAAATTAGTGTTTCTCTACAACAGTCGACTAAAACCTGCCAGATGACGCATTTTTGAGTAAGTACACCCCAAAACCTTCTTTGCTCAGTAAATTGAATGAACAAATTAATTATTGTGAGTTAATAAGCTAGAGGTAATTGTTTTTTTTTGTTTTTGTATAAATTCGCAAAAACACAATAAAGTACAAAAAAAAGTTAATTTTAGAAAATGTTTTAAAAAATTTCCGATAAAGCTTTTCTCTAAAAGCATAGAAGGCACACATTGACATTTCTTATCCATCCATCTTCGCTAATTTTTTCTCATTACACCAATTTAGCATGGATGTTTCGTCTATATCTAAGCGCGCAATGCTCGTATATTTTATTCATCATTAGTATTTTATTAGCCCACGCAATACGAAAATCATACATACATTATACATACATATTATATTTATTTCAGAAAAGAAAAATAATTTTCCAAACTGAATGGAAAAACAACACAATATCATTTATACGTGTCTTGATAATAAAAATAAAAAAATACAAAAATAAGCATTATAGCAACGTGATACAACAGCACAACAACAAAAGTAGTAGAAAATTTTCAGATACTTTATTGTGTTGATTTCCTTTTTGTTTTGTTGTTTATGAAAATTTTCATAATAAAAGTATTAAGGTACAAAAAAAAAACATTTTTGTTCCTTGTAATAAAAATACAAAAATTTTTTATTTTCTGTTGTACTACTTTAGTAATGTATATAAATTTATGTATTGAAATAAAAGTAGTAACTTTTCTGTTTCAATGACTAAATGTTTAGTTTAAATATAAAGAGTACAAAAATTGAGCTTTTGAAATTTCGACTGGACCGATTCCTTTGTTAAACCTCTAATTCAAATAATAGATCCTCCAAGTTTACTGTCAAATAATCAAACTTTAATAATTGGAAAAATTACGAAATGTTTTAAACAAATTAATGTCGTGTTCGATTGGGTTTGTCAAAAAATCAAGTTTTGATGCCAATCGAACGCAGAAGCAGAATAATCGTTCTATGTACTAACGAATATAATGTGAACTGTCGGTAATTCTTTAGTTTAATATAATTATTTTACACAACACAATTTATTTATTAATAAACCAAACAAAATTGTAAAAATTCCCCAAGTGATAGAAACACACGAATTTTTTATCATCCTGAATTGACATTAACATTTTTTTTATTGGTCTGAGTAGCCGAGAGAAATATCTAGCAAAAAATCGCGATTTACCAAAATTGATTTAAATCAAAAAATAAATGATTTATTCTGCCCAATGAAACTCCGCGAAATTCATTTGTTATCGACTTTTTGAGTTGACTAGTGAGATTATTCGACATTTTATACTCAGACAAGAGAAATAACGATTAACTTGCAAATCTAGGTTTTCTTATATTGCGATTTTATATTTGTTTGTATTGTAGAGTAGATTAAGCTAATTGTCAAATAATTAATGGATTTTGTCTGTTAATATCGATTAAGTGATTACAACGCATAAAATCTTATCACGCCAATTATCATAGTCGTGCCTATAGTCACGTCACAACAATTTTGCCATTCTCTTAGTCGTTTGTTACGTCTAAAGTCACTTTATATAACGATAGAAGACACTTGAATTATATAAGTGACAGGGAACTACTACAAAATAACGATTTTATTTATTATTTGACCGATATCTTTTTAGTTGCAATCATGTCGCTTGAATCGACTTCAATAATATGAATGAATTGAAGTAACTCGACTATGGTAATTGAGGTATATATCTAGTATATTTCGCGGAATAAAAAAAATTGAAACGTATTTTATGAATTATTTTATGCTGAAGCCTCAATACGTTGAGTTGGCTGCGTGAGCGATTCTATAATTATTTAAAACTAAAACGCTTTCAGAAGTTCTGATATTATGATTTACAGAAAGATTTATGGATGGTTCATTGCAGTCATATTTAATGACGCCTCACCAGTCAAGTTTTTAGATATGTAATACCTAAATTTTCAAACAGTTTAACTGATTGTATGAATTACTAAATATAAATTGTTGTCTTGAAAGATTTTTTTAAAATTTAGCTCTCATCTACAGAAAATTACGAATTACTACAAACGACATTCATAATACCATAAAATGCATAACGTGTTATTAGATGAGTGAAAATAAACTATACGCGAGCTTAGGCTTCAGAGGTTGTGTTAGTAATGAATTTTTTCCATTCCCGACCATCCCAAAACAGAAAACTGATTATGCTCACCTCCAACCTACTCACATCTAAAACGGATTATTCGTAATTCTACAATTACATTTTCCCCGTTTCTAATACCTGTATGTTCAAATACACCTTATAAAATGAAATTCATCAATTCACAAAGGAAAGACATTAAAATGAGGGGTTAGATTTTTTTAACTATATGCATGTCAAAATTTATATCTCTCTACGTTGTGAATAAATTTTTTTTGCTGTCAAAATTCTAATTTTTAACACTTTTTAACACTTTTTAACAATTTTTAATCGATTCACACCACGGCCTATGACAGTTAATTATCAAAATAAAAATTAAAAAATATTAAATTTTTAACGAATATCCTTATTTTATTGGAATACGTCAGTAGCGGGTTAGGTACTGATTTAATATAACTAGATCGTTCTTTTTTTTATCTAACACAAAATGCTACAAGCAACGCAACTGGATGCTCTGTTTAACGGCGTAGTTTTTCTAAATCCTCAAAGTTCATCAACTCTGAGAATTTGTTAAATTTTGACAAATTGAAGTTACAAAATCGTACGGTTTCTCTGATTGAATTAATTCTAGCACTCACCATCTAGAAGCCTTTGAAGAGATAAGTAAAAGTCATTTATTGAACGAAGCTCAAGCTAGAAGAGAGCGAACCTCAGTTTAATTAATCTGTAGTTTTAATGGAGTAATAATATATCTCTTGAAGTTTAACTTCATTCTCTTCTATCATCATCAGCCATGGGTTAACCAAATATATGGTATGTCTGGGCACAGCTTTGCAAATTGTTTGACTTTAAAATTCAATTAAGAAAAACATTATTTGATGAATCAGGATCAACGGAGAGCTCGAGGTAATTTCAAAATACATACTTGTTTTTTGTATTTAAACAAACACAATTGCAAGATAAAAGTAATTCCGTTTAACAGGTTTAGTTGTCGTCAATTTTTGTATAATAATTGATCGCCTTAGAAGCCCTAGAAAATGAAAAACTATATTTTTGTTATGCAATATGTTTTATTATTCAATATAATCTCCTAACAATTCAACACACTTTGAACAACGGCTCTCCAATAAAATTATCCCGTCGCGGAAATGCGATTCCGAATCTGCAAAATAATCATTTAAGGCTGCTAAAGCTTCTTCGTCGGACGAAAAATGCTTTCCACATAGGAATTGCTTTGGGTTTCGGAACATAAAAGTCACTGGAAGCCAAATCCGGCAAATAAGGTGAATGTAGAAGCAATTCGAACTTTAATTCGAATTTGAATTTCGATCGAGTTTTTGTTGAATTGTGAACATATAATGCGCCACCACTTATCCAAAATCCTTTTTCATATGTGTAAAATACGTCGTAGTCATTCATCTGAGATGCCTATCATATCAGCTATTTTACGCGTAGATACACTTCACGCGCAGACACAGTTTTTGGACGATACACGGTTTCCACTACGTGCACATTCACCTAACAATTTAACCATATCGGTATGAATTTCTTATCCGGATAAACCCTTTTCAAATAAATATTCAATTACAGCAAGTTTTTTACATTTTCAAAAAACACACCGACACGTTAATTTCAAATGGCTTGTATGTAAACACAGAATGAATTGAGAGATCGATATGAAATTTTACATTCGTTCACATGAAGGAAGGAGTATTCTAGTACACTTTTCTTTTGCTTTATATTAGTGCAATCTATGTGTAAGACTAGAAACTGTTCACGTAAAGGGTGCGTGAATTTGGAATTATCACAAATTTCAGTTGTCAGATTTTGAATTAAACTCAAAATGCGGGAGCTTAGTGAAGTTCTACTCAGGGAATCCGAAAAACGATTTTATTGAGAAATTGATTTAATTTTCGTCGATTTGGGGTGGAATTCCTTGCAGAAAAAATATTAACTGGTTAATGATGGCGGTCGTGTTTTTTCTCTGCTCCATGATTTTGTGAAAAAAATAAATTTAAGGTTGCGCATAAGTGAACTATTTGGTGTATGCTAATAGTTTGTGGTGTCGATATCTGCGGCCTTTATTGTCGGATTGATGGATTGAGATCGATTTGAAATCAAAATATTATTATAATTAATTTTATTTCCAAGTACCAAAAGCCTTTCCGAATATTAATTCGGAACTAATAATTTACAAATTTTGAAGTAGAAGATTCTTTTTCAAGCCTAAGTTATGTCAAAAATCATCTAAGGAATTTAACAATTGAACAGCTATTGAATGCTGATTTAAGGAAGGGATTTCACGATGGGGCCTCAAATGATGCGTCGCATACGACATGTATAATTTTTTTCATATCGTCACCATAATTCTTTAAATCAATTTAAAACAAAAAGATATTTGGCCATTAAGTAAATATTACATACATATGTATTTCCAAGCTATATCTAGAAAATATTTTAATTTTATTCCGAAAATTTCAAATTGATTTAAGAACATTTCCAAACAATAAAGGCTTTTTATTTTTTTGTAATTGGGGATCCAAAGTTGACATTCACGATGTAGAATTTGATTAAAACTTTTTTGTTCACCCTAATACTATCGGTTTAACCTTCATCTCTTCGTATATTATATATTATATTTGTTTTGGGAGATAAGACACAGAACAAAATCAAATAACCTTTTCTTATATGAATTGAATAGATATGTGTGTTTCTTGTATAAATTTGTAGATCTGTCTGTCGTAACCAATTTTCTGTTTTCCAATTTTCATGAACTTGACTGTTTTTTTTTAAACTGTAAATACATGGATATATATTATATGTTTTCCGATATACTGCTAAACCAATGAAAAAATATAAAAATTCAATCGAATGAAAATTTATAAGTATGTACATACATATACAAAGAATATATATAAAATGGAAAGCTCAAGAAGATAACGCAGTCGAGAGAGATGAGTAAAATAAATAATAATTTTCCTGTCGAACATGATTTTTTTTTTTTTTTAAATAAAGACAACCATTCGAAAGTAATTTTCCGACTAAATATGATTGATTTATTATATTTCATCTAACCGTTTTTCAAAAATATTTTTATTAATTTTAAAACTGGATATGTATCTTAATTGACATTCAGATTAGTTTCAAACGCTATTAATTAAACTTTTGGCAAATCATCTAACTTTATGTGGTTCTTACTCGATTTATTTATTATTTACCGCAATCATCGCACAACTTACTGACCATCAATTGACATTTAAGTAAACGAAATTTCGTCTGGCACGAAACAGACTAAAGTTGCTAGGGGCACACCCCTTCAGTGCACACCTGACCGACCACAGTAGGATGGACGTCAGGAGTATCCAGCGCTTCGTTAACAGCTCAAAATGGTTCAAAAAAGTTGGAGGATAAACAACAATTCCTGGTAAGGCTAAGAACCATTTTTGTGTCTATGCCTGGTCCTAGTGAATCGCCACCTAAATCTAACCTAACCTAACCAAACAAAATGCCAACCTGTCGATATAATTTAACGGAACACTATTTAAATTGTATATTGGTCAAAATATCATATAATATGTTGGAAAATATGTGCAGTAAGCATATTCAAGAGAGCCCATTAAATGACAAATCAATCAGTTTTATTGATTTAATCCGTTATACTATAATAGAATTGGAATAAATTTTTTTGGCTTATTAATGAAAATAAAGGAAATATGTACATCCTTTTATTGTTATGTGAATAATAGTCATATAATCAATCAGTCTTATATAAATCTAGAATTTCGAAACAAATTGATGTTCAATTATTATCGTCATGTGAAGACCTTGTTAATTCAATTTAGATTATTTATCCCATTTCAAATTCTACGTAAAAAACTGGCAGAAAAAGGTCCAACATCTGCGCTCCAAAAGTTCTATTTAATTTTTATTATCAACATTTCATTGAACTTCTCAGGGCTAAGATGTTACTTTTGATTTCGATTTTTGAAATATGACGTCACTTTCTGCAAATTATAACGCAAACAAACGTAAAACAATTTTATTCAGTTATTTTTTCCGTTTCTGATTTTTTATTTTTTTTTTTTTTTGTAGTTCGTTATCGCTCTCTATATACAGTTAGTAATAAAATCCAAATAATAATAATTTTCTTGTCTCCAAATTGATTACATTTCTATATGTATATCTGAGATATACTCGTATACATACATATCTATATATGAAAAATAAACATAACAAAAGTTTTTCATTTTTCGTTTGATTATTATTCAAATCATCAATATTTTATCTAGATATACATTATTTAGTTTATGGAAATCATCATCATCAAAATAAAAATAAAAACAAACTGAATAATCAAAAACAAATATTAAACCTTGTTCAATCATTTGGAAATTTGTGTTTGTGTCGGTGTCTCGCATAAATGGAAACCCCGTCAATATATTTTTATATACGACCTAAGGTGATTTTCCACGCAGAGCCGAAACAACAAAACAAAAATCGTTCAACCCAAAATACAGAAGACAAAAAAAAAACGTAATTTAATTTATATCCTAAATGAAGCTGGATTTAAATTAGTTTTTAATAAACCATCACCAGACCAAAACAAGAGAGAAATATGACAACAAAAATCCGCTTTTTTTTTTAATTAAAAATAATTAATCCTTTTTGTTTTTATTAAAATTGGTATTATACACATACATACGTACCGAGTTTAAAACAAAATATCTCTTTTATATTTCAAATATTAAAGTAAACAGAAACTATTACGGATTATTATTAATTGAGATTTATCAAAATGTGATTTAATTACCACAACATAATTAAGATTCGGCGCCGATGTTATTCGATGATTATTCAAATAATTTAAGGGACCAAAAAAATTATAGAAAGCTTTTAAACAAGCCACATTAAAGCAAAAAAAAAATGTTAATACATAATTTAATGTTAACCTAAAAATTGAAAGAATCCGCAACAAAAATGCTTAATTTCTCGATTTGACGGAGACCCATAATAATTATTGTGTAACAGTGTGATTTGGAAAAAAGGGAGATCACCCGAATTTATTTTTCTAATGGAATTATCGATATATAAATTACTCCACGTGCTACTCTCTTTGGGACCCGCACCCCCCCTCGGATTTCTAATCGTGGATAGAATAAGTTATAAGCCCTGATTGATTCTTTAAAAATTACCGAATTTTGGCATTTCTTGGGTTACCAGTATATTCCTATCGGTTAAATCTTGGCAATCATTCTTATATTGCAACTAATATAATGCACCAAAAAATTTTTAATAAAAACATTTTCTTGGTAACCAACTGCCTTAGTAGTGTCCAAAAAGCTATTGTCACATAAAACATGCAAGTTTTTAGTTGCAGCGCTGTATCTGTTACTATAACGCTACTAGTAAGTTTTCTAAACAAAACTTGAGTACCAATTGAAATAATAAAAGTTTAATATCCCTTGGTTTTTCAATAATTTCTAGCATCATTTGGTAACATTACAGCATTTGATAACTTAAAGTAGCTTCAGTTGAACCACACTTACATATATGCCAACAAATAAATTGACTTCAGAACCATATTTTGCTACGATGTTTCGAGCAATAATGTATATCCACTAGATTTTTATTTAAATCATTGAATTTGTTCCTTTAGTGTTCAACTCTCAATTTTACTTATGCTTTACCCAAATAAAAAATCGTTGGGACTGGTATTGAGATGTGATTAATTTGTTGCTCAGTGCAAAATATTAGGATCGGTTGGAATTTTTTCTTGAATTTCTTCGAAGAATTCGATTAAAAGATAAATTGAAAATTACTGGTAAAGTGCCCCTACTTCTTCTTAATAACAATTGGCCTAAACCATTTTCGAACACTTAAAATTTTAATAATTCCTCCAAATTTATATAGAAAATTTTAATGTAAGTATACACAAATATGCGGCGTTTAAAAATAAAACAATACACGTTATCGATAAATTACCCATACCAACATTTTTACCAACGCCAATTTATTCAATTGTTTTTTTAAATTAAAATCGACAAATACATCTTTAAATTAACCGATATCAAAAGCAACAAAAAAATCTACCACTATAAATGCAAATTATTTTTGGTACTCACGATTTACTTGATTAACGGCACTTTGAAAATTAAAAATCAGTAACAGTTACATTTTTAATACGCAATACGCAATTTTTCAACTATCTACACCAACACACTGCACAGTGCACACAAATTGACTGGCCGAAATTAAAAATTAAATTGATAAACTGGAACATGATTGGTCGTTGAACACGACAAAGAAATCGTAAACTTTCTCGTTGCAAAACAAAAAGAACAACCCGGTTCTTAATAACAATTGGCCTAAACCATTTTCGACGAACACTTCATTAAAATTTGATACTACGTTCTCCATTTCAGTACTGGAATGTACCGTCAAATATTGCTTTTCTTTTTAGCTTCTAGGTTCTTAGAATGCATGATCGAGGAAAAATAATATGCTGCTTCGCCCTCATTGATCTCCGATTTCATACAAAATTGTTAATTACTTAAAATACTTAATTGTTTCGATGTTCAGATATCAAATCTGCTTCATTTCATTATCAGTACGTCTAGTAATCGCTAGACCATAGTCCAACACAAAATTCTTGGCGCACACGGCAAAACATTTATGCTTGTTGATTGTTTCGAAAGTTTATAAAAAGACTTATTTTTTGGAATCTTGGATCTAAAATCATAAGTCCAATCATTAACCAGTTCGGTTATTAACGGTAAAAAACTTTAAAAATTTAATAATTTCTCCAAATTGGTATATAGAAAATTTTAATGTAAGTATACACAAATATGCGGCGTTTGAAAATAAAACAATGCACGTTATCGATAAATTACCCATACTAACATTTTTACCAACGCCAATGTATTCAATTGTTTTTTTAAATTAAAATCGACAAATACATCTTTAAATTAACCGATATCAAAAGCAACAAAAAAATCTACCACTATATATGCAAATTATTTTTGGTACTCACGATTTACTTGATTAACGGCACTTTGAAAATTCAAAATCAGTAACAATTACATTTTTAATTTTAATTTTAATCCATACCAACACACTGCACAGTGCACACAAATTGACTGGTCGAAATTAAAAATTAAATTGATAAACTGGAACATGATTGGTCGATTACACGACAAAGAAATCGTAAACTTTCTCGTTGCAATTGCAAAACAAAAAGGAAAATACAAATTTCTTGCTTTTGTTTGTTGTAAAAGAGAATTAATAGTAAATAAAATATAGACAAAAAAAAATTGTTAAGCTGAGAACGTGAGCGTACTCGTACGTTTGAAAGTTGTTTTTCCGGTTGTCTTCCATTAATTAAATCAGGTATGTAATAGAATTAAATTATCTAACTTATAGGGGTATTTCATTATTGCCGGCAATTCCGCTTATTTTCCCGCTGTCTAAAATTGTCTTCTGACCTAATAATAGTTTCCCCTATTCGATATCTATCTGATTCATAGCAGTTACAAAAGGATATAGGTAGTCGGGGTTAGTGTTTGGGGTGTAAGAACAATTTGTTACATTTAAATGTAACAAATTGTAATCACACCAAACATTATCAGATAGATATCGAATAGGTGAAAATATTTTTTGGTCAGAAAAGAAGTGGAATTGGCGACAATAATGAAATACAACGCATCTTATTTATGATTACAATATTGCGAATAGTAATTTGACATGTGTAAATGAAATAAACTATCTTGGAGTTATATTTGTATCTACCTCATCATTTAATCGTCATTTCGACTTGATCTATGGTAAAGCCAACTCTATGTTAGGATTCCTAAAACGTGCCATGAAAGAGTTTAATGATCCAGAGTTTTTGTTTGCCTGTCTGTATCAATCTATTTTTATTTTCAATTTACTTAATGGTAACTTTTCAAGTTCGTACTTGTTAATGAACTAGAAGTTGCATCTTCCAACTAGAAATCTTCAAACTCGTACACTCTTGAAAATAGATTCTTATAGAACCAATTATGGAAGTGTCGCGCTCAATTTGTTCGTTTCTACTGTGCAATGACATTGAGCACGATCATTTTTGCTATAGTTTTTCCTCTCAATTTACTTTTTATTTCCCAAAGAAAGTAAATAAGTATTATTATGACTTATGAGTTAAATAAAATGAGTAATTGCATAAAACAATTTTTATTTTGATGAAATGCGGTATATATTTTTTAACCGTTCACAATTCAAACAATTTAATTTTAACAATTTTCATTGGGGTAAGATTATCAAAGTTTCGGATTCCTAAAATAAAATGAATCTGAAAATTAATTTGTATAACTTTCTGTAATAGGAATTGTACCGCAACGTTAAACAAAATGAACATTGAAAATTTAAATTAAGTTATAAATATGAGCTAAATCAAAATTGTTGTGCTAATTGTTAGGTTATTGAACACTGATTTATACTCAAGTTATTTAATTTAATTTAGTAGGGACACCTTTAACCTCTTATTATTTAAAATGTTCCAGATTTAATTTAAAATTTTGCAGTGGGATTTTTAGCAGAATAGAGTAATGAACAATTAATTATTTTAATTTTGAATTCAAAGGTATTTTCTGAATTGGCTTTCTGAATTTTTAAAAGATTTTTTAGATTTGGATTTTAGAATTTTAAAGTTCATAGTTCAAAATTAAAATTTTTAGGAATATCGAGTTTCAGAATAATTAGCTAACTAAGTTATTAATTTTAAAATGAACATTTTATATAAAAATAGTGTTTCAGATTTTTTAGAATTTAGAATTTTAATATTTTAAAAGGTTGGTGAAATTTATAATGTGAATTCCGTAGGCCTATACAGCGTACAGGAATATAAGTGATGAAATAAGAATCAGTAAAATATCTACATAAATGAGCCAATTTTATGAATGTGAACAGGTAGTTCTTAAGATCATTAAATCAGATGAAAGGAAAGAAATTTTACTGCAGCCACAGAACGAAAAGAGAATTTTAAGTTTGCGAAATGAGACAGAAAAAGACGGATATACTGTTTTCACTTATTTTAATTTTTTCCTTTTCATTTTTAGAAATAAACAAAAAAAAATCATGCTTGAATATGTTTAGTAATTCTCTTGCAATTGACGATTGGAAAAGAGCAAAATGCGATACCTATCAAAAATAAAACAAACCCTAGTAGCCATGACCTTTCCATATAAAACATGTGGACAGTGAAACTATTGGAATTAAATTAAACTCTAAGTTCTGCAGGCAAAATCATGACAGTCCAATCGTTAACAGCAGAAAGAACAACTCATATTGAGAGCCAATATTCGAAAATGTCAAAGATTCAATTTAGTGCGGTTATTAAATTCCATAAAAAGAAGGTAAAAACAAAGATTTATAAGTCGAGTAAGGTAGAGAATCTTTATAAGATGACGAATGCTCTGAAAAGCCAAGCGATGTCAAATTAAAAGAAATTTTCAAAGCATGTTCACACCGGATCAAAAAAAAAAATCGTGTTCCTTGTTGTAAGGAGTTTTGTGAGTGACATGGGGGTTCATCACTATGATCCAAAATCTTAAAGGAAGTCCATGGAATGGCATCGAAAGGGTATTCAAATACAAAAGGAGAGAAAAATTGACGAACGGTGTACTGTATTGCTTTCCGGAGAGCGCATCGGGTCACAAGGCCAGAATTGCGGTAAATTCGAAGAAATTAATCATCCACCTTACAGCCTAACTTTGGCATCCAATGATCACTTTCTGTTCCCAAATTTGTTAAAAAAAAGCTTCGTGAAAAGCATTTTGATAGAGCTCCGAGCAGCGGCAAATGGACATTTTATTTAATATTGAAACATAAAAATAAAGAAAAAAAATATTTCCGTTTCTTTTTGCAAACTTAAAATTCTCGCCTTATATCATGAAGGACGGCCAAACTATAATTCAAAATTACTAACTAGTTTACCAGGAAATATAGCCAGGAATATATGCGGATTTACATAAGCAAATGAAAAATTTGTGAAAAGTATCAGGCTTCGAATTGTAAAAAGCTTTTAAAACCTCACGAAATATCGGATTACACCCAAATTTCTCGTAACTTATATTTAAAAGTATGGCGGCCACAAATATTGTTATGCAGAACAGTCTATCTAGTGTCTTAAACGTATTAAAAATTATTTAAGCACAAAAATGTCATAAGAGAGACTGAATGCAGTACCAATTTTATCAATACAATCAAATTTATTGGAAACAATACCGTAAGAGGAGATCTGATTACGGTATTTGCAGAAGAAAAGGCATAGCGTCGTGGCTTCTAAATTTGAAATTTATTTCGAGAAAACATGTGCGGCAAAAAAGCAAATCTGTCTCTGCTCCAGCTCAAATTTCGCGAAAACGAATGGTCAAGGAACGTTTGGTTATTTAGCTAAGGATACAGTCATAAACAATATAATATAGGCGAATCTATACACGGGCCATTAGAGCTTAGCCTTATATTCTGACAGATGCCTCATAGCCTGGAACCTGATTTTTTGTATAAAGAATTTTCTCAAGACAAAACTACTCTTATCCGTTGGTGCCTTCATTTGGGTGAACATAGAATGGAAATTTTTAGAACTTCTCCTCTATCATTTTCGAATTGAAATTAAGACTTTGGGAAACAGAGGGAAACCGATTTCCACAGTTATGATGAAAGTTTCTCAACATCTCAACGAGAAGTTTATAAACTTTATTGAGATATTGTGATTGCCAATAATCGACTTACGTAATTATATGTCTAACTCCCCATTATTATACCTTTTGAACCGTATAGAAAAAAATTATTGGCACTTATCCAAAAAAATAATATCAAATCTTTAAGAGAAAATGAGAAAAATTGTATCTTAAAGTTTCTTTAAAAAAATTTAATCATACAAAATTATTTATTTATTTTTATGATCCGAAACGAGTAAAAAATATTTGTTCTTCAAAAAATAACAAAACTATAAAAAGTAAAAGGACATGGATAAAGAAAGGTTGACGATATGAGCGGCATCCAGTCGCCGGATAAAATACCCATAAATAAAGGCTAAAACTTAAACTTACCATGCTGTTGAAGATTAGAGGGATTTCGAGGTGTAGCTTTTGAGCACAATGAAAACATTTTTTTTGCTTTCTCTTTTTTTTTTTTTTGTTTAATAAAAATACACAGAATCACCAATTTATCACTTAAAAAACCAAAAAATTGCTAAAAACACCGGCAAAAATTAGGGGACAAATTTCTCTTTTACCAAAAAATATATTTATGTACACAAATCACAAAATGAAATAATTAATTTTTTTTTGTTATTTTATTAATTATTAAATGCTAATTTAATTATAAATAATTCCATGTTAATTATATTCCAAAAATATATTATTAAAAATTCACCACACTTATTTCGCAAAAAAAAAAGCTTACCCGAATAATTGATTAAAATACAATACAAATATTTATATTTATTTAATAAAATACACAAAATTAAATTAAAAAAAAAATGAAATTAAATTAAAATCTTTACAAATATAATGTTATAATTTAATTTATAAGCTTTAAACTTTTGTGTTTCCCTTTCAACAAAGACGACGGTCGAATCTCTACTGAATGAACACGAATTTTAAGCTTCTAAATTTTTTGCTTGTATTTTTTAACCCAAAAATTTATCAATTGGAAAAATTCCGATATCTAACCATCTCATTTCATTCGATACTCGAATAGTAGCGTGTTTGAAAGAGACCAAAACCAAATTCGCCCAACATTTTCTTTTTCCATCCGTTTGTGTCTGTGTGTGTGTGTGTGTGTGGTGTGTGTGATAAGCAAAAAGCTCGTTTTTTTCATTTGTGTCTATACATTTTTTTTGCATTTATTTATTCTTTGATAAATAAATAAAAAAATTGAAATTCATTCAGAATATCTTGCAAACACATATACATTTATATACATACAGGTGTGTATTTATGTATGGATGTACATAGAACAGCGAAAGAAAAGCTCTACTGGAAAATAAAGTACTTCAAGTGAAAATATGGCAACCTAGAAAAATCTACTTTAATCATTCATTTTTTTTCCTTTTGCTCTGTATACCTACATTTACATCTACGAGTACAATGAGAATAAGTAGATTAGGTAACGGGGGAAAATCAAATTTGTCGCTTTGAGGTTTGAGTATAATACGCCTTTTGCTAAAATTGATTGGAGGCAAAAAAAAAAAGCTTTAATAAATGCACTTAATAATCTAAATTAGTTGGATTTGTTTATTATTTGATTTGAAAAGAATTTGGTTGATTGATTATATAATTCATTACACATTTTCACGCTCAGCTTAATAAATAAAACAAATTAGATACATACACACTATACACATCACATAATGGTTTTTATTTTATTATACATATACACGATTAAAACAAGAAAAGCTCTCTGCATCCATCTAAAACTTTGAACTAGGCTGGGCTTTTAAAACGTATAAGTATACAAAATATTAAATTCTATCTAGATAATAAATTCAAATTCTCAAAGCTATCGTTTCGTAGGTTTTTGGTAAAATTTTAATGCCAAATACTGCAGTAGCATCATCTCAACTATAATTATCAGCTGCAACGTTGCTGTAAAATAATAAACAAAAAAAAATTTGTAATTACTTTCGATACCTAATAATCCACATACATACCATTTCGATAAACCGCTATATTATAAACGTAAGGATATACGCATTCCACCTGTATATAAGATGCCACCCACATTCCTAGCGCTGTTTGCAATTTACACAGAATTAGTACGAATTGCAAAGCAAAATATTTTCCCTTTAACATGTACTCTGTAAAGTATGGCGCTATCATTCGTACTACTATATTTAGGCCCCATACTCCAACGATTATAGAAACGGCAATAAATGGTACAAAGTACAGTAAAAAGTCGAGGTAATAACGCTAAAAATAAAATTTGAAAAACAAAAAAATATGTCTCGGCTTAATTTACACACATGACATCTATTGGGAGCTTACCTTATCTTCAATGTACAAAATATTTAGAACAACGTAAATAGTTGTGTGCACAAAAGCAAGTTGTAGTATCATCCATTTGATTAATAAAAATTTTCCCCTTTTAAAATAAAAATGAGCTTTTAGTACTAATTTAAATAAAATAAACAAAATTTTTACTTTGTTACAGATTTCCTATCAAATGGACAACAACAAAAGCATGGTGGTGTTTTCATGGAAAATGCTAAATTATTTGCTGTTTTAATAAAATTCGATTCGCCATCAATGTAATCGATGAGAAGCGTGTAAAATATAAAAGCACAGTAGAAAAATGATAAATTTGAGATGGTGTCGCTTAATAAAACAGCCTGTGGTATCCATAGTGTTATTGATGATGAGATTGCAACTACCTGTAAGTGTTAGGAAATATTTTTTTTTTGTTATTGTGGTTAATTCAGTCATATATACATATTGTATGTTGTTATATAAGAGTATTTAACGTTAAAACTTTTATTGCGCTTACCGGATAAATTCCATTTAATATCAAAGTTTTCCCAACAAATTTTGTCGGTGTATTGTTTCGCAGTGTTGGTATAGAATTGGCGAATATACCAATAATTGCTATGGTTAAAATGTTTCCTATGGCTATAACCGTTATTAAGTAGATGTTCAGATCTGAAATAGAGAGATGGAAATTTGTTTAAACAAAATCGGGAGATTTAATTTAACGACATTTCAAAGATGATTATAAGATTTATTCCGAAATTGCTTAGTTAAAACCAGGATTCGATTATTTGTCAATCACTATTACTTTGGGTTCCTATTTTTAGCTTGAATTTGTAATTTTTTTGTGTAGTTGCGTTTTATGCCAAACAGAGTTCGAACTTTATGAATAATGAATGAATGATAAAAAAAATCGTGAGAAAATTCATGAGATCAAGATATTTGACTTATTTATATGTTTGAGAAATTTGCAAGTTTTTGGCAACTGTACTCTTACATTTTTAATGTTACCGTATTGAGCAAGAGGTCCGTGGGCATCCAGGAATTTGGTTGTTCTGCTTATAGCGGCTCAAGCCAAAACAGATGAAATATTCTATTGACATGAAATGTATTTTTTGTCTTCATGAGGGATACAGTTTCAATGCGTTGTAGGGATGAATATTTTTTCATTAGAAAAGATGAATTCATGATAACGTCTTACACCTCAGAGCCTCATGTTCGGAAAGTGAGCGACACGAAATGTTGGCCTGGGTCGTGGGGAATTATACTCATCAACAGTAGTCATTACTTTAATTTTAATATATCGTTGCAGAGGTTAATCCTTAGGCTTCATGCCTCATTAATAATTAGGTTATCAGGCGGCGGGGAAAGAAGCGCCGTAAACCTCCGACTTGAAGCGATTTATAATGCTTGAACTACTCGCTCATCTGATCGGAGCAATTCTGATATCAATTTTAACTTAACGAAACTGTGACAGATAATTTATTTTAGATTAAAATAATTAATCTAAATCTATTACAAAATAGCGATTTGCAATGCTTAAGCCCACTTTAGCGAAGAATGCCACGTCTGGTCGGAACAATTTCGGTGTTAATTTTTGCGTAAAGAAACAGTGGCGGTTAATTAATTTTAAATTAAAATAATAAATCTCCACAAACATTTTAATTTAAATTACAAACTACAAAATTCAAATTACGAAGAAAATTCTTGCACACCGTCGCTGTACTTCTATTCCATGAGGCTAATAATTAGGCCTAGGATTCCTATAGGTAAACAAATATTTTTTTACGTAAACAAATAAACGCAAATGGGCCCATTAATGGGGTTAATGTTTCATAATATATTTAAATATTTTCGCATAATCACATATTTGAATAACAAACCAAAAGTAGAATTAAAATAGCTCAATAGTTTACTGTACATTCTTTGACGATCCGAAATTCTTCTAGAAAAGCAGATTTTGTGATTGCTGTCTTTATTCGTGCTCCCACTAGGGAGTTTTATTGAAAGAGTTTATACCGGCTGAAAATTTATGAAAAGGTAGTTTTTGTCCTTAAGAATGTTATCGACAACCTGTTTGAACTCCGGGTCTGAGACGCCCCAGAATTGTTCAAATTTTCATTAAAATATTCATAGTTCAAAGGGAAGTTTTTCGCTTGAATTTTTATAACATGTATTTTAGTATTTAAGCGATAAAACCAATTTACAGGCGATTTGACTTGATCTGGCCTGTCGTAACGCTAACGTAAAGTTGCTTTTATTTTTGAATGTTATAATTAAAATGTTTTATACCGCCTGTCATTTCCAATGCTATTGAAACATAAAAAAAAATAAAGGGGCTGGGTCCATTATATCGACTTGGATCGCTTAAATAGGTTTAAAATATATTTTAAAATAATTCAAGCGGTATATACTTTATTTTGAACTGCCTACGTTTTAATACAATTTTGAACAGACTTGGGGCGGCTGAAGCCCGGAGTTACCAAGCAAGGTGGTCGATATTATTATTAGAGTCAAAAAGCTACATTTTCATAAATTTTCAGCCGATATAAAACTATTTTAACAAAACGTTCACCAATTCTTAGACTGTAAATCTTTATCACAAATGAAATAATTCTCGTCCAGTGAGACATTTATCTGATTAGTCCAAAATTTTGATAATGTATGAATGAAACAAGAGTACATTGAACTATAAAAACATATAAAATGCAATTCTACCCCCATTTTAATAGCGTTAGTCGTGTCAACCCTCACATTGTACTTTATAGATGGGACCGTTTACGTGTGCAAATTTATAAGTGTTTGGAGGTGTGAAACCATTTTTGGAACCTCTCCAACCCTCTATGTTAGTTTGTCACACTTTACAAATAATACATTTTTTAATGAGTGAATTGAAATCCTCTTATGATAAGTTTTACTTTTGGCTTTTCAAAATTTGATCACAAATTTTTCATTTTTTTTTAAAAAACCCTAAGCCTATAATTGATTTTAACAAACCTATACAGTCTATCATTTCTCTCATCGCTTATAGACGTTGTTACAAAACACATACGGTCGTGTAAACGATACAGCCCACCCCGAATTTTGTTTCTTTTTCTTAATAATCTTCGTGGATCGCGCCGAATCTGTTCCCTTACTCGTTGTATTGCTTTTTAAACGAGTTCTCTCCTTATTTCAAGATGCTGTAGCGATTTAATTCAAATGTTTCCCCCATTTAAAAAGTTTCGAGCAATAAATTGGAGATATTTTTACGACAAGATTGAACTTGATTAACTAAAAACAAAAAACATTCATTAAAAATTGTGTAAAGATTTATTCACGTAATAATAATAGTAGTATTAACATATTATTTAATTAACTGACGCTAAATGACATCTATTTTACTACGACAAATCAAAAACTATAAATAGGAATCATTTATCAGGAAATATAGTCAAATATTCAAAATCAATTGATCTCTATTATATCAACGATGATGCGACATTTTTATAGTTTTATAGTATTAAGTGTTAATTATTTTAATAGTTTTAGTGTTAATTCTTTAATTATCAAAACTTTAATTAGTGATTTGTATTAAACTAAATTTGCATAGTGCTAAATAGTTTTTAAATGGATTGAATTTTATTTACCCAGACACATCTCAAATTTGCCACAGAACAGGAAACAGAAATAGATTAGCTATTGTTGATTAAAATTAAATTATAGTGATCAATGGGTAAGCGATAATAACATTACTTTGACCTTGAAATTTCAAAATTACGAGTACATACAGACAATTTACAATGTTCATATAAATAAAAATTCTTACATAATTTTATTTTTATAATTATTTATAGTTATTTAATTGGATACGTCATGAAACAATTAAATTTGTTTCTATCTACGTATGCAAACCACACATCATGACTTGATTATGTTTTATTACATTTTCACTGTTTACAGAATTTTTGAATAATAAATATTAGTAGTTTCTTGTACGTGTTCTGTAATAAAACTTGTTTGAAGATCAATTTAAATTATTAGTATTTAAAGGAATGTGATTCCAAGTTGTTCTTATTGCGCCAACCAACTACTAAACTAGTTTCTTTCGATCAGCGTTTTAAGATTATGCCTTAAATGTTATGTGTTTAGTACACTATATTATATTAACTTTGAGCTACAAATGCAAATTCGACCTTCGATCAGGATTAATAATCAATTTAAAATAACTTGTTATTTTTAGATTTGAAGCTATATTTCTCAAAATCTTACAGATAGCACGTGAAATAAATTTCGCATTTAAATACATGGGGGTACTTTACTATCCTAAAGAGAGTTCCGTTTCAACTATTTACTTTATATTCAGGTATTTGCTCATCAAAATTCTTTTCTGGTTGCAGTGTCGACTCCACTATTCTATACATCCACACTTAGTAAAAACGTGTAGATAATGTTACTTCTTCAAAAAACCTTTTAATTCGGCAGCACATGTTGGTCGTTTGAATTGCGTAGAGCGTTGTAGAGTCGGGATGGTGAAAAAAGAATTCGAATAAACCAAAGGGTATTGTTATTGCAGTTTTCAATAAACAAACTGGTTGTAATAATTAATTTGCATCCATGTAAAATATTGGCTAATAATCGGGCTTGGTAATTGTATTAAGGTGGCGGTAATTTCACATGCATTGGAGATGCCTAATTGATTTTAGTTGGCCGGCAAGTTCCAGTTTTTAACAGATATTCGAGTTGAAGAATTTTCACTCCTACTCCTGTTCCTATTCCTATTCCGTTACCAAAGTAAGACGGTTTGTAACACTGATCGTTAGAGTATTGTCTAAAAATTATTTAATTAAATTAATTATTGTAATAACTCAACATTTCTAAGCTTAAGGTTAGACATCTGTATGTATACCTTGGTATAATAAATCTTACATTGAAACTCGTATAAAACTATAAATTTACCGGTCAGTATACGTACATGGTACGATTAGAAAAAAAGCTGAAACAATCGATTTCGATTGGCATGGTTATTAATATCTAGCAGATTCATAATAAACAGGAGTGTTTCATATTTATTAAAAGAAATATTACGTCAACCAAAAGTTTTTTAAATATCCCCTAACTCTTAGTCTAAACAAATTTATACACATTATTGGAGCACACAAGCTTAACCCGCCTAAAATCACCAAAGCATTTTGGTGAAAGACATTAAATTACACACAAATATAAATAATTATGCGAAATTTGAGAATTTAAGGTCATTAAACATTTTGTGTGTTTTAAGCTTTTCGTAACTCCGGTTACGAAATAGCCTTAGCCAACTCTTAAAAAAAATATAAAGAAATAATGATGTGAGCGTTTATGAAAGAAGAAAGGTAGACAAACTATAAAATATGAAATACATAAATATTGGAGAACTTTTGAAGAAATAACTTTTGTTATGAAAAGCTCTCTCAATCATACTTAAGTTGAAATATAAAACATTTAAAAACTCAATTGAGACTAAATAGTTTTGCACAAAAAATCTCATTAAATTACCATAGCAACTTATGGTATATATAAGCATGCTGTCTTTGTAACTGTAGCAACAAATCAAATTAATATGAAAGGCATGCACTCTTTAACAAACAATGTACAAACGAATGATAAACGCAGATAGAAAAATGTCGTAAGTGAATTTATGACATTACTTTATTAATGTTTACATTGGAGCAATGATATGGAATTAATATATACAGTCCTAACCAAAATTATTTGTACCTGCTAAATTTTTGATGCAACGTAATGGAAACAACTTTAAAAATTATATAAATAATAAACTTTTTGAAAACATTAATTTAAATTCAATAAATTTAATTATCCTGCTTTACATTTCTACCAAAAATTTTTTTTAATTTTAGTTCTAGGAGGTTGTTGCCAAAATTATTTGTACCTACAAATTTGTTCTCAATATTATTTGTGCAATAAGGAAAAAATTAAAAAATAAAATAGTAAATCAATTAAATTTAAGATTAGTTTTTGCTAATTAAATAATGATACAGTCACTCATGTTTTGTATGCATATGGTCAGTTTTTGTTTATTCTCTATAATCCCACTCGGTTTTCTTAGCACCCTGCCACAAATGTTTGGTCTTGTTAGATCATGAATACCTTCCACTTTAACTTAGGCCTCCGCAAGTTTGAATCGAAGCCCTGCTCTGGCCGAGACAAATAATTTTATTCAAGATTTTTGTATAATTTTGTGGTAATGACTCTTCTTATGTATGGGAGCATCATTGTTCTGAAGAGCAAATTGAGGACCAAGTAGTTTATCATCAACCAGGAATGTTACTTCATTAAATAAACCGAAATGGAAATGTGGCCTTGAACAGTTTTAGGTTATAGGGCATACAAACAAACGGAATATGATCTACCGTCAGGTAATGAAACGTGAACGGTATCTTAAAATATGCCCTATGATCTATAGAGAACTGTCCTAATTATTGCGTTTTTGTCTTAATTTGATAATATTGCAAACATTTTTATTATTACATAAACATCGAGTATTAATTAGTCTGGATACTGCCTCATTTAGTTTTCCTTGGGCAGCAAATAAAAGCTTACACGGCTGTACAAACTGATTTATTAAAGGAGAATGTTCTGTTTCGGTTTATTTGATGAAGTAACATTCCTGGTTGATGATAAACTAGTCGGTCCTAAATTTGCTCTTCAGCACAATAATGCTTCCATACATAAGAAAAGTCATTCCCACGAAATTACACAAAATTCTTGAATATAATTATTTGTCTTGACCAGGGCAGGGTTTCGATTTAAACTTGCGTAGGTTTAAGTTAAAGTGGAAGATATTCATGATCTAAAATGACCAAAAATGTGTAACAGGGTGCCAAGAAAACCGAGGGGGATTAGATTCTACTCACTTGCTAGATGTTAAAGAGGCTAAAGAAAAACTGACCATATGCATATAAAACATATGTGACTATATCATTATTTAATTAGCAAAAAATAATCTTAAATTTAATTGATTTACTATTTTAATTTGATTTTTTTCCATATTGCACAAATAATATTGAGAACAAATTTGTAGGTACAAATAATTTTGGCAAAAACTAAATTAACTGTAATTTCTCCTATAGAACTAAAATTTTAAAAAAAATTTGATAGAAATATAAAGCAGGGTAATTAAATTTATTGAATTTAAATTAATGTTTTCAAAAAGTTTATTATTTATATAATTTTTAAAGTTGTTTCCGTTACGTTGCATCAAAAATTTAGCAGGTACAAATAATTTTGGTTAGGACTGTAGTACATTTAATATCAATGTCAACAATATTGTTGTTGATAACATACTAATTTGATCGATTTTTTGACATGACCTAGACCACAGTTGCGTGGTGTCATGTCATTAGGCTGGAATTGTGAATATGCACATACAGTGTGTAAATGTACACAAATTATGTTTAACTACTAAAAGCTTTAATTGCTTAACAAACACAAGTAACACTATATTTTGATAAAAACACCTCATAAAATAATTCAAACAACATGGTTGATGGATGATTGATTACACCTTACACATTAATTATCCTACCCTTTACGTATTCCTCAATGTTTGGTAATTCATCCGAACACAAATCGCCATTCCCAATTATTAATTTAGTCGAATTAATTAGCAGGTCTTCAAATTCGGTTGTGGTGGAATTTAAATCATCAAAATCGGTGGTATCCATAGTTTTGTGTTATACTTAGAAGAAGGGTTGGAACAAAAGTTTTTGAAATATGTTGTTGTAATACACAAAATTTAATAAAACATGATTATATTTGTAAAATTTTGTATACCAATTTTTTATTTTTGCTCTTTTTTATTAAAATTAACTTAAAATCACTTTCACTTTAATTTTTCACTTCAACTTGTTGTGGTATTTTTTCTTTAGCATATTATGATTCAATCATTTGACACACAGAAATGTATTTATAAACTAAAATAAAAAACGCGATATGGGGTATTACAAATTAACATACATTTTCTTTAAACTTTTTATTTCTTTTCATTCAGGTATATTATAAAATGTGGTAAAATAATGTTACATAATTGTTAGTTGCACTAACAATACAACAATGAATAATTTATTAATTATGTATTATGCTAGTACATAATTGTAGCAGATACGTTGTACAACTGAACTTTTTTTAGTTAAAAACGATCTTACACCGCTTACCACACAACGTAAACTGTCAGCGACTTAAATGAATTAAAATAAAAAATAAAAAAATAAAACGAGATACTTTTAAAAAATTTTTTAGCGAACGAAAAAAAACGCGAAAATATAATGGTGTTTTAGGCTACACGCAACACCAACCACTAGTTGATCGAAAAATTGAACTTTGATATATTGGATTTAAAACAAAACAAAAAAATATCGAGCACTAAAAATAGTTTATTTAACACTGTCGCCACGGCAGTGACATGCTTTTTCCAGTAAAACTGACGTCACATAGAAATATACTTATATGGCGTATCTGTCGCACATATTTGTATCCCAGTTTCACTAGAAGTCTAATCGTAGCACTTATTTTATACATACATACGTTTTAACACGTGAGTTTTCGCAAAGCCTTTAATAATTTCTAATTAACTTTAGCTGCTCTATAATCGCTCAATTGTCACATTTTATTTATTCCACTCTGATATCAGAAGTATATTACCGGTAAATACTAGTGTCCGTGATATCGTAAAATTTCGTTTATTGTACCTTGATTTAGATTACAGTTACACCTCCGCGCTTAACTTAGTGAGCGTAAGACAATGGGTATGGTCTAATTCTTCATAGGTGGCTTAGCAATCGTCGGTTAACAAACAAATTGGAGAAAAAATATGTTAACCGACCGGCAATTTTCAAAAAATAAAAACATAAAATGACATTACAGCGAAACCCCGCACCGTTGCAGCGAGGTTAATTCGCAAAATACTAACGATGTTACGGCGGGAATCGTTAACACTTAAAAAAATTGAGAGCAAAAAAGTTAAACTGTGGAACTTGTCTATATTTTAATCGATTACGATGTAACTCAGAAGGTGCAATGGAAATGATGTTCTTAAATGGTTTTAAGATGAAGTTCTGAAATATGGTCAATTAGGGTGGAACTTAGCTATCTCTTAACCGATTTTAGTGAAATTTGACGTGCGCAGTGGAAATTGGATTCTAAAATTATTTTTAGATAAAGTTCTGAAATATGGCCAAATAATATTCCTTAACCGATTAATATGAAATTCGCCATTTGCGTTGGAAATGAGATTCTAAAATAATTTCTATAGATGAAGTTCAGGAATATGGCCTTGACTTGACTATTTCTTAACCGATTTTCGATCTGCCTCACAGTAAATAAACCTCAACAGCTGTCTGGTACACAGAAAAATCAATAGACTTAAACTTTTATGATATTGTCTGTTGAGGATTTTGAGAATATGGCAGAAAAAATAAAATCACAATCAAACGAAAATAAAAAAAAAAAGTGGGTGACAGTGTGCGCAGTATTAGTGAAACTTCTAATGATAGAAAAATAATTTTAGGATCTCATTTTCGTAGTACATGTCGAATTTTATCACAATCAGTTATGGAATACCCAGGTTTTATCCTAACCGATATGTACCATTACCTCTTCGTGATAATATTCTAAATTTAGGGGAACCAGCAACGTCTTCCCTAATTTAAGTTTGTATAACCTTGAAAACCGCTTGAATAAAAAGCAGGAACTGAAAGAGAACTACATTCGGTTCATTGATAAATATTTGCATTTAGGGTACATAGAGGAAGTGACGGATATTCAAATGTCTACAAACGACTTTGATAAACGTTACTTTCTACCACATCACTGTGTTATAAAAGATAATAGCACAACAACCAAGTTACGAGTTGTTTTCAATGGTTCAAGTAAATCAACGTCTAAACTCTCATTGAACAATTGTTTTATGGTTGGACCTAAGGTCCAATAAGATTTAGAATCGATAGCATTACGATTTCGAAAATATTCCGTTGCTTTGCGTAAGGTAAGGCACCTCCTCGGCATAATATTTGACCACCCGAGTCTTTCAGCAACTGGCTGAGGATGAAGGCCTTGCATTGCCTTTAGTGGCAGAATTTCTCAAATGAGACTTCTTTATTGACGATGTCCTCTCACAGGAGCTGAAAGTTTAGAAGAGGCTTCTAAACAAACACAGGACTTGCTGAATTTGTTGTCAAAAGGTGAACTTAAAGATTAATTTAAACTCAATTTTAGGAATCCAGTGGAATAGTAGGTTGAATGAAGTTAGTATAGACTTTTGCTCCTTGAATCCGAATGGATCGAGATCTTCAACAAAAAGAATTGTTTTGTCAGAAATCGCTAGTATCTTTGATCTGATTGGAATTTGTGATACCATAACATTTTTGGTCAATATGTTTATACAAAAAGTGTGGATCAGGAATAAATTGGATTAGGACTCTGACGTTTGTTCTGAGTTTAGCACTTATTAGTGCAATTTTAAAGAAAATGAAATTTTTTGAAGGAAAATGAATGTCAAATTAAAGGGAATAACAACGTTATATCATCAATGGGTATTCGCTTTGTTGCACTTTATTATTGGACTGATTCCTTGGTTGCATAGCTTCGCATACAAAAATCTCTAAGTAAATTTGTGATATTTGCTACCAATAGAGTCAGCCAATGTATACTCTGTACTATGTACCATCAAACTCAAATCCAACTGTTCTGATTTCGAGTGGTAGTATGCCGCTATATTTTCTGAGTTCGAGTATGTGGTTTGATATATGTGATTTCTTTTATTTGAAAAAAAGCAAAATGGCCAAGTTCTGAATGAGAATTTGAACTTAAGAAAAGTAAAGTGTGTCTAAAATTCGCCAATATCCCGTATGAATCATAAAGCACCCATTGCTTTTGCCTGATTCTCAAGCATTTTGTAAACTTTTGGTTCGTACGAACGCCAGCGGTTATTGCATTGCGGACATCAAACATTGTTGTATGGCTTGAGAACCTGATATTGGACACTACAGGGAAGAAGATTATGTCGTAATGTGGTACATAATTGTGTCCTCTGTTTCAGAGTGAAACCGAACAGTGTAAAATACCGAATAGTGTAAACACTTCTTCAAGGCCAATTTCGGTGGTTGGGATCGATTTTTGTGGTCCGTTTAATTTTTGTCACATGTTAAAAAGAAACGTATTAACTAAGTGATATTCGACAATGTTTGTGTATAATGCAGTGCATATTGAAGTGGTCGACGATCTTAGCACTCAATCGTTTATTTCATCACTAACAATGCTACAAATACTGTAGAATCCCAGACTGAATTAGCTGAACTGAAAAGAATATTTCACTCCGAATCGCATAATCAAATTGTAGATAGATTGTGTGCCGAAAACAACATACAATGGCATACATACAGTGGTCATTATCAAGGTAGTGTATTCGCGCCCTTTATTAAAGCGAGATGAATATAATGTATTTTTGTCATAAGCAGTACGCTTTCCTTCTTATAATAAGGTTTTTCTTTTTATTAAGTAGTCGTGTTTTCTCCTGTTGCGTTCGCATGAAATTTGTAATAGTCGAATTGAAAAATTTGTAGTTCGCATCATCCAGTCCTAGCAAAACGAAACTGTAGGTTCCTTTATAGTTATAATGTAAACTGCCAGTGTTGCGTGGATCTTTATTTGAAACGTCTTTTCCATCCAAAGCGCCTATTTATAATTCAGCCGCCTCATTGTCCGGAATTTATAAAAGGAAAATAGTAAAATATACATAAAACATTGAAATAGTAATGACCCTCAAGCTGATAAATCAAATACAACCCTTAAAAGAAAACATTCCTTCATATTCAAGCAGAACAGCACTCAGTTATTATTCTGAAAAATTATTGACACAAATTAACTTTGAAATCGTTTACTTACAATAAAATGAAATATCGATTTAAATTAATAAATATTTGTTTTGATATTACTTGTAGGCAAAAAAAACTTAAAGTAATAGCTAAGCATTTACCGTGTGAAATACTTTTACGCATTACGGTACCTGCTTTCCGTATCAGTCGGTTAACTTTTTACATCAATTGGTCGAAGTTAGTTGCTGCGACATTCGGACAAAATTTTTAAGCAATTCGGCATTACTCTCTTTAAGTTCCATTTATAATTGATCATAAGCGATAACGGTTTTGAACAGTTGCAACAATTGCTTATAAATTATGAATAGTATTTCGGTTCTCGTAACTGCTGTAGTATAGCAATCTTAGAGTACTGTATGCACTGTTTGAACCTTACCTCGTGTGAACGACTCAAACAGTGCTCAGTGAAAGTAATGACTGTATGGACTGTTAGACAGTTAAACACTGTAAGGCGACTGTCAAACTCTCTCGTATGTGGACACCATAACATTGTGTAAATTACACGCCTCAAAATAAAAACTGAGAAACTAAGAGACTAAATTATAAGCCTCAGTTAATAATTTTATTGGATTTTGCTACAGTCCAGTCTCTGCAAAACTACCTATATGTAAAATAACGAATGTGCCGAAAACAAGTTCATCGGTCTAATATGGCTTAATATTAGAATATTAATTTACCTTTCCTGGATTCGGTGCAATGCATTTCGCCAAATACCAATTCTATTTGGACTGGATAAGTTCATCATAGAAAACATGGAACCGGATTTAACCTATAATGTGAAAGATGGTTTACGTGAATTGGAAATATGGAGGAAACTAATGAATTGGTAACAGATCAACTAACGCCTTAAGCAACAAGCCCTTATAAAAACCAAAAACCAAAGCTCGATTATGTTGCTGCAAAAAATTTGATCTCTTTATAATAAGAACGTTACTTTTATTATTTTATTAGTATCCTCGCGGTTACAGTTGGGGAGAAGAGGGGGAGCGAGAGACAAAATGTATTGCTAACTAACGTTAACTTAAACTGCTACAAGGAAAAACAAAAAAATAACCAAGTTTTATTCAACGAGAACTGAGTTACTTTGCCAATTCTGTTAAATAGTTGGAATCATTCCGGTTATAGTACCTGCTAAAATAATTAAAACGGTTCCTTTTCATAAAAGTTTTTTTATATATTCGTCCGCTCCTAGAACTTTTCTTAGATCACCGACTGATTAGTAATCAGGTGAAATAATGAAAGCGGTTTCAGTATTTAATAATAAGAGTTGGAGTAACCATCACCATACCTCTTAACAAATAATTAGATTACCGCAACAGAATTTTGATTGCATAAACCAGTTTAACTCATTTATGTTTCCGAATTGAAATTTCCGATTCGAAATTTTCGCAGCTACCAAATTAAAATTCAATCGGTTGCGGTTTCCTCCAATTCTCTTTCGGCCTGATACAAACGAAAAGATTAACGAAATAACAAGTTTTAAAGGCATTCATGTACAAACGTGTTAGGATGAAATTAAGCATACAGCTATAGTAATTGTAAAATTGATTAGGAGTTTTTTGATATAAATGTGCAGAAGGATTTTTTTGCTAAGGGGTATAGGAAATGGCACGTTTCCCCTCCAAATAAACGATATTTGAAGAGTAAAGGAATTAACAATAAAATTTTTCGAGATCTTTTCGTAACAAAATTAAAAGAGTCAATTTATGAAGATTTTTCTTTAAAATTGAAAAACTTGCCTCAACGTTGTTTTTGAAGCGCTCATGAAAACGATCTCAGTAAAGTGACCAGAAAACTGGAACAATTAGAAAATAAAGAAAAATGGATCCTTAATCTAACCGATTTGGAGTTTCGGTGGAATTTGGAAACTATCAAGTTTTGTTTACTTTTCAAGAAAGATTTTATTCCCTGTACTAGGATTGTAGCATTTCTAAATTAGAAGAGACGACTCAATAGAATATACGAAATGCCAGAAGCGCACAAAGCTAAAGAAATCAAACCACAATGTTTTAATTTAAAAAAAAAATTAGCTTAAAAGCTACATTTAAAGCAAAATGTTTTGAAATTTGGTGCAGTTTCAAGTCTCATAATAAATCAACAAAACTCTTATTGGGCCCGATTTTGACTCATAAAATTTCATGTTATGTCTTATGTTATATGAAGCGAGGAAGTAGTATTAAATAACATAACACGAATTTTACCGTACCAGCATCGGGACCATTAAGTAATAACAATAACCAATCGCTTTCGGGGAAGTAGCTCATGTTTTATAACTAATTCAATTGGAACAAAAGTTAGCCTATAAGACAGGAGAAAACTATTATGAAGGATTTATGGAAGTGTACGTATAACAATGATATCCAAATAAATATTATGTATTATCTGCCCAATCATGCGGTAATTAAGGAAGAAAGTATTACTTTACGTAACAATAATATTAAATAGGAGCTTCATGGTTTCGCCGATGAATCAGAGAATGTATATGCTGCCGTTACCATTACTAAGTTCTAAACATTGTTTGAAATGGTGACTTCTTTAAAAGCAAAATCTAGCTTCGTCACGATGCTACGGGGAATTCACACGGTTTCAGCATACTTCGACGATATTTTTGTGGCTGGGAAAATCGAGAGCCGGGAAGGGAGCTGTTAACTATGTTGTAATAGTCGAACCGCAAAACAATCGCCTCTTTCGAGCTAATGCCATTACAAGGAGTCGTCGGATGAACCAATCGAAGCCAAAGGGGTTAATGAAGTCTTTCAAGATGACGTACCCGAGCTAAAACTCCACCGGACGTCACAAGCCACTACGTTTCGACATCAGTCGGCATTAGACGCCAGTGGCGAGTGTGGTAACGCCTGCGACGGTGTCCGGAGGTATTAAAAGTAGAGTTCAGGGTTAAACGAGTAGGCATGTATTATCATTGGGCCCACTCCAATTTAGTTTATGAAAATTACATCGTCTATGGTATGCCGGTAGATGGTATGCGGAGTGATCAATTACCTAAATTTAAATTTGACTATAAAATTGACTATTTGCTATTTATTGGAAAATTAACCTTATTTAACAAATATTTAGCTCTATCTATTTATATGGAGCTCTTATCGGAAGCAACTTTTATACGGCGCCCCTCGATAGCAGATAAAGATAATAATTATTCTAAATAAACGTTGTCCGATTATTGAATAATTATGAATCGTACAGAACTTACAACAAATACCATATAAACGATACTATAAGAACCTTGAGACGTTATTGAGCCTCTTTAGCTCAGTGGCAGAGCACTGGTCTTGTAAACCAGGGGTCGTGAGTTCAATCCTCATAGGAGGCATAATCGTTTTTTATTTATACGGGAAAGTTTCTAGAAAATAAAACTGTTTATTATAAATGGAGTATACGCTTCCTGTTCTTTTAGTAAAACGAATAAAATTTCCACACCGGATATTAAAAAGATAATTTTCATTAAAAATAAATCCAACAGCAATTGGGTCATTTTATAAATTATTTTTTATTCCATTAGCAAATTAAAAAATTCTTTTTTAAACAAAATTGTGTATCACGAGATAACGAAAGTATTTACACCTGCTACTACTACCTTTAGGCTCATACTATTTTTTCGTATAGCTTAAGCCTACACCAACGATAAGTGCAATTACGGTAAAACCTTGTGCTGCAATACGGGCCCGCATCATATACTGTGACATCTGCCGTTTACCTTGTCGAAAACTCCACAGGCCGGCAGTTAGAGCACCAACAGTTGCGAGGCATCCTGTAATATTGATACGTTTAATTAAATTTGGATGATAATTAAATTGACAATTTTTATTATAAAGTCGCAGTTATGCACATATTATATACATAAATGGAATTTTTTTGTTTGTTTGTATAAATTACATAAGATCATTAGTATTACCAATTGGAACCAAAGGGTTTTCTTTGATTTTGCGTTTCATTTTTTCTTGGGTTGTTTCTGGATGCATCGAAGCAAAATCTTGACGCATTTGTATCCAATCCAATTCGGCTTGGTCAATTTTAACATCTTTCGCCGCCATCACACGATATATTTTAAATATGAATTAACAAATTATTAATTTATTAACAAATATAAAATTGAATTCAAATTTTAGAATAATCATAAAATACGAGACAACAACAATAATGTTTTGACAGAATTTTTTTTTATTTTGACAGTTTCGACAGGGTTGAATTTTATGGTAAATTGTTAACGCGATGTTCGATGCCAAATATTTTTTTTTTTTTTTTTTTTTTTTTATATTTAAAATAAATTTTATTTATTTATTTTATGTAATTACAATCTAGTCTCCTGGACTAATGAGCAATTTGTTTCTGACTTAATTTACTAACTTAAATTAATCTATGGATTCTTCCCATTGGCGTTCCATAGTGTTTGGTAAATTGAAGTAAACCACATCTTTGTAGTGGATTTTAGATCAGCACAATGGTGCTTAAACTGACAATCACACCAGCTCAAAAGGTTTGGTTCTTTTAAGTCTGCGAACTAAATTCGTGATACTTAGGAGCTGAGTTGCCTCAATGTTCACATGTTGGCGGAGCCTTTCTTCGTGTCTCCGTGCTTTTTCCTGGATTTCATTTAAGATCAGGTTCAATTTAAGGTCCCTATATGAAGGTCATTGTTCCTGACATACCAAGGTGCATCAACGATGTTCCTTAATACCATATTCTGAAATCTTTGGATGATATTTACGTTGCTCTGTTTGGTACAACCCCAAAGCTGAATACCATAAGTCCAAATCGGTTTCAATATTTGCTTATAAAGTAGAAGCTTGTTGTATGTTGATAAAGAAGAGTTCCTTCCCATCAGCCAATACATTTTTCTGTATTTAAGTCTTAATTCTTCACTTTTCTTCTTGACGTGTGCTTTCCATCGTAGTTTAGCATCCAGGGTCATGCCGAGATACTTAGCTGTGTTCGCATGCGGTATTATTTCCCGATTTATGGTAATCGGAATATGTTCGATTCGTCTGTTTGTAAAGTTGATGTGAACTGATTTAGCTTCATTTAGTTTTATTCTCCATCTTTTTGTCCATTTATATATTTGAGTTATAGCTGATTGTAACTTCTGTGTAGATTCTTCGTTGCTTTTTCCAACAGCTAAGATCGCCGTATCATCTGCAAAAGTTGCCACCGTGTTGTTTTCTAATGTAGGAAGATCATAAGTGTATAGTAGGTATAAAACCGGCCCTAATACACTGCCCTGTGGAACTCCTGCATTGATTTCTTTCAATTCAGAAAATGTATCATCTAACTTAATCCTGAAGAACCTATCTTTCAAGTATGATTCCAGTATCTTAGCAAATTGCATTGGTAGAAGATTCCTTAACTTGTGGTTAAGTCCTTCATGCCACACTCTATCAAACGCTTGTGCAACCTCTAGAAATATTGTTGAACAGACTTTTTTCTCCTCTAATGCTTTCTCAATTATACTGGTTATTCTGTGTACTTGATCAATTGTTGAGTGTTGGTTGCGAAAACCGAACTGATGATTTGGGATCAAGTTTTTACTCTCGATTATCGGTTTTAATCTTTTTACCAGAAGCTTCTCAAAGAGTTTGGACATGACTGGCAATAGCGAAATTGGCCTATAAGACGATGTTATGTGCGGTGGTTTCCCAGGTTTTGGGATCATAATTACTTCTACAATTTTCCATAAGCTTGGTACACATTTGATTCTAAATGCTGCATTTATAAGATTGGTGAGTTTCACCAGAGCTTTCCTTGGCAGTTCTTTTAAGATTTCTGCAGTAATAAGATCGTACCCAGGAGCTTTTTTCGTATTCATATTAGCTTTTATCTCACGCATGACTTCTTTTGGTGTTGTCGGTAGGATTTCTTTACTTTCTTGCACAGCTTGTTCAGTTATTATCTCGGCTTCCAACGTTTGGTCTTCATGTGGCTGGAATATTTTTTCGAGGTGTTCGGCAAATTCTCGAGCTTTGTCTTCATTATTTCTAGCCCATTTCTCACCTGCTATTTTTATTGGGGGAATCTGCATTATTAGTCTTTTGATTCTTTTGGTTGCTTTCCAAAGAGAATAATCAGTACTGTTATCATTAGTTAATTTTCTTAAATAGTTGCTGATTGATTCATCTTTCAATTCTTTGATCTCTCTTCTTAATTGTTGAGTGAGATTGTTCAAATGAGTTTTATCTTGGGGGGCCCTTGTTTGTTGCCATACTCTTCTCGCTCTTCTTTTTTCTGCGAGGAGTTCCCTAATTTCTATAAGGTAGTTGTTTCCCTTGATTTTCGTTTTAATTTCAGGAGTATTTTCCCAAGATGATTGCTGTATATCTTTTACAAATTTGTGAACTTCTTTGTCTAATTGTTCTTCAGTCTTTAACGGAACCATTAAGTTAATTTTTTGTTCTAGCGATAGTCTAAAGCATGCCCAATTAGTGTGATTATTTACTAGGAATGGGTTTTTTTCTTTCTGAATGATTTTTTCACTTAACGTTAGAAGTATTGGTGAATGATCAGAGTTTAAGTCGTGGCTTTCATCTACTTGTACATAATTTACAGATATGTTTTTTATTATAAAGAAATCAATCAGATCTGGTACTTTGTTTGGATCAGTTGGCCAGTAGGTTGGTTTTCCAGTTGAGAGGGCTTCACAACTGCATTTTCTGATAGCTTTTAGGAGTTCTTTACCCTTAGTCGTTGTTAATCTGGATCCCCAGTGGACATTTTTTGCATTAAAGTCTCCTCCAAGTACAAATCGTTTTCCTAATTTAATGAGGAACTCGAGATAATCTTTTTCTTTCATTGAGTGCTTCGGTGGGCAGTAAATACTAGCAATACAAATAGAACTACTTTTGGATTTGACAATAACAGCAGTTGCTTGTATTTCTTCCGTTTCATATTTTAACTCCTCATAGTGATAAATACTATTTCTAATTATAACAGCACTGCCTCCTTTAGCAGTGTTTCCAGGGTGAATAGTGTGATATATTTGATAATTTTTAAATTTAATGTTTGATTTTCTAGTGAAGTGTGTTTCCGTGATGAGACATACATCGATTTTTTCTGTGTCCAGGACCACTTGAAGTCCATTGGCATTCCAACACAAGATTCTAAGATCTTTGGCCATTTTTCTGTTTAGGGATGGCTCCCTTAGTGCTGTACTCTAGTTTCTGTAATCGCTCATCAAATATATTTAGTCTGCTTAAAATTAATTTAAGTGTTTGACTTATATCGTCATTTTGAGCAGTTTTTCCTGGATTTCCGTTGCTCATCATTACTTGAGCATAAGTCATTTTACCAAATTGTCCTTGAGTAGTTCCCGACACTCTACGATTTACTTCGGGTCGGTTCATCTTAACCGCTTGTTTCCTGAATGAACTTGGATTTTTAGCAATCACGTTCTTATTTTTGATATTTTGCAGTTCAATAGCAACGCTGCATCCTCTGTAGTTAGCCGGATGGTTTTCTCCACAGTGAACGCATTTAGGTTGAACATTTTGGGCTTTTACACAATCTTTGGTATGATGTTTACCTAAACATTTGACACACCTAGGTTCCCTGTTGCAATATTTTTGTGTATGTCCGTAGGCTTGACATGGTTTACATTGTGGTATAAGCTTAGATCTTCTTAGAGGCTGAATAACCGCTTTGCACCCCAAGATGTACTTAATTTGATAAATTTTTTCGATATCTTCATCAGTATCGAAGGTCAACATAAACATGTTGAGAGGTACTTTGCCTCTCCGTTTTAGCTTAATCGATGCTTCAGTTGCCTTAAATCCTTTTGCTTTCAGGTCATCAATTATTTTATCTGGTTTACACGTAGAGTGTAAGTTTTTAGCCATGACCCTAATTGGTCTGGTTTGTTTATCTTCAAACGTGTGCCAAGCACGTTTTTCTTCATTTAACATTTTTGTCATTTTTCTGTATGTTTCAGCATCTTCTAAGTTTATTTTGATGGTGTTTCCATTCATCACCTTTGCATTAAACTTATCAGTAGCAGTTATTGTTTTTATTTTTTCATAGAGTACATCGTAGTCTTTGACTTCATCTATTACTATTGGTGGTGGTGGGGGTATTTTTTTTGGTTGTTTCTGGATAATATTTGGAACATTATCCTTTAATTGAGGTGGGGAGGGCGTATTATTCCGTCTCCTTTTTTTTCTCCCACCTTTAACTCTAATCCACTCAGTTCCTCGAGCTAGTTCTTCTTCATCCGTATGATACTCTTGTGGAGTTGTATTCTGGTTAGGAGTAGAACCGATGTCCTCCTTTGGCTTAAGAGCTTTAACTTAGTTTTCAAGCGTCTTCATACGCTCCTGCATCCATGCAATTGTAATATTCAGTTGCTTATTTATATTGTTGGCTTCAACTAATGCATTATTAGCTTTACACAATTCATTGTGAAGCTTTTCTTCGTTTGTAGAACGAGTGATGTGACTGCTGGCCCCAATGGAGGGACTACCGCCACTTATCGGAGAATACGCCACTTTGTTACTCCTCTGGAAGGGATGTGAATTATCCTTTTCTGTTTCACTCAAATGAGCTTGTTTATTCACCAACATGTCTTGGGATTGGTTAAAATAATTGTAGTATAGCAATGGCTGGTCTCCCCCAGAATCCTTGAGACCGACCTCCGAAGAGGGTGGATTTACCTGAGCAACAGGTGTACCACCTGGGGTATTAGTTTCCTTATTTGTTCCGCTCATTGCTCATTTATAGTGTACTGCCTTCGCCTCTAGTATTTCGCCGATGCTTCACATCGTTGCCCGGGTGTTATCACGTGGAGGTATACTAGACACATTTGGTGGTTTCTACATAGTTGCAGCGTTGGAATATAGACCACGAGATACATGGCTATAGACGGTCAACCCCTACCCTATTGAGACGCACCCAACACCCGATGCCAAATATAATTTTTTTTTTTTTTTTTTTTGCAAATTGGCCCAATGCACAAATAATTTATAAAATCATTATATCTTTCAAAAATATGGAAGCAACAATACGTTCGTGGAGCATTGCTTACAAAACAAATAAAAAAAAATTATAGTTGACCAAATCTACTATAAAAAAAAGGACTCTTCCACATTATACATACTCATTGTAGTTTATTGACAAACTCTCCAAAAATAGATGTACATGCGAAAGATAGACGCCATCTAAAAAAATAGAAATTTCGTTTGAGAATAAAAAAATCATTTTTTATGTGCCGAGTTTATAATTTAATGTAAGCATAAAATTAAATTAAAGGATTAAAGTTTTATAAAGTGTTTACAATTATGGATATAAATTAAGAACAAGTTGAACACTATTGTGGAAAAAAATGTAAGTGTTTTTATTTTTCTCTACACACACAAAATAAAAAAATCTTTTGATGAAAAAATGTCAATTTAATAATTTTTTATCGAACATTTCTGTTTTATTTCTACATAACTGCACCCTCTTTTCCCCTCCCGCGGAATGGTTTAGTTTTTCGTGTGTTTTGTAGATCAGTTTTCATAAAATATTTTCCGTAGTTTTTCTATTAAGTGTGTGTTTGCGTTTGTTGAATATCTAGTTTTTAATTACGGGGGGTACGATCAGGTGTGGTTTAATGTTGTTTCGTTGGATAAAGTCTGAGCGGCGAGCTTTTTGACATTTTACTAAAATCCAGGAGGAGATTCAGGATAAAATAAGGCGCGCGTAACCGTTTTGTGTCCACCAAAGTGCGATAAAATTGACTGCGCGTAACTTAACATCAAGCAACGAAGGAACGCACTCCCTCCATTTTAAAAGTTAAAATATGTGTGAAAATTTTTTTTTTTTTTTTTAGTAGGCATTTGGATGTGTATTGGTGTACAATCAAAATTAAATTTCTTGTGAGATAAATTGATAAGTTTGTTTATTTTAAAATACATAATCATAATAAAATAAAAACAAAAATACTCGTAAATTAAATGTAAAGAATAAAAAAGGTGATTTGAATTTGGAAGAAAGTGAATAGAAAAATGTTTTTGTTAAAATGAACATGTCATCAATTTTTTTTTTTTTTTTTGCCCATTTAAACCGCCACTCAATATACAAAAGAGAATTTTTTGATATTTTATGGTGGTACGGCTTCTTTGGAAGTTTGTGCTATAAAAAGTAGCTTTCTCAAATCAATCACTAAGTGGAAATAGAAAAAAAGGTTTCGTAAATAATGATAGTTAATTTTTATCATCAAAATAGTAAATAATATTTCGGCTAAGATTTTTTTTGTTTAGTTTCTACTTCGGTAGTGATGTAATGTTAAACACACAGTAAATATATGTCAGTGTTTCTAAAACTATTTCCTTATACACAAATACAACTACAAACAAATGGACGTTTTACATTTTTTCTGTTTTCTTTTTTATTATATATTTTGGTGGAAATACCTTTAATCTTTACTAATCAACCTTTAAATGGATGCTGTGAAAAAAGAAAATAGTGATAAATAAACCCAAGATTGAGATACAATTAAGGTGTTTTACACTTGTTTTGTTGTAATACTTGTTTACTTTAAAAATGCACACATAGGTATATTTTTGTAATACGGAACAACACTAGCGGTATAAAGTGTTGCGCTGAATGCGTACCTTGGATTAATTTATTGATTTATGTGCGTTATCAGAAAGAAAAAAACACGAATAAATGTCTTAATTTAATGACCAATTTTCACACCGGCCTGATATGCATAACGCGCTAATATATACGTTTCCCGTTCCATTTAAAGTGGTTAAATATTGATTTTAAAAGAAGCTTTATATGAAACTATAGTTACACTTGTTTATTTAATAGTTCTGTTTATACGTGTATGTTTATCGTATTGTAATAACAAACAGCTTACTATTCGTCACATTTTTATAAATCGTTTTACTCTTTAACGAAAAAAACATTTTGGTAATTCTAATTATGATGTGTGACTTACTCGAGAACCGCTTTGTGTGGGTCCAAATTTAAACGTATGACGCGTTATTTATACTAATCCATATAACGCACACCTTAAAGAAGATGGTTAATATTAAAAAAAGATTTGCACTCCACTAACTGGATCACGGTTGCAATCTAAGCTCTAACGCATAAACCAAACATTGAGTCGTATGTTCGTATTCATAAATTTTCCACCAAAACTTTTTAAATTCAATGACATCAAAATTTCGGAATCCGGATACAAAATTTAACAAAGCGAATAAAAAAATCGCAGTTATTACAAATAATGCATATTTTCTATGTGTGTTTGTGTGTTATTGAAACCAATGAGCGTTCTAAAATCTCAAGCTCCTATCATGTTACGCTCCGAATACCACTTGAACCCCAGTTTTTATATCACAAAGTTTACAAACAAACGAAAAATATGGGAAAATCTAATCAATTTTGATTTGAAAATTTTGTTGTTGTTTTAAATATTCCATAAATAATAAATTTGTGTTGTTAAGATTTTATCGATTTCCTTGAGAAAGTTTATAAGTGATAAATTATTTAAATTCACCTAAATTTGAAAATTTTATTCATACGATGATAATTTTACAAATTTTCTTTACAGATTTTGTAAAAAATTTGTAACAATCTGTTATTTGATTATAAATTGCGCCAAAAAAAAAAACATACATAAAGAGCAGAAAATTTAGGCATTTGACGCGGGCGGAGATAAATGAGTTTTTCGGCCAAATCGCAGCTCGTCGGTGGCCAGTCAATGTCACAAATGAATAATCAACAGAATGATGGTTTGCAGGGGAATAATATGGGCGGGCAAAATCCAGCCGCTAATTTATTGGCCGCCCAATCAGGATTACAATCGAATTTGACAGCTAATTTTGTGGCCCAGCAAGCGGCAAACGCGCATTTAGCGAATTTGGCCTCGTCCCAATTAAATGATGTACCATCTTTGGTGCCACCGCTTAACTTGGCTAATATGACATTGCAACAACAACAACAGTTACAACCTCTAATGCAAATGCTATTCAATCAGCCACAGTTTCAGAATGTGCTACAAAATCAACCTAAGCAGTTAGTACAGCAGCAACAACAGCAATTTCAACAGCTTGGCGGTACTGCTGAGCCGCATGCCTTAACCCGAATGTTGGCAAATGTTACTGAGAATTTACAAGCAAATAAACAGGCGAATGGAAATATAGCTGCTGTGTCGGCCGCTATTCAGGCGCAATTACCAAGTCAAACCACTCTGATGTTGTCGTCAGCATCAACTCAAAATTTCCAACAGCAAAAATCATCAAATCGCCCTAATGTTACGCTAACAAAAACTTCTAATGTTTCACAACAGGCTCAGCTGCAACAACCACCACAGCCACCTTCGCCACAAGTTATGCCTCAACAAATACAGTCTCATCCTGTCTCACAGGAACAGCCACAACAATCTGTAACTGTACAACAATCCACCAACAATAACAGTAATAATAATCATGACCAATCATCGCAATCAAAGCCGATACCCTCTACACCTAAAAATACGCAGGCGAATTCAAAAAATTCGACCACTCCTACACCGACAGTCTCATCAAACGTTTCTTCATTGACACCAACAAAACAAAGTCAAAGCCGTAATTCGAATTCACATCAGACAGCTACGCCATCAACAACTCAATCGGCTGCTCCTCCTGCAGCTGCCACTACTACTACACATACAACACCAAATTCCCAAAAACCACAAGTTACATCTCCGCCAACCGGTACCACACCAACAGCAACAAAGTCAACGGCACCCCAATCTACATTGCAACGCAGTCCAATGAAATTGGCAACTATATCGGCACCAAGGCTTAAGCAGCAAAATGTACGAAAAAGTAATGTAAACAGTGTAACAAAATCACCGGCGTCTGCATCGACGGCGGCTGCAACCACTAGTGCTACACCACCCTCGGCTAGTGCTTCGACTAGTAATCAATCGCATCAAAAAGAAAAGGGTGAAAAAGAGAAGGAGAAAGACAAGGAGAAGGAAAAGGACAAAGAGAAGGATAAGGAGAAAGAACCTAAAGGAAAGGAGCCTAAAGAAAACAAAGAAAAAGATTCTCAAACTCCAGCCGCAGTAGCACCAGCACAAGCAAACAATAGTGTAACCACTGCTACTCCTAAATCATCAAAAGCTGCTAATTTAGTTGCATCCGCTGCTTCTGTAGTAGCGCCAGCAACACCTCAGACACCGGACGATTCACGAGAAAAACGAAAACGTATTCGTACCACTCTCTATCAAAGTCCAATCCCCGAGTTGGCTTTAATTTCGAAACTAACTGCAATAGAAGTTATTTCACCAAGAAATGTTTCAGGTGCTGGTGATTCTGACAAATTAACACTATTCTATAAGAATGAGTTTCTTGCGGTAAGAAACGCTGACGATGGATTTTTCTTATGCCAAACATTACATAATATCTATAAGTCAGCTAAACCGTATAAAATACGGATACGATGGTTGTCGGAGAAAGGCAAGGAACAGAATTATCAGTTAGATTTTTACGATTACACGGACATGGAATGTATTCTGACGAACGTCGAGCTTAAAAAATTAGATAAACAAACTTATAAATTGCCACCACACGAGCTTGAACGGATTCAAAATATATTGAAAAAAGCGATTGATGTGGAAAAAGGAATATTACCACGTCCGACTGTCACAGAAGAGAACCCTGATGGATGTAAGTAGATTTTATGGGTATTAAGCGCGAATTGGATTTATCTTTAATTTTTTGCTGTGTTTTTATTTCAGTGGATCTTTCAATTTACACAAGTGAATCTCAGTTAGAAAAGAAAATGCCGCAGAAGCGAAAAGCGGAATCATCATCGACACCAACATCGTCGAGAGCAAAATCAGCACAAAGTGGCGCGAAAAAGGCAAAAATAAGTTCACCGTTACCTGCGGCCAAGAAACGGCCATCGTCAAGAAAATCTGGTAAAATTTCATATGCCGAAGAGCCGTCCGATGATGAAGAATTCGATGATGTCGATGATGATTTTGTGCAATCGTCCAGAAAATCAAAGATTGGTGGTGATGATGGGAAACGAATTACGTTGTCAAACTCAAAAACAACTGCATCAAGTAATAAAATTGTGGCTAAAACAGAATCGGCGCCACCCCCATCAACACCAGAAAAGAAAACAACGGTTCGCACGACAGTGGCAAGTACTACAAAAGTAGTGGTAATTGAAAAACCAGCATCTGTAGGAACAGCAGTAAGTCGTGCGGATCGAGCCAAACGAAGGAGTGTTGTTGATGAAACACCAGAAGTACCTGCAAAAAAATCACAAACCATTACTAGTAACCCAACAGCAATGATTAGTACGAGTTTACCAAAACCTACAAATAAGAAATCACCAGTGGTGGCCGCGATGAAACCAACTGTTGCTGCTGTCTCTACTGCTAACATAAACACTTCCAAGGCAAAAAGTAAAGGTAAGTCAAGAACTAGATTACGCGCATTTAACTTAATTTTTGATGGTCAATCTCTGTACGTAAATTATATGTTCTCTGTAAAGCTTTTTTTTGTAATAGACTCGTAAATAATTTCAGCTCCAGTTGATCCTTTAGCGTTATCAGAACCAGAGACAATCGTACCAACGATAGTAATAAAAACGACACCGAAAACTTCAACAGCACCAGCTTCTAAATCATCAACGTCATCGAAAGTATCAGCAGCTGCCACCGCAACCACCTCAAGTACACCAAGCAACAGAAGAAGTGGTCGTAAATGAGGACACAATTATTAACACATCTAAAATAAATTATTTAAATATGGCAATTAATTATCGAATATTATTTTTTAATAATACATAATATTAATTAAATAGAGAAAACACAACAAGAAAGAAAAAAAAAATTAAAAATATTAGCGTTAAGTATAAATTAATATTATTAATTAACTATATTGTATTGTAGTATTAAAGATTATATAAATATTAATTTTCTTCAATATAATTAATTACAAAACAATTATATATAAATTTTAATGTTGGTTTGAGATTTAAAATACAAAATTTGTCGATATCAAAGTAAAAAATAGATATATTAGAAAATTTTTAATAACACTAAATTAAAATGATTTAAAAAAAAAAAAAATCTATATATTCAATATAAATAATTAATATGTACATTAATTAAACAATGTACAGAGAGACAAACAAAAAAGAAAAGAAGATAAATAATTGACAATTTAAAAAGTAATAATTTTAATGTAAATTCACATAAAATTAGTGTAAATTACATTATTTTGTGTGATTGATCCTTTAACCTGTGGCATACCACCCTAAAAACCATTCATCAAAAAAAAAAGAAAAAAAAAATTGAATGGATTTTAGAGATCTATAAATTTTATTAATTTTTAATTATACAAAAAACATTTATATATTATTTTTAAATTTAGGTGCTCGAAAAATAATTTCGATATGCAAATTATAAAATATAATTGGGTATTTAAAAACAAAACAAAAAACATTTATTTTTTAGTCTAATGTATTTTAGTTTCTCTTTTTAAAAAATAATATTTTCCATTTAAATACATAAATAATTAAAAAGGCACACACAATTAGAATATAAAATTAACCTAATTAATTGATTAAATAAATTTGCTGCCCCAAATAAAATGCGCGCGCGCGAATATTTATAACAATAATTTTTTTTGTTTTTCTCGTCTCGGGAGACTTATTTTGTAGCTCGCTTGCACATTTTTTCCGTTTTATAATAATTTCTGTTATCAATTAAACTATATTATATTGTTTTTATTTTTTTTTACGTTACGATACTAATTAAAATTCTAAATTTTAATTCTTATCTCTATTTTATATTATACATAATTAATTATTAATTTAAGTAAAATATGGAAAATATACAAATTTATTTTGAATTAATTGATGAATAAATAAAAATATCTTATATATTAAACATAATTTTTAATTTAATTTTTTTGAATCAAGATGATCATGATGATATATAAATACAAAAGATGAAAAGTAATAAAATACATAATAATTTCATAATTAAATTTAAAAACTACATTTTTTTTTTTTAGTTCCACAATAAATATTGGTGTGATTATTTACTACTGGATAAAAATCAAATAAAAAAAAATTATACATACATAAATAAAAATTGTTTTGGAGTTTTATTTCCTGCACTGTGTGAATGTCATCAACCACATCTATTTAAAATGTGTTTCAGTGGTGGGATGTTCTAACCATCACTAACTACCCGATAGTTCGGCTTGCATTTGACCCCTATATTAACAATGTACCTGTATTCTCCAAATGATCTATCATATTTAGCGAGAAACTTTTGTTTGGTGTTAAAGAATCTTCTCGAATATATTTAGTGTGTGCCTGGTTTGGTTTGGTGAGTGGCCTTTTTTCTGTGGCTAATGTGGATTGTTATGGTATATCGAATAGATGTTTCTTTTCGATTTCGATTTAACAATTTTAAATTAGCTTAGAATTCTCGAATTCTCGAAGCTCTTCGAAATTCTCTCTATAAAAATACAAAAAACGCACGATTGCATAAAACAAACCAATTTATTTAACTTGTATATGATGTGGTAGCCAAGGTAGTAAGCAGAATCATTTGTGTTTGAGATCCTGCTTGCCCCCGTGGGCAATTGAATTTTTTTTTGATGATTTTGCACGAAGATTTTTGAGTTTTTCAAAAAATTATGTTTGTAATTCTTGTAATTCTTCTTTTCATAATGAAAATCCTCGATCGAACAAGAAAGAACAAGTTGGCAAAATTCTCAAAAAAAAAAATTCAATTCTACCAGGCAAGCATGAATCGCAGGAGTTATAAATAATTTGAATAAAGGGGGGTTCGTTTCTGTGATAAAACAAAAAGTAGAACACTTTGGGTTTGTGTTATATTTATCTGTATAGCTCAGAAACGAACCCCCCTTTGTTAAAATCATTTATAACAGTTTTTGATTCTGCTCGCCTGGTACAATTGAAAAATTATTTTGAAGTTTTTGGCATGTTCGAGACGCATATTTAACATTATTTCGGCCAGGTGCGATTGTACCGAGTATTTAAAAGAAAAAACAGCGTTAGTGCATACGTAACTACATTTAGTACAAAGTGTTTCTTATAGTTTTCTTGTTATAAACAGAATGCAGATAAATTTTTCGTTGCTTATTTGCAACTATGTTGGTTTTCAAAATATATTCTTACCTCAAATGTACCTACCATTTTCTTTTCGATACCGCATTAAATTCTCATCCGATAACCATTGTAAATTATAAAAATCATAATGAAAATCCTCGATCGAACAAGAAAGAACAAGTTGGCAAAACAGCGTGTTTTATGCAATCAAAACAAATGTGCCAATAATATGTCGATATGGTGACATCTCTGTTAGGGCATATGTAGTAAATGTAGTACATATGCCCTAACAGAGATGTCACCATATCGATATATTATTGGCACATTTGTTTTGATTACATAAAACAAACAAATGCATATTAACTTGTATATGATGAGATAGCCGATGTAGTAAGGCGATGGAGTGGAGTGAAGAAGGTCTGGAGTTCGAATAAAAGCAAGGCCAACGAAAAAATTTGTTTTTAGATGAAAAGTTTTGAATTGGGGATAATCCGAGAATTGAAAAATTATTTTGAAGTTTTTGGCATGTTCGAGACGCATATTTAACATTATTTCGGCCATGTGCGATTGTACCGAGTATTTAAACAAAAAAACAGCGTGTTTTATGCAATCAAAACAAATGTGCGAATAATATGTCAATATGGTGACATCTCTGTTAGGGCATATGTAGTAAATACACCACATGCCCTAACAGAGATGTCACCATATCGACATATTATTGGCATATTTGTTTTGATTGCATAAAACACGCTGTTTTGCCAACTTGTTCTTTCTTGTTCGATCGAGGATTTTCATTATGATTTTTATAATTTACAATGGTTACAAATTATACATACATAAATAAAAATTGTTTTGGAGTTTTATTTCCTGCACTGTGTGAATGTCATCAACCGTATCTATTTAAAATGTGTTTCAGTGGTGGGATGTTCTAGCCATCACTAACTACCCGATAGGTCGGCTTTTATTTGACCCGTATATTAACAATGTACCTGTATTCTCCAAATGATTATCATATTTAGCGAGAAACTTTTGTTTGGTTTTAAAGAATCTTCTCGAATATATTTAGTGTGTGCCTGGTTTGGTTTGGTGAGTGGCCTTTTTTCTGTGGCTAATGTGGATTGTTATGGTATATCGAATAGATGTTTCCTTTCGATTTCGATTTAACAATTTTAAATTAGCTTAGAATTCTCGAAGCTCTTCGAAATTCTCTCTATAAAAATACAAAAAACGCACGATTGCATAAAACAAACCTTTATTTAACTTGTATATGATGTGGTAGCCAAGGTAGTAAGCAGAATCATTTGTGTTTGAGATCCTGCTTGCCACCGTGGGCAATTGAATTTTTTTTGATGATTTTGCACGAAGATTTTTGAGTTTTTCAAAAAATTATGTTTGTAATTCTTGTAATTCCTTTTCATAATGAAAATCCTCGATCGAACAAGAAAGAACAAGTTGGCAAAATTCTCAAAAAAAAAAATTCAATTCTACCAGGCAAGCATGAATCGCAGGAGTTATAAATAATTTGAATAAAGGGGGGTTCGTTTCTGTGATAAAACAAAAAGTAGAACACTTTGGGTTTGTGTTATATTTATCTGTATAGCTCAGAAACGAACCCCCCTTTGTTAAAATCATTTATAACAGTTTTTGATTCTGCTTGCCTGGTACAATTGAAAAATTATTTTGAAGTTTTTGGCATGTTCGAGACGCATATTTAACATTATTTCGGCCAGGTGCGATTGTACCGAGTATTTAAAAGAAAAAACAGCGTTAGTGCATACGTAACTACATTACAAAGTGTTTCTTATAGTTTTCTTGTTATAAACAGAATGCAGATACATTTTTCGTTGCTTATTTGCAACTATGTTGGTTTTCAAAATATATTCTTACCTCAAATGTACCTACATTTTCTTTTCGATACCGCATTAAATTCTCATCCTGTAACCATTGTAAATTATAAAAATCATAATGAAAATCCTCGATTGAACAAGAAAGAACAAGTTGGCAAAACAGCGTGTTTTATGCAATCAAAACAAATGTGCCAATAATATGTCAATATGGTGACATCTCTGTTAGGGCATATGTAGTAAATGTAGTACATATGCCCTAACAGAGATGTCACCATATCGACATATTATTGGCATATTTGTTTTGATTGCATAAAACACGCTGTTTTGCCAACTTGTTCTTTCTTGTTCGATCGAGGATTTTCATTATGATTTTTATAATTTACAATGGTTACAGGATGAGAATTTTCCAACTTCCATGTTGCACGTAAATTTTTTTAAATTAAATTTTATTTTCGCAACTAATTTTCTGCGTTCCATTTACCATCTACACCCAAGTACTTATTTGTACTTTGCCACGTTTAATGGAACGCAGCAATTATTTCGGCCAGGTGCGATTCCTGTATTCTCCAAATGATCTATCATATTTAGCGAGAAACTTTTGTTTGGTTTTAAAGAATCTTCTCGAATATATTTAGTGTGTGCCTGGTTTGGTTTGGTGAGTGGCCTTTTTTCTGTGGCTAATGTGGATTGTTATGGTATATTATCGAATAGATGTTTCCTTTCGATTTCGATTTAACAATTTTAAATTAGCTTAGAATTCTCGAATTCTCGAAGCTCTTCGAAATTCTCTCTATAAAAATACAAAAACCGCACGATTGCATAAAACAAACCAATTTATTTAACTTGTATATGATGTGGTAGCCAAGGTAGTAAGCAGAATCATTTGTGTTTGAGATCCTGCTTGCCCCCGTGGGCAATTGAATTTTTTTTTGATGATTTTGCACGAAGATTTTTGAGTTTTTCAAAAAATTATGTTTGTAATTCTTGTAATTCTTCTTTCATAATGAAAATCCTCGATCGAACAAGAAAGAACAAGTTGGCAAAATTCTCAAAAAAAAAAATTCAATTCTACCAGGCAAGCATGAAACGCAGGAGTTATAAATAATTTGAATAAAGGGGGGTTCGTTTCTGTGATAAAACAAAAAGTAGAACACTTTGGGTTTGTGTTATATTTATCTGTATAGCTCAGAAACGAACCCCCCTTTGTTAAAATCATTTATAACAGTTTTTGATTCTGCTCGCCTGGTACAATTGAAAAATTATTTTGAAGTTTTTGGCATGTTCGAGACGCATATTTAACATTATTTCGGCCATGTGCGATTGTACCGAGTATTTAAACGAAAAAACAGCGTGTTTTATGCAATCAAAACAAATGTGCCAATAATATGTCAATATGGTGACATCTCTGTTAGGGCATATGTAGTAAATGTAGTACATATGCCCTAACAGAGATGTCACCATATCGACATATTATTGGCATATTTGTTTTGATTGCATAAAACACGCTGTTTTGCCAACTTGTTCATTCTTGTTCGATCGAGGATTTTCATTATGATTTTTATAATTTACAATGGTTACAGGATGAGAATTTAATGCGGTATCGAAAAGAAAATGGTAGGTACATTTGAGGTAAGAATATATTTTGAAAACCAACATAGTTGCAAATAAGCAACGAAAAATTTATCTGCATTCTGTTTATATATAACAAGAAAACTATAAGAAATACTTTGTACTAAATGTAGTTACGTATGCACTAACGCTGATTTTTCTTTTAAATACTCGAATCGCACCTGGCCGAAATAATGTTAAATATGCGTCTCGAACATGCCAAAAACTTCAAAATAATTTTTCAATTGTACCAGGCGAGCAGAATCAAAAACTGTTATAAATGATTTTAACAAAGGGGGTTCGTTTCTGAGCTATACAGATAAATATAACACAAACCCAAAGTGTTCTACTTTTTGTTTTATCACAGAAACGAACCCCCCTTTATTCAAATTATTTATAACTCCTGCGATTCATGCTTGCCTGGTAGAATTGAATTTTTTTTTTTGAGAATTTTGCCAACTTGTTCTTTCTTGTTCGATCGAGGATTTTCATTATGAAAAGAAGAATTACAAGAATTACAAACATAATTTTTTGAAAAACTCAAAAATCTTCGTGCAAAATCATCAAAAAAAATTCAATTGCCCACGGTGGCAAGCAGGATCTCAAACACAAATGATTCTGCTTACTACCTTGGCTACCACATCATATACAAGTTAAATAAATTGGTTTGTTTTATGCAATCGTGCGTTTTTTGTATTTTTATAATTTACAATGGTTACAGGATGAGAATTTAATGCGGTATCGAAAAGAAAATGGTAGGTACATTTGAGGTAAGAATATATTTCGAAAACCAACATAGTTGCATAGTTTATAACAAGAAAACTGTATAAGAAACATTTTGTATTAAATGTAGTAGGTATGTATGCCCTAACAGAGACATTTATTTTGCTCTGCACGATTGCATAAAACAAACAAATTTATATTAACATGTATATGATGTGGTAGACGAGGTAGTAAGGTGATGGATTGGAGTGTCCAAGGTCGTGAGTTCGAGTACAAGCAAAAACCCAAAGTCAAAAATATATTTTTAGATGAAAAAAATTGAAGATAATTCGAGAAGATTATCGGGATCGAGATCGCTGCAAAAAAAATTGGTAAAATTCGAATAAATTCCTGTAAATAAAAAAAATCAAATTTTTGCTTAAAAAAAAAAAATAAAGTCAGAAGTTTGAAGAATCGAACTCCAAACCTTTCGCACACCACTCCTTCATCTTACCACCCAACCACTCGTCTCTATATAATTTCTACTCAGTTTTTCGTTTAAATACCGATAAATTCGGACTTAGCGAAAAATCGCATAAAAATTTTTGTTATTTTACCAGGCGAACAGAATTTAAAAAACAACATAATTGTCAGCAATGTGACATTATTTTGTATCAAAGCGTGCCACTTCAAGTTATGTGACACTTGAACATACAAAATAAAGTCATATTGCTGACAATTCTACCTTCTTGTAATTTCTGTTCGCCTGTTAAAATGACAAAAAAATTTTGCGATTTTTGATAAAAAAAAAAAATTTTTTTTTTTAAATTTCTGCTTATGTGGTAAATAAAAATGAACTTTTTTTAATTAAAAAGGCATAGCAACCACCCAAATAGGAAATTTGGAGATTTTTATTACGAGAACCAAAATTCCTTCAGGTGCGGGGATCGAACTTGAAACCTTTATGGTTTTAATCTGCTCTCTTATGGTAAGACCTCTATAGAGCAGATTAAAACCATAGAGGTCTCGAGTTCGATCCCCGCACCTGAAGGAATTTTGGTTTTTGTAATAGAACCTCCAAATTTTCTATTTGGGTGGTTGCTAAGCCTTTTTAATTAAAAAAAGTTAATTTTTATTTACCAGATGAGCAGAAATTAAAAAAAAAAAAATTTTTTTTTTTATCAAAAATCGCAAAAAAATTTTGTCATTTTAACAGGCGAACAGAAATTACAAGAAGGTAGAATTGTCAGCAATATGACTTTATTTTGTATGTTCAAGTGTCACATAACTTGAAGTGGCACGCTTTGATACAAAATAATGTCACGTTGCTGACAATTATGTTGTTTTTTAAATTCTGTTCGCCTGGTAAAATAACAAAAATTTTTATGAGATTTTTTACGAAGTCCGAATTTATCAGTATTTTAAACAAAAAAATGAGTTGGTGAGTGGTTGGGTGGTAAGATGAAGGAGTGATGTGTGAAAGGTCTGGAGTTCGATTCTTGCAACTTCCGACTTTATTTTTTTTTTTTTTTTAAGCAAAAATTTGATTTTTTTTTTTATTTACTACACGAATTTATTCGAATTTTACCAATTTTTTTTTTGCAGCGATCTCATTCCCGTTGATAACCTTCTCGAATTATCTCCAATTTTTTTCATCTAAAAATAAATGTTTACTTTGTCTTTTGCTTGGACTCGAACTCCAGACCTTCGTCACTCCAATCCATCACCTTACTACCTCTTCTACCACACCATTTACAAATTAATATACATTTGTTTGTTTTATGATAAAAATAAAAAAAAATAAAACACTGACTTTGTTTATTTTATCTTAGGAACGAACCTCTCTTTGTTGAAATCAGTTATTAGTTTTGATTCTGCTCGCCAAGTACAATTGACAAATTATTTTGTCGTAATTGGAAGAAATTTTTCAGTTTTTTTAAATTCTTTATGTCGACGACAGACGAACAAAATTAGTGACAACCTTAATCACATTTTATGTTACTTTGAATAAATTATTACAACAGCTTTATTTGTACTTACCCCATATCGCCATTTCTCAAAATTCTCAAATTAATTCGAAATAAAAACACGATTAGAGCATATTAGTGAGCTTAGGGTTGAAGTTATTTATAATGGTAACTAAATGGTAAATGGTATTTATAAGAACTCATAGTCAAATATGCTTATTTTAATTTTGATACCGGGGTCTATTTGGGAATTCAATTCGAACGTGATCGAGTCTTCGATGTATTAGATTCCATTCCTATAAACGTATTCTATTTATTCCAATCCGTTCTTTTATCAAATTACTGCGCAATCAATATTCAGAGGTCATATCATCAATATTCTATTCCTTCTGTGAAATGAATAAACCAAAACAACCACAAAAAATTGGTCAACGTGTTTCGAAAACCACGTATTAATAAACATGTGGATTTGGGGTCAATTCGAATGGTAGGTACCCGATTCTCTGGACGTAATGATTCGCCTTAACCATAGAAACATATTGCGAAAGACAATTCCACAAGGTTTCAATAACTTTCAACATATACTTTTATTAGAAACACATACATTCACTTATATACCGTAGAGTTCCGATTAGTGTGCCAGGTATATTAATGAATTTCTTATGCTTTTTAGCATTAATTTTACCTCCAATTAGGACTTGGTACAGAATTAGGTAAACCTATATTAGGTAATTTAAATTTAATTTATATTTGCATTTTCATGTCAATTACAAAAGACTAATTTTACTATCCAACATCGATTAACACTTTATTGGTTATTTTAGTTAAAATAATATCTAAATAGTGAGTACCAAAATACTTGATTTGGTATTTTTTGCCACATCATATCAGTGGTACACTAAATGACTTGGGGCCCTATTCTCGAGCTCCACATGCGGGCATGTGCCAAAATTCATCAAAACGTTCGGAAATTGTAATTCGTATATAAAACACATGGGGCACGGACATTTTCCTATATGGGAAATTTCTTCCACTTGCTTATACCCATTCGGAAATATTCCCTTAGTACCGAAAAAATTCAATTTTTATGAATTTTGACAGATGTCCACATATGGAAAATGGATGTGGAATTCGAGAATAGGGCCCCTGGGGTGCTATTCTTGAACCATTACGAAAATTTTCGTATTGCGAGTTAGTGTAAAAGTATTACAAAAATTCTAGCTTTCGAAATACTTTTACACTAACTTGCAATACGAAAATTTTCGTAATGTTTCAAGAATAGCACCCCTGGTCCACTAATCGGCACTGTACGGTAAATTAGTTTCATCCTGACGTTGGCGAACCTCCTTACACACATATTTACGAGTATACATACATCTTATTATGTAACTTGATTAGTCAAATATAAATTTTACCATGCACGTCGTGACGTACATGCGCAAAACTAATGAACATGAAACTTGGGAGTGTAAGTAGTCAGGTTATAAACTAAAGCGCTCGGCTTTAATAGTAAGCTTTGTCGTTTTTAAGTGTTACATTTTTTATAAATTACTCCCTTCAGAATTTATTTACGCGTTTAATTTAGCTCATATTTTTTTTTGCTTATTTCTCTTTTTTTAGTACGTAGTTTAGACTTTACGTCTCGTTTTCAAGAACACATAACCCAGACCTATACTTTTATTTTATTTCAAACATACAATATGCTGGGGTTTAGCAACGCGAAAGCGAAAAAAATGTTACAATTTAAAGGAATATTACAAAATTATGTCTGTAGCCGAACAAATAATTCATTACATTTTGTATAAAAGCTATGCTGGGTTTATCTAAATTAGCAGTGATACGAACGTTACTTTCATAGCAATTATGTATATGAATTAATGCTATTTTATTTACGTCGTTTATTTTTTGCTTGCACCCCCAATTAAAAAATACGCTTTTAAAAATGTTTACTGGCTCGCCAAATGAGCTCTCGCATAGCCAATTAAACAAGTAGACGAAGATTTACAAAGAAATATTTACTTTTATAAACCTGAAACCTTAAATAGGATTAATAATGTTTCAAAAACAAATCAGAGAAATATTTTCTTAATTTTTTTTGTTCTTTTTATGTATTTTTTTTATTTGAAGTTTCTATTATTTTTTTTAAATTATATTTGATTATTTTTTTTTTTTTTATAATATAACTAATTTAAAATCTAAAATAAACACTTCATTAATTTTTAAATTTATGTCTATTTTTAAACATACATATACATATATATATATATATATACATTTATATACGTATGTATAATATATATAAATATATATATGTATATAAGATTTGTTGTTTTAATTTTAATTTCTAGTGTTTTTGTTTTTAGTTTATATAATAAAAACTTAGAATTTAAATTTGTTTTTTTTTTTTTTTTGTTTTCATTATATATTTATATAGTAATAATCTCGATCCGAAATCGGATCAATAAAAAAATTAAATTATGTCTTTAAAAATTAAAAAAAAATATAAAATAAAATATTAATTGCAAAATAGAAAATTACAATTTTTGTGTTTAAATAGTGTAGAATATGTTTTTAAGGCATCATTCTATTTTGTATTCTTTTTTATTGATTTTCTTTCTTTTTTTTTTTAATTAATTAGGAAAATTATGTGTAATTTCTTTTTGTTTTGTTTAAATTGAATAATTTAATTAATAATATTGATCACAGTAAATATTCATTATTAAAACAAAAATTATTTCTTATACATTTATTATTAAAAAGTATAAGTATAAGTTTACAAATTAATGATATAAAAAATGAGAAAATAATTAATTTAACTAATTTTGTCTGCATCATTTTTGTTTACAATTTTAAGGATTTACATGCCCTTACCATTTCATTATTACGTATATTTTATTAAATAGATAAAATTTTTTGTTTTGTTTATAAAAAGCAAAATAAAATAAAAAATAATAATTACAAAATATAATCTCATTACGTCATTTGTTATATAAATTATATAATTCTAGAGATTCTAATTAATTTGTATACATATTAAAAAAAAAAAAAATGTAAGTAGGTTTTTTTTTAGTATTAACTTTATTAAGTAATAATGTATTTTGCTGTGCTATGTATTACGAATTTACACGTTCAAACTTGGTAATTCCATGTTTATACAATATGCGGGTGTAAAAGTCAGAAACGGGCATTTTGATATGTAATAAAATGTATTTTATAAAACAAAATAATAAAATTAAAACAATTTACAAATTTTATTTAGGCAACATACTTTGAAATTTACAACCAAAAATTTAATAAATATATTCTTTCGCTGTGTGTGTGTGGTGTGTGTATTATTCCACAAATTATTTAAATTTTCTAAAATGTAAAAATATGTTTTATTTATTTCTATTAATTATAATTAATTTTTTGTATAAAATGTAATGAAAATCTACTGTGACATATTTCGAAATAATTTTTAATATTACTAAAAAATAAAATAAAAATATATATTTAGAAAAAAAATATTTGTAATTATATTATGTATATAATTATGTACACAATTTCATATTTTTTTTTTTTAAATAATTACAAAATTTTTATCTTAATTTATGGCGGTTATTTAATTATTTAGTTTTTTTTTTAATTTATCTTCATTTCCAAAAATTATAATTAAAAAATAAAATACAAAATTAAAAATCACATTGCACACCAAACCTCTCTCAATCAACAAATATTAAATTAAATATTTCTGCTGCAATAAAATGAGTACAAAGAAGAAGATGATGAACACTTTTTTATTAGCAGAAATTTCTAATTCACTATTCGTTAACCAACATTTTAATCATATATACGACTTTCTGTTCGATTGGCATAACTGTTTTATTTAATATTTTGAATTATTTAAAAAAAAACAAATCTCATTCATCAGTAAAATTTTTCTCAAGCATCCATATCATTTTGATTAATTTTTAAATTTTTAAGTTTAACGTAAGAAATGTAATTACAAATAATTACATACGTACAGGTCCAAAAGAATTAAAAAAAAAAAAAAAAACTATAATTAATTAATTAACGTTTTGCAAAATATTTGAAAATTTATCATAAACCGAATATTTACATTCAATATATAGTTTAAACTTCCAAATTACATATCTTTTGTTAAATAAATTATTTACAAAAATTTATTATAATTTTTTTTAATATTTAAATTTTGGAAAATTTTAATTTTTTTGTTTAATTATTTCTAATTTATTTTTTTATTTTTTTCTCGTATAATATTATTATTTTTATATATATTCTTTGTAAACTTTATATATTCATAAACTATTATTTTAAAAAATGAATTAATAAAATATTTTACAAAGAATTATTATGTTTTTCTTATTAAATTAGGTATATTTTATAAACTAATTAAAGTCTATTCATTTTCATCATCGTCAGCATCATCATCCTCTTCATCATCTTCGGGTTGATGTATTATTTGAGGTGGTGGTTGTGGCATACTCACAATAATTTTACCTTTCTTCTTATACTCTGTCATTTCCTGTAAAAAATCGAGGAAATGCGATTTAGATTTAGATGGAACAAAGAAGATTGGATTTTAATTTATTAAAGTACTATTAAATTGAAAGTCGAACTTACCCTCTCATATCTTCTTTTATCTTCTTCAGCTAGAGCCTCATATTTTTGTTTCATACTTGGATCAGCATCTGACCATTTTCGACCTAATTCTTTGGCGATATCGCCAACGCCGTATTCTGGATTTAAAGCCTTAACTTTTGTACGCTCATCGTTACAAAACCAGAAGAATGCTGATCTAATTTTTTTTTTAAATAAAATATATTCGGTTAGTAAAAAATTTATTTTAATTATAGTTAAAAATAACGTACAATGATCTCTTTGGTGCATTAGGATCCTTAATTTGCTTTCGCTTTTTGCCTCTTCCTATAACAACACCTTTAGGTGGCACATAACTTTGCATTTCCAAGTCATATCGTTTCTTATCCTTCTCAGCCATTTCATGAAACCTTTTTTTCTCCTTATCCAACATTGTCTGTATGAAAATAAAACCAAATAATATAGTCGCGTTTTAGTAACATTATTTTTAATAATTTTATATAGAAACTTAAATTTGATAAATTGCAGTTAATATTCGAACACTATTACGCTTTTAAAATAGCAACTTCATATTAATTGGAGACACAAACAGTTCACTTGATTGATAGTTTATCGATAAACTATTTACTTTAGTTATATGTATATATAAAAGATGGAGAATACATAAATAAAGGTCAATTCCCTGTGGTTTTGAGCTAAAGGCGTTTCCTCTAATGAATTTCCACCCCATTCCCATACTAAAACTCGAACTCAACAAACCTAGACTAAGTCTAAGTTGTAATTAGATCGCGCAAGAGTTAACTCCGTACTCTATAAATTTTACGTCATATAAACATCCCTCCTATAAACAAATTTTAATGAGCTGACTTTGGAAAATGATCTCAAACTATATACATATACATATTACAACAATTTTTTTTTCGTTCCTCACACTAGGAAATCCCTCATTCTAGTAAATAACATATACACACTAAAATAAATCCTTAAAAATACCACCTTATTTCCATCCCATCCCATTTAAATTTTCCGTTCGCGCGCGGTATTTTCATTGATTTTTTAAAATAGAGGATAGTGGAAAAACAGTGCAATATTATGGTCGTATTTAATATTGTTCTTAGTAAAAAGCAAGTTTAACCACAATTAAAACCAAATCGTATCCCTATCATCTACTCCGGGCGATATTTTAATTGTAATTAAATTTAACGCGAATAAATTTTATATATTTAAAAAAAAAGTTAAATTAAATAAAATTGTTGATAAACACCCTGTCTTATGAATGAGGTACGCGCAAACGCAAATCGAAAAAAAAAAAAAATGTTCCCCATCCCAAATAAATTAATACATATGTATCCCATCCGTATATGAAAATCTCCCACTTTATAATATCTAAATGTTTCCCAATCTCTTACAAAAAAAAAAAAAAAATCTCACCCTAACGAATGAAAAAAAGATTTTGACATCCCACAATGCCTCCAACAAACACACACACACACACTATAGCTACTTTAATTTTGTGCTTATATTGGAGAAATTTTGTGTTATAGGTTATATTAAAATAATAGAAGGTAATTAAACAAATGAAACGTAAGAGCTGTTTTCCTCGTAGGGGACAGTCTGCACAATTTCAACCCTGCGAACCATTGTATAAACATTTTTGTTGGTTTTGAAGTAACGCATCTACTAATATTTTAATTTGTATTTTACCATACGTCGTGTATGTTAGCATCACAAAAATTAATTAATCTTCCTTTCCTCCTCTTCTATATATAGCAGCTATATACATCATTGTATAACGAAAAATATATTTTCGAAAATTATTTTTTTTAATTAAAACAAATGATCGCAGCCCTCAATTAGAGAGAGAACAAAATATATAACGTATAATTAAAATATCATTTTTTTTTGCCTTTATTTTTTATACTGTATATAAAAAAACCAGTTTCGGTGATCACCCTAAGCTATAGAACGGAACGATAAAGTTCAATTCTACATTTTTATAACAAGACTAAATAATTTTAGCATTTTGTGAATTAAAAAGTTTTACTAGGATCGATTTAGTATAATTATCTAAAAAAAAATATTAATTACTCGGACATTTTCTATTAAAAACGCGCCAGCCAGGTAGGTCAATGGTATTCAGAAAAACTTTCAGAAAATAAAAAAATCTACCAATCGAAAAATGTTAAAATTTCTATAACCTATTAAAATAAAATAACTTGTTTTGAATATTTTACTGTAATGAACGTCGTCAAATTATTTATATGTATTAAATAATCTCGGAGAGTAAATTATTCTCTTTTTTCTTTTTAAATAACTAAATAAATTATTGACTTTCGAATTAATTTTATTTTATATAAATTAAAGTCACATGTCATCGTAATTTACCACGAAATTAATAGAAGGAAACCATTTTAGTTTGAAACAAAAAAAAAAATGATAGTGGTGAATATTAGCTGAGACACAATTAATCTACTTATTTATTGATTATTCTCTATTTTCATTAAACAAAAAATAAAAAAACAAAAAAAGCCAACTTTCATTTAAAAGGTCGTCAGTTCGAGGCTAAATCATGCATGGGCACACCACATTGAAAATTCCATTTTATTACATGAGAAAATAATTTTATATTGGGTTCATATAAAAAATGGATGACTTTATTAAAAAAAAAAAAAATCCCGAACATGTTTCTTGCAATATTATACTGGTGGTGGCGTACAGCGTAATCAACTAAAATATAATATTTTTTTTAATTGATTTTATTTAAATTTTTCTCTTAGTCACTTTTACTTTGTGTAGAATATTTTAATATAATATACATATTCATGTAATATTTAAAAAAAAAAAAAGCCGTATTTAATGACCCGATTTTTTCCCCAATCAAATTCTCTACTCTTCTTACCTTCCATCGTTCGGCACATTTTTTTGAAAATTCTGCAAAAATAACAGTCTCCTCCGGATGTTTTTTCTTATGCTCTTCACGACATGTTTGTACGAAAAATGCATACGCAGTCATTCGACCTCGGGGTTTCGCATCTGCTTTTACCCTTGGCATTTTTGAATTTTGATTCTGAACATGAATCTGTTGATTATTTTGCTGCGCTTGGTTGTTTTGCATGTGCTGATTCTAAAAATAGATAAAAAAAACCACGTTAAAAATATTTATCAATAAAGCAAAATCAAATATTTTTTTATAAAAATATGGAATGGTCAAGAGTCAATTGCACCTTATAAGCGTCTAAATGCAAGTCTTTATGCATAATGTTCATCAACGACGAGCGTGAGAGGTGCAATTGTTGGGCACGACGACGAGTTGAGGTGGACGGCTCTTCAGCCACACTATCGCGAACAGCAGCAATATTTTCTGCAGTACGAGCTGTACGAGCATGCACTGGTGTTTTAAAATCTCCTAGAGACCCGTTTTGCTCAAATTTTTGCACGATTTTTCCGATTGTACGCACATTTGGACGATTAAATTGACCGAAAAAATCACGAAGTGCACGATATGCATTTTGATTTGAACGCCCATTTTCATAATATGCCTGAACAACTTTAACGCGTTGCTCGATTGTGTATCTTTCCATGGTTCAAATTGAGTTACGTCTGAAATTGAGAAATGTCAAATGAAATGCAGAAAAAAACTTGACGTTTAGGTGTGGTTCACATTCAACGTCGGCCCTTAAAATTTAACCACCCTTTATTTGGTCATGAAATGTACACATATAATCATTTATTTTAACCACTCTGTGTTGTTTCATAATGAGACTATGTGCACTTTTCCATAAAAATAATACCTATGTACATCAAAAAAAAAAAAAAAAAAAAAGTTCAATTTTGCTTTCATGTACATGTTTCATCAATATTTTTATATTCAAACCAGTGAGCGTGACCATTCACAATTTTGAGGTCTACTGTTTAAGTTAAACTGCCACAAGAACTTGTCAACAATGACGCGTCAGCACCGAGAAATTATAAAAATTGATCAATGCGAAACGACGGAAAACAAAAGCCTACTTCTACTGATATGACTTTAAATATGTACTCCGAAAGTTTATTGCTTGATTTACAAACAATACTTAAAAATAACTAAGGAGACAGACAAAAAAATTGTTCTTGCAGAAAAGGAAGTTGAAATCCGAGAAACAAACCTTGAAAAAGTGAAATATGGGTTACACAATAAATGAAAACCAAAAAATTACTTTTACAATATTTTCTGTTTAATTGTATCTTTGTCATTTTTTGTGTGTAAATAAAATGAAATACATATCAGTCTGCATCTGCCAAATAAATTATAATATCTGTAAGGGGTATGGCTATCAAAAAACGGCATTACTTCTAAAGATGGCAGTAGTTTTTTAAAACATTTTTTTATTGTATCGAAACAAAAGCAACGAACACGAATAAAACTAAGCCAACTAGACATGTACCAACCAAATAATGTAACAATTAGCTATGTACAAAAAATTAAAAATTGTAAAAGACCTTTATACCCCCCAAACACATAAGCGGCGCTCTACGCCTGACTTCGCTTCTCTTCGTCTGTATGATTGTAGTCTTCGAGATTTTTTTTTACAATTGTCTTTCTCATATGCCCATTTGGATGTCATATTCAGCTAAAATTGGGGGTTTCCAAGCAGTTACTTTAAAAACAACAACAATAAATATAAATTTCATTCATCACCTCAAAAAATAAAAACTGCTAGTTTGACGCCGCTCTATGTGTTCTCTCTTATGGAAATAAATATATTGTAATTTAGCGCCGCTGTTCGCTCGCCTACCTACTCAGTTTTCTAGCATTATCGATAAATCTGCCTATAACATTTGACCGCCAGTTTACTATGGAAAAGTATAGCTATGACCCCTTATAGGTATTATAATTTATTTACAATCTGCAGAAAAAATCGTTGCAAGTAACGCGTAATTTACATTCAGCGACAATCAACATCTGGGAAACAGTCGAGATACAATATACTGCCTGCATTAATACAATTTCAACTATAATATCTGGTACCGACTGCAATGACTAGTATATACGCTGAATTTTTGAATGTACCGTACCGCTTATAAAAAAGCAACAGAAGCAATAGTTTCATCTAATAAGCTAACAGATGAAACCCGAGAAACAAACCCAAAATCGAAGACGATTGTCATAATTTTTTTGTAAAAATCTCAATGCGTGCATAAAATAAGTAAGGAGATATGATCACAAATTCATGAAACCCAAATATGTGATACGTTTCATAACAATTTTTGTTTAATCCTTTTAGTGCCAAAAGTAATTTGTTGAATTTTGAGGAAAAGATAAATAAATTAATTTGAAACAATAAATAACTACGGTTTATTTGTTGAAAATAATGTTATTAAGCACTACAAAGTATAAATGAGTTCGGAACTGAAAATGTTTAACTCATAATAAGTTAAACAATGATATATCGTTGTTCGGCACTAGGATGATAAAATGTGTTAAATTTATTTATTTTGTGAAAAGAAAACCAAATTTTGATACGAGAGAATTTCGTTGAATCCGAATGGAAATCAGGCATAAACGTGATTTTTATCTTTAGTTGATGTTGAATTCAATAGCTGATTGTACGACATGTCATTAAAGTTATTAAGCCAAGTTTAATCGAGAAAGCAGCTACATGCTTTGGTGGTTGGTTAATGGTTTAACCAACAACTAATTCAAAGGCCCAAATTGAAAATGATACCCTTGTTCGGGTCCGATCTATATTGAATGACCGCAAAAATGTTGAAACGTAACAACATAGAAAAAACTATAAGATAAAAAGAAATCATCTGCTTAAATGTCTGTTGGAACCCGAGAAACAAACCCATAAATCGCCGTCTGCTTTTTTCGCAATGCCGCCTCGAAATTAGAATACATCAAGCTAGTTTACATGGAATGAAACGTATGTATAAAAGTCAGTATTGTATTGTATTCTTAATTTTTTGTCAATAATTTTGAATAAATATTTGGGCATTCTGTGCGGGCGCATTATGCCTGAAGAGCGGGCACATCCAAAAATGTGCGCATATAAATTTAAAATGGCTTTGTATTTTTGATTTAAAAAATTAGTGGACGAATTTTATTGACTACGATACTTTCGATAAGAAAACACGTCTCAAGATTACTAAGGCTTTAAAATACACCCATCCCTCGATTTACAAAATCCCTATAAATAAATAGAAATTTGTATTATTTATATTTTTGAATTTCATTTCATTTTTAACCAAAATAAAAATATTTTGATTTACGTGCGATTCTTTTTGAAACGAATTAATTCGTTAAGCGAGAGAGATGGGTGTTTACAAAATATCACAATAAGCGTGATTATTAAAAATACTATAAGTTTGAAATGTGAATAAAGCCACCCTTTATCTCAATTTTAGCTAATCACTTTTTAAATAAAATGCTTGACCGAGTTTAGCTAAACCAGATGATTTATTAAACAGCTGTCTGTCTAGGAAATCTCTCGTAAACCCATTTTATCATTATTATTTCGAACTTGCCCTTTACATTCTTCGCAGTACTATATGTAAGGCAGAGCAACAACAAACAATAGTTCCAAATTTCCTCCATTCTATCAATAATCCATAAAACAACGAATTACTGTGACTCGCAAACTACATAGTTTCTGAAAAACAGCAGATAGAATCTAACTTAAACCAATCAGCCTCGTTGTTTTTTATATTTAACGAATCTTTACCCTAATGTGCGGTTTCTATGCACTCACTTAATCCTGAACATCATAGAAACATGATAATGCTTCCAAATGCTGAGTTAAAATAAGTTTTGGTTTCGTTGAATAAATATTATTTCTTTTTGAAAAATTTTAATATTTGGGAGAAAATTAATTATTTAACTTTGACAGAAAGAATATATCGTCGGCCTAACTGTGAATTGACGTACCTGACATTTTTTCGAAAGTTCTTTATTGGTACTAAATGTTTCGTCATGAGAAACTCTGTCTGAATTTTCCACCCGCGTTGGTTCACCGTTAGCACGGCGATGTCGTCCTTCCAGTCAATTAACGTGGGTGCAGGAATTCAGGTGCAGTTTCTCACGACGAACATTTTAATAGCAGAGATGAGTTTTCGAAAAAATGTCAGATACGTTAATTCACAGTTAGGCCGACGATATGTAAATCAAACTAACAAAATTCGTTGTGTTTCTTTGAATTTAACGAAACTCTACCCCCTTCTTTTTTAAATAAAGCTAGATTACTTAACCCTATTTATTATGGAACATGAAATAGTTACTTTTACCTACCCGATTCATTGGACTTTTGAGAAAAATAAATGTATCCTGCCAATTCGCTCACATCCTTTGTAATTGAAAAATAATTAAATAGTATTAAAAATTTTAAAAAATAGTAGATTTTTTTCTGTAATGATTTTTAAATGGAAAGACGGCCATACCGAAAAAATGTTAAGACTACTTCACGAAAATTCAGTATCGTGGGATAGTAAATTTTGGATTCCAAATGGAACTAAAATTTCAGATTATGCCATTTTGAAATGAAAATAAGTATTATTCACTCTTGCTGCAATGTCTAAACAAAAAAATATTTTTGCATGAATACATCATCGCGGATGAATCATCCAAAGTGACTCAAGTAAATGCGCATTTATTGAAAAATGATTGAAAAATCATCTAATATATCAATTTTAAAATATTGAAATGGAACTATTGAAATTGGTATTGATTTATTCCAGAAGATACCTAGATCGTATCCAGCTTCGCGAAATAACATCCCTGGAAAAGACTAGTAAAAATTGTATGGTTTCCGGCTTTAACTAAAGTCGAAAATATTTAAAAGAAATGGAATTAACTTCGCATAAAAAGTTAATTTCGAAGTTTAATTCCATAATATTCGAGAGCTTAGTGTTCCATTTTGTGGTTTAATAAACTCGGAAACATACAATATTCTGATGGCTTAAATTTTCACGCTAGTGTGATATTCTGGACAAAGTGAAGTTTAATATTGAATTTATTATTTAACAATAAACCGTAGAATAAGACACGAAACCTCAGAAATCGATCACGGAATAAACCATAGGACTCAGAAACCGAATTTCCGTATTAAATTCCAAATTTTTTGGAATTAAAACTAGCAAATTTTTCCCAAGTATGTGCAACCTTATTTGTTGCCCCTTGGATAGATAAAATCTCCGAAGAAGTTTACATCGATCCAGCGTTCGACACGAACAACGTATAGTATTAGTTACATAAATTTAAATGTTAAACTAGTTTAATTATTAAATTGGTTTTCAGAAACAGTTTCGAGTACATATTTTGTTTCAAAAAAATGTTTATATTCCTGGGGCCAGAATGAAAAAAATCAAATTTCTAGCAAAAAACGAACTTATTTATATCACATTATGTGAAAAAAAATTTGTAACAAACGTTTAAACTAGAGATTGACGTCTAAAATCAATTTTCCCCTTAACGAGGCGAAATTAGCAGGAAATGAATTTGACGTAAAATATCTTGATATTTTCTTCTTTTGGCCCGACCGAACCGAGAAAAATGAAAGAATTTTTACTGAGAATTTATTTTTATCTTCCAATAGTGCTAACAAAGCCGTTAACAATTAATTTTAATATTTTCATTAAGAAAAATAATTCATTGGAGCGAAAGGGACTACGGTTACAATCACTGTTCACAGTTAAACCCTTCTCCACATCAGTGATACAAGATCACATTCTATTATTTGTTAGGTAGTGCATATTTTTTAGATATTTTATTAGCTAACTACAAGGACTTAAAGTCGATTTCTTCGAATTAGTCGATGGGACCGGGCTGGCTCAACATGCGAGTTAAAAATTCTTTACCTTGAAATCTGAAAAGCAATCGTACCGTACCAACTTTTCCTTTTGTTTTTGCAAAAATATATTTTTAGACCTTTATACATACATATATTCAAATTGCTAATTATTATTTCTACACAGCTGTGTAAAGAAGCAATAAAAATTTTATTTGATTTTAATAGTAATAACAAGGCATTTACAATTCAAAATTTTCTACTTTAAAATTACATTGTGAATGCTCTGTAATTTATTAAAAATTGTTAGATTTGAAAAAGCTGATTAATTGATTTTTAGGAAGGATAACCATGAAATCGACTTTGGGACAAATTTATTTTTAGACAATTTTGATTTTTCTGAATCTTCAAGTTAATATTGCAACGGAAAAATAAAGCATTTAATGATTTGTGGCTAATATCCTAAAATCAATTGAAATCTAACTAGTATAAAATTAAAAAAAAAAAAACATCATTTGTTATTAAAACGCAATATGTTAGGGGATATATGTATAATACTCATCAAAAGTAATCTATACAAAATAATCATGTTTATTAAAACTTGTCATATTAATCAATGGAATTATAATATGAAATTAATATTATATTTAATATGGGTCACATCGTATTGAGTGTTTCCCTTCCCCTCTCCCGCCATCGTTTATTTACATAATTGAAAATTTTATAATTTATGTATTTAATTTATTAAAATGCCAATTCTGAGAAACTTTAAAATTTTTTTTACTAGCTACTTAGGTCCAAATCCAAAGTAAAAATGTATTTACCTTTAGATTATTATACTCGTTGAATTAACTTTTAGAACATTTAAGAATTATTTGTGAAAAAATCGATCAACACATTTTAAACTGCATTGCACAGGAAGTAGTAGTGAGTGAGCGACTGTCTGAGATAGACATTTATGTAATTTTAAATCATACCCAAAACTATCACAAATGATTAAGCCGAAACAATCGGGTATTTATTAGGCCCATAAGTATTCATTGATATTTTAAATAGCATGTCATAAATAAACGTTCAGTGCTCCCAAAAAAAAAACGTTAACTGTTTAATGTCAATATTGACGAAAATCAAGTTTTTTCTTCATCATCATGAAGAATGGAATGTACATATAAAATAATAATAATTTATAAATAATGCTAATTAATTATAAATAAATAAATATAAAATTTTATTTATAATATATACGTACATATTTATAGCAGAAGATTAAATGAATTTTTAAGAATAGCCTTTAACTTATTAAATTTGTACAGATTTAACACGATGGGAATGCAACATATGGAATGATACGAATAATAAGGAACTGGAAATTGTAAATGAATTATTTTTATTGAATATGTCACACCATAATGAGTTTTTAATTGCATTAGTAACGTGTCATATGCTATACTATACTGCCCGCTAAATTTGATTAAATTTTCCAGAAAACGGGACAGATGAATTGATCAGTTGGTATGTATAATAAAAAATAAAAAAAAATAAATTCAGAGCAAATGTGTTTTATAAAACAAAAGATATAAAAAAAAATTATTGAAGCATATGAAACGAAAAAACCGGTCTCAAGAAACACTTCTCTTATATATTTGGTTTGCTGCTGCTACTATTACTACATAACATTCTTACTGCATCATACATTTTATATACATATATTGTGTGTGTATATAGACACAAAACTAAAGTAAATGTAAAAGTATTGTTTTGTACATTATTCATATACATGTAAATTCATTCGCTTTATAAATAAAAATTCATCAAACTGCTTGCTTTCACTTAAAAAATACATAATATTCAACAACATAACTTTAGGATTCATTTGGCATGAATCAATGTTTTTTTTTTTTTTTTTGTAAATTAATTTAATAAAATTTTACGCTCAAAAACATATTATATTTAATTTTTTCTGTATAGTACATTAATATTATTATTACTACTATACAAATGTTTACGCAAAAAATTATAAAAATTCATTGATTCTCGTTTTTTTTGTTTCGTTTTATAAATGTGTATTTAATACGTAATGATGACGTCATTGTAATCCAATTCCATTTTGAATTAATAATGTATTATATTAAATTTACCACCTGCTCCAACTACATTTTATTTTTTTAAAATCTATAATTTTTAATGTACACACACACACAACAATGTTATTACAGTAAATCTCAGCTGGTAGTCAATTTAATTTTTTTTTATTGTTTCGAAATCTATTTTGATTAAATTTAATACCACAAAATTATACAAATAAGAAAAACGAAAAAAGAATTTCCCGGAAAACTTATCGTCATAATAATATGTCGAAGATACACATGTTTTTTTTTTTAAATGCATTTTACGAATGATTTATTATTTCTATGCAATTTTATAATACATACATTACATATGTACATAACATTTCGTACATATATGTATGGAAACGAAAACCACGTGGATTTGAAATAAAATAAAAATATGTATAGGTATATAAAATACGGAAATGAGTACATATTAATGAGATAATAGTCAAAATACATTTAGAGAAAAAAATAAATAATTTCGAGATTCAAAAGACATAAATTCATTGATTAATTTAAATTTCCACTTCAACCCTATTTCAATGTATATGTGTGTGTGTATGTTGTGTGTGTTTATATTGTTGTACATACGTAAATAAAATATGGTGGTCATAATAACGGTTTAATAACGAACTTAAAATTATGGTCGACATTTTAGTTTTTTTTTTTTAAATATTTGTTATACATACCGTTGGTGGCGGAGTATGAACATTATGGATATTATGTTGATTCGACAAATTTTGTTGTTGCTGCTGGATATTTTGTTGATGTTGTGCGTTTTCAATGCTATTTTGGTTTTGTTGCGTGTACCACCATTGTGTACCCGCCGACGTTGGTGTTGACATGCCTGGTGGATCACCCGGTCGTGCAACAAGATTTGCCATATTTAGTCGATAATCATATGCCGTAACCGGAGTATTTGATGTGGAAACATTTATAGCCATTGTTGTTGCTGGATTTTGGAAACTGCTCGCCATTTTGTATGAAAATAATTGTTGGGTAGCTACGGTTGATGTTGTACAATTACTTCGTGCAGCATCATTATTATGCTGTTGCTGCTGTTGTTGTTGCTGCTGTTGTTGCTGCTGCTGTTGTTGTTGCTGCTGTTGTTGTTGTTGCTGCTGCTGCTGTTGCTGCTGCTGCTGAACAACAATTTGATGTTGTTGAATTTGTTGAACTTGCTGTTGTGCAGCTAATTGCTGTTGGTGATGTTGATTTAACAAATGTTGATGATGCAATGTCTGCTGGTCTGCAGCACTTATCGTAGCTGGCCACCAGACAGGATCTTCCCGTGTACCCCAGGCACCTCGATGGTGCTCCGACATGATTCAGAAATTATTTTAAACACACTTACACAAAACAGATTATAAACATACACTTCAAGAGAAACTAATGTATTTTTATTAATGTATAGTATTTTTAATTCAGCGCTTTTATGTATGTGTATGTTATTTATATATTTATTTATATATACACATATATTTTTTTATATGGCACAAAATAATTGTTTAATTTATATATATCTGTCTTATTTACTACCACTGGGCGAACCTATCCTGCTTATTCTTCCCAAACAATAAAAAAAAACTTTTTTCTACACATAAAAAATCGCGAACGAATATTTTTATAAGCGCGCTCTTCAAGTGATTTTTATGCTCTCGAAATTTCTCTAATTTTTTTTTTCTCTGTTTTTCTCTCCGGACTGTGTTGCCAATTTAAAAAAAAAAATGATTATAAAGACACAGCGTTGCCAAAGTACTACCGCTTTTTCATAAAAAAAAAATTCTCAAACAAATTTAATTTAAACAAAGGACGCAATTTATCACTGATAAGAAATTTAATTTTTAATATATAAACTCATTCACTTTCTTGCACATTTCATTTTACAAAACGATTTAAATATGTACTATTCTTCAAAAAATACTAAGAAACTATAGACATTTTATAATACACTGAATAAATATATTTTCACTATACGCAGGTGTCACATTTATTGGAAAAATAATAAAAAAAAACTTTTTACTAAAATTTTGATATTAAAAATTAAATTTTATAATAAAATAATTTAAATCTAAATAACATTATAAAAATTACACGCGGTATTATTATTTATACTTGAATTTAATAGATACTATAGAGCGCGGCAAACTTTATACTTTATCGTTTTCAAAATTTAAACTGGATAAACCACTGCTGTTGAATTGAAACGAGCATTAGCCAATATGTATATATTTGTATATTATATATTTTGTAAACGAAAATGTGGCAACTACGCTCAAATTAAAATTTATACCACTAACACATACAAGCAACGCTGAAGAAAAAAACATTTATTTTCATGAAATCAACCAACCAAAGAGGGACGCCGAGTTAAAATTTGTTTGTATATAAAAACTATAGCGCCCTCATAACGCAGCGGAGTGAGATATAACTAACGAATTTTAACCCCACTCTTTACCGCGCAACATACACACACACACAAGTATATAATATTCTCTTATATATTTCATATAAAAAAATTATTTTCTTATATACTCGTTTATTTACAATTTTTTTCTTCGTGTATATACATTCAAAAATTTAAATCGAACGACACACTACACGATTCGAGAAAACCGAATACGTTAAATATATAGAAACGAACAGATGCGATGATAATCAAACAACCGGTCTGGGCGGTCAATAAAACAAAAAAAAAAAGAGAAAATTTTTCATTCCCAGGGTTAGGCAAGGGATAGCACACTAGGGGTGAAACGTAAAGGGTGAAGATATGGGAGTAAATTTAATTTTTTCAATTAAGTCGATGAACAAAAAGGAAGTTTATAGTCTCTCGGTCAAAAAAAAAAAAAAAAACTACGTAATTCTCGAAAAATGTCGACTTTAGATAATAATCTCGCTCTAGTCGGCATTCGAAAACACGATTTCGAGAAAATTTATATCGTTTTATCCCCCGAACAGGTGATGGAAAATCAATCGTATCTTTTTTTATATATATATGTACATATACACATAATGGAAAATTTATTCAAAATGAAGCCAAAATTATAAAAACGCAGTCATTTTAGAATGTCAATTCATTATAAATAAAATAATAAAATATGATTGTAAACATAATGATACACGTGGTTCCGAATTGACAATATTGTTATAATCTTCTATATTTAAAAGTTTATACGATTATATATTTTTATGTAAATAAATAAATTTATGTATACATCTAAATAAATAAATAATCTACACAAAAATATAAACACGCAAAAAAAAAAAATAAATATAAAATGGTAGTTTTAGTGCAATCCAAATTTTTTTTGTATACATAAATTAATAAATATTGGATAAATTCATTTTCCTTTCCGGTCCACCTGTACTCATTGCGCCTACATTTTATCGCAAAATTCGCGTTAGCAAACCCAATTGGCGCCATAATAAACACTTTTTTCATTGTTATACTAGATTCCCGCTACGAGACGTGATTTAAGAAAATCATTGTTTACAAGAAAAAAAAAAAATAAAAACATGTAGAAAAATCTAATACAATAAAAAAAATTCCAAAATAGATTTTGTTTTACGTAAAATTATAAATACAATAATATTTTATAATAAAAGGCATAATTATATAACAATATTATGATTAATTAATTATTTATTCATGAAAAATAAAATTAACGCGCTATTTATTTATTTTTGTTCCAACATAGTTGACAGCCATTATTTTTTTTTATACCATTCATTGTAGAATTATTTTCTATGAATTATTAACTTTTACTATTTTAAATTTAAAATCAATTCTTATTTCAATATTTAAATTAAAGAATTAAAAAGAAAAATCGTCTCAAAAAATAAATTTTAGATGCCAAACAAAACGGACGGCCATTGCTTATTATTTACACTATATTCTCTAGAGGACGCATTCTGGTGTAAAGAATTTTATGAAAATTTATTGATAACCAAGAAATATTGCGGCTTTTTTATACAATATTGAGAATGAATTTTATTTTTATTATTATATAAATGAATTAACATCTTGTGACAATATTGTTTAATTAATAAAATGAAATTCACTTACCCAGGTAGCTTCCATTTGAAAAAAATTGATAGGTACGAAAAATCTTTCAGTTGATTCACTAATCACTTTACTATAGACACTACTACAAAAAAATTATGTTTTCCAATATATTAGAATAAAATAATACGTGCGTAAATAAAAATAAATATATATATACACAATTGTATATATATATATATATATATCTATCTATATGTATATGTTTCTTCTTCTGTTTGGTATTGATATGGCAAAGCTGTTTCAATATACGCGGTACGAAATTTATTTCGAATGAAATGAACTGGGTAAAGTAAATAATACGATATAAGAACGACACCAACACATACAATATTTAACAAAATGGCATTTTCTTGTATATATACTTTTATGAATAACAAACACTACCACAGAACTTTTTTTATAATTTTTTTGTATATAGAATAGAAGATGGCTTCGAAAAAATATTCTCATCAACACCGCAAAATATAATTTCAAAAAATTTAAATGGAAAATTTTGGGTATTTACTTTATTGTGCAGGAATTTTGTGCAAAAGTAAGCCTGATTTCCATTACGAAAGTATTTTTATCAGTAAAAATAAAGCGAGTTAAAAATATAGATTTACTTGAAGTGTGAGAGGGAAATTTTTTTTTCAGTACTGAAAAAAATTGTTTTTACTGTACTATGTAACCATAATTTACTGAAGAAAAATATGAAGCGAAGTATATTTTTTCAGTATTTTACAATACATCTACAGACAGATTGTGTAAGGATAGACAATTTTTCAAGCACACTGAAGCAAATACTATAAAAAAAATGAAGTTAACCCCACTTCGATATTTTTATGGTATAAAGTGACGTTTAGATAAAAACACTCCAAATAAATTTAATGTACAGAAAGTTTTGTGACATACATATATATTAAGTAAATTATTAAATATTAAATTATTATTTATATTAAATACCTACTTGACTATATTGAAATTGAACAAAATTTTACAAAATTTATTGGTTATGTTAACAAAAATCTGTCAAAATATAACCATAAAATTTTGCTATAAAAAAAATTACTATCTTTGTCACTCTAATGGAATTTTTGATTGTCTTCCAGAAACGAAATCTTACAGGCTTGTAGTACTACTTGAAGACAGTATTTTAGAAAAAAAACTTTCCCACCTCTAAAGGTTGAGCCAACCCTGCAATCAGGGTTGGAATAACCAATTTTAGATGTTCAGAAAAATGAAAATAAGTACATACATTAACATCAGCATTGTCAAATACAAATTGCATAAATCCATTTTTTTTCCACGTTTACATCTGCAAACTCTGTTGCGCATTTGATGTAATTGGCAGCCTATTGAATTCAATAGGTCGATTATATGCCTCGAACCAACTTTACGATGAAGGTAAACTGATAATCCAAGCAGCACTGGTGATATAAACGGTTTTGGTCTGCATCCGTATATCATACATTGATTGAGAAACTGCATCTTTTTATTTGTTTTCGTTCAAGAGCATGCGTTTCGTTTTTTATAAAGAGTTTCCCTAAATATCTTTAGAGTCGCTGGTACAAACTCTTCACCACTATTTTTGATATCATCGAATGTTGGATATACTGTTGTATCATAAATTTGGAACTGGATATCTTCTTTGATAATTGCTGCTGCTGCTTTAACAGTTTTAACGCGCTCTTCTTCAATAGAACTGCATTTGTATGAGTCCCAATTCTGCACTAACAATTTTTCGGCTACCATGTCCTTTAAAGTTAAAATTATGGTTTTGCCAAATAAGTTGGTTGCTACCAAATTTGGTTAAAAATGATTTATAAGCAGGTCCCTCAAATAGTAGTCACCTTACAAACCTACATCATTGCCACTGAATTCCCTTAGTTTTTCCTTCAGATCGCGTAATGCAAATTGACATTCATTACTTTGTTTTATGAAGGCACACAAAGCTTCAAAACCTACACGACAGTTGTCATTTATGGGTTTTCCTCTGAACGGATTAGTGGTCACTTCTCTAAATTTGCAGTAGCATTTCAGATGATATCGCGCATTTTGTGTCCACAAATTAATTGACCCACCAATCCATGTATTAACGATACTTCCCCAAGCGTCATTGCGTTTACAACAAAGATTCAGGATAGTTTGTTGCATTTCGGTTGATTTCACAACACTAACTTGCTTTTACCGGCTTACATTCTTGGAGTCAATCTCTTGAATCACTTCGCTACAAAATAAGCAATTACATTGGCACACTTGATCTTAACATTTTTTGCTGGCTGCCACAAAATAAACAATTAATTTTAAAATCAAATGATGGCACACTTGATCTTAAAATTTTTTGCTGGCTGCAATCTGATGATGATGGTCCTATTATGGGAAATTACTATAAGTATCTGATATATTCATTTATATTAATTAATTAGTCTTACCTTGCTCACGCGCTCTTTTGCAAGCAACAATACTACTTTTCCTCGTGTAGGTTTTCCGACATTCTGTATGCAATAAAATTTCTTCGACGTTCTCTAATTTTTTCCACAAATCATCATTTCTTGATTTTGAAGCTTTGATTAAGCTACCAATTCCTTTTTTCACAATTGTAGAGTCCTTTTCCTGCATACACTTATTACAAATAACACAAATATCTTTATTTTCCTGCATTACAAAATTTACACTTTTTCTGACAACTTTACACTTTTTCTGACAACTTTACTCTTTGATATTCAAAATTACACTGAATAATAGTGATGTTCTAGATCGTTCTAACCAAATCTTTTTAACATGATCTTTTATGTCGATTTCGGTTCGCCTTTTACCAAATCTTTGAAAGATCACTCTCTACTGCTGTGTAAATCGAACAGTTGCTCCTTATTAAATATGTGTGTATTTTCGACGTTTATATAAACATAACCCATAATTTTTACAAAAGATCGATACTCGATAAAAAACAACATAATGTCATGATACTAGCTTTTTTTAATACTTTAAAAAAGAGGATCGGAGAGAGAGAAAAAATGTGTATACAAAATTATTGTTTGAGTGAGTGTATACAACATAGTCATGCTAAAAATAATGAAATGTCAAAAAAAATCGTAGCTCAATTTTTTTTCTAGCAGTTAATCGAAAATAATTCAATTTTGATTCTCTTTTTTGGACATTTTATGTTTTAAGCCGCATCCACACGAGGTGTGAAATGTACACTTATGCGCGCGTATTCGCTTAATTGGCGAATGTAGACGGTTAACCGAGAAGTGTACATTTATCAACATCTCGGTACACACGATTCGTTAAATGTTCATTGATCACATGTAGGCGAATGTTAATGAACATTTCTATACTGATAGACATTTTTAGTACATATATCGTAAATTTTTTTCATTTAATTTCAAATTGAACAAATTTGTTGTTTTTAAAATTTTTTCAAGTTTTTCGGTTTATTCAAAATTGAAAATGGAAATAAATAGCGTCGACGAGATTGATTTGGCCAGTGTAATATTAATAAATACTCGTAGTTGTGCTGTAATGTTATTAAACAGAAATAAAAATAAAGTATTTAAATATCGGTTTTTTACTAAAAATTAACAGCAAATTTGGTAATATCCGACCAAACAGCCATTCCGACCATTTAAATGAAAATTGGCATTTAACATTACTTTTGAAATCAATTATATATTACGTTTTAAGAATTTTCAGATATTATTTCTCTAAAAAAATTCAAAGTTCAATAAATAACATTTCCATTAAAAAAAATTCTAAAGATAAATGCACTAACATTTCAAATTATATTTGTTAACATTTTGTCACTTCGTGTGGATGGGACACAAATGCATCGATTGTTTCTTTTGATGTGTGTCGTTTACCGCCTATTTGACGAACACAAGCAAATGAAAATATTCAGTTATATTCGTCATGCGAAAACCATCCACACGACGTGTACATTCGCTAAATGCGCGCATAAGTGTACATTTCACACCTCGTGTGGATGCGGCTTTATGCTCTCAAAACAAAACTTGTCAAATAATTTCACTAACTACACTGTTAAGGATTCTAAATTTTTATTATTTCAAATCAAAACCAGTAAACCAAAGAATACATAACCCAACTTTAACTTTCTCTTACCTTCGGCAAATCAAGGTCAAACAAATGAGTCTAAATTTTTCCATACAAAAACATCGTTATGTCTCTTATGGTTGTATTCTGTATGTTTCACGCTCGTCCACAAAACTTTTTCTGTGTAGTATGCCTAATGATAACTTCACACCAAACTTGAAAAGAGAGAAAGCACCAAAACATTTTGATAGAACTGTCATTGTTTGAAAGTTAAAGAATTGCGTGATTTCATAATTCAAAAATGTTTCGAAATTCAATAAAATTAGGAAAAAATTTAAGAAATTGTATTCAATTATCTAAATATGTTAGGTATCAACACATTTTATAATAATACTATTTATGTTACTTGTTATAAAAAATAAACGTTTTTCTGTAGATACTACGTCCGGCCGAATTTTCAGCAAGTCACAAAACTGCTATTACGGCCACTAAATGAAACCGCTAATCGTTGTTTTGTTCGAACAATGTTTATACAAACACAGGAGACTCCAAATCCAGACAGTTTAAAATTTATGCCGGGCCGAAAAGTACTCGAAAGTGGAACAATGGATTTTCCTAGTGTAAGCAGCGCACACTCCAGTCCATTGGCAAAATTGTTGTTCCGCGTAGGAGGGGTTCGATCAGTATTTTTTGCTTCTGAATTTATAACAATTTCAAAACAAGAAGATGCCGAATGGAGCCTATTGAAACCCGAACTATTTGCTGTGATAATGGACTTTTTCGCAAGTGGCCTGCCTGTTGTAACAGAAGGAAAAGCCAATTCTGATACTCGTAAGTCGATAATATACCAACTAGAATGAATATATAATTAACAAATCACACTTTTAGAAATTAACGAAGATGACGATGAAACTGTAATGCTTATCAAAGAATTATTAGACTCTCGTATTAGACCGACCGTACAAGAGGATGGTGGGGATATTGTATTCATGGGATACGATGAGGGTATAGTGAAGTTAAAAATGCAAGGTTCCTGTTCATCTTGTCCAAGCTCGATAGTAACCCTCAAAAATGGTGTACAGAACATGCTTCAATTTTACATACCAGAAATTGTGGCCGTTGAGCAAGTTACGGAAGCGTACGAAGATCTTGCTACGAAAAAATTCGAAGAATTTGAGAAATCGATTAAAACTAAACCAAAAAAATCAGCCTGAGCTAATGTTTTATAAAAATGATTATTTAGTAAAAATTTCAATATAAAGTTAAATAAATCAAGTTACGTTTTTATCCGCTTTACTGGTATATCTAATGGTTCATTTTCACTATCACTAGATTCACTCTCTCTTTCCATCCTGAGGTTCAAATCCATTCTTATATTATCGAATTTTGAAGCTATATATTCATCACAGACTTGCTCCGTGTAAGCTTCACTTAAATTTTCAGGTTTGGCTAAAATTTTATTAATAACATTTTGCATTGCTTCTCGCTCCTTACGGCATTCAGGCGAAACATTCAGCTCAACACGATCCGGTTTCAAATAAAGCAGCATACCTTCAATCTCAATGAAACTAGCATGGCTCGAGTAACAAATCCTTATCACGTTATTTACTATATCTGTTGTGATGTTCTTTTTATCATTCCATTCGGTCCAGAACATAGCGGTTGGGCGAATTATTAAAATGTCATCGTGTTTTCTGTAGATCTGTCGACATCTTAATGCATACATATTTTGTTCCATTACTGGAGAACAAGCATGCACTCGAGTCTCGTAAGGATTAGTCGTGAAACATTCATCCATTTCGGCAACACATTTGTACACATCATATTCGCCGAGATTTACATGAATTTTCATTTTTAATCGTTTCGCAACCTCAATACACAAATATTCTAGTCCGTAACGAGCTGGCAGCTTGATCAAAACCAAATGTTTACTACTCTGGCTAATCCATTTCAGTATTATCTCACATATAGCAGCAACACTTTCAAACTGGGTTGGAAATTGGTGATAATCTTTTCGCAAAAATGTTGAGTCAATATAGATGTTGTTAAATTTGAGAACGTCCGTTTTATTCATTTTAAAATTACGAACTTTCCTTAATGAATTGATACTCATTCTAAAGTCTCCAGTGTATAAAATCCTTTGGTCCTTATATTCGAATAGAAACATTACTGAACCTGGACAGTGACCAGCCGGGATTAATGTTACCACAATTTTGTAAATTTCTGAGTCCTGTCTATACTCTATTTCAAGTGGAGCTCCTGTATGGATTGGTATAATATTTTTTAGGTTTTTATATTTATGTTTTAATATCAGCGTGGATATTTCACTGGCATATAATGGGCCTGGTAAATCTTCGGAAGTTTGTAATCCAATCATATGATCCGTGTGGCAATGTGATAAAAAGAATACGCTAGATTTTAGATTTATACCGTCGAAACGGTCAACTGATATGAACGGTATTTCTTTTAATTTGCCACTAAACGTACTCATGATGGCGGGATTCACTTAATCACGGTTGGCTTTTATTATTTACTTCACGGATTCACGTTCACAGAATGTTTTGACATTATAAAGGTTTGCTTAGACGATGTTGAATAAAATACGCTAGTGGTATTGTTTGTTAAAAATACTGACATAGAACAGTGATTAAGCTGTGGCAATTGCATCGGATGGCATTTTGCAGATGGATGGCACTTTCAGATCTATTAAAACTTGTATTAAAAAGGCATGGCAAGAATTCGAAAACTAATCGAAACTCTACAAAAAGGAAAATTCTACAAATTTTGTGGTGAATTTTCAAACATGACAAAAACTGAAACGTTCCCTAAAAATATTTCTCAAATGTCAGTCAAATAAAAAGTGTTGCGCAAAAAGTAAATAATTTGCATTTAAAAATGGGTGGCTGGATGTTAGAAATTGGAAAAATGGCCATGTACATGACATTCCCGGTAGCAATGTTCTATTATTTCAATCAACCTGAGTATTTTGAGAAATGGGTCACCGATAAAAGACGAGAATTGTATCCTCCCGAAAATAAAACACATAGACAAGACATTGAAGATGCAAAAAGGGTTCTACGCGAAAAACGTGACAAAGAAATGTTCAAAGCACTGGAGGAAATGGAAGCTAAAGAAAAATCTGTATTATAAATTAAAAAAATAAATATATTATGTTCTTTAGAAAAATAGTTTATATAATCGATGTTTGTGTTTTTATATTCCGAACTCATCCATCTGTCAAATTCTGTATTGCACATTTTCATTAAACACGAGTGTTGTAGTTGTTCTGGATTGAGGATTCACTACGATGGGTAAACATAAGAAAAAAGTTAGAGAAGAAAAATCAAAAACTAAATTGAAGGGGGCCAAATTATTAAAAGGACTTAATATTACTAAAACAGATTTTAAAGTAAAACGAATTGTTATACGTGAACAGTTGAAAAATAACAATGACGATGATATTCAAAGCAGTCGGCATTTGAAGGTTAAAGAATGTGTGACCAAATTGAGCCATTACAACAGTTCAATGAGGCTTGATGGACTAACAAATCTTAAAGAAATCGTTGTGAAGTATTTTGATGAAGTTGTGAAAAACCATCTAAATGAAATAATTTTGGGCCTGCTAAAGTTATCTGTGGATATTGAGAATAATATCCGAAGTGAGACGTATAAATTGTTACAAGCTATAATTTCAACAGCACCAAGCACATCAATTAAGCCATTTTATGATGTTATCTGTTCGTATACGCGATGTGCCATGTCACACATCAAACCAAAAATACAAGAAGATTCGCTTATCCTGTTGGATATAATCATTGACCACGTTCCAGATTTAATTACAGTTTACTTCCAAACGATTTTCCAGTGCTTTCTCGATATCCTGTCGAAACAAAAAAGTGGACTGAATAATCAACGTGTAATGTTATCGGATGTGACACGTACCGATGTCATAAGTAAGTGGAGGATTAAAATTTTCGAACGAATTTTTAAAATGCTTCTTGCCTACAACAGTGAAATATTCACCGGAAGTACAAAAAACAATTCAAGCAAAAATTTTGTATTCGACACCAACTATATATTTGATGAGACTACATTATACCGTAAACTAAACAAAAATTACCAGAATCAAAGAAAATCGATACTTTTGGATAAATTGAATCACGTCCCAATTATCATGTATATAAAGTCGGATAACTATAAGCCACTTCGTAAAAATACCTTACAAAATAGTACATATGAGGTAAATCAACTCGGCAAAGGCCACATCGATAAGGATGAATTTATCGAAACAATAATGTCACTTCTGTTTGAGGCTTGGGCCGAGGTGAAACCAAATGAATCAGCTAAATCACATCTTTCGCTGGACGCAGAAAATACTCTAAACTTGGTTATTCGAATCATGGAGCATTTGTGGAATGTTTCGGTGTATTGGGATGAACAGGACAGTTCAGAGGATATGATGGTTTTATATCGGACAAAATATTTTAAAGAATTTAGAACAAAAATTTTTAATGGATTTCCTTTCCAATCTTCCGACAAACCAGATAAAAGGGTTAAAGGCTTTATGAAACAAGAAACCAATTGCACAACATTAAATTTTAAAATTTGTACCATCTACCTAATTCTATTAAATGAAATTCGAAAAAATGAATTGGAAAATCTTAAAACGGTATTGGAGTACGTTAACGGTATGTAAATGGCTCATTCCAATATTTTCTGTAAACTAATGTATATTCTATATCTGTTACAGGCACAATGAAACAGGAAATCCTAAATTTTACACAAACTTATGTAATTCTAAAAATTTCCAAGCTAATCCTTAATCAGAAGAATTTAAATTTCTTGCGTAGCGATACCGAAATAAAATCACTGGTCAGTAATATGATTCAAATGGCGACAAAACATATTCGAATTAATGATGAGATTTTAATATTATTATCGGAAATTAGTTTAAATGATAAGTTCGTTAAATATTTTGGAGGCGATATGTTGAATAATTTTATTCGTGGATTACCCGATCTTTTGTGCCAACCTCGTGTCAATTTACAAATTTTGACACAATATTCTAAATTTGGGGTACAAAAGCATGCGATATTTTTAGAAGAATTCTTATTAAAGTCGGATAAAATACTTGAAAATTTAAATGATATCGAAGTACTGGGATTAAATGAGCAGCTTGAAGGGAAGAAATTAATCATGAACCTGTTTTATTGGTTCGAAGGTCCGACGAAACGTGAAATTGAAGGAAAAACTGATCAGTTGATCAAAGATGACAAAATTAAAGAATATTTAATGAATATTTTAAAATTGTAGACCTAAAATTGATAATAAAACAAACTTAATATTTCTTTAAACATGTTTTTTTTTTGTTTATCTACATTCAAGCAAGTTTAACAATTTTTAGCCCATCTATCGAACAACTAACTACATAGCTAGCACAGTGACTATTTTTTTTATAGTTAAAAGATTTTAAAATGAAATAATGTGTTCACTCCAATAGGTGAATAATTATTAAAAAGGATTAATTTGATTTAACAGAGAATTCAAAATCACTATCACTTTGATCTTTTCCAGGTGTTTTTGGAATCAATTTCTCCTCACCACTCGGTTGCTCCGAATCACTTGAGTCGAGAAAATTTACTCGTTTCTTTTTTGTTTCGATTTGTGGTTTTGGTACAACTGGTATATCGGCTTTTATTTCGTCTGGTGTCTTGGCTGCCTCAATAATAGGTGATGTTATTTGTTCAACGGATGATAATGATGGTGCTTGGTTTACAGACATATCTTCGGGTTCAGATGATGTTGGTACATCGATTAGATCGGAAATTGCTCGTGGATCATTTTGTATATATTCGGTGTTGTATTCATAAGGAATGGTTGATTCGACTTGTGGTTGTTGGTCAGTTGGATACTCTTGATACATTTCTGAAGTATTTTCATTATATTGTGCTGGATATTGGTCCGGGTTCAAATTTTGTTGGTCATAATTCTCATTTTGGTTATACACTTCGTTGACATATTCCTGGCCTAATTCATTTGTATTTTCTGCGTACTGCTGCTCATTTAGTTGTTGTTGATTGTAATACTGATTCTGCATCTCATTTGTGTACTGTTGTGGTTGCTGCTGATTTTCGTCTACAACATAATTTTGAAGTTCTGGCTGCTCTACGGAATATCCAGATTGACCGTCATCGGTTGCATAATTTTGGTAGTTTTGATTTTGAGCGTATATGTAATTTGGATCATTCATTGGTTGTTCCATATTATAATTGGTTCCGGGGTCTGGACCATAATTGTCTTGGTGCCCAGCTGTACCAGGATCTTGCTGCTCGGAATAGTATTGCTGTTTGCTGATATCATAATTTTGATATTCAACTTGTTGAGCGTCATTTGGATTTGGAATTTCATAATTTCTATTCGGATCTTGATACATCTGGGTATCAGTGGTATAATCAATATTTTGCCCAGCCTGCATTTCAGTTTGATCAGGTTGTGGCTGATAATTTTGATCGTTGAAATTTACGTTGCTATAATTATCGGTGTCATTTTCCTCGGATTTAATTTTTTCACCGTAATAGTGTTCCTCAATTTTATCAATAATTTCGGCACGATTATCGATCTGGGATGATTTTAGTACATCATTATTTTCCTCATCCACTGGGATTTCTCCCAAACTCGATATTTCCTTATAAATTTTATCGATTACCTCATTTCGTGGTTCGTTCGTTTCGGTTGGATACGGCTTTGTGGACGGATTTACAATTTCCACGTCAACAACTTTCTCCCATACCTGGTGAATTCCTTGAGGTATATTAATACTAGGGGCTTCAATAATTTTTGTTAGTGATTTTGGAGAAGCTGGTTTATTCATTTGTGCTGCTTCAACTTGATCTGCTGTGATAGGTTTTACCTCGGGTATCGCGTTGGGAATAAATTGATAGTTATCTTGAGAATATTTGGATTCTAATTCGTCAACTGATTTTTGTTGAAATGAAGTTTTTGGTCTGTAGTCATTTTGAGCGTTAACATCCTCCAAGTTTTCGGTTGAAGCAACGTAAGGCAAAGCAATTTCTGGATAGTTAGTTTCTGGGTAAGGTGGCTTTGTAACCGGTTGGTTTTGTGTAAGCGGTTGATTATTGCTTTTGCTTTGTGGTGATGAAATGTGCTCAGGAGTTTCGCTATTTTTGCTAACATGATATTGAGAATAAGGTGGTTGTTTAGTTGGCTGACTCTCAAGCTGATATTCAGGATATGGCGACTGTTTATTTACAACCGGTTGGTAGTGTAAATTTTCCTGATTTGTATTACTATTTTGATATTGAGTTTGAGGTGTCTTTACTTCAAAATTTTGCAGTTGTGGGTGTGTGGAAGTATTATTATTTTGGTAATATTGAGAATAAGGCGGCTGTGGCTTCGGATCCTTCCCGATTTGGCTATTTTGTTGAAATTCTGGAAAATTGTGAAAACCACGGTTAAGCTCAGCACTCTGTTGATTCTTGATCACACCCATCTGTGGTTTGGAATTTTGATTCATTCCAAAATCAACATCTTCCTGGTACTTTGATTTTGAAATTGAAGTTAAATTCGAATTTGTTATATTTTCTAGCGGCCGTTCAAATTTATTTTCAGATTGTTTCAGTATTTGACCATTAATTTCCGAATCTTGCCCGTGAGCGTCATTATCTACTGTCAAATCAGGTAAATTCATCAACTCATGACCGTAAAATAATCTAACACCTTTATTACCAGCCTGCGGTACTGGTAAAGGTTCTAAGTCTCTTTGAACTTCACTATTTACCGTAACATCCGGGCTAAACCTTATAGAACGCTGATCATAATTAGGGGCTGGATTATATTCGGTTTGTTTTAATCGCGATGTCGATACACTACGCGGTTCTCGAATTGATGAGGCATAATTTCGGCTATTTAAAGCATCTTCCATATCAAACACCTCATAATTTGAACGAGGGATTTGTGTATGCGCATCAACACTTTTAGTCCGTTGTTTTGGTGTATACCCACCATCTGATGAATTATCCGTTCGTGAACTATTCGGACCAAAGGCACGGTACAAATTTTTCTCGTAATGTGTCTTTAACATTTTGAGACGTTCGGATTTGGCCGCAAGTGCAGACGCCTGATAATCAATACGTTCAAGCATTTGTTTAATTTTCTCATTTCGAGTGATACGTCGTTTATCCTCTTCCAAAACGCTATTGTATTTATTACGAAACGTTTTCATTGCGGAACGATCACTAAAATTATCACTGGTTTTAGAATTTAGAATTGTCTAAAGCAGGAAATTAAGTCTTACCAATCGTTTCTTTGTATTATCAATTTTTGGAATTCATATTCCAGTTCACGGTGTTCTAATTTACTGGCATGACAAAAAAAAAAAAAACACAAATATCGATTTAAAAAAAGTTTGTTAATCAATACACCAAACTATTATGTTTCGTAAAAAATATAATTAAATACCTCCTTTTGATATTAGATTGAAGTTCTTTTAATTTAGATTTGTATACTGGTTGGTCCATTACACAAAGCTAACAAATAATTTAAACAAACATTTTTTTTAAATTTTAATCCAAAAGAACCAATTTTTTTACGTGTAATATGCTTGAATTTTGTTTCTAGTCTAAAGGTGATATTCCCCCAAACCTTCGTAAATTTAAATAAACCATCCTTGCGTGGAAATTATTATATTTATGGTGACGTCATACGAAACATTATATAGGTACATAGTTTCTAAAACTATTCAATCGCATCGGAAGTATATTTGGGTGCATTAGGCAAAAAATGCAGGTGAATAAAAAATATAAAGTCAAGTTCAACGAATAGTTCAGTAAAAAAAATCATTAATTGCTTGATTGTATTAAAGATACGATTTTTTTTTTTTAATTTATTTTATATTAAAGTCAATTTTTATTAATTAATTATAATTTATTAGTTTCTACTAGTAGGTATTGTTTTTTTTAATTATAATTTTTCAATTATTTATTTTTGTTTTTTTTTTTTTATTATCACAATATTTATTGTTACTAAACAATTTATATATAATTTAATTATGTATTTATATATGTTAAGTTTATTTACTTGATGTAATTTTGTATATATTTTTTAATAATAGTTTTTTTTTTAAATAATGTATTATAAATCATCGACATGTTTTTTTTGTGTTGAAATATAAATTTTTATAGAGAATGGGGATTTTCTAGTGTATATTTATTTGATGAGTTAAATAATGATAAACTATTTTACAAATTACAAGAAACAATTAAAAATAAAATTTAATATGTTTTTTAATGTAGTATATTTTAATGGTTGAAGTTTTTTAAGTTTTCGAATGAGATTTTAGCAAAGGCGCTGGGAAAAATAATTTATGTGTTTGTTATTCATGAAATAAAACAAAATAAAATAAATTTTTATTCATTTTTTACATAAACTATTGCGTTATTTATTTAAAATACTAAAAAAATAGAAATTATTATAATATCTAAGTATTTTACAGGTTATTGTAGAATTTGTAAATTCTTTTTTTAAATCAACCTAGCTGGGACACATTTATAAAAATTCGATTATGCATATTCGCGGCAAAAGGTTCATTTTAATTAATCCTATCAAAATGTAGTTGTTCAAATGAAAATTTGCGTGATTTTTCAGTAAGGAGGTGAAAAGTCGTTAAGAAAAGCATGCTATTTAGCAAAATAGCAAATAAATTACAATTCTGACTGATAACATCTTGAAAAGTCAATTTTAGGGTTTGTTTCTCGAATTATATCTGAGATTGCTTACAAGATGGTTTTCTCTGTCGCTAGCCATTCAATGATTTTTTGCATGCGAGGGTTACTCTACACTCTCTTAAGGTCGACGCATGGCGCATTGTCGTCGTATTGAACACCTTTAGTCCATAGAATTCATCTGTGACATTTTAAGGTTTTTACGGCCCGAACGGAATGGAACCTATGTATCCTCGACCTTAAATATCCTTTTCTCAATTGAAGTACCTATTTAGGCTGTGGGGCAATTCTCAGGTAGATCAATTATAAACGGTAAAAATCGAATTTAAACGTGTCAAGTACTCGCGGGTACATAAATAGATTATCCCCCCAATTTCCATATTCGTGTCATTTCAGGCGACAGCATTTTGAGAAAATGGTATGTATACAATTTTCCATTAAACAAACGGTGTGGTTCCGGTCCACAAAATTTCATTGGGTTAGCGTTTCGTCTGGTTCAGTTCAGAACGTTTTAAATTTAGATAGTTTCCGTCTAGGCCAGATTTATATCTAGATAAATAATTTGATCTTTGTGTTGTGTACTAAATTAAAAAATCATGTCTTGCAATATCTCTAAAGTGAAGTTTAGAAATTAGCAATACATGTTTTGCGGTAATTGTTTAAACAAGTTGATGACGTGAAATTTATTAAAAAAGTCAAATTGGAAGTGTGAAAGTCGTAACCGTATTGGTCGCAAAGAACATAATGATAAATCAATAATAACGGTTCGAAGAATAAAACTGTTGGAGAGTACACTTCCGGTACAACCGAAGGAGTTGTGCAGTTTATTCCAAACACTAATAACCAATCTGAACCTAACATATCTCTAACGCTGTTTAATGAGTTGTTGGATTCTAAGACTATGAATGTCTATGAGCGATTACCAAAGCTGGATGGATGGTCTTTGCAAACTGTTTAATGAGGCTGTTGAGGAGAACAGAAAACTGAAAACTAAAGTTGCAGAATAGAATGATATAGTTGGATAAAAATGAAAATGTTTAAAAGATTAATGGAATAACCTCAACCTACAGAATGAAGATGTTATTAATACTGTTGTCAATATGATTAAAACTGGCTTGGAATATGAAATTGAACATAATAAAATCGATTATTATTATCGTAAAAAGCAGAAATAACAATAAAAGAGGAGCTATCATAGTCAAATTTGTAAGCCACACTACAAAAGATGAGATAGGAAATTTATCATTTCAAATTATTTAGTGGGCTTCAAAAAGGTACAATTTTAGTACCAATTCTATTCACTTTATACACAGCAGATATTCTAACCAAAGGAAGTTTGAACTCGAAAGAATGTCAAGCGTTAGCATACACTGACGGCGTCGTCATTTATTCTACCTCGAAAAATATACAGTCCTTACAGAGTACATTAAAAATCAACTTAAATCTATAGAACAGGGAAACTTACAATTAATACAACTAATTGTGAAGTAATTCTGTTTAGACCTCCATTGAATAAAATAAATGACAATATAAGAAAACATTGGAAGCAAATAAACAATTAGAACAAAGATTAATAGTAAAATATCTGTATTTCGATAAAAATATTGCAATACAAATTGAAAAAGTCGAAAAGTGTTCTCGGAATGCTTAAAAGTTTATTTTCAAAATACTTAAACAAAAATGTAAAATGAATATGCCATCAACTGATTATTAGACCAATTATGACATATGCGACATCCATTTGGTACAATGTGTCCCCGCCAATAATGTAAAAAATGCGAATATTTCAATGGAAATGTCTGAGAGAGCATGTTTATCACAATATAGAAAAACGAAAATATCAACTAACAACCAAATAAACTATACAATCAAATAAAATTTGATATGATAGATATATTCATAATAGAGCAAATAAGAAAACATATCTTAAAATCAATTACAAATTTAGAAAATTCCATGATTTTTGCACCTTACCTACTTATATAAAATAAAAGAAATTTAAATACTGGAAAATAAACTATAATTTTATACAAAAAAAAAATGTGCTGCCTTCTGTAATTAAAGCGATTCCGGCTGTTCACACGGAGTTAACACTGCAACACATCATTTCCTCGTTTCTTACCTCTTTGCCTATAAACTAACTGGAGGGGGAAAATAGTTTATAGGCAAAGAGGTAAGAAACGAGGAAATGATGTGTTTCAGTGTTAACTGCGTGTGAACAGCCGGATTGATACGTTGAATGGTTTTCTAAAAGAAGTAAAGAATTGGTTACTTAAGTTAGATGAGAGGAATCACTATTTCCACTTTAAATAAAATCGCTACACTTTTCTTTTTGTATTTATTGTAATCAAGTATTGCTTCAATTCTCAAGTATGTATACTTAAAAATAATATTTGTAGCTAAACAGAAAGAAAAAATGTATAGATGGATAATAAGAGTTAGATAGACCCACTAACAATAGGTAATCATATTTTATAAACAAAGTAGGGAAGATGGTTTCAACACTAATCTTTGAAGATTAAAGAAATCTCCTAATTTCTATTCAGGAATATTTTAGCACTAAATTTTAATTCATATTTACTTAAATGATTCATTGATGTGTAATTCTTTGAAATCAAACAAGTAAGATAATTTTTTAATATTGTAATTTGTAAAACATTCATCCTGAAATAGAAATAAATAAAAATAGGAAAAAAAATTCGGAAAATATGAAAATTTGTGACAGCCTGGTAAATGATTTACTTTGATAAAAATAGTCTTTTAGTGTTCATATTTTTACTCAATCAATTTGTATAGGTATTAAGAATTTTATAAACCGATTATTTCCCTTTTGAGAACGGTACTACGAAGGTAATTATCGAATTTAGTGAATTTCACCTGAGAAATTGGCCCGCAGCTTTCGGCATACATGGTGTAATTTCGCTATCTCGATAGTCCGCATTTTATATTATCCTGTACATTAAATATTATAATTACAACTATTTTTCAAATTTATATTTATAATGTAAATATTTTTTTTTTAATTTCATTTATCTAATGAAACGAGAGATTATAATAATAAATATAATTATTTTACAAATAAATCACATTTTTATAAAATGCAAAATTATGTATGTATGTACAATTTTTATTCCACAATAATTATAAATTATGTATTTTAATAAAAATAATTAGAAATTAATAATACAGTCGTTTATAAAAAATAAAAAAAAATAAAACAAAGAATAGGTAACCAACTACAGTCATTTTAGTAAAAGATGGGGAGAAATTCAGGCGGTAAATATTTTTTCATTTTAATACATATTTGTAAGATATTTTTAAGGTGGCCAAAATATGGAAGCTCTTTGGATCGGCGTTTATAAAAGAGATCACTAGATTTTTGAAAAGTAATTAAAGTTATCAAAAAATTAAAAATAATGAAACCATATGTATATGTTTGTATGTAGTTTACCATTTGTTTTTAAGCACACGGTTTCAAAAAAAAAATATAATAATAATTTATGTTAGCTACACATTTATTGCCATTTTCAACAAATAAATCATAATATTTTTGTTTTCAAGTTATACTTGTAAAATTTGAAATGAGAATTGGATAATTTTATTTAACAGATATAATTTTTGTTTACGTATAATTTGTTGAATATATATGTTCTCTTAAATGCTATTGATTTTATATTTTTATTATAATAAACTATATGGTATTATTGTGTTTAATTATATTTATAAACTTCAACCATATAGAATTGTATGTACACACTTGTCTTTCGTATTTGTAAGTGGATTGTAATAAATATAAATCAATTAAAAAAAATCATAGGCCATTAAAAAAGATTCTATTAGGATCGGCAGCGCTCGTATTTTGATATTCCTATATAAAGATTAGAATTATGTTATTCTATCTACTTATATCACTGTGAAGGACATTATTTTGCTAATTTAATTCATTCCTTAAACTAGATATTTCCAATAATGCCCAACTATTTATGAACCCTTTGCGCGATGACGACAGAACGAATAAAATTTGGTTTCAAATCAGTACGATTAATAAAATTTTATAATAATGATATTTGGTTAAAATTTGGTGATTTATAAAAAAATACTGTAAAAATAATATTAAAACTATGATGCTTTTTGTGTCGTTATTTTTTTAAATATCAATTTCACGTGGACCAATTTATTTATTTACGTAAGGTATTGTACTATAACAGTGAAACTGTTGTGAAATTTTGGTTCTATTTCTTAGCCCACTCTATTTAAACTTGCAATAAAATTTCCATTTATAAAAAAATAGTTAAAAAAAAAAAAACTATATCTTGTGTCTTTTTTTGTTGATAAAAATCAATTTAGCTAGGACACATTTTTATAAAAGTGAGACACTATTAGTGAAATTAATTTTTTCGCTTTGGTTTTAATCTTAAAAAACTAATTTTTTATTGCAAAATAATCTCATTTTAGGTGATTGGTTTTAATTAAATGTGTAAAAATTTTGTTTAAAAAATTTAAAATCGGTAAATCAAATAATTAAAAAAAAATTAATTTTTATAAAATTTACCTATACTTGGATTTTTTTCAATTGTTGTTTTTTTTTTGACTAGAATATGAATTTTATTTTTTATTTTTAGTGCAAACAGTGTTAGTGGTGGATTTAATTCGGTTTTTAAATTTAATATTCTATCAAAATTGTATAAGTTATAATTGATGCAATCCTGAACTATCCCGTAAATTTTTATAAAAACAAAAATTAAATTATTAAATTAATTATAAAAATAAAACAATCTTATCTTATGTAATTAAACGAGGTGCATGAAGGCAATGTACATTATCAATTGCTGGCACATGAGTCGATCCGGGTGGACCCCAATCATGTAAGCCACGTGAATTAGCTAATCGATGTGTTAACCTATGAGCAATGCTAAATCCGCCACTTCCTTCTAATTGAGTTAAAACAATTATCACTTGTCTAACAAAAAACAAAAATTAAACGAAATTAAGTTTTATAGCTAAATTTAAAAAAAAAAAAAAAAAAAAAAAAAAAAAAAAAAATCTTTACCTTTGTAAAGGCGGGACCGAATCCACAGTCTTTAATTCTCCTCGTGTAGAAACAACATTATAACTTTCTTGACAGTCACATTTAACATGAATCCATTTATTCTCATGACGATTTTCAACCATCACAACTAAGCCCGCCCAACCCTATAATATATTTAACAATAAATTACATAAATAAATTGGTTTACAATAATCAAACAAATATTATTTACTTTGGTTAAATAATAAGCTGTCATGCCTTCCCTACCCTCATGCCGTTGACCTTTCGTTATTGTCAGGCTAATAATCGCATCAGCGAGTAAAAATGGCGGTGGCGATATTTGTTCAACTAGCAATCGTTTTGAGCTATGTATGGCTAATATACATTGTGGATACTGGAGAGGATCCTCAATTCCTGTATGCCAATGATTAAACGCTAAACAGACTAATAAATATAAATCACGTTCAAGCATTTTATGACATCCAACAAAACCTCGTACTTGTCGTTTACTGTGCTCAACAAGTCGTCCAACTTCTGGATTAGCAGGCGATCTCGTTTTAAAGACAACCACACATAAATCTAATTGAGATCGTTGTGATTTCTCCGAGTTTCTGTGAATTATAATATTCGGTAAAATAATAATAATTCTACAATTTCGCTTATTTACCTTTGACCTTCTTGAAAGAGTGTAAATTCCGCTTCAGTAGGTTCTAACACTGTTAAGAGTACGCACGATAATGAGCACAATGGTTGGAGTGTGCCTTGTAATCGAACCTCATTCCAACCCGACCGTACTTTACAAATATCAATACAATCGAAATATTTCAAAACATCTTCAAATGAAATCCAGAATACACCTTCGGACGCACCATGTGGCATTAAAATTTCACGAAGCTCATCAGTCCACAGGGACGAATCATCCGACCAATCCCCTCGCCATGAATAATGGCCCCAGGGATTACGTAATTTTAGTAATCGCTGTCCATCTATATCCCGGACATCTAAAACGGAATAAGCGTGTCTTGGTCTTAGCCCCTTCTTTTGATATTCATCCTCATCCACTTTCATATTTCCACCGCCACAACTAGCACCCATTAAAAATTTTACTAATCGCGAACTCAGTAGCTGTGCCCATATAAGATCCTTATCCAGTTCATCTTCACTTGGCATCGGAATTGAACTCGGCTGAAGCGGAATACTTTCACAGGGTGCACCAGTCAAGGTGGCCAGACCTTCAATAGCGCGACCAGATACCAGTGCTTCGTAGCAACCATGAATTTTTGCTACCGCTTTTTCAATCAGCGGAACCCACAATTGTTTTCGTTTCGCCTGTGAATATACCAGATGTCCGCGTTTATCACACGGTAGAAGATCATCCACTAATACTGTAATCCATTTGCCATCTTTACATAAACGAACTTGATAGGCTCCTTGCGGACAAATATCTTTTGTCACCAGAACTTCTCGTACTAAATCTTCACGTTCTGCTAGCACAGCGAGCGCGCTTAGTAACCAACAATTTCCTAGCACGCCTTGACATATATCCGAAGGTAATGGTGTACGAAATACAGCCCATGGTGGAAATGTACCCCCATCACAATTAATTTCATGAGGACGCCGCCATTGCACCACCGGATTACTATCCGTATTTGAATTAGGATTGTAATATAAACTCCGCGGAGCTGGAGGAAATGAATCATCAACAAACAGTTCATTATTCTCTTTGCAGTATTGTATTATTCGACTCCATTTATCGCGGGCCTCACTCTCTTCAATCGTTCGTAAATTCTCCATGAGTTTACTTTTTTTACGACTACCTTCAACGACAGTCGAATTTATTTTAATTTCTGGATTATTTGTGCCTACGTTTAAAACTAAACCCCGATGGCTTGAGCAAATTTCACAAACAACACTAGCCGATAAATTTTCATAGGTACAAGCCGAACATTGCCATGTTTTTGGTAGGCTAGCACCACTGCTGTGCCGATGCTGGTTATTATTTGAGCTTCGTGTAACAACAGCACCGGTACTATGTCGTTTTGGTATTGCACCTGAACCAGATCGTTCATTTTTGGGTGAAGGACTACGCGTAACTCGTTGAACCGGTGGTATTAAAATGCTACCGCTAGTAATGGATGTCGGATTACCAGCACCCGTACCTGGCGATAAACCAGGCGGTGTCCCTGCTACCATCGATGTTAACATATGACGATTTTGATTCGATATTTTATTTATATTATTGTAATGTTGTTGTTGTGGTGGTTGTGAATTTGTAAAATTATTGGTTGCAGATAATGCTGCGGCGGTGTATGGCCGAAAATTTGACTGCTGTCCTGATATACTCGGCACTAGACGTACTGTTTTACAAACAACGCAAGTACTTTTCGATAGGGGATTTTTTAATGTACATTGGGAACATGTCCAAAATTCTCCCTTTTTCAGAGTCATATCCTCGATTGATGATATACTATTTAATTTGGAGCCGCCACAAACGATACAGGCCATGGCCACAGATGAATTAACTAGAGTACATTTTTTACATGTCCAATCTTCACAAATATTATCCGGATCTGCAGCAAATTGAAAATCTTCATCGAGATCTTGTTCAAATGTTGCCATTGGAACTTCTACAATTGCGGGAACTTCATCAAATCCGATCGTTGATTTAGATGTTGGTAATTTATTGCCTGGTGAATCACGTTCTGATTCGCTGTGTTGCGGCTTAATTGATGAAGAAACGATACCGTCTTTGGTTACAGTAATTAGACTAGGCTCAGTTAATGATGGCGGTGTACGGTTTGATTCACATATATCACATTGTTCAACCCATAGAGGATTATAAGCGTAAGAACATTTGGTACATGTCCACATTCTAGGTATAACTAATGGTGGACCAATAATATTACTGTTTTGTGATTTCGAAGTTACATTCTGTGACTGAGCATTATTACATCTGTGAATATAACAAATCGGAAAATTTTATTCGCTTTATGTAAAATCTAACATTTTTAGCGAAAGCAAAATTAACAAAAGTTGTCATGCCACAAAAAATATTTACATATTGGTAATGGTTTTAAATCAAGTCAATCAAAACGGGAGCATATATTCTGCTGTGATTAATAAAATCAAAAATTAATACATGCAATAATCAAAAAGATTTAATAGCGAAATGAACAAATTCAAGCTAACGATTAGTATATGGTATACCAGATGAGATCAAATCAATAAAGTTTTCAGTTTAGGAAATTTGAAATTCTATTTCAACAATCAAAAATTGTATACATACTGTAATTCATTTTGAAGCCAATAAAATTTATCACAATGGTTTCTTTGATAAATTTTATTACTAATAACAATTTTAAATGCATCTAATTTAATTTTTAAACGAAATTCTTGTACATGCATTAATCAAAATAACATCAAAACGCTAACACACAAATACACACATCAAATGATTAGAAAACGCTGAACATACGTTTTTTGGGAATCCAATGATTTCCGTGGACCTTTCCACACCTCTGTGTATATACTAGAGGAATCAGATGTTGTATTTTTATCACAACACTTTGCAGCAATTTTATCAGTCGTAATTGAAATCGGGCCAATGCTGGCGTACAGTGATTCACTATTCGAGATATTCGATTTATAATGATTAGATTGTACCGATGATAAATCTAAAACGTTATCGAACGAATACTGTTGATGATCGGCCGAATGATTTTTATTTTTTAATTTATTTGATTTATTTACCACGGCATAGACTGGTTCGCCGGAATTCGATTTTTGAATGTTTTTATTCGATAACTCATTTTCTTCTTTAAATTTACGTATTATCGATTGATTCTCATACGTTGGATTTTTTATTTGGGATTGCTGATTTTCATCAATATTATTATCAGAGCTTATTTTTTTTATAGGCATTGCTTCATATGCAATGGGAATTGATTGTTGAAACCAATCCTTGACCGCAACTAGCACTCCATTCTTAGGTAGTGTTAAACTATTAAATTTCGATGTTAGACTATCGCTATTGGAGAGTGATGTAACCGTAAAACGACTTTTATCGTTTGTAATCTGGGCGCCACTGCCACCATCAATTTTGGTACAATCAATTTTATTGCAAATGCCACATACATCACATAGTATTGTACAATTAAGATTTGACGCAGTGGCTGATCGACGATCATTTAAAGTAAATTTATCATCGATTGAATTACTGCGATTACGTATCGGCATATTATGATAGCGCACATTTTTTAAATACGAATATTCAGAATTTGAATTTATCATATGTCGCTTAGCATAAACCGTATTTGATATATCATTATGGGTACTACTCCGTATCGAACGCCGTACTTTATAGTGTTCAATATTTGATGTAACAATAAAACTATTTGGACGATTCGAAACATGTTCACCGAACACATTCGACTCGATTAATTTACTATTCGTGTTTGTTGTATTCGTATTCAATTTATCCGATATATTTGAGAGAGATTTATTCTTTTTACGATTTGAATAGTACAAATCTGTTTTATTAACCTCCTGCTTAATTGTCTCCTCGTCAAATGATAGTTTATTAGTTTTCTGATTGATTATTGGAAATTTCATTGAATTATTATTATTATGATTATTTAAATTATGACTTGACACAAGATGTTTACAATCATTTAAGAAATCTTGCGGATCGATTAAACATAATTGACATTTTTTTAAATGTGCCACTCCCGAATCCATGCTCAGACTTCGAGTTTTACGCTCAAAATTTTTTTTACTATAAATTTTTTCGATTTTATTCCTAAAATCATTATTACCATCCACAGCCAATATTATCTCAACATTATTCTTCTTTTTTTTAAACAATGTATCCTTATATATCGGAGCTAAATAACTAACACTGTCACAATTAAGACAATGCCATGTTACAGTGTAATTATATAAATGACATTCTTGGCAAATCCATTCTCTTACTAATCCGGGTATACTTAATGATCGATCTAAGCCATTACTACCGGTGATAAATACAGTTGAATGTGAAAATAATGCAAAATTTTTTATTATATTATGCTGCTTTGAAGATGTTGAAGCTGCACGTAAAATGGTTTTATAAATTCGTCGTGGTTGTTTTCTGAAATATGTATTACATTTTTATGTTGTATTATAATAATTTACATAGATTAAATGTTTGTAGAGGAGAAGTTCTTAATAATTATTATCTATCAGAATTTTTAACAATTTTTCAATTTTTATGGATATGAAAACAAATCTTTTTACTAGACACTAATTCCTTTCGTAAATTTAATCAACAGGTATCCTATCAATCGAAGAGATTTGGGGGCCCTTTTGCTCCTCACGTCATATTACTTTGAAATTCATCTATATTCAAAACGTTTGTATTAAACTACATAGGATCTGATCTATAAAAGTTTGATGAACTAGCCAAGTTTCAAACCTCATTACAGTCAACTTTATAATTATGTATCACATCACAAATTCATAGCAATTTAAGGACGTACAGATATTAACTAACGACAAAATAGTCTAAATTACTAATTTAGATGTCCAAAAATCACATAATTTTATTTCTCACCCACAAATTTCACAATTTTATATCTACCTACGTATGCAACCTTATACAAAAATAACAATAAACATACTCGTTTAATTAAATTGATTATTGACGTGCTTTAATATCCATAGGTTAAATGTATGGGTATTTAGCATAATTTCAATTGCAATTAATGTAATAAATACCAATATGGGAAAAAGAATAAAAATCAACCTTCAAATTTATTATTTTCTAAATGTTAAGAACGTAATGTTCTTATCTTAGATTATTTAGTAGGATTTGGAAACCGAAAACTTTTATTCAAATACAGATAATGATCAGAGAAAATTTTACCTATTCAATAATACATAAAGGAATAGGTAAAAGCTGTTTTATATTATTTATTTACGTTGAGTCCAACCTGTAATACGCGACCGGTGTCCTAAAATTTTAAACGTAATCAATTTTCTCATAACTCATTATTACTGTTCAAATGGGCAACCTTTTTCAGTTAAATGTGTAAATTAACATAAATATATAACTTTATTGATTTTCCATTACACATAGTCCGTGTTCCAATAAAATACTTAATCCTAAAATGTGTATACAAATCGTATTTAATTCATAATTAGTTTTCCAAATATAATTGTCAACGTTGATCCACGATCAATATAAAAAAAAATGGTTAGCCGCACAGGTTTATAAAGCTATTTGTTTATATAACATACAGTATGTAATTTTATTTCCATTAATTGAAAACTAACACACACACATTTATAGTACCAAACCAAATACATATTTAGACACATACTTGTAAACACACAAAGGATAATTTGTTTCTCCTGCTTTTTTTTACCCTTACAAAGTAGTTTTTTTTTCTTTTTGAGATCCTTACGCTTTTTTTTTTAATAGAAATTTTATCAAAATCCAGAATATAGAATAAATTTGTTTACCCGTCTGATGTTATTTCCACATATCCTGGCAGTGAATTAATACTGTCACATTTTGACGTTTTATCTTGGATACAATTTTCTATGTCAGATCCCAAAATTTTTCTTATGTTTCCACATCGCAAACACTTTAAGCACTCGGTTGGATTTATTAAATTACAATTTTTGCAAGTCCACTGGAGTACAGATGCAATTGTACCCATTGTTATTGAATACAAACATGGCTAAATAAAACTATAATGTAGTATTATAAACTATAAATTTAGGGTTTACTTTACTATTTTATAAATTATTTTAAACAATTTTCACTCCATTAAATTTTTTTTTTTTTAAGATATACTTTTTTACACAAAACACAATCAAACAGCTGATCCGCCATATTAGTGGGTTGAAAAAAAATGTTAATTTTTTTAAGGGTGGAATTGAGTACGTTTTATATCTAATTTAGTACATCAAACATAGTTCTAAAATGAGTGCTTTGCAAAACATTTTAGAACATATTTTAAAGAAAAATTAATTTGATGATGTCCGTGTGCTCGCTCTATTGGGAAAAAAAAGCGAATCCTATCTAGGTTTTTTAATTGGTACGAAAGTCCAATCTTCATAATTGCTTCCTTAATTTAATGCAATCGAATGAAAAGGATTTCCTTCTCCCAATAAATTTTAGAGTTCAATCTGTATCGCTAAAATTTTAAGGAAACAAAAAAAAAGTTAAACTACATTGTTTTATTTCAACATACATTTATTTCAAATATTAATTTAAATTAAAAATAATAATAAGACTGAAACATATATTTTAAATTTAATCCATAAAAATTAAAATTATTCATTAAAATTAAAATTTTAATTCTAATTTTTTTTTTTGTTATTATTTATAATTTATGTATGGAGGAGTAAGTAATAGTCATTTATTCAATTTTTGTAGTAAGCCTAATTTCCATAAAATGTATGTAGGTAATAATTATATGTATTTAAAATATATATGTATATAAAAAAAAAAATTGAAATATTTATGGTTGACTCTAATCCTATTTAATTTATATTATTATTATTATATTCAATATTTAATATCGCATATTATTTCCAAAAGGTCGATGTTTCATACGTCTGGCTCGTTGAGAAGAACGTTGGCCCTGAAATATTTGCCGTGAAGGACTACCAGAATCTATATTCCTAACGTTAATTTGTAAATTTCGACCACCTTAAACACAAAATTTTGAAGTCAGTATACTTATAAAATTAGTAAACAAAATCAAAAGTAATCTGCGGATCTGCGGATTTATCACAATTCAAAAAGGAAATTTCTATTTGGCAACATTTTAAGTAGTATATTCAGAGTGCAAAAGCCATCAACAATAATAAAAAAAAATCATTTGCCTTTATATCGTAATTCCATTTATATTTATGCAATTACATTTCTAATTAAATGACATGAGTTTTTTTTTTTTTTAATTTATAAAATTAAAATTAATTAAAATGAAAACGCAAAATTGAATAAATTTTTTTTTTTTAAACAATTTGATTAATTAAAATATTATTAATTGGAAAGTATTTAAATATTTTATGTATTACATGTAATATTTTAATTACCGTTTTGAAATGTGTGAATAAATCCACAGACACATAAATTACGACTTACTCGTACCGCCACGATGCTGGGAATCGCCCCAAATTATTGGGGCTCGATTAGCTCGGTTATTGTGCCGCCCGCCTCGACGTTGACTTGAACCAGATCCGCGAGTTGAACGAGATCTGGTATTACTGCTCGGGGATTGGGTTGCTTCTGCTTCACGACCTTCTTCAACCTGTTTAATTTAAATGAAAAACAGATTACATAAAATTATTTAATGGATTAAAATCTGTTTATTTAACTACTCACAATTATGCCCATGATCCCATCGGCTCCCGGTGCTTTTTCGCCTTCTGAACTAACGCCATCAGCTCCTTCGCCCTCGTCTATATCGCCGCTTTCATTTTTGTCTGTATCCCGATCATCGTCGGGCGCATCCGATGTAGTTGCGTCATCGTCCATATCATCTTCGCCTGATGCACCTGTAACCATAATTTCAGGAACTGATACAGCATCACTACGACTTGATCCAGCGACAACTTCTTGCTGTTGTGCATTACTCGACGAGCCCTGTTCATTTTCACTGGAAACAGATTCAACTTTTTGTGGAGTATTCAACATGGATCTACTGTTTACTTCGTCTAGTTCATTTAAATCAACTCGCGTATCATCCATACCGTCATTGGGAGTTAGAGACGATGGTCCTGGAATTGCACGAGGTTCCGAAAATGTGAATCTCGCGGCATGAGGAACCTGAGAATGTGGTGAACTGACGGCCTCACTAAAGCCATCACTGCGTCTTGGCGTATATAATGTAGGAGTACTTGGAACAATACTATCATCACCCGATTCCTCGTAACCCTGTTGAAGTAAAACTAAATGCGATGCTTGAGCTTGTCGACTATGAGGACTATTTTGCCGAGCTGTTGACGAACCAGGTGCATCACTTCCACTACTTATAGTTTGAATTTGTTGTGTTTCTGATGAATTTTGTGTGGACGCAACAGGAACATCTGAACTTCCTATTTGACTTATTACAACACTTTCCGATCCACCATCTGGAGCCACATGTATAATGCTGCCCGATTGATTTGGAACCTCACTACTGTCGTCCACCTCCACCTCATTGTTATCAGACTGTACATTATCCTCATCGATATCAGGTCCTTCTCCTTCATCATAATTCGCCATTTCCTGTTCTTGCTCGTAAGATTCCTCCATTTCATAACCATCGCCATTATCAGCATCGTCCTCAAAAGGACCATCATCTGCTTCGGCATTGCCCTCATCGACCATGCCATCATCATCATCCTCTGAATCGACAACTATTATATCGTCCTCTTGATCCCGTTGTGAGGAAGTCGGAACTTGATATTCAACCTCGATTCCTGATTCACTTACACCTTGAAACGCTTCACTACCTTGAGCACGTGGCCTTTTAACTTGTACTTGTTTATCAGATTCGTCATTATTTCCAGTTGAACTGTCACCTTCAATGTCACGTGGGCGTTTATGTGCTGCCTGTGTGGTAGTCACTGTGTTACTAGATGATGCTTGATGATGACTACTAATGGCCGCAGGCTTCAATTTAAGAAAAATATTCGTTAAAAATCTGTAGGTTAACGAAGGGAACATTCTGTGATCAAGCAATTAAGTAGTGATAAATGAAGAGGAAATATATGTTTAGGAATTTGGATCTAAATTAATCAGAGACCAAGAATATAAAGTACAAAGATTTTAAATTGGGAAGCGTGAAAACTACTTTAGGATTTTAGAAAAAATAAAATAAAATGCTTCATATAACTTACCGTTGTTGAAGATGTTCCCGAAGTACTTGGAGCTTGATTAACTTCTTGATTCGAAACTGGGGCTGTTGATTGTGGAGGAACTACATTTTGTTGAGCACCTTCAACTCTGGGCGATACTAATGCTACGGCTTGTTGTTGCCCACCTGTTACAATTATTTGGTTCGATGGTGAATCATTATTAATGGTTGGAATACTTTCAGCTTCTTGGGAACTTTCAGCATTTGCGGCTCCGGACCCCATTGGTGGTACTGCGGCAACAACTACAGCTGCAGAACTGGTGGCTGGCATATAATCTGTATGCGAACTAGTTGGTGACGAAGACAATGCTTCACCAGAATTATTTCCTGTAGTGTGTACTTGTTGCTGAGGCGGAACAAGAGCCGTTACGCTTCCAGTTGAACTACTTCCTTGTACTGAAGCAATGTTACTAGTTTGGCTGGTTGGAAGAACAGCTGCTGTTCGACTATTTTGTATGGGGCGAATACTAGCTAATGGGGGTTCTCCCCGCCAAGGTGTAACTGTTGCCGATTGTTGGCCACTAGGTCCTGCCATTGGTTTAACATTGGCGGTTCGCGGGCTATCGGTGGTCGCCTTTTCAATAGGATTTGAGCTTGTCGATGGTTTTGAGCCTTGTAATTGACGATTCAATTGGTTAATGATGAGCAAAAGGCTTTCATTCTCTCGTGTCAAACGGACAATTGTTTCCTGCTTCTCCTTATCTTGCTCGGTATGCTGAATTTCAATACGACTGATTCGCGTTTCAAATTGAGTTTTTAATCCGTTGATTAGTAGGTCGCTCTCTTCGCGATTTTGTTCAATATTTTGCAATTGTAATTTTGCTGCAGCTAATTCACGCGTAACTGTGTTTTTATTCTCGGTCAATGACAAAATTCGCGTCTTGGCCTCTTTTAATAGGTTTTTGTTCTTTTCCTCCTTTTCGGCGCTTCCCTTTAATAATTCATTGGCTTTGCGTAAATTTTCATTTTCCTCTTGTGCTGACAATATTTGAGCGTTCAATTCATTAATCTTTTCTTGAATCATTTTATCTGCATCCGATTTTGCGGCGGTTGTACTTGATTCGCCACCAGGATTTGAGAGCGCCTCATCCGTTTTTTCACCATCTTTTACTGGATCCTTATTCTTTAGCTCAAAGAATGAATCTTTATAACGCTTAGCAATTTTACGTATTTGAATTTCTTTGTTCTTGGCCTCGGCAATTTGAGCATCTTTGTTATTTAACTCATCTGTAATTTTCTTAATTTCATCATCCTTTAATAAAACATTATTCTTTAATTCAATTATTTCATGCGTCATACGATTATTGGTTTGTTTCAACGTATTAAGGTCTTCCTGATATTTCTTGCAATCGTCTTGAGATGCACTCAATTGTTTGGTTAAATTTTGCAATTCGGCGTCCAGACGAGATTTCTCTGTTTTGATTGTGGCCAATTCATCGGTGGTTTTCTTTAATAATTCCTTCTCGGCGGTCAGCATCTTGGCGAGACTTTCCCGTTCGGTTTGTAGACGTTTAAAATCTTCAGGGCTTGTTTTATTAGATCGTTCCACAAGTAGATTTGCCCTTTGTCGCCAACGTGTCGCCTCAATACGTAATGAAGCGTTTTCGGCGGTTGCTGCATCCGATCTAGCTGATAATTCACGATTTTTCTCTTGTAACGGGAATAGTTCATCTTCAACCTTGGTTACACGATCCGTAAGCTCTTGTACTTTTTTCGATAATGTGTCACGCTCTTCTCGTAGAATACGATTACTATCGGTTATAGCATTTAACGTTTCAATTTTACGCAAAAGTTCTGCATGTTTTGTAGCTGTAACCACTCCAACATCAGTTTTGGTGCGCTCTTGTTCTAATGAATTCATTGCTTCTTCTAATTTAGTTTGAAGTACTGATTGCTCAGATTGTAAACGTGCAGTTTCGGAACGTAGAATGTCTACCTTAGCAACCGCAATATCTTTTTCTCTGCGTAGATATTTAACAATTTGTAAAAGTTGTTCGGACGATTTGATTTCTTCTTCATTTAATGTTTTATTCATAAATGAATCACTCATCTCGACATCACCGCCGCCATTATCGGGCGTATCATTTGTTGAAGTCGAACTAATCGACACTGCAGCTGTGACCGAAAGCTTAGTGCTCAATACTTGTATTTGATCGTGGAGTGCCGCATTTTGACTATTTAGATCTTCAATTCTCTGTTCCAATTGTTCACGTTCAGAACTGATGAGTCGATCTTTCTCGTCCCATCCCTGGCTGGTCATATTTAATACTTCAACAGCTTTATCACGCTCTGCTTTAATACCGCTAACTTGCTCTGCTATCCTGTTTAATTCCTCCTTGAGTTTAGTCATAGCTTGTATATCAGTGGAATGTTGAATCATTTCATTGGCATATTTATGCTCAGCGAGTTGAAGATTAGACGACAGATTATTATTTTCTGATCGTAGCTCACGCAATTCACGATTATTCTCATTTAATTTTTGGAGTGCATCTTTTAGCTCCAATTGGGCTTTGTGCAATTGGGATGTAGTATCGCCACTATTTAATTGAGCTCCGGTAATTTGAAGTGATATTTCTGTTTCTAATTCTTCAATTCGCGTTTTATATTCAAATTCGATTTTCTTCAATCGGACTAATTCATGTTCTAATTGTCCTTTCTCTTCTGAATATTTATCGTGCAATTCTTTTAACTCTTTTTCGGATGAATTAGCCAAAGTGCAATATTGTTTAACATGTTCCTTTGTATTTTCTAATTCTTTTTCCAGAATGGCTAAATCGGATTTAGTTTGTTCATATTTCATCTCCATTTCTCGCGCTCGCTTATTTGCTTGAGCAATTGGATTATCATGTAAAGAAGGGGTTAGGCTTTCCTGTAATTTTTTACTCAAATCTTCAATTTGTTGGGATTTCTCGAGATTTTCTTGTCTGATTTGTTCCAATTCTGTGCGCAATTTATTTGCCTGGATCATTTCATCTTCCATTTTTTGTTTGGCTGTTTCAGTTTGTCGTTCCAAATGTACGGTCAATTCTCTGAATCTATCTTGTTCTTCTTGTAGGCGTCGTCGTAGAGCCGAACATTCTCGTGTTAATTCATCTAATCTAGATTCCATTCGCATACGTCCTTCAGTTTCCGATCTTTCGAAACTGGCCTTAATCATTTCCAAATTATTTAGCAATAAATTTTGATTTTGTCTTTCGCGATTTAGAACCTCTCGTTCCATTTGTAGGCGGGATTCATTATCACGTAATATTTGACACTCTTGTTTCAAATGATCGACAGTTACCTCATATCGTGATGCTTTTGATTGGGCCGAGAGTGCCTCGTCTTTAATATGCATTATAGTTTGTTCATGTTTAATAATACTATTCTCGTAGTTTTTATTGCGTTCCTCTAGGGCCGAAATTTGTTTTTTATAGGCCGCTACATTTTTTTGAATTATTTTCAATTGCTCTGTGGAAAATTCAGATTGGGACGACAAACGGCAATTGGTTGATGTTAATTCGCGCATTTCGTTCCGCATCGAATCAAACTGTTCGTTAACCATTTTCTCATTCGTTAGCTTTTCTTTGCGATAATTTTCGTATTCCTCTTTTATAGCTTTTAATTGAGCAACAAGATCTTTGATTTTTTCTTCCAGTTCAGTAACTTTTTGTTTATCACGACCGTGTTCTTGAGATGAAGAAATACTGCTGGACGACGCTAATGGCATATCTTCTTCCATTTGCAGATCGTCACCACCATTTAAAGATGCTCCATCAAATTGTCCTGTTTTGCTGGCATTCTTTACACTGTCGTAATATAATTTTTTGTATCGCTCTTTTTGCTGCATACAATTCGAAAGCATTTGGTTTTGGGCCTCTTGTGCTTCTTGCAACTCTTTGATACGCTTGGTGTACGTTTCGATTTTGGATATGTAATTTTCTTGTTGCATATTTATATGACCCTGATCCATTTCTTCTAATTTGCCCGAAAGATCACGTACAATATTTATAAGATTTTGATTTCTCTGTTGAAGTTCTTCAATATTTGAGAAAGTTATCAATTGCTTAGTGATGACTTCTTCAGCCGACATGTCCGATGTTACAGATTGTGCTGTTTCTGAAACAAAACCGCCACGTATCTGTTCAATTTCTTTTAATAAGAAACATACTTGTCGCGATACGTCAGATAATTCTGTTTTTAATTTTTTATTTTCCCTTTCGAAATAATTTACTTTAGCTAAAGCGTCGTTTAATTCTTCACGTGCCTCTACTCGCTCCGCAATCATGTTCTCAATTTGTTGTTTCATTTCAGTATTAGTCTCGAATAGATTTTGATGCTCGATCGCTTGCTTTTGGAATTTCGGCGCATTTTCTGCTACTTCTTGTAGTATACTATTTATTTGAATTAATAATCGGGCATTTTCCTTTTTCTTGAGTTGCAACTCTTCCGAGGTTTTTACGTAGACTGAATAAATTTCGGTTAGTGACATACCTGATTTAATTAAGCGGCTGCTGGCGGCTGCAGTTGGGGCTATATTTTGAATTGCATTCTCTATATTTTCTTCACGTGTCACTTTAAGCAATTCATTAGCATGTCGAAGTTCTTCGTGTAATGCCTCAATTTTTTTATCCTTTTCTTCTAACTCTTCTGCATGATTGGAATCAGATTGTTTAACTTTCGTTTCCAAAACTCCATATTCGTCGGTTGCTTCATTTAATAATTTTTTCAGTTCTCCAATTGCAGCACTTAGTTCATTAATTTGATTTTTACAATCATCACTTGACTCTTTATAGAGTTCGGCTAACTTTGTTTTGGCTACTAGTTCCTTTTTATAGTTATCCATCATTTTTGTGACTTCTTCGCTATGTTTGAATAATTTTGTGTTCAAATCTTCGGCTTTCAATGTAAGCGAATTGTTTGTTTCGCTCAATTGAGCGTTTATACTGTTGGTTATTTTTAATTCTTCAGTCTTTTCATTTAACTTTGTTTCGAGCGATAATACGCGTAAGGTGTGTTCCCGGCGTATAGATGCCAATTCAGCCATATTACGATTTAAATCATTATTCAACGTTTTAATTGTATTGTTTAATAAAGTTTTTTCTTGGTCCATGCGCTTCTCTTTGTATTCCAAGCTGACTTCTTTACTTTCAATTTCGTCAAGTTTAGCTAAAGCTTCACATTTTGTATTGATTGCGGCATTTAGCTGGGTCTCTAATGTTAAAACATCAGATTGTAGCCGTTCCACTTCAATGTTTCGGCGTTCAATCATTTTTAAAAGAGAATCACGTTCGTCGACTGCCTCATTACGCTCTTTACGATATTCAGATGTTTCCTGTTCATATTTATTTACGGATTCGTGTAATGATTTGATTTCTTTTCGCGATGTATCCAACTCGTTTCGCAATTCATTTGAACTCTGCTGCGACTGTAGTAGTTTGGCTTCATAGTCTTCAACTTTTGATGTAAGTTCTACAATTTTCTTTTCGAATCCCTCGCGTAATTTTTCTATAATAGATATATTCTACATTATTACTGGGATATTTATTAAAAAGTAAAGCGAAATAAAAATGAGTTAAAAAAATTGTTCGCGAACAAAAAACATGTCAGACTCGTCTCGACATGTCGCTTCCATTCAGACATGATGCATTACATATTTTACCGAGGTTTCAATTTATTTATGTACAGTTCAAAACATATAAATGTAATTGAAATTTAGTTTAAAGTAAATATTTTTATTGTTTATTATAATACTTTGCTTACCAATATCAGATTTTTTTGTTTCGCACAAAGCTTTTGATGTTATATACTCCTCGAATTTTTCAACAAAATATGAATCCAATTTCTTGACAATATCGGCCGGAATTTTCTCTAATTCATTGCCATTTAAAATTTTATTTAATATCTTCTCTTCGTTTAGCTCCATGGTGAATTATTACGTTTAATATGGTATTTAATTAAACGAAACACCGCACGCATAACATTAGAGTAGTCTATGTTAAAAGGTTAGATTTATAATTGTAGTTAAAGATTGATTATGGCGGCGATTTTTAGCGTGTTGTCGGATGAAGTTTGTTAAATTGTATTCACAGTTTAATTTAGTAGTACCACTAGTAAAATAATGTTGCCACACAAACAATTGGGAAATTTGCGAGGGTATCTAGCGCTCGGTTATCTTACTAGAGTATAGTATTTTAAAAAAAAATTAATAAATCAAAAATTTGTCGTTTTTTACAACAAGCGTTGTAAGAATTTGGTTTGGGTCATAGAATCAAAACTATGTAATTAACTAAAGATATCGCTTTTTCTCCATATTTCATTCTATACTTTTTTTTATAGATTATAACAAAAATGACTATTTTACAATTTTTATCGTTCTGTTTTGCAAAGAACGCCATACACTTTTATGAGTAACATTTTCATTAAAATAAAATAAAATTCAAAGCCGATTAGGGTTCGATACGTAGCTTAGGATTGTTGAATTTATGGTCGTATCGCAAGAAGTGGTTTTCTCCAGTTAAACACTTTTTTTTGAATAACCCAGAATTTTTACAATAATTGTTTTCCATTTAAATGAATAATTACTTCATTTAATATGTATCTTCCTAAATCTGTATTTCAATTACTATCGATTGCACTAGAAATAATGATGGGTTTATAGGGTTCAACTAAAAAATTCGTTATCATTTAAATTATTTATTGCCGTAATTAGTTAAAATTTGTATAAAGTGCAAATGTGATATGCATATACGAGCCTAATACATTACTTTTTCCGTTTACATAGAAAAAAGAAGCATAAGGTTTATCGAGTTCTATTATTATATATGTATAGTGAGTGCATAAGCATATTAAGAAATTTGTCCGATGTCGTTAAATCCGGTCAGCCGCGGATATATGGATCAGATGTTAGCCCTAATGTGTAAAAAACCTGAGATTAAAGGACGATTCTAATATTTGAATTCATCGATCAAGCACTGGAGTAAGAGAGGTTCTACTTCTCAACTGCGTTCAAGTTGATTTGGTTTAATATCTGTGTTCTTAACTCCATATAAGAAGAGGGTGATCTGAGAAAGGGTAGGATGATCGTAGAGATGTTAATCAAATTAAAAAAAGATTGGGTCTGTTCGAATTCGTGCAGCTGCCGAAATGGTCTTAAGGTTGTTATTTATTTGGAAATTCTTTATATTATTGGAAAGCACTTAAATGGTGTATATGGAGTCGAGGAGGATATAGACAATAACAGCAGTCACGATGACGGATTAAGTGGAGAATGCAACACACTTCTGGACACAGAAAAAATCGATGTACGTCTCATCACGGAAACATAGTTCACTAGACAATCAATCATTAAATTTAAAAATTATCAAATATATCACACTATTCACCATGGAAACACTGCTAAATGAGGTAGTGCTGTTATAATTAGAAATAGTATTCATCACTATGAGGAGTTAAAATATGAAACGGAAGAAATACAAGCAACTGCTGTTATTGTCAAGTCCAAAAGTAGTTCTATTTGTATTGCTAGTATTTACTGCCAACCGAAGCACTCAATGAAAGAAAAAGATTATCTCGAGTTCCTCAGTAAATTAGGAAAACGATTTGTGGTGGAGACTTGGAGGAGACTTTAATGCAAAAAATGTCCACTGGGGATCCAGATTAACAACGACTAAGGGTAAAGAACTCCTAAAAGCTATCAGAAAATGCAGTTATGAAGCCCTCTCAACTGGAAAACCAACCTACTGGCCAACTGATCCAAACAAAGTACCAGATCTGATTGATTTCTTTATAATAAAGAACATATCTGTAAATTATGTACAAATAGATGAAAGTCACGACTTAAACTCTGATCATTCACCAATACTTGTAACGTTAAGTGAAAAAATCATTCAGAAAGAAAGAAATCCATTCCTAGTAAATAATCACACTAATTGGGCATGCTTTAGACTATCGCTAGAAGAAAAAATTAACTTAATGGTTCCATTAAAGACTGAAGAACAATTAGACAAAGAAGTTCACAAATTTGTAAACGATATACAGCAATCAGCTTGGGAAAATACTCCTGAAATTAAAACGAAAATCAAGGGAAACAACTACCCTATGGAAATTAGGGAACTCCTCGCAGAAAAAAGAAGAGCGAGAAGAGTATGGCAACAAACAAGGGCCCTCCAAGATAAAACTCATTTGAACAATCTCACTCAACAATTAAGAAGAGAGGTCAAAGAATTGAAAGATGAATCAATCAGCAACTATTTAAGAAAATTAACTAATGATAACAGTACTGATTATTCTCTTTGGCAAGCAACCAAAAGAATCAAAAGACCAATAATGCAGATTCCCCCAATAAAAATATCAGGTGAGAAATGGGCTAGAAATAATGAAGACAAAGCTCGAGAATTTGCCGAACACCTCGAAAAAATATTCCAGCCACATGAAGACCAAACGTTGGAAGCCGAGATAATAACTGAACAAGCTGTGCAAGAAAGTAAAGAAATCCTACCCACAACACCAAAAGAAGTCATGCGTGAGATAAAAGCTAATATGAATACGAAAAAACCTCCCTACTATACACTTATGATCTTCCTACATTAGAAAACAACACAGTGGCAACTTTTGCAGATGATACGGCGATCTTAGCTGTTGGAAAAAGCAACGAAGAATCAACACAGAAGTTACAATCAGCTATAACTCAAATATAAAAATGGACAAAAAGATGGAGAATAAAACTAAATGAAGCTAAATCAGTTCACATCAACTTTACAAACAGACGAATCGAACATATTCCGATTACCATAAATCGGGAAATAATACCGCATGCGAACACAGCTAAGTATCTCGGCATGACTCTGGATGCTAAACTACGATGGAAAGCACACGTCAAGAAGAAAAGTGAAGAATTAAGACTTAAATACAGAAAAATGTATTGGCTGATGAAAAGGAACTCTTTTTTATCAACATACAACAAGCTTCTGCTTTATAAGCAAATATTGAACCGATTTGGATATATGGTATTCAGCTTTGGGGTTGTACCAAACAGAGCAACGTAAATATCATCCAAAGATATCATTTTCTATTGGGGTTGGCTTTGACTTTCAAGTCAACTTGAATCTGTTTTTTGTAAAATTTTGTAAATTTATTGTAAATTTTTTAATTTCTAATCTGCAACCGCCGTTGTGGTTTATCGATAAGGAAAGCGCAGCAAGACTCGGGAATTGCGGTCTATTTGGAAAATGCAGAGATTCAAATGTGGGAAATCCTGATGCAATAATTCGAGATGAAGATGTGGACTGCCTAATTGAAATGAATGGCTGGTGCTGTGATTCCGGCGTTAAAGGACAGTGTAATTGTCATATTATGTTATCCAAATCTTTTGGTGCATCTCTGGTATCAATGAGCTCATGCTCAAAACAGAATGTGCCAAAAGCTTGTATTCAATTCAAAATTATAATAAATAAAAAAAATAAATAAAATAAATAAATAAATAAATAAAGATTTCAGAATATGGTATTAAGGAACATCGTTGATGCACCTTGGTATGTCAGGAACAATGACCTTCATAGGGACCTTAAAATGAACCTCATCTTAAATGAAATCCAGGAAAAAGCACGGAGACATGAAGAAAGGCTCCGCCAACATGTGAACATTGAGGCAATTCAGCTCCTAAGCATCACGAATTTAGTACGTAGACTTAAAAGAACCAAACCTTTTGAGCTGGTGTGATTGTTAGTTTAAGCAGCATTATGCTGATCCACAAATCCCGCATCGCATAAAGCGCTTTACCCACTGAAAAACAAAAAGAAAAATTGGATTTAGTTTTTTCGATAAAATTGCCAAATTTTATTTAATTTAATGCTTTGTTTTCGTTAATATCTTCTGGTTCTTGACCAAATGTATAATACTATTTTCAATTTAAAAAATTCAAAAAAACTTTTAATTGGCTGAGCAAAAAATTATTTAGAACTGAAAAAGTTTAATCTTCATTTTTCAGCAGATTCAAATTTTTTTTGAATTTTTAAATTTGATACATTTGGTCAAGAACCAGAAAATGTTGTCGAAAACAAAGCAATACATTTGGAAATATATCGAAAAAACTAAATCCGATTTTTCTTTTCGGTTTTCAGTGGGTAAAGCGCTTAAGTCTTGTTTAAATTCTGGAAGTAAAATTTAACCTAAAAAAACACTTAAGATTTGATTTACACATAAGATTCAAAAAATTAAAAAGTGGCAAAAAACATAAATTTCGATATTTAGTAAGAACCTTGCCAGATATTGAAAATGTTGGATTACACAATCGGTTTGAGGTTTTCGACCAAATTTCACTCAAAATCTTATTTGAGTTGAAATCATAAGAAGAGAATTTTTTATGATGATAAAATGCAGTTTATTTTGTTACAAATATATCATTAAAAATATTGGCGAAATTAACAAAATATATTTTTTAAATTTTGTCCCATTTGTAATTTTTATATTTGGATTCTGTCGTATCTGGATTTTGTCCTATTTGGCTTTTCGCTTATGGATTCTTAAAATAATTTAAATTTTGTACCTTTAGGATTTGTTTTTGGATTTATCGATACACATGTCGAATTCAACTACCCAAGTTCCAGAGCTTTAATTAACATATTTTGAAAATCCCATTTCCATCGTAGATACACACATATTGAAATTCATCATAAACGGTTATAAAACGCCAAATTCCACCCTATGGCCATGTTCCAGAATATCAGCTAACTATTATTTTATAATCCCATTTCCATCGTACATAAATAAATGTTGAACTAAGTCCAAATCGGTTAAGAAAAAACCAGCAAGTTAGGCCTAATTGGCCAAATTCAAACTTAATTAAGATTTTAGAAATCGGTTTAATTCAAATTTGACCCTTATTCCAGAATTGTATCGAAAATTCATTTTAGCATTCCAGCGAACACTTTTATCTTTACAGGGAAATGTGACGAAAAATAAATTGTTTTCATTATGTTCTTTCATTTTTATCTACGTATTCAAAATGTATGGTGTTTTCGATGGCCTACTTAGTGAAAATTATACGTTTTGAATAGATAATTTGGCACCAATACAACAATAAACGAGTGTACGAAACAAACGCAATATTGTATTATTCGGGCTTCGTATTACATTTTTGTTGGTTTTGTTTCAAGGTAAAATTTAGGAGAGCCTTTAAATTCTCCTTTTAATTTTTGCTTATAGAAAATACGAAAGATAGAAAGAGGCATTCCAAAATATTAGAAGTTTATATGATTGTTTCGTTGAGCTCGAAATTGAAATCGAGGAAAAATCGGTTTTATTTTTAGTGAACATTTGTATTTCATACAAATTACTCCTCTATTAATATTATGCTCAGTGGCGATACCCTATCCATGTATATATATCGCTGGCCTCAACATGCTGAATACGCCCAACACACCTTTGTCGTTAAAATATCTGCTATTTTTGTAAGCGACATGACGATTAATTGGGCTATTGGGAATAATTGGTTGCGTACGAAACATTCGATAATTTTGACATTTGTTTTACCTATTTGTTTTGACGCCGTATGGAGTTAATACTTTGATGGTTTTCAAAAACTGATTAATTAAATAGAATAACAAACTATTCTTAATGAAATGTCGAGTTTATCAGGCGTACGAGTCAATACTTTTAATGAGAATTTTTTGAGTGAATCGGATCAAGATGCTAACAGCGTACTAACCGAGTTGGATAAAGGTTAGTTTTTCCAGGAATTTGTTGAAATTAAAAATATTTATTGAATTTTGTCTTTTGCTTTAGGATTACGATCACCTAAATTAGGTGAACAATGTGAGGCAATCGTGCGATTTCCAAAACTTTTCGAAAAATATCCCTTTCCAATTCTCATCAATTCTTCGTTTCTGAAACTTGCCGACTTTTTTCGGATTGGATCAAATTTACTACGACTTTGGGTGCTTCGGGTGTGCCAGCAAAGTGAAAAACATTTAGATAAAATTCTAAGCGTAGAAGAATTTGTTAAACGAATTTTTATGGTAATCCACTCCAACGATCCGATTGCTAGATCACTTACGTTAAAAACTTTGGGTGCTGTAGCCGGAATTATACCAGAACAGCAACAAGTACACCACGCAATCCGTAAAGCGCTAGACAGTCATGATGCAGTTGAGGTGGAGGCGGCTGTACATGCAAGTGTACAATTTGCAGCACAATCGAAAACGTTTGCTATTAGTATGTGCTCCAAAGTGGCGTCTATGATCGAATCGTTACAAACTCCGATTAGCATGAAACTGCAATTGATACCTGTTTTGAGACATATGCATCACGATGCCAATACTGCAGCCCTCGTAAAAAGTATTTGCACTGCTCTTCTCCCAAAATATCCGTCTGAAAGTTTCGTGGTCGTTATACTGGACTCGTTGACACAGTTGACGTGTGCAACTTTAATCGATATTCCAGATCAAGTAAACCTCCTATTGACATATCTACGGGATCCACGTAAAAAAGTCCGTTTTCAAGTTTTACGGTCGCTTCAAGCTCTATCGGAAAAAGGAGCACATCTATGGCCTAAGGGCGCTCAAATGAGTTTAATATCGATCGCAATGAAATGTAATGATTTGGGAAATGAACAAAGTTTAGTTCTATCAGTTGTACATACCCTAACTAATTGCCCAGTCACATGCCATTCGCTACTGAATGAAGAACAGGAGTTAGTTTTAGAACTATGCTCATCTTGTCTAGTATTGGAACATCATACAGCTGCAAGTCAAGCTTTAGCAATTCTGACTAGTCTGGTTTGCTATTGGTAAGGACTTATATTGATTAAATCTAGTTTCTAGATAAAGATTTATATTGATTAATAATATTTTATTAATTTATTTCAGTAATACAGAAGGGATTGTACCACCGGCAACATATGTAAACCAAATAAATTTACATTTGGAGAGTTTAATCTATTCATCGCTTACCAATCCCAAGTTGCATAAAGAACTTTCAACATATTTGAAGTGTGGAATCAAACTCTCCGAAAATAACATTAACTTTGGCAAGGAATTTACAGAATTGATCGGAAGCGTACTCACAGAAGATTTTGAGTATCCTCCGCCTCATTCAATATTATTGTGTGAAACATTGGGGGCTCTTTGCTCACAATTCTGTAGCAGACGTTTTTCGGCTGAAAATAGTACCGAACCATTTGTATTCGATGATTTGCTTTGGCGATTATTAGAAAAATTAGAGAAAATGGTGGAGAATGGACAGTGCCAGAATCAAGCGCATTTAATTGAAATCCTTTCGGCTGTTTGCCTACAATCTATGCTCGGGTCATTTATGATTAACCCAATATTGGAAATATTTCATAAAGTGTTAAACGTCACGAATGGCTGGACACAGTATCGTATTGCAAGATCAGCATCACGATATGGACAGCATTTTTTGGCGGCAATAGTTTATCAAAAGCTTTCGAATTATGTTTCATTAGAGAAATATCATTTCTTTCTTCTAGCCCTCTCTCAAATTTCAAAAGCTGAATGTATTCTTATATATGGGTATAATTTTGAGGATTTGGTAAAAAATTATCAGCTTCTCGATGCCAAAGGACATTTAAGTAATGCCGTTGAATTGAAATTACCCCTCGTCGAGCGGTTAGATAAGGTTGTAACACTTTATTGGAAGGCATTGGCTACATTAAGAGCTAGTTCATCGCCCGCACATCCTTTAAATTTTCAATCTGAGTACGTAAAGTTACGTGGGCAATTTTTAGAAGCGCTTTTGAATGTGGTCATCATAAAAAATACTCATTCAATGACTCCACCACCGGCGATCGCACAGACTCTTGCCCAAAATTCACGAGATCATTTACAAAAATTTGGTCATGTCACGAATCAGTTGCGAAAATTTGTAAAAGTTTTAAAAACGCTCGAAGAAAGTTATTCTTTGTTGTATAAATCGGCATTCGATGCGGATCCATGTACACTCGAGCATTTAGAAGTGATCAAGCATATTACTTGCTTATTCGCTTATTCTGTCGAGGTGATCTGTTTTGTGTCACCATCGGATAATCCAAATTTACCAATTCAAATGAATTATCCCGAAACAAAATTCGCGCTCAACTTGTGCTCGAAAATTATGGATAAATTTGCAAATCTTCCCAATGAGACGGGTAACATGAAAACTATAACAAGTCGGCATACTGATGTAATTCTAAATGAAATAGATATATTAACTCGGACCCCAATTTGTATGCCTCGGTTTTTCTTTCAAATTTTACAGAACACTTCGATTAAGTTGTCGATAAGTCCACAGCCACGCGTTACTGGCGAACCTACAATTATACAGAATGGTTGTAATTTGGTGGTAAAAGTTGAAGGTGTTGTGCAACATTACGGGCGAAGGCCAAATCTTTTTAGAACCATTGATATGATTAAATTAACACTAGTCTCGCAATCAATGAATCCACCGCGCCCCAATGAAATGAAACCAATGAACGATACACTCACTTTGACTCAGAATGTTAAGCCTCATCGTGACTTTTTATCGGGAAGTTTTTTGTTGCCACTAGGCAATCAAAGTGTTGGTTCTTTTGGACCAAAAGGGGGACAGTGGCAAGTAACTTTAGAAGCTTGCGTCATCGATAGGGATGGCGTTATTTGGAATACGGGACCTAAAAGTACACTATCCGTGAGGGTTCCAGATGATCCGAATAGGCAGTTTCCTGATGCAATCATTACGCAACGCCGTCCGTACAATAATTACTAACATGTCAATTAAAACTATTTGTAAACAGAAATTTATAATAAAAGAAAATTTATACAAAAATCATCGTTTTTAATTACAAATTTCCGCTAATTACCTGCTCAAAGAAAATTTGATATCTTTCTGGATCATTAAATTGTCGAACATTCAGATGTAAAGTGGTTGCCAGTGGTATTAAAATGAAAACCATAAATACGATTTTTCTCGTCACGCTCCAATTTGGAACAATACTAACCAGTGGGTTCGGAAAATGTCCCATCCACATGTTAATGGATAACTTCAATATAACGCAAATTTATGGTAAATGGTATGAAATTCAGCACTCATTCTACTTGCCAGATTTAACATTCGGCTGTACTACCATCAATTTAGATGAACAGAATCCAACACAAATACAAATTAAATTAAAAACAGTTAATCAATGGACTGGAAATGGAGTGGAACTAAATGGCATTGCTAAATTAGAAAATTCTAATATTCCTAAGCTTGATTTTATTGTAAGTATTTATGTCTACTAAAATGATAATCTAATCGTTAAAATGTTAATAATTGGTTGTGGATTTTATGTATCTACGTAGTTTCAAACTAGAATGCCACCGGCCGTTGCTCGATTTTTACCTGGAAGTGGTTTGTATCAAATCTTGGACACTGATTACAAAACATTTATAATCCTTTATGCATGTACCAGCTATAATTTTGCGTATACTGATCAAATTTGGCTATTTGCTCGTGAACGTGAATTACTTGATGAAACGGTACAGAAGGCGAAATGGATTTTAGAAAGTTGGGGTTTAGACGCGAGTCGAATGTTAACACCAAAGAGTAAATTTTGTAATGAAAATTTGTAAATTGTATGTAATCAGTTCATTTAATAAAAATATCATCTTAATCTACGATTGAAATGTTTAATTTAGGGGGATACTACGAATTCTGCCGGTATTAACCGATCTAAACACAAAGTCATATTATTTTATCGGTTGAAATACGAGAATTTCTCCCATCGAAAATTCTTGAAACTATATAGCATACTGTATAATGAATATGTCACTTATTTATCGTAAAAACAAACCATATTACGGTTTTATGCTAATATACATCTTCATTTATGCAATAACACTAGCGCCCGCGCATTTCCCTCATTTTATGTAAAAAATTTTCCTGTATTTTCAGTCGTCTGAGGAAATTGTAAAAAAAGAAAAAATTATATGTATATATATATTTAGAATTCGTAGCCTTGAACTCTAATACAATAATTTTACTACGATAAAGTTGGGCGTTCTGTACCTATAAAACAAACAGTTCCTTGTTTTATAATTCCAATTATTCAAGTGGGTAAACCATTTCGATTTGCAAAACATAAAAATTTGTGTAAGTTCTATTTTTCTAAAATTAAGGTACACATATTATTTTGGAAAGGATTACAAGGGAATATAATACATAATAATTTATTTGTTTTCGTGTGCGTCTGGCATGTAGACAACCGATTTTTTTTTTCCTTTTCATGCAATGCATATTATTACATATACATAATATATTTACAACAAAGATATAATGAGTAATCGTTTTAATATATTACCCTTTATAAATACAGTTTAATCAACAACACCAACTATTCCAATGGATTTAAAAGGGCGTGTGGCTCTTATTACCGGAGCTGCAACAGGATTGGGACGAATGTTGTGTGAAGAATTTTTGCGGCATGGGACAAAGGTGGCTGCATGTGATTTGGATTCGGATGCCGGTGAATTGGCTGCCGAAGAGCTGGGTAATAAGTTTGGCAAAGATCGAATATTATTTTGCCATTGTGATGTGACTGATTATGTGCAATACGAAGAGGCTTTTCAGAGCACCATATCCGAATTTGGAACTATAGATATTGTGATAAATAATGCTGAAATTATGAATGATAAATTTTGGGAGTTGGAGGTTGACGTAAATTTAAACGGAACAATCCGTGGTACACTGTTAGCACAGCAATTTTTGGGCAAAGATCGTGGTGGCAAAGGTGGAATTGTTATAAATATTGGTGCTATATCTAGTGTGCGGCCGCAGCTATCAACGCCTATTTATTCGGCAACCAAACATGCTATTTTGGCACTATCGCGTTCTTGTGGCGATTCTTATCATTTCAATACAACGGGAATTCGAGTAATTGCGATATGTCCCGGGCCATTCGAAAACCAAAACTCTACACATAGCAGCCGATTTAAGACACCAACGCATGAAAAGGCATACCAGCTAGACATGAAAGGCATTATTCCTCAAAAGTAAACTATACTTACCTATACATACCTACCAGCCAAATAGAAAAATTTAAAATTAAATTATTTTTCGTTATTAATTATAGGATGGAACATTTCAGCAAAGGTTTAATCGATATTGTGAAATCAGCCAGCTCTGGTACAATTTGGGTGATAGCGAATGGTAAACAACCAACGGAAATACCTTACTCAAGTACAAATATTTAAATATATGTACATAAAGTGTTATAATATTAAAATAAGACAGTACAAGCAACATTTTCATGATACCAGACTTCAGTCATATTCTAAGAAATTTATATACATAATCTACTTTTATACTAAATCCATATTATATTTAGTAACCTTTCCTTACAAAAAAAAAAAAAAAACATCTCGGCTTTAGATAAGTTTAAGCAAGTTTAAGTTAACATATAAATTCGTCCCAATTCCAATTAGATCATCAATACACAGCTTGAAATTAACATAAAGATACATGGATATTTTCTTAAACATTTAATTTCTACCAAATTTTTATCGTGATTAAAAAGTAAATTAATTTAATTTATATAAATAACAATAGCTTAAGAATGATCCCAAGAAGATCCAGTTAAACTGATTTGTTACTGTGTGCTAAGCATACCGATTAGAATATTAAAAACATAAAAGGATATTACACCTTTAAGGCTTCACATCAATTTCATAATAAACTGGATGTAATCTTCCGTAATTTAGATAATTAATTAATAATACGCATTTTAATTTATAAAAATTTTTATCCCTAAAATGTAATTTTTTTATTTAAAATTAAATTAATAAAATAACGGCTTTATTCAGTATGGATTCTATGTTCTAATTTTTAAATTACCCCTCTTTCAAGTTTTTACATTTGCTTTACTTGAAATTATGATCTATATTTTCGACAAATGAATTCTGCTCGACGATTAAATGTCTCTTTGTATTATTATTGGTTTATTTCCGTTCAGAAAATGATTTAACGAAACCCTAACTAAAAGTTTTCTTGAAATCTAACTCCAACTCAAGCCGGTTTGAAGTTTGAACCGGCTTCCTCTTTCGACGTGATCTTTTACAAAATGTCGTCTGGTGTCAATGCGTTTGGATTGAATGGACAATTGATCAACCATGACAATATTAGGTAGCTTTGACTGTCCTCGAAAATTTTCGTCAGTTTTTCGAATTTATCACCAAAACCTTCTAAAAGTCGCCTCATTCACGCAAATCACACAAGTTTACCTGTTGCATGACCAACTGATTGCTTCTCCTTTAACGAAAAACACTTATCCGCTATTAGACTTTCTGCTAGTTCTAATCTTTGCTAAATTGGCATCTGCATTCGCTGAACCTGCACATGCTCGCTGCTTTTAAATTCCGGGAGCTCCGGCTGTGCGGATCCGTTACTTAGCAACCAACTCTGTTAGAAACTTAGAAAATACTCGTGTGGAATAACAAAACAAAAATACTAACGATAAACAAAATTAAGGGGATGGAAGAATAGAAGAATAACATATCAGCAGATAGCGATGTCCGCAAGCGATTTAGCACCGAAAGTCACGACCTCAATTATTAATAAAAATAAAAATATGCAGCATAGTCCAATAAGCGACAACAAATTTTAAATGATCAAAAAATTACCTTACCAGGCAATTTAAATTAAAGTGAACTTATTAATTTAAATAACATTAGTGTGTTGAACCATAATGAATCTAAAAGTGCATCGTTGCCGAAAATTGACGATAAAAAAACAATGAAAGTGAATCGACATCAGATGACCCCCTGATAAGCCCTAGAACAGCGGTCAGTGCAAGCGCGAATAAATTTACTAAGCTAGCTATTGCGAGTAACCGCCACCAATCTATTTAAGGGAAGAATCAAATAGAGAACTTGCAAAAACGATCGAGTTTATTACGGAAGGAGGCATTTTATATTTCCGGGGTCAAAAGAGGAGATAGTGAGAAAATTCAACCGCTCAATATTGATGCAATAAAGCGTTAATTATACATTTTGACCAAGTTGGAAAATATTGCTACACGTATCAACTAAAGAGCCAAAAAGAATTGGTTGTTATGTTAAAAGAAATAGAGAGTTAGCTGGATGCAAACGAAATACAAGCTGCTCTCGCTGAAAAAGTCTTCCTTGCAGCTTCATGCAGAACTATATTACCGATATTTTTAATCGGGAGAAGGCGCCTCAGCCATTATTCCGTCTGGAATTAGAACCAGACAGTAAAAAGGTCAAAGGCAAACATGCAATATTTGACCTAAAATATCTACTTACAGAAGAGTTACCGTCGAGGAACCCAGGAAAAGAAATGGGCCGGTACATGGGCCGGTTCAGCTAGAAAAGAAGCACGACCAGAAATTGTAAACACAAATGCTCAAAATGGAAAACAGTACGCAACTGTAAATGGAAGCGTGCATCAAGGGATTTCATACGCAAGTCTTCTTAAAGGTACCGCTCCTAAAGTGCCAGCAAGTGAAGAGAGAAACATCTCAACAGCTTTAAACAAATTGACTAATATATGATGCAAAGCTTCATGGCGATGATGGAGAGAACCATGGATCTAATGATGCAGAATATGAACAGACTGATAAAGATAGCCGTAAAAAACTAAAAATTACCATCATCAAAATAGCCATATGGAATGCAGACGGCTTAGCACAACATAAAGCGGAGTTAGATGTATTTCTCACCGAGCAGAATATTGACATAATGTTAATATCTATTTTAAAATTAATGGGTACTCTATTTATGACACCAAGCACCCAGATGGGAAAGCTCGTGGAGGCACTGCGGTATTGATTAAGAGAATATTAAAACACTATGAACTTACGAAATATGAGAAAGAACATATCAACGAGCATCTGTCTGTAGGAGTGGTCTGGAAACTGTGTTGTATCGGCAGTGTATACCTCTAAAACATGCTATAAAAAAATCGAATTCTTGGATTATTTCAGCCAGTTGGGTAATAAATTTCTTGCGGGGCATGATTACAACGCTAAACAGACTCAACTTTATGAAACTATAGAGAAACAGTACCTGGATTATTTATCTGCCGATAACCCAACTTATTACTGGCCCACGGATAAAAAGAAAATTCCTGATTTAATTGACCTTTGTGTAACTAAGGGCATTCCACATACATATGCTAAGGCCACCGATTGCTATGATCTGCCTTCTGATCACTCACCGATAATAGTAACAGTGAGTACCGATGTCCTATGTAGTCGAACAAAATTGTCTACTTAATATTCCTCTGATCACACCACCTGATATTGATGCGACGGCAGAAAATCTAAAAGATGTCATGATATTATAAGTGGTTCTGAAAAAGTTACAGGAACTACTCCAGGAAAGCGAAAAATTCACCCTCAACGGAAGCAAACAAAATCACCGTTATTGAAATGGAAATTAAATCGAGCTATTAAGGACTGATTTGCTTTGCGGGAAGAAGAAAACCAGAGCGTCCAGAACTAGTATGGAGAAACGTTTTTGGTTTATCTTACGTTTTGTTTAAATGTAAGTTTAAACAGATGGAATGAATGCAATGTATCAATCAAACGGAAAAGATGAGGCGGAAGATGCTGGAACGGAACGGAACAGACCCATTGTAGCTCGACCTTAACTATGGTTACCTACGGCTAGGATCAAGGGAAATGCCACCGATGGAGCCAAATAGCAACAATTACAGCAATTATCAAGTTTTAAATATATGTACCATTCTTTGGTATTCATCTGGGCGTAACATATTTCACTAATTTCGACGCATGGGCATATTGGCTTTTTGGGTGAATTGCAACCAAACATTGTACCGAGCTGTCAAAAAAATTGGCAACAGTTTGACAAATAAAAAACGTGTGAATTGTGTATTTTATTTAAAATGAAAAAATTTAAGAAAACAGATAAATCTGTGATCCCAAAAAGTGAAAACAAATTACAAAAATCAAATGCCGAGGTGACCGAAATAGAACAACTTAAGCAGCGTTATGATGGAATTGACATTGCAACGATAGAAAAGTTTAAAGATTTTCCACTTTCCAGAAAAACGTTGCGAGGACTGCGGGATAGTAATTACAATTTACCGACTGAAATACAAAAAGAAGCGGTCGTCCAAGGTGTACGCGGTAAAGATATCTTGGGTGCTGCAGTCACAGGAAGTGGCAAAACATTAGCATTCTTAATACCTGTACTAGAAAACCTATTTATGAAGCAATGGTGCCGGTTCGATGGTTTAGGCGCTATTATAATATCACCGACCCGAGAACTGGCCTATCAAATTTTCGAGACTCTTCGCAAAGTGGGACGGCATCATGAATTTTCGGCTGCTCTTATAATTGGAGGTAAAAATCTTAAATTTGAAACAAAACGTATGGACCAATGTAACATAATTATCGCAACACCGGGTCGACTGTTGCAGCACATGGACGAAAATCCTTTATTTAATTGTGATAGCATGCAAATACTAGTTTTAGATGAAGCTGATCGTATATTAGACATGGGTTTTGAACAAACAATGAATGCAATCATTGAAAATTTACCGGGCGCACGACAAACACTACTATTTTCGGCGACTCAAACCAAATCGGTAAAGGATTTGGCGCGATTAAGCTTAAAATTTCCGATTTATATAGAACCGAAATCTCAGTCAGCCTCTGTAACACCAGCCAATTTAAATCAAAATTATGTCGTACTCGAACTGGAGGAAAAAATCACAATGATTTGGTCATTTATCAAAAACCACTTAAAACAGAAAATTATTGTGTTCGTGGCGAGCTGCAAACAGGCGAAATTTTTAACGGAAATATTTACCAAACTACGAGTTGGCTCCAAAATTCTAGGATTATATGGGACACTGCATCAAGATAGACGTGTCGCGATCTATGATGAATTTGTAAGGAAATCGAATTGTGTGCTAATCTGTACCGACATAGCATCGCGAGGTCTTGATTTTCCTGAGGTTGGATGGGTTGTACAATTGGATTGTCCGGAGGATGCGGTCGCTTACATACATCGCGCTGGTCGGACCGCACGTTATAACGATAAAGGAGAAAATTTATTAGTAGTAACACCTTCGGAAGAAGAAGGGATGGTGAAAGCTTTACAGGACAAGAAAATTATCATAAACAAAATCTTCATCGATGCCAAAAAATTATTTTCCCCACGAGTAAAAATGGAAGGAATACTAGCGCAGAATATGGAATTAAAGGCAACTGCTCAGCGGGCCTTTGTCGCATACCTCAAATCCATTTATTTGATGAAAAATAAAGATGTTTTTGACATACACTCCTTCGACATAAATAAATTTGCTCAATCACTAGGGTTAGTGGTCACTCCCAGGGTACGATTCTTGGAAAGAAAGTTAAAAGCTCAAGGTAAAACGACCAAGGAAGATGAACCAAATTTATTCAGTACATTCAAATCGGAGAGTGAGGACGAAAGTGATGATGATTTCTTAAAACTTAAAAGAAAGGATCACCAAATCGATCTAGGCGAAGAGAACGATACAGTTTTGAAGGATGATGAAGAGTCTGATAATAATATAAATCTACCTAAACCAAACGTGAAGCCAATCACTAAAGCCCAAATAGCTAAAAAGCTGGCAAAGAAGAAAATCAGTTCGAATAAAAAAATTCAATTTGATGAAACTGGAAACGCTGTTCTGAATCCAACCAAAGCGGTTCAATCGGAAATGGCCAAAAAATTGCTTGAGAAATATGATGAGGACGACGGAACCGGTGGTATTGATATAGAGGAATCAAAGACGTTGCTAAAAGAAGAGGATCATTATGATAAACAGAGGTTTAGAGAGATTGTTAAACTTAGACATAAAGAACAAAAAAAAAAGTTAAAGCAGAAACGAAAGGCTGAGGACGACGAACAAAAGGATGATTTTGGTATCAGTGATGAGGAAATGGACCACGATTTCTCATGGCTGCCAGATCCGGACAAAATTTATGGTCCTAAACCACCCAGTGTTGAGGATAGTGACGATAACGAATCACCTGCTCCACTTAAATCTCCAGCCAAGACCAAACTAGGTAAGAAATCCACAGAACCGCCTCATAAAAAGAAGAAAACGATCGATACATCTAAGCTGTCGCTCGACGAAGCCGAACTGTTCGCAATGAAATTGTTAGAGAAAAAATAATGTTTGTTATCAAAACTTTTAACAAATACAAATATATTTAACATTTAAAAATCAACAATTCAACTTTGTTCATAGTATTTCTGGCCCAAATTTAGCCAATCTCTAGGATTTTTCAAAACTTCCTGTAAACGACCTTCTGGTGTACCTTCTGGCGGTATTTGCATGTACTCCCAACGAGCTGTTAATGGTAAAGACATCAAAATACTTTCGTATCGTGCCCCAGGCGTATAAAGACCGAACTTAGTTCCACGATCATAAATTAAATTAAATTCAACATAACGTCCACGCCTTAGCAATTGCCATTGTCTTTGTAGTTCGCCGTAATCATCGTTTTTATGTTTACGAACCAATGGTACATACGATGGTATTACCGATTTTGCGCATGTCGTAACAAAATTGAAACATTCATTCTCATCCGGTGTATCCAAGTCGTCAAAAAATATTCCACCAATACCACGGCATTCATTCCGATGAGTGATATGAAAATATTTGTCACACCAAATTTTGAATCTACCGTAATATGAAGTATTGTGTTCGTCACACGCCCTTTTCAATGTTTGATGAAAATGTTTAGCGTCCGCTTCATTTAGATAGTAAGGTGTTAAATCAGTTCCGCCACCAAACCACCATTGTTTGTTACCCGTACTATCGGTCACCTCAAAGTACCGATAATTAAAGTGAATAGTAGGAACCAAAGGATTTCTTGGGTGAATCACGGCACTTATACCAGCGGCGAAGAATGGTAAATGTCCATCGGCTAGGGCTTTGCCACGAGATCTCATTTGTTGTATCGCACCAGGTGGCAATGTCCCGGAAACCACTGATATATTTACACCGGCTTTTTCGAAGACATCCCCATCTTGAAGTACGCAGGTAATACCGCCACCGCCTTCCTTTCGAGTCCATCGATCGACCTTAAATTTTCGACCAAAATTTTCTTCATTTTCCAGCGCATTACAAAATTCTGCTTGAATTTTCATAATCATCAGCTCCATTCGGGTTTTCATGTCATCCTTGTTCTCCTCCAAGTGCTGAACATCAGTGATTGGGGCCGCCATATATTGACTGATATTAAATATTTTTTGCACGTCATTCTTATCAATTACAACACTATTCACTGATAATAAAGTAGTGATACCTGAACCAATAATAAACGCACTCCGAATACTGGAAAACAAGGAAAAATTAATTTAATTGTATTTCTAAACAAACAAATATACAAATGTACCCCTTTTTCTTATTCCTTAAACTATTAGATATTTGAATCCAACTTAATACTTTAACACTTTGTCGAAGTGAATTGAACATTATGGTTTAAAAAACTTACGCACTACTTTAGATAATCAAAGACCAAAATGATAAAATGACAGTCATTTGTCCGAATGATCAATGTTTACATAAATGTACACGATTTACATATGTGTATATATATATATATACGCTGGCTATGTGTGAAATGTCACGAAGCCTTTTACGTATGAATTTCTTATTAGAACTGCGGCAAAAAATTTCAAAAATTAGTACTAAAAGCGCGTTCGGTTACAAATTTCTATTACTGGTCTTACACCGTAGATAGTATAATAGCAAAATAGTATAACACTATTTTAATATCGACCATTCTAAAACAAAAATTAATAATTAATCTATAGACAGAAATTTAAACAACTCGATTCTAAACGAATTTCTAGTCGTGTTAAAATCGAAAACATCGTAAACTGAATTAAAAAGCCGTGACATTCTCAAGAATGGTTCCGAAAATGGAAAATTCGTAGAGACCGGATCAAAATGTATGTAGCAAACGACGGCCGCACAAACAGCGTATGGGAGCGTAGATATTGAAACGAGCAAGTAATTCGTCACAATCTATTCGGGAAGTCAGAACATCGTGAACGAAGATAGCAGATGCCACGTCTCGTCGATGATCCAAACGTTGTATGTAGTTTTAATAAATTACAATGATCACTATAAGGTAGGAGAATATATTGGTGCACTCTCTCAGTGGGTAATCCCCGAAGGGCATACAAAACAAATTGCTTCTGGACACTTTCAATTATATCTGAATGGCACTTATAAAATGGGACCAGATCTGAAAAGCGTATTATAGAATGCACCGAACAAAGGATATACCATATACCTACAGAGTTTTCAGTGGGAGCGGGTCGTAAAAGTCTTTACAATTGCGCTTGATGAACCCTAGCATAATGTAAGCTTTTGTAACAATACAATCAGTTACTACGTTTCCATAACGGAGTTAACCGGAATTAACGTGGATTATCTAATCATGGAAGCATGTCGAGTTTAGGAATTTTCGTTAAGTTTCTTAATCCAACTTAACTCAACGAAAGTGGTAGGGTTAGAAGGGATTCCATCTATCAAAAGCGAAAAAATCAAGTATGTATACCAATTCAAAATGGCATTGCGAGTCTTCTTTTCTCTCTGTAATACTTTTGCCCGGTTTCACAAAATAATAGCAATCTCTAGTTAAATAATATTCCCTCCCTTTCTTCTTTTATTAAATTGCGATTTATTTCATAATACAAATTCAGCGCTTGCTAATTTTATTTCTTTTTTTACATCAACATTTTAACTAGAGAGTTAAATATTTAACTGCCCAATTTCATCGAGCTCAATATTTAGCTGAATTGCTAAATACTTCTATGTAAAAAAAAAAATATTATCAACTTGCATAGAATTTGTATTATGAAACAAAACGTAATTTTATAAAAGAAGAAAGGGAGAAAATACTATTTAACTAGGGATTGAATATTTTTTTGTGAAACCGGGCATTAAGTAAATCATAAAAATCCAATATATATTAAATTTAAAAATTTCCACCAAACAAATAAAATTTCCAAGTGACTTTAAAATGTTGCGAAATATTAAATTATACTAGAATTTATAATTGTATGGAAACGATATGGATTAACAACCATATATTATTCGTAAGAACCCTTATATATTTGTCCTTCTCCAACTGTCTACGCTTGAAATAGAAGATGATATATGGGAAAAAGCCATATAAAATCTTTGTTTCAGCTCTAAGTGTATACCTCTATGTGCCCGACTGAACATGACCATTAAAGGCAAAAATTGTACATGTGTCGCTACTCTAAGCGTATTTTGTTGGCCAAAATTTAATTCGAATTATTTTGGGTTTATTATTTTTCCAAGAAAATAGCCAACTTGATTTAATTGACAAAAGCCAACGTTTCGAAATAAAATATAAATTTAATACCCGTCAAATAAGATGTTACGTTTACGTAACACTAGTGAAGAATTTGGTTCATACAACTATTCGTAAACGTAACAGTTTGGTGTTGCAATAAAGTAGCAGTTACGTCGTTCCCGTCCTATGATAATTACACTTTTTGCGAGTAATTATTAATTTGGTAGTAGTTCGTAAACAGTTCACTTGAGGTGTTGCATTTTCCTTTTCTAAAAACCTAAAAGTTTCTTAAGTATTTTAGTATTATTTAAAAAAAAAATATTAAGCAATAAATTATATTTTTCTAAATAAACGTTTACGAAACATCAGCGAAGAATTTTGTTCGTACAATTCTTCGTAATCGTTACGTTTAGGACGTAGAAAAAACGAAAGATTTACGTCGTTTTTGCATCATGATAATTAAATTTGTTTGCGAGGTATTTTTGTACTACATATATTTTATTTAATTTAGAGAATGCATTAGTGAAAAGCGAAAAAGTGATACGTTTATAGTACGCTTATGTGACGTATTTTGCGAATTCGCTTAAATTGCTTAGCGGATGTATCATTTCACAACCAAGAATTAGAATTATGTTTAAATATGTAAACCCAATTATTTTTTGGCTTAATGTTATTCTTGCGGGGATGTATTATATGCAATTGTTGTTGTAAATTTGTCAAGGAAATACGCTATCTGTCTATTTTCAGATCTACACCATAAATAGTTCCCAATAATGACATTTTCGTTACAATTTGATTGGCTGATTCTGAAGATAATATTTTTTTCGCAGACTACTATGTAGTATCAGTAGGTTAGGTTAGGTTAGGTTTGGGTGGCGGTCCACTAGGACCAGGCATAGACACAAAAAATGGTCTATAGCCATACCACAATAATTATTTCCTCCAACTCATTGGAACCATTTTGAGCTGTTAACAAAGCGCTGGATACTCCTGACGTCCATCCTACAGAAGTCCGTCAGGTCTTTGAATAGGGGTGCCCCTAGAAACTTTAGTCTGTTTCGTGCCAGACGAGGGCAGGTGCAAAGAAGATGAAGTACTGTCTCTTCCTCCTCTTCGTCCTCGCAACTACGACAGTAGTCATGTGAGAAGACACCAAGTCTACTCGCTTGCCTCCATATGAGACAGTGCCCCGTAATCACTACAACAACCACACTGATCTGACTTCGCTGAAGTGAGATCAGCAGTTTGGATCTCGTCAAGCCCAACTTTGGCCAGACCTGCCGAGTTATTACGCAAGAAGTGATACTTGACCATCTGTCATTCGTCAGCTTGCTAGCTTCTTCCTGAAGCAGCAGTTTGCATACCGCAAGAAGCATTTCAATATCCTTTCTACTTTCTGAGAAGTGGTCCATTAATTGTACCACGTCGAGCCAGTTCATCGGCGTTTATATTCCCTGTACTTATGAAATGTCCTGGCACCCATAAAATGTGGATGTTGAACTGATCTGCCATTTCGTTAAGAGATGAGAGACAGTTCTGGACTACTTTCGACGTGAGGAGGTGTGATTGAAGCGCTTTAATGGCAGCCTGACTGTCCGTATATACGCGAATATCACAAACTGATATTACATTATACCTCAACCAGTCTATTATGGCAGTTACTTCAGCTTGAAAAATGCTACAGTAGTCGGGGAGACGGAAGGATAGATTTAACAGAAGTTCCTCGCAGAATACTCCAGCCCCGACTCTTCCGTCCCGTTGTGAACCATCAGTGAAGAAGTTTATAACTCCTGGTCCCAAAACTGCACCCATCATCCAGTCCTCCCTGGATGGGATCCTAGTCCGGGATTTTGTGTCAAAAGATAGCGACGGGACAGTATAGTCGGTGGTTTTGGGAATTTGTTTGTTGCACAAAATAGATGAGTGCCCTGTATTGTTGCAGGTTCACATTAAGATGGATTTCAGCCGTATGGCAGTACAAGCTGCCAACTGTTTCTCCAAGATATCTAGAGGAGTCAAAAATAGCAGCGTCTCTAGTGCCTGAGTGGGTGTGCTCCTCAGTGCACCACTGATCCACAGAGAGAGATTGTTCTTTGAACTTTTGTCAACAGTTTTTGGTTGACAGTTTTGTCCAGAGTTTGTATTATCCCATACAGGAGTATGGGTCTGACTACTGCGATATAAAGCCAATGTACGATGCGGGGCTCCAGCCCCCGTCCTTTCCCAATGGCATTTTGCAAGAGTATAGCGCTACCGAAGCTTTCTTTACCCTTTCCAGAATATTGGGTTTTGCTATCCAAAACAAGACCCAGAAACTTCGCTTCAACTGTAAAAGTCAAGCTGAACCCATTTAAAGTGGGAGGATCGATGTGAGGAAGTTTATATTTCCTAGAGAAGAGAACCAATTCGGTTTTGTGTGGGTTCACATTCAACCCACAGCCATTGGCCCATAATGAAAGAGGATCCAGGGCATTCTGCATTAGCTCACTAAGGGTGTCGGGATATTTACCACGGACACCAATAGCAACATCATCCGCATCCGAGGATTCACCAAAACTGGCATTTATGATCCTGCCTCTTAGCATCTGATCTATCCAGTCCTTGAGTGATTCATCCACTCCCAGATTTGAAAGTGCCCGAGTTATATATAGCCCCTGGAAGCACATTGTTAAAGGCCCCTCAATATCCAATAAGGTTACCACTGCGTAGTCTCTATATTCGAAAGATTTTTCAATGAAAAATACAAGAGAATGAAGAGCAGTCTCTACAGATCTCCCCTTGCAATAGGCATATTGAGATTTGGACAGCTTTTCCGACACAATCGTGCCTCTAATATGAGCTTCTATTTGTCTTTCCAGTATTTTGTAAAGGAAGGAAGACAAGCTAATCGGTCTAAGGTGGATGGGGATTGCAGTGTGAGCGTTTTCCCGCCTTAGGTATTAGTATCAGTAAGCATCATATGTATTTGATTTGAGCGGCTTTTTATGTAGCGTTGGTGTCAGCTTTGAAAATTGTATGGTAACGCAATGCATCGGTAGTTTGGTTAAGATGCTACCTTGGGACCAAATATTAAGAGTTGAGTATATTTCAACTCATTCAGCTAACATCAAGGCTGTCTCATGAAGATTTAAAAGTTGAAAATGTGTGATCTCACGAGCTCAAAACAGTAGTACCAATTCCTTTTTTTTTGTTGCTCAATCTACTTTTTGAAGTTTGCTAATTTTTGACATTTCTTCAATTCTCAAAAGTTTTCTAGTGGATATGTTACCGGTGTGAATTTTTAAGTGTTTTAATTTTATTTTTTTGTTTTTCGTACGATTTAAAGTAATTTTTAATATTTGTATTTCTCACGCGATTTAAAGTAGTTTGATATTTTAATTTTTTTGTTACAACATAAAAAAAAATCGATAAAATGAATGAAATTTAACACAAATAAAAAGAAAACAAATTACACAGATGTCAAAAAATTAAAATTTGAAACTACTTTAAATCACGGGAGAAATACAAATATCAAAAATTACTTTCAATCGTACGAAAAAGAAAAAGATTTATTAATAAAATGGTAAAATAATAAGAAAAATTCCACAAATAGCACAATCAAAACACAAAAAACAAAATTAAAACACTTAAAAATTTATACCGATAACATATCCACTAGAAAACTTTTGAGAATTGAAGAAATGTCAAAAATTAGCAAACTTCAAAAAGGAGATTGAGCAACAAAAAAAAGGAATTGGTACTACTGTTTTGAGCTCGTGAGGTCACACATTTTCAACTTTTTAATTTTCATGAGACACCCTTGATGGTAAAAAAAAAAATGCAACAGAATTTGGTAAAGCTTCAAAATTCAATACAACTTCAATTTTTTCAACTTGATTGTGCACCAAGTTGGTGAGGCATAATTTGTGGTGATGTGATTGCATTGGCAGAGAGTTTAGAAATTTTTTCCGATGTTATGTACGCTGCTTCGACAGATGCGGTCATGATTCGATTTAGGTGAATATATTTTGACATTTTCCCATAAGGAAATTTTGCCCAAATGTGTATTATGTACGAATTTATTCTACTTTGGAATCAAACCAAAAAAGCCTTTCATTCTGTACTAAAACGTATGTTATGTGCGATTACTGATGACATATGTACATGTATGTTGTTGTATTGCTTTTGTGTTAAGGGATGTCCTTTAAATAAAGCAATGTAAAATAAAAAAATAATAATAAATCTATCTCGAATAGTAAAATAAATTATATAAAATTAATACTATATAAACTATAAATGTCATAATTAGTTATAATAATTCATATATAATATATTAATGGTTTTTTAAAATCGCGATAAAAGTACATGAAATTTATTTATTGAACGGTTTATGTGCTAAAAAAACTACAAATTGATGACGTATTGTACGCATGTCTATTTTGCAATTTTTTTTTCTTTATTTCGTACATTCCTCCGTTCTTGTTTCATACAATTTCTTTTCTGTCAGTATTGATCTGTCAAATGTCCCGCAATGCTGTCACGAAAAATCGTCTCTGTTTTTATTATTCAAAATATATATTGGCTTTTAAAATTATATAAAATTTAATTATTTTGTAAATATAAAGTGAATCGCGGTGGATCATCTTAAGTACGAATCATAATTAAATGAAGTACATACAGAAAATACAAATTTTTTTTTTAGTTTATTTTTTCTAATCAATGTTTATTGCGCATACGTCATTTAACGTTTCTATTTATTTTATATATTGCTAAAACTCTGTTTTTAATAAAAGTGAATAAAGGCATTATTGTTTATTGCAAATGTTTTCATTGATAAGTCATCCAATAAGGTTTAACAAGAAATAATAAGGGTTTTCTGTTTTGTGGATGATAAAACAAAAAAATAAATTAGTTTGTTGGTCAATATCATATTGTACATGGCAATGTCGGCTTACAATATAATAATTTTATCTTTTAATTTTGTGTAACATCCATACAAAAAAAAATAAGATAAAATAATCACTTTGGTGCTGTTCTGATATATTTTCATGTACCTACATCGCAGAATTGAGCTCCATTTTTGTAATTTAGAGTGTGTTTGTGTGTGTAATAAGTGTATAAAGTCGATTTTATAAACTAAAAATTTGATTTTGTTTATCCAATTAAAAAAATAAATTAGTGTTATTATAAAATAATAAAAAGACAATAATATAACATTTCGGTTTTTGCAAAACAAAATTGATTTTTCAATAAAAAATAATACAAAAATTTTTTTAAGTTTTTTTTTTTTTTTTTTGGATAAATATGGATTTTTCATGTTTTTTCCGCTTAATATCTAGCTATATAGTTTTTGCATCATTAATTAATTAAAGGTTTTTATTTTAAATAGTGAATTTATCAATATAATACAGTTAAATAATGAAAATGTACGACTTTATTTAATAAAAAAAAAGTAAATAGTAATAGTTAAAACGACAAAAGAGAAAATCTCTGCATTTACATGACTGGAATTTTCCTAAATAAAAGTTGAAAAGTTATACGCAAAGTTCAAGATAAAAAATTGGAAAACAACAAAAATAGGGGGAGTTACTTTGTAGTACACTTGAACTAAATATACAAAAGTATGAAAAAGTTCACTTTTAAAGGTGTCTTGGATGGATTTCGAACATCAGTTCAGCAACAATCAAAGCCTGAACAAGAAATACAAGAAACACTCAAACCAGACCATTTTACATTAACCAAGGTAAGTTTGAGGTTTTTTTTCTCTTTTACATAATATATTAAATAGTAAAATATTTTAGAATTTACAAAAATATTTAGGGAAGGAATTTTCCATTTTTTTCGCAATGTTTCCCCTAAATTTCATTGTGATCGGTATCATTTTTATTTGGTGTATGAATAATATTTAAGGTGATTAATTATTAGATTAAAATTATTGATTAAATTTCGAAGATCATTAAGTTGTGCTCGTATATTTGCTTTAAATCTCTACATTTCAGTAGGAAAACACAAAAAATAATATTTTCCCATTAATCATTTTCTATAAAGGGGCTTAAGAAGATATTGCGACATACAAACATAAATTCCTAAGCAGTTTTTTTTTTTGAAGCCCGAAGCAGTGATTTAGAGACGAAGAAAAATTATACAAAAATAAAAACTTTTCCTTTGAAAATTTAAAGTGAAATAGGTTATCGTTTCTAACCTTGTGAATGTTAATCTTGTTAGTATTTATTGCAACTTCTACCTCGAAATTTAGGTTTCTAGCATAAAAGTAGGTAATAGAGAGACGTTGGAAGATCAGTTTTAAATAATATTAGCAGGACGGTATATTTATCAAAAACTCCCGAAATCATACTAAAACTCAAAGAAAAACGGGTTTTTATTAAATAACTATCCCTATGGTACCTAGTTTATTGAAATCCAATAATTTTTTCTGTGAATTTATGACCCCACGGATATTTAATTTTAGCAAGCTACAAATAACATAAGTTAATGTTTATTAATACTTAAGTCACTTTACCTAAATCTAGTAACTAAAGGTTTAATACTACGCCTAAAAACTTATTGAGATCACGTAATCTCTCTTGCAAATAATTCGAAACGGAACAGTCAATAAAAAAGAAAATGGTTACTTAAATTTTTTCTGGTAATTTCCTTGCTATGTACAACTGAATCCCTTCAAATGTTTGAAGGTCAAGTTATTGTTTGCCTAACAAGTAAAAATTTAAATTTAATTCACCTGCTAATAAGAAATTTTTGGAAAGTTTTTATGTTTTCACTTTATCTAAGTTAAAACCTATCCCTAACGGTTAAGCACATGATATCTGCAACTTAATTGAAAGTAAATTTTTACAATTTACTCTTGACGAATAATTTATATCAGCCAAAAACGTTGTGCAAGAACGCAGCTCAACGGATAAACCATCATCTTCAGCTGGTTTATTACGCCGTTAACGTTTAGTGCGTGATATAAATTATTCGTTAATAGTAGGTAAATTGTGAAGAATTATTGATTGATTGATTGATTGATTTCGAATGTACGGCCAAGCATTAAGCAGGAGATCCCGGAAAGCGCCGGGCCCACCGTACACCCATTTTTACATTTACTTGGAAGGATAAGGAAGGATATTAGTAATGTTTGAGATCGACCAGGTTACAAACACCGTTACAGTCAATAGTTAGTAAATTTTGTGTGGTAGGATGGGAAAGGTATGTTAGTAATGACAGAATTGGTCCGGTTTCCCGGTGGCCAGTTTCAAACTACTGTTAGTATTCGACAATCACAATTGGTTACTTTATTAGTTGATCATTTCTCTGGAATCCGGGGGCTGGAACTCAGGACTCCCTAAATTTTTTATCAGGACTTAAAAATTATTAATGTTATAATTCCCAGGCGACTCTGAAAGTTCAATCCAATTAATAAAACACCATAATACCAAATTTTATTACTTAAATGAATAATTTATGTAACCGTATCTTTAGCATCCCCATGCACACATCATACACCCATTTTCACATACCAACCAAAACCGATATAGGTTATTGATTTATTACCCTAAACCTTAATTAAAAATTATTAATGTTGCCATTTCCCTCAGTCCGCCTTTCATTAATTTACCTGATAAAGTAGTAGGTAAATTGTGAAGAATTATGTACATATATTCGAACAGTTTCACGGAAGTGTCAAGTGAACAATTAATTAAATTAATTTTGAGAATTTTAACCGAAAGTGCAAA